>CM046426.1:10384270-11004270 GCA_025506505.1 Flaveria sonorensis
AATAACTGCAGTCAGTTTCACACACATCTCCCATATAAGAATAAGGTGCGCTTTGCTCAAAGGTGAAACACCTTCAATCTGCTGCTGTTTGAGTATTTGGGAGACATGCTAGCATAAATAAGAGGGTCTTTGAGGGTGCTAATTGGATCTGCTCATGTCTTCTAATCACCTGCAACATAACATATAAGGTGTTTATTCACTACGTACTGGTCAATCAACGCTCAAGCGCAGCACCTGTTTTAAAGGCGTGATTTGGATTCATTTTTCATCACATTTCCATCTTCAATTGTTTCTTAAAATCCAGTATGACTTCAAACCATTTTAATTCAGTTTTCCTTGATTCATTTGTTGCATTTTCATTTGATCTAGGGCTCTGATTCAGTCCCTTTGGTTTGTCAAAAATGATGTGTTGTGCTAACCTTAAGTAAGATTTTGTACCCTCACCTATGTGTTGCTGTAACATCTTAAGAGTTTTTTTCTGAATTTTAGAATCAACATTACAAGTTGTGCTTGATGCATCTTCTAACTATTTTGTTGTGTATTATGATTATAATTACCATTGTTTCTCTCTCTAGAATATAGTCCTCTTTCAGAATCTCATGCTTTAATCGAATTTATAGTTGTATGAACTAAACTTGGTGATTTAAATCACGTCGAATGGCGTGCAAAAAAAATCCACGCAAAGCGCGTGTGTTATGTGTTATGTTAAAAATAATGTGTGGATGCTACTAGATCGATCATGTTAGTGTTAATTCCTCACAAGTTAAAGTCTAAGGATTATATATGTATATATGTCAAAGTATAGTATTGTTTACTACGTAATTAGAAGTGTTGATTTTGTAACTATGTGTCCTATATATACATGTCAATATCAATGGAAACAAGCAAGTTGATTGCAATTGTTCTTTCTATTCTTCTTCATCTTTTATGTTCTTGGGCATCAATTTGGTATCAGAGCCACACACCGATTAAATTGCAAAAGCCGGCAGGCATTCTTTGGCCTCACGGTTTATTCGACATCATTCGATCATTTGTTGATTGTTCAATTTCAAAAACCGCAGGCGACTAAGGGCCTCACGGCATTTGATTTGAAATCCGCAAGCAACCATAGGCCTCACAGATCTGTTTGAAAACAACAAATCGATTATAGATTGATAAAGTTCTGAATTTCTTGTTCTTAATCGAAGACTTATAACACCGACTTGTATTGAATCAAAGACCGCAGGCATTCTTTGGCTTCACGGTTCATTCGATCGTCCTGTCGTTTCGATTTGAAAAAGCCGCAGGCACTTTCTGGTCTTCACGGTTCTTCGATTGATTGTATTAATTGTTTGATTGTTGTTCGGTTGAAATCCACGGAAAATTTGATACCATCGATTGTTTCTGTGAAGCGAAAACGGTTTAGAACCGATTCTATCGAAATCGTTTCTGTTCAAATTGAACCCGCAGGCAATTATGCCTTACGGAAGTTAATAAATTGAATAGTCAATCAAAGCAAATTGGTTTAATTGCTGTTAGTCATTGGTCACAGCAATTCGTTGGTTGACCATTAGAATCACAATTTGCCTTCATAATTATAATAATCAATTGTTTGTTATTTTGATTATTAATCGTTTCGTTCAATCATTATTTGGAATTATTGACCCGGTATTGTTCGGTCATAAGTAGTTTGACTATTTGTGGTCAAATTAATATTTCATAAACAAAGATTGATCTTTGTTGTTTAGAACCAAACCAAGTTCTATTTTGAAACAATCTGTTGTTTGTTTCAAATTTATATCTCTAAAAATCATTACAATTATTATTATTCGAGAATATACCTGGTTGTGTTTCGGTATTCATTCTTGATAAATATTAAGGTTTAGTCATTTGAAACCTTAATTTGTTCATAAGACTTACTCTCGAGTGGTGACCATGATGGAATCACCAAAAGAAAAGAGTCCCGTTATAACTTATAAGGAAGCGGGAACAACTATTTCGAATTTTCAATGCCCTATGTTGAAATCTACAAATTACACAACTTGGGTGATTCGAATGAAGATCATGCTAGATGCAAATGATCTTTGGGAAACTATAGAACCCACTGCCCAAACGAATTCGGATGAGAAAAAGGACAAGTGTGCAATGGCATACATTAGCCAGACTTTATCTGAAGATTTAATCTTGCACGTACAAGATTGTAAATCTGCTAAAGAAATATGGGATTCGCTTAAAACCAGACATCTTGGTGCAACACAAGTGCAACAAGCACGGTTGCAAAGTATTAAGTCTGAGTTTGAAAAGCTGCAAATGAAAGACGATGAGACCATCGATGCTTTCACATCAAGACTAACTAATATTGTTAGTAAGGCAACTGGTTGTGGTGCGAAATATGATCAACCCACACTAGTTAGAAAAGTCTTGACCTCTATGCCAGATAAATTTATTTAGATAATTGCCTCCATTGAGCAATTCACTGATCTAGATAATGTAACTCTAGATGATACTATCGCAAGACTAAAAACCTTTAAAGAAAGGATCAAGTCTAAAAGAGGAACTGTATTTGAGAATCAAGATAAACTCTTGCTCACGCGCCATGACAAGAATAATACTCATGGAAAACGCTTTGGAAATCGTGGACCAAAGAGATTTAACTCATCAAAGAAGAATTGGTGAGATGACAAGGCAAAGCAAGAAGACAAAGATGAAGAATCTTCTCAGAAATCCCATTATAATAGATCAAAGAAAACTCATAGAGATTTGAGTAAGGTTAGATGCCACAAGTGCAAGAAGCACGGGCATTATGCGAATTCGTATCCTCAAAATGAGCAAAGACACGAACAATCTAACCTAGTAGAAGAAGATGATGAGCCCACTCTACTGATGGCTATTCATAATGAACAAAAAGAGTATCAAGTTTTCTTGAATGAAAAGCAACCAAACCGATATATGACTACCAATGAAAGTCTATGGTACTTGGACAATGGTGCAAGTAATCATATGACTGGTAATAAAGAACATTTCAGAGAAATAAACGAAAAGATCTCTGGACAAGTTCGTTTTGGTGATGGTTCGCATGTCGAGATTAAAGGAAGTGGCTTAATCTTGTTGGAATGTAAAAATCAAGTACAAAGAATTGTTTCTAATGTCTATTACATTCCAAGTTTGAAAAGTAACATTCTCAACCTAGGACAATTGATTGAAAATGGATGTAAAGTCCTATTGGAACGTGATTTTTTTATACCTATATGATCATAATCAGACTTTGCTTTTAAAAGTCCGACGTTCAAGGAACAGACTTTACAACATCAATTTAAAGATTGGTGTACCTGTGTGTCTATTATCCAAACTAGATGAAGAAGCATGGCTATGGCATGCTCGTTTGGGTCACATGAATTTTTGATGCTATAAAATCTATGACTCATAAAAATTTGGTTCAAGGAATTCCTCGTATAAGTCATGCAAGTCAAATTTGTGATGCATGTCTATTGGGAAAGCACGCTAGAACTCCATTCCCAAACCAAGCCAAGTTCAAGTCACTTAAACCATTAGACTTGGTTTATGGAGATCTTTGTGGTCCCATATCACCACGACTCATTCTGGAAAGAAATATATCTTCTTACTTGTAGACGATTGTACTCGCTACATGTGGGTTTATTTCTTGAATTCTAAAGATCAAGCTTTTGAAACTTTTAGAGAATTCAAACAAATGGTGGAAAATGAGGTTGGAACCAAATTGAAAATACTGAGAACCGATAAAGGTGGAGAATTCACATCTGGTGAATGTACTCGATTTTGTAAAGAAAATGGTATTGCTAGACAACTTACAGCACCCTATTCATCACAACAGAATGGTGTGGTAGAACGTAGAAACAGAACTATGTTATCTATTACTCGTAGCATAATGAAAGCTATGTCGATGCCTCAAAACTTTGGGGTGAGGCTGTAAGGCATACCATATATATGCTAAATAGAATTCCAACGAAAGCACTGACAAATGCTACACCTTTTGAAGCGTTAAAAGGTAGAAAACCTAACTTAAAACACTTAAGGGTTTTCGGGTGCGTAGCATATGCTAAGGTACCATTAAATCATCTAACCAAGTTGGATGATAGAAGTGTTAAAATGGTATACTTAGGAGTTGAAGAAGGATCAAAGGCATGTAGATTATTTGATCCTACAACTAAGCGAATTTATATCAGTAGGGATGTCAAATTCCTAGAAAAGGATTCATGGAATTGGAAAGAGTACATGAATAAAGTTGGAAGTGAAGAACCTGAATGGATAGACTTTATTATTAAGAAAAATTCAAATGAAATTCCTCAAGAAAATAAAGAACTAGAACCACATACTGTGGAAGATGAGCATACAGGAGATGGTAATCTAGAATACCAAGACCCGTTATCTCCAAGTTCATCAAGTTCTCCTTTCACTCCTCTAACTTACACCTATGAACCTGATTCAGCAGAGACTGTTGAACATACATCAACTTCAGAAAGATCAACTAAACCTTATGATCATACACCAATAAGAGGTTTTAAACCCTTACAAAGTGTGTATGAAGAAGCCCCAGAAGTTGAAATTAATGAATTACTATTGGCTGAAGAGGAACCTCGGAATTATAAGGAGGCAGCCAAAGATAAAAAAATGGATTGAAGCTATGCAGGCTGAAATGGATTCAATCAACAAGAATAATACTTGGATATTAACCAAGTTACTCGATAATCAAAAGGCAATTGGCCTAAAATGGGTATTCAAGAATAAGAGAGATGCAAACGGGAAAATAATAAAGCATAAGGCTCATCTGGTAGCCAAAGGCTATGTACAGCAACAAGGTATAGACTTTGATGAAGTCTTTGCTCCTGTAGCCCGTATAGAAACAGTTCGTCTTATTCTGACCCTCGCAGCCTATAATGAATGGGAAGTACATCACCATGATGTAAAACTGCTTTCTTGCATGGCGAACTTAAGGAAGAAGTCTATGTGTCACAACCTGAAGGGTTTGTGAAACCACAAGACATAGGGAAAGTCCACAAACTTTCTAAAGCTTTGTATGGACTTAGACAAGCACCACGTGCATGGAATGTGAAACTAGATTATACGTTAAAATCACTTGGTTTCAAGAAATGCACTTTAGAACAAGCGGTCTATACAAGAAAAAGCAAAACTTCTATTTTGCTTGTTGGAGTCTATGTTGATGATCTCATAGTTACTGGAACTCTAAAGAAAGAAATAGACTTGTTCAAATTTCAAATGGAAGAGAAATTTGAGATGAGCGACTTAGTTGAGATGAGCGACTTAGTGTTACTAGCTTATTATCTTGGGATAGAAATCACCCAATCTGGGGGTGATATAACTATTAAACAATCTATTTACATTACTAAGATTCTGAAGAATGTTGGTATGTCAGATAGGAATGAAACCAAGATCCCAATGAACCCTGGCACATTATTAACTAAAACCGAAGGTGGAAAATCGGTTGATTCCACTGAATATAGAAGTCTGATTGGTTGTCTAAGGTACCTACTTCACACCAGACCAGACTTGTCTTATTCAGTTGGTTTGCTTAGTAGGTTTATGCAAGAACCTAAAGAGCATCATCTTAAGGTTCATCAAGTTCTTCGTTATATCAAAGGAACAAAGGATTTTGGTATAACCTATAAGAGGAATGGTGGATGTAAGATAACAGGCTATAGTGATAGCAGTTATGGGGTTAATACTGAAGAAGGAAAAGGCACTACATGGTTAGTGTTTTACTTTTGAAACTCACCCATAACTTGGTGCACACAGAAGCAACAAACTGTGGCACTTTCTTCATGTGAATCTGAATTCATGGCTGCAACAGCTGCAGCATGTCAGGCGTTATGGCTTAAAAGATTACTCAGTGAACTCACTGGATGGAAGGAAGAAAAAATCACTCTCTATGTTGACAACATATCCGTTATCGCTTTGATGAAAAAACCCGATGTTTCATGGAAGAAGCAAGCATATTGATACTCATTATCATTTCATCAGAGAATGTGTAGAGAACGAGTATATCATTGTGGAACACATCAGTGGAGAATTACAAAGGGCAGACATTCTGACAAAAGCATTGGCAAGGATCAAGTTTGCTACAATGCGGGAATTGCTCGGTGTTCAAGATTTACTTGTTCGTGATTAAGGGGGTGTATGTTAGTGTTAATCCCTCACAAGTTAAAGTCTAAGGATTATATATGTATATATGTCAAAGTATAGTATTGTTTACTACGTAATTAGGAGGGTTGGTGTTGTAACTATGTGTCCTATATATACATGTCAATATCAATGGAAACAAACAAGTTGATTGCAATTGTTCTTTCTATTCTTCTTCATCTTTTATGCATTGTTGACGTCACATGTGATAGAATGTAAAAGCATACATGATTTGTATTTTACAAGTTTACTAAGATTACCAAATATAGTTATAAGATTTGAACAAAAGTTTAAGGTCGTTTGATGATATATTATTCTAGAAGAATGAGAACGAATCTTCAAAGGAATATTAGAACAAGTTGAAGAGTCTCTTAGACTCTTAAGACTGAACTTATAAGCAATAATCGTATGTAAAGCACGGTTGGTTATATAGCAAAAAAGTCAACTAATGGTCGTTTGTATTTTACTTCTCTACAAATTACAGAATTGACACAAACTTATTATTAACCACTAAAATAGCCGAATCATACGATCTATAGATATCTTGTACACTTTGTATAAGAAAATATTACGTAGAACTAAATTTTTTTATAAGTTCATAAGTTTAGCCTGCCAAAAGAATAAATATATGCAAGTTGTGAATATGATTCTGTGCATGTGAATGAATGCATTAGTCACCATTTGAGGTAATTTACCAGCAAAGCTAATCTACAAAGTCAAATCCACCTTGTGCAACACCGGCATCGAAGGTGACCAAAAACAACCGCAACGACCCCCTGGTAGTTAAAATAAAAAAGAATAATCTTGCTTTCACCCATGCCAAATATAGAATATATATTGCTATCACCCATACTTGTCAAATATACCGTCATATGTTTGGTATTATGTACGTTGTTACTGAGGTGAAAAGAGAAATATGGGAGAGAAGTCGGTGGTAATTAATGTTATCTTGTTATGTTTGTGAACTGGTCCACAGTAGGGAACTTATGAAAATGGTGTTGTAGCATAATCAGTGTGTGCACATCATATGCAATTTGTGAATTTTTTATATATAAATTGTTTTTATTGAACCCCTTATTTTAATTACTAAAGTTGAACGTGTCTTACAGGATGGTGTGTTTGACTGTTGGGGATTTATTGTTTGAATAGCTTATCTAATTATTCATGTTTTTAAAGTTTAAAAGCAGGTAAGCAATTTTTATGATATATAAATTACAATCAACTCTGTAAATTGAAATTGCAATAGTTTCCATTTGGGAGCATAGGTATTTACTTAATAGCCATGAAACTTCTGATTTGTCTTTGATTGTCAGCTTATTTCTTTTTAGTTTTCGGTTTACATAATTATGAATAAGAGCATTTATTTACATATAATCTGATGTAGGAAAAGATCACAATTTAGATTTAAACTTGTGTATCAACAACTTTGTGTGTTGGAAGTTCAAGTAGAAACAAGAACTTGGAGCGTGTGCCGTTGAATCATGGTTAGCTTGACTTTCAATCCCTTCATGTCTTGGAGTGGTTTAAATGAATGGAAGTTGAGATGAAACTTAACAGCATACTACTAGAGTTGCAAACGGATTAGGAAAGTACATGACCATAGTTTAGATTTGTGTGAGTTCAAAACCAGTCTTTTCAACCGAAGATGTTTGTTTCTTATATGTAGTTAAAGTGTTGCACAGTGTTTGTTGTTGCAGATGGCACACTTCATGTTCACTTTCTAATAAAGTTTGGGTTAAGTTTCACAACTTTGCACACAAGTTAGCCACTCAACAAAGGCCAAAGGACTATCACTTCAAAAGGTTAGACCACAAGCGCACATGACCTAAAAAAACCCGTAGCATCGCGCGGGGTAACCTACTAGTAACATAAGAAGCACAATCATGTATTTTTAAGAATTCCATCATAAATACTATCTTATTAATTACATAGGATCTTATGGAGTACAACACACACATAATTATTATCGGATATAGCAATAATACGGACAAACCCCTTCTCCAAAGGGCAACTGCTTGACTGCTGAGAATTGACAACTATCTAATATAAGAAGCGCACATGATTAATATACCATCTGTTTTTCTTATTTCTTCAGTTTGATTTATTTTGATTTTACCTGCATTATAAGTTTTACAATTAAATTAAATAAAATAGAAAAATAAAATAAACTTCATAAAAATAAAAGTATATGACTAAAAATAAATTAACATCTAGAAAAATAAAATAATATTGAATTAAAAATAACATCTAGTATGAAAACTCTCATCCACACGTTACGTTTTTCACGCTTTTGTTGAAGAAAGAATTTCTAACATCATCCCGGAATACGTTAGTGGTCTTTTGATATGAATTTTAAGTCTGTCATCCCGGAATACGTTTTTCACGCTTTTGTTATTCCAATGTTTTTTGTTGTTGCCACATCATTTCAACAAGAATTTGTTGTTCCTCTTGCGTAAGTGGGAACTTTTTGTCTCGAAGACGGGCTTTATGCTCGGATTTAGTTTTAGTTGCGGTGTTGAAGCTCTTGTTTTTCGACAAAAGTTCTTCACGCAACATCGACGTTGCGACTGATTATTTTGCCTTTCCTCGGCGGCCTCTCCAGTTTTACATTCTCATCATCGTTGAGATCGTTGTTTGAAAATTAAGCTTCCAAAGATGTGGTTTAGTGTCTGCATTTATTTGTTTTTGCTCTTTCAGTCGTTGGGCATGAGTACCCATTGTCGAAATGTTGGTTGATGTGGTATGAGAACGAACAATTTTCTACTCCTACATATGTGGAAAGCCTTTTTCTTGAAAACCTCCTTATAGTCGAAACTGACTTTTCGAATCACATTGTAACCTTTCGTGTTTTCGTTAATTATAGTTAACCTGTTATGTTCTTGTAATGACCATTAATTTAAAATTTTGAAATAATTTTGAAGTAATAAATTAATAATAATAAAATAATAATAGTAATTAAATAAAAAATAAAAGTTAAACATTAATAAGTTATAAAAACATTTAAAACTTAAAGGTTAATTAAGTTCAGGGGGTATTTGTGACAAATTTGAAACTTTAAATGAAAGTTTAAGCATAAATATTAATTCGAAAACTGCAGGGACTAAAACTGCAATTAATCAAAACCCAAACCCCCTCCCGCATCTTTCCCCGTATTTCCGGCGACCACTTTCCGGCCACCCTCCGGCCGACTCCGGCAAGGTTCAAACCCCAAAATTCTTCGGATTTCAACCCAAAAACCGTTCCAAATCGATTCGTGAACCCGTTTCGAACTTGAACACGCACCTTAATTGCGTTTAGACGTCGGTTATGAACCCAATCGGTTTGAATAACCGAAGCTTTTAATCATAGAGCCGTTCGAACATTAAAACTCAATCGGTTTGAAAACCAATTATGCTTTATCATAATCGAACGAGCCTAATTCGAACATTAAAACTCAATAATAATCAAATTAAATGTATCATAATCGAACGTTTAACTAATCTAAGCTGCTATCAATCTCAATTTCACCTGAAACTCACACGAACATCACATTCGATCATCCCCTTCATCGCGACCTGCAACATTAGTGTTCTTCAACCCTCGGTCATTATTAAGTGAAATTGATAAAGGCTTTCAATCATCGAGACCAATAGAAGCTTTCTGTGCAACGAATTTGGTTATCATCATCATTTGCACATCGATTGATTATAGCTTCGGTCGCGGCCTGTTCTTCGTCTTCCTTATCATCAATTCGACTTAAACCGGGTAATTTAACCCACCTACATACTCGATTTTTCATGGGGAACAAAAGCCCCATGATCATTAGCGTTAACAGTAACGAATTGATCTTCAATTTGGTTCAAATCGTTCTAGGGTTCATATGGTTTGGGGGTTTCTTTGTATTTGTGAATTAAAACCTATTCCTAACAGGCATAGGCGCCCCAGCCTAATGGTAACACATCACTTTCTATCCTTGAGGTCCCGGGTTCGAACCCGGGCACCCCCATTTTTTTGTAAAACTCGTTTTTTAACCTATTTAAGTCCAGAAAATTTATAAAAAAATTATAAAAATCATTTTTAATGACTAAAAATTATTTTTAGTTACCCCAATATTTTCTGTAATTTTAATATATTTCTTAATAAAACAATATGACAAAAAAAAAACCATTTCTAGTTATTAGCTATAAAATGGACTTTAAAATGATAGTTTAAACCAATAAATTATTATTGATCCAAACGTTACCCTTAAATTATTGATTAAATCATGATTATTTTAAATAATTATAAAAGTTTATTTAAACTTTACTAGTTATTATAGATGATTTACATTTATTTCTTTATATTAAAATACTTAAATAGTATATTTATTTCTTTTTCATTGAATCCAAAATATAAGCGGACCCTTTGTTAAAATTATTTATTTGTCAAAAACCCCAAACTCCACTTGAAACCCTAGTTCACGTATGAATCGTTAAACTTATCTTTAGACTTAATCTTGGAATATATACGTTTAGGTATCTCGTAAAAGGAATCGTTGGAGCACTACTTAATTACTTGTTATTACCTTTAACACCAACTTATATATGTGAGTTTTCATGCCCCTCTTTTACTTTATTTCACACCTTTGGGGTGAAACATGTTAACTTTATAAACTTGCACTTGTAAACATCTTGATACTTGTAAATGCACGAGCAATTCATTTATAAACTTTGTCATGGTTATTTGTAATATTGTGAGCTTTATATGATGAATATTATATGTTGACAATCATTAACTATTGCTAGCCTGGCGACGTCATAGATCTATGGGCCTGACAAGCCTATTTGGTGCTAAAGCCGAGGTTATTGCCGGCTCCTGATGACGTATGTTTGTTCATCATGGGAACCAAGTACACTTAGCTAATCGTTAAACTTGTAAATGATATTCTTGGTCAAGGTTTGATTGTAGCGATATGTTATCTATAAACTTGCTTTATTCGTAACCATTGACATGAATTGCTACTTGTAAACTTTATATATATATATATATATATATATATATATATATATATATATATATATATATATATATATATATATATGTATGCTTAACCCATGGAAACTCACCAACTTTTAAAGTTGACCCTTTATTTTTAACATGTTTCAGGAAATGCACAAGGTTGATGATTATCTTTTGAAGCATGCTTACACCTAGGATTTGGACCTAGGAAAAATAAATAAAATAACTTGAGACTTGAAAGTTGAACTTTGTTTATTTTTGTTTGTTGAGACATTTGGTTGTAATGTTTATTTCAACTATGAATTTTTATATTTACAATTTATGGTAGTGTTATGTGGCTGTGAACAATCTTAACCCTCACATCTCGACGTTTCCGCCGTTAAGGTTGGGGTGTGACAGATTGGTATCAGAGCCCATAACTATAGGGATTTAGGTTATTAGAAATGGTGACCTAGACTATAGTTGATGCATGAACCTCATAAGAAAAATCTTTATGATCTTGTAATATATTTTGTTGCATGCTACATAATGCTACTTGTTAAGGAGGGCCTCTTATGTGCAACTTGATGCCTTTAGTTAGGATTGCCTTATAATTGAGAAACTTGGTTGCCTTGTCTCCTCTAAAACTTATTCTTAATCCTTTATTCTCTCGACGATGAAATATCTTAAACTTATTCTCGACGACATGGGGGAACGTAAGCTTTATATCAAAAGGTTCAAATCTTTAGACTTTATGACTAATCCATGAAAATCTCATCAAGGTTTTAATTCCATGAACCTAAAGAAATATTGTGTGACACATAGACACTGTATTCTGGATTTCCTGGCAAAAAGCCTTCGGGCTAAGGTAAGCATTTCGCATAAATCCCGTGGGACTAGTTATGCTTACCTGGGGATTTCTGGGATGAGTGATAAACTATGGTCAATATACACAAGTTTCTAAGGAATTGGAGTTAACTCACCTTGACGTGTCAACGTTTCCAAATGGTAATGCGTACCAAATGGAATCATTCCATGTGTGTTTTACAAGTCTTGAAAAATCTTTGTTGATTTATTATCTTCTACCTCCAAATTTCTGTGACTAACTTATTTTATATCCAGCATGTCTCGTCATCATGGAAAGCGTGGTAGCTCCGACCGCAAATTAGCCGCCATGATTGCCCGTCAAATGGCTGCCGTCATTCCGACCATGGTTGCCGAACTGAGTAGCACCTTGATGACCAACGCTAGTAACAACACTAATGGCAATGGGCAAGGAGAGAATAGTGCAAATCAAGGAAGAAACAACCAACCCTGCACGTTTAAGCACTTCAACTCGTGCAAACCCACTAGCTTTAGTGGGAAGGAAGGAGCCACTGGACTTCTCGAGTGGTTTGAAAGCATGGAGAACACCTTCATCAACTGTGAGTGTCCCGAGGCACTCAAAGTCCGTTATGCCACAAGTGTTCTTCAACAAAGAGCACTTACGTGGTGGAATAGTGAGAAGAGGAATCGTGGTGCTGATGCTGTGTTGGCACTCACTTGGGAAGAATTCAAGAACATTGCCATCCAAAATTCTGCCCGAGAAGTGAGTTGCAAAAGCTGGAGGAGGAGTTTTGGAATCTCAAGCAAGATGGTGGAGATCATTTGGCCTATTCAACTAGGCATCACGAGTTGAGCATCCTGTTGCCTCACATGGTTGACACTGTTCCTAGGAACATTGAGAAGTTCATCAAGGGGGTGCCACCTCAAATCCAAGATGCCGTGGTGGGAAGTAGACCCACAACTTTGGAAGATGCCATTACCATCACCGCTCAACTCACTGAAAACCATATTCGAGCGGGCACCTTGTCTGTCAAAGGGGCTAAAAAGACTGAAAAGGCGGTCCCTGAAGCAGCTAAGGAGAATAAGAATGAACCGTCTTACAACAACAAGAAACGCAAGTTCACACCGGCGCGTAATTTCGCTGTGGCTACACCCAAGGTACCTCAAAGACAACCCGCTCCTGGTACACAAGCACCTGCTGCTAGAACCTATGCTGGTCCTCTACCATTGTGCAATGTCTGTAAGTATCATCATGCGGGTAATACCCCGTGCCGTATCTGTACACTGTGTGGTAAGTATGGACACTTGGTGGCTACTTGTCACCGTGCACCAAACAATGCTGCGTTAGTTGCTAATCGTGCTTGCTACAACTGTGGGGAACCTGGTCATTTTCGCCCACAATGCCCTCGTCTTGCGGGTAACGTACCACAAGCCCGAGGACGTGCCTTCAACATCAATGCAAACCAAGCACAAGCAAACAACGATGTGGTGAACGGTATGTCAAATCCAACCCCAACTTTATGATCCAAGTTCTTTTGTTGCTTTACCTGTATCGTTAAACGTCTTTAAAACTGAACAGGTATGTTCCTTATTAATAATTCTTATGTCTACGTTCTGTTTGACTCTGGAGCCGATAAGAGTTTTGTCTCGATAGAATTTGAGCCTATACTTGCTAAGCCACATACGAAACTAGAAAGACCTCTTACTGTCGAAGTCGCCGATGGAGAACCCATCACCGTTGATGTCGTTATTCGTGATTGCATTTTGAGCCTAAACGAGCATGATTTCTTTATCGACCTTATTCCTATGAAACTTGGAAGCTTTGACGTTATCATTGGCATGGATTGGCTAGCCAAACATCATGCTGAAATTATTTGTTTCGAGAAATGCATTCGAATTCCTTTGCCTTCGGGGGATACATTGAAAGTATTCGGCGAAAAATCATCCAAAGGACTCAAACTCATGTCATGTACTCAAGCCCGAAAATGTCTAAGCAAGAATTACATGGCTTTCTTGGCTTACGTGGTCAACACGAAAGTCAAAGGGAATGATCTTAAGGATGTCCCGATTGTACGAGACTTTCCTGAAGTGTTTCCCGATGACCTTAGCGGTTTACCTCCCGTGCGTGAAGTCGAGTTTAAGATCGATTTAATTCCGGGAGCAAACCCTGTGGCTAAATCACCATATCGACTTGCACCGTCAGAATTGCAAGAGCTGGCTAGTCAACTTCAAGAACTGTCCGACAAGGGCTTTATCCGACCTAGCTCATCGCCTTGGGGTGCACCTATTCTGTTCGTGAAGAAGAAAGATGGATCATTTCGTATGTGCATCGATTATCGTGAGCTTAACAAACTTACCATCAAGAACCGCTACCCTCTTCCTCGCATCGATGATCTTTTTGACCAACTTCAAGGAGCTGCTATTTTCTCAAAGATTGACTTACGTTCTGGCTATCATCAATTACGAGTTCATGATGATGATATCCCAAAAACTGCGTTCCGTACCCGATATGGACACTATGAGTTCATGGTGATGCCCTTTGGTTTAACGAATGCTCCTGCTGTCTTTATGGATCTCATGAATCGAGTATGCAAGCCGTATCTAGACAAGTTCGTGATTGTCTTTATTGACGACATACTTATCTACTCCAAGTCCAAAACCGATCACGAACATCACCTGCGACAAGTTCTTGAGCTATTGAAGAAAGAACAACTATACGCAAAGTTCTCAAAGTGCGAATTTTGGCTTGAGGAGGTCCAATTTCTGGGACACGTGGTGAATAGTCAAGGAATTCACGTTGACCCTGCAAAGGTGGAAGCTGTGAAAAATTGGTGTGTTCCCACAACTCCAAACCGAAGTTCGTTCTTTCCTTGGTCTTGCTGGCTATTATCGACGTTTCATTGCCAACTTCTCTCGAATCGCGAAACCGCTTACTTCCTTGACCCAAAAGAATAAACCATTCGAATGGGGGTCTGAACAAGAGGAAGCCTTTGAATCCTTAAAGCACAAGTTGTGTAATGCTCCTATCTTGACCCTTCCCGATGGAAACGATGATTTCACCGTATATTGTGATGCATCTAAACAAGGCCTTGGTTGTGTTCTCATGCAACGAGGAAAGGTCATAGCATATGCATCGAGACAATTGAAGGTCCATGAGGTGAATTATACGACACATGATCTTGAACTTGGTGCTGTGGTTTTTGCCTTAAAGATTTGGAGGCATTACCTTTATGGGACGCAATGTATAGTCTACACCGATCACAAAAGCCTACAACACGTCTTCAATCAAAAGGATCTCAACATGAGACAACGACGTTGGGTTGAATTGATTAGTGATTATGATTGTGACATTCGTTACCACCCTGGAAAGGCAAATGTCGTAGCCGATGCACTAAGTCGTAAGATTCATAATAAGATGGTCTCGTTTCAAGAAATTCGCGATCGACGACAATGGTTTGATATCTTGGGAGAATTTGATACTGAGATTCGTCTGGATGTTAACGAGACTACGGTGCTGCTACAAAATTTGAGGATTGAGAATGACATCGAGACTTGTATCATGGAGGCTCAACAAGCGGTTCAAGAAGGAGGAAAAATGGGAGAGGAATTGGAGTACAACCTTCGAGCTCAACTAGAAACGAAACCCAATGGGTTGATGTATTTCTTGAATCGAATTTGGGTTCCAAACCGTGATAATCTTCGTACCTTTATCATGAATGAAGCTCATCAAACTCGTTACTCAATTCATCCTGGTTCCGATAAGATGTATATGGATCTGCGTGGTCAATACTGGTGGCCTGGAATGAAGAAAGACATAGCAACTTACGTAGCTAAGTGTCTTACGTGTACAAAGGTTAAAGCTGAACATCAACGTCCTAGTGGATTGCTTGAACAACCCGAGATTCCCATGTGGAAATGGGAACACATATCCATGGACTTCATAACCAAATTACCTCGCACCTCTCGTGGTCATGATAGCATATGGGTGATCGTTGACCGATTGACCAAGTCGGCACATTCATACCCATACGTGACACTTACAAAACGTCAAGGTTAGCTCGTATATACATTGATGAGATTGTGAGTCGTCATGGCGTACCTTTGCATATCATATCCGACCGCGACGCTCGTTTCACTTCGCACTTTTGGTCTCTATGCAAGAACTTTTGGGTACACAACTGGATTTAAGCACGGCTTACCATCCTCAAACGGACGGTCAAACCGAGCGAACTATTCAAACCCTAGAGGATTTGCTACGTCTTTGTGTCCTTGACTTTGGTGGTGACTGGGATACGCATTTACCTCTCGCGGAATTTTCATATAATAATAGTTACCACTCGAGTATCAAAATGGCACCTTTTGAAGCACTCTATGGTCGTAAATGTCGTTCCCCGATCTGCTGGACTGACATTGGTGAAAATTTCATCACTGGTCCTGAGCTCATACAAGAAACAACCGATAAAGTTTCCATGATTCGCAAGAACCTTGAAGTGGCTAGAAGTCGACAAAAAGTTATGCCGATAAACGACGCAAGCCGTTGGAATTCCAAGTTGGGGATATGGTTCTTCTTAAAGTCTCACCATGGAAGGGAGTCGTTCGCTTTGGGAAGAAGGGTAAATTAGCTCCACGATTTGTAGGGCCTTTCAAGATCCTGAAAAGGATTGGGAAAGTGGCTTATAAACTGGAACTACCTTCCGATCTTAGCGGGGTTCATCCTGTTTTCCATGTCTCAAATTTGAGAAAATGTTTGGCTGAAGAAAGTCTGTATGTCCCATTAGATGACATCCAGATCGACGAGTCATTACATTTTGTTGAGAAACCCGTTGAAGTCATGGACCGCATTATGAAGAAGACTAGGACCACTACTACCCCAATCGTCAAGGTTCGTTGGGAGAATAAGCGTGGACCTGAGTTTACTTGGGAGCGTGAGGAGCATATGAAGAAGAAATACCCGTATTTGTTCGTTTAGTTCATTCTTAATTTCGGGACGAAATTCTTAAAAGTTGGGGAGACTGTAACCTTTCGTGTTTTCGTTAATTATAGTTAACCCTGTTATGTTATTGTAAGGACCATTTATGTCATTTATGAAATTTTGAAGGCTTGTTTCTTAGTTAATTTTGAAGTTAATAAATTAATTTATTAAAAATAATAATAATAATAATAATAATAATAGTCAAAATTAAATAAAAAATAATAATAATAATTATAATAAAAATTAATAATTTATAAAAGTTAAACATTTAATAAGTTATAAAAACATTTAAAACTTAAAGGTTAATTAAGTTCAGGGGGTATTTGTGACAAATTTGAAACTTTAAATGAAAGTTTTAAGCATAAAATATTAATTCGAAAACTGCAGGGACTAAAACTGCAATTAATCAAAACCCAAACCCCCTCCCGCATCTTTCCCCGTATTTCCGGCGACCACTTTCCGGCCACCCTCCGGCCGACTCCGGCAAGGTTCAAAACCCCAAAATTCTTCGGATTTCAACCCAAAAACCGTTCCAAATCGATTCGTGAACCCGTTTCGAACTTGAACACGCACCTTAATTGCGTTTAGACGTCGGTTATGAACCCAATCGGTTTGAATAACCGAAGCTTTTAATCATAGAGCCGTTCGAACATTAAAACTCAATAATAATCAAATTAAATGTATCATAATCGAACGTTTAACTAATCCTAAGCTGCTATCAATCTCAATTTCACCTGAAACTCACACGAACATCACATTCGATCATCCCCTTCATCGCGACCTGCAACATTAGTGTTCTTCAACCCTCGGTCATTATTAAGTGAAATTGATAAAGGGCTTTCAATCATCGAGACCAATAGAAGCTTTCTGTGCAACGAATTTGGTTATCATCATCATTTGCACGTCGATTGATTATAGCTTCGGTCGCGGCCTGTTCTTCGTCTTCCTTATCATCAATTCGACTTAAACCGGGTAATTTAACCCACCTACATACTCGATTTTTCATGGGGAACAAAAGCCCCATGATCATTAGCGTTAACAGTAACGAATTGATCTTCAATTCGGTTCAAATCGTTCTAGGGTTCATATGGTTTGGGGGTTTTCTTTGTATTTGTGAATTAAAACTCATTTCCTAACAGGCATAGGCGCCCCAGCCTAATGGTAACACATCACTTTCTATCCTTGAGGTCCCGGGTTCGAACCCGGGCACCCCCCATTTTTTGTAAAACTCGTTTTTTTAACCTATTTAAGTCCAGAAAATTTATAAAAAAATTATAAAAATCATTTTTAATGACTAAAAATTATTTTTAGTTACCTCAATATTTTCTGTAATTTTAATATATTTTCTTAATAAAACAATATGACAAAAAAAAAACCAAAACGTTACCCTTAAATTATTGATTAAATCATGATTATTTTAAATAATTATAAAAGTTTATTTAAACTTTACTAGTTATTATAGATGATTTACATTTATTTTTTTATATTAAAATACTTAAATAGTATATTTATTTCTTTTTCATTGAATCCAAAATATAAGCGGACCCTTTGTTAAAATTATTTATTTGTCAAAAACCCCAAACTCCACTTGAAACCCTAGTTCACGTATGAATCGTTAAACTTATCTTTTGACTTAATCTTTGAATATATACGTTTAGGTATCTCGTAAAAGGAATCGTTGGAGCACTACTTAATTACTTGTTATTACCTTTAACACCAACTTATATTATGTGAGTTTTTCATTCCCCTCTTTTACTTTATTTCACACCTTTGGGGTGAAACATGTTATCTTCATAAACTTGCACGTGTAAACATCTTGCTACTTGTAAATGCACGAGCAATTCATTTATAAACTTTGTCATGGTTATTTGTAATATTGTGAGCTTTATATGATGAATATTATATGTTGACAATCATTAACTATTGCTAGCCTGGCGACGTCATAGATCTATGGGCCTGACAAGCCTATTTGGTGCTAAAGCCGAGGTTATTGCCGGCTCCTGATGACGTATGTTTGTTCATCATGGGAACCAAGTACACTTAGCTAATCGTTAAACTTGTAAATGATATTCTTGGTCAAGGTTTGATTGTAGCGATATGTTATCTATAAACTTGCTTTATTCGTAACCATTGACATGAATTGCTACTTGTAAACTTTTATATATATATATATATATATATATATATTATATATATATATATATATATATGTATGTATGCTTAACCCATGAAACTCACCAACTTTTAAAGTTGACCCTTTTATTTTTAACATGTTTCAGGAAATGCACAAGGTTGATGATTATCTTTTGAAGCATGCTTACACCTAGGATTTGGACCTAGGAAAAATAAATAAAATAACTTGAGACTTGAAAGTTGAACTTTGTTTATTTTTGTTTGTTGAGACATTTGGTTGTAATGTTTATTTCAACTATTGAATTTTTATATTTACAATTTATGGTAGTGTTATGTGGCTGTGAACAATCTTAACCCTCACATCTCGACGTTTCCGCCGTTAATGTTGGGGTGTGACACACATCTTCGTCACCATTGTCGCTACACCTCAAAGCGCCGGCTCTTTTTGGTAAAAAGAATTTCATTATTTCATTGCATGGTTTAGATCTCTACATTTCTAATAGAGTTTATCTAAACTTTGTTTTCCACATTTCATTTGTGTGTGAAAACGCGAGGTAATTTACACATAAAACAAGAATTAAATTAAACAAAATAATAAAAAAATAAATTCAAACATAAAATAAATTAAAAACTAACATTCTTCCAAAAGACGTCTCGAATTTGTTAATTACCTATAACAGGATCTTTAGAAATATATATATATATATATATATATATATATATATATATATATATATATATATATATATATATATATATATATATATAGGGTTAGGATCATTACAGAACCACTTTTTATTTTCAGAATCACAGAACCATTGATTTACATAAGTGTAAACTAAGTTTGGTGATACTTAATCTATCTTACATATGTGTATATCAGACATGAACAATAAACTATGTAAAACAACTAAATATAACTTACATTTATGTAAATCAATGATTCGTAATTTATATTTATGTAAATCAATGGTTCTTTTAGTTTTAAAAATAATAAGTGATTCTGTAATGATCCTGACCCTATATATATATACACATATATATATATATATACACATATATATATACATATATATATACATATATATATATATGCCTTCGCTAGCGCAACTTCTAAATCGTTCCATCTTTTAGACTTTGTATTTCCTTTTGCCCTACTTTTCCTTTGCGCATTTGTCAGTTCCTCATCTTCTTCCTCATTTTCATCCTCCTCTAGCATCTTTTTTTCCTCGCTCGACGCAGGAAGTGTTTCTTCACTAGAATCAAAAGCTTCCCGCCGATATCTTGAAAAATGTTTGAAACATTTGTGACATTAGAATGTGTGGGTCTTATGACATAGAAAATGGTGTGTATTGATTGTAGTAGGGTGACGGTTGGAATTGCGGATAATACAAGAATGTTTAATTAAACTTTTATGAAAACATGACTCTATTATTAATTGCAATCAAATGAATAGTGAGTGAGTTGTGTTTTAAGCATGAGGTACAAGTAGATGATGCGTGTGTGATACGTTTAATCCTTTCATGATCCCATGCGTTGATAGAGTTCAACAAAAGTTTCTTTTAGCCGGTTAGAGAGAGAGGGATACTTTTCAAAGATAAAGAGAGACAAAGTGTTCAGCAGCATCTGTTCCGTCACGGTGGTCATCGACAACCCTCATTGAAATGGCGATCATTTGAAAGAATTGAGATCACGGTTAGAAGATGAGCTAAGTGGCGACCTATGTTAGAGTGATAACCTTTATGATATCTTTTTGTATTCACGAGTCCGTGGGAGACTTCCTTGCGCAACGCGAGTGGTGAACAATTCTAGTTTAACTTAAAGTCGAACTAAAAAAATAAATTTCTCATCATTAGCCTCTTCCAGTTACGAGCATGCACTTTGCAATTTAGTTTAACCGATTCACGGCGCATAGTTAATTGTATTCAATCCTGGAATGATGCCGGGTTACTCAACTATCCCGACCCGTCGGCCGAATCTAACTTCGAACATTATTCGAGTGACAAAACCGATTGAGTTTGTTACATGGAAATGATTTATGCACATGAAGACATATATATCTATTTAGTTGTTATCTCTTCTTTGAGTATTATTTAGTTTTTATTTTCCTTTGGCTATTTTTAGATAGTTAATTATCTCCAATTTTGTTTGGATTTATTAAGGACTATAGAAAACTATGCATCTTCAGTGTTTATTGTTAGTTTTAGCTAATTGGTCGCTTTTAAAATTGCATTATTAACAAAGAAAAAGGTATTATTATTTCAATAAGTTTGTATAAATTATAATATATATTAAAAACATATGTTGGTGTATGCAATGGGTTTTGTTTTTATTAATAATACTTAGTTGATAAATGAAAATGAATTTGAAGCCTAAATTATACTGTAACTTTGGGTGAATGGTATGTTATTTTGTTTTTCTTTCTATAACTTTTGAAATGAATATATCGTTACGTCGGGTTATCCATACATATGTTTTTTACAATTGTTGATAGGTCTATCACGTAATTTATGTATATATCTAATCAAACCTTCTTTTTGTATAATCGTTGCTTGACATATGACATCGATGTACTTTTATGTTTAAAACAATTATGATATTTCGACATAGAAAACATTTTATGATTTCTTTCTCTTTTGTGATGATATAGTTTTCACGATGCTACATAAAGATCCCTGCGGCAACGCACGGGGTCCAATCCTATTTTATTATTAATAAATTATATTTATCAACCTATTTTTAAATTTCTAAATGCCAAATAACTCATTACCCATATGTTAATAAACGAAGTCAATGAACAGTAATTTGTAGGATTTTGAACCGACCATCTTAGATCTACGGTTGTATACAGCCCCTCATATCCACCGTCAAGCTGAAGCAAATTCTACTCCCGTCTCCCTTCACTGCACCTTCACAAATGTCGTCTCCACTTCAAGCAGTTTACTGGCAATCGATGGTAGCGACAACGGATCTGTCACATCCCGACGGAAGCGTGAAATGCTTTGGTGTGACTAGGGCTGCAAACGAACCGAACGAACACGAACAACGCCTTGTTCATGTTCGTTCATTAAGAAATAAACTTGTTCATGAACCGTTCACAAACACTTACCGAACGGGTTTCCTTGTTCGTGTTCGTTCATTAAGGAAATGAACATGTTCATGAACTGTTCACGAACACTTACCGAACGCAAACGAACACAAACAAATCAAACGAAAACAAACAAATGTTCATGAACACGACGAACACAAAGATGTTCATGAACACAAACGAATACATATGATCACATATTTATTTTAGAATAAAATTAGCATTTTCATCACAAAATTTACCAAAAATAAATAAACACGTAACATAAATATCCAAAAACACTTGACATACTTGTCATAAAAATAACTAAGACAAAAATTAAGAACATAATTGAACACATTAACTGACATAAACGACCACATTATCGAACGTTCACGAACGAACATAAACGAACACATTATCGAACGTTCACACATAAATGAACGAACGCGGCCTGTGTTCATGTTCGTTCATTTAACTAAACGAACGAAGTTTTCGTGTTCGTGTTCGTTCATTTACTAAATTAATGAACATAAACGAACTTCCCGCTGAACAGTTCACGAACTGTTCACTGAACGTTCAGTTCGTTTGCAGCCCTAGGTGTGACCATTGATTCAGAACACACTGATTACAGATTTTAAACAATCACACCAAATAAATTAAATAAACAGAACATTAAACTTTCATAGATTACGGGTTACATTCTTACAACATATACAAAACATGTCCTATTTTAGACTTTTACATAATATATTGTAACTCTATTACAAAAGATTTAAGTAACCACTTTATTAGTTTTCTCAGTAATAGTGGATATGTGCATCCACATAAATGTTGAGATCTACCAAGTTTACGGTTACTCGTACACACATCTTTCCTATCACATCGTACCATCCATTGAAAACATCAAAAGTAAGCACGAGGTTATAAGTCATACTGATTACCTGAAAAAGCATACTTAAAATAGTCAACATAAAGTTGGTGAGATTATAGGTTTAATAACTTTACAAAATTTATTGATGCAATATAAATAAGATTACAACCAAACCTACTTATACGGCAGGTGATTCATAACTATCATACATACAAATCACATAATCGGATAATATAACATCACAACACTTATTTTGTTGGTGCAGGAAACATATTCCTAAGTATCGCTACCTATATTATCAGACGGTTCCTTATTTGAATTAATGTTTGTAACTTATGGCACAAAATAACAGTAACTTATTAAAATTCTTATTTACATTAACATCAAAAATAAACACAGTACGTTTTTTCCCCAAAACTCATAGATATAAAATGGAGCTATAATACTCACCTCAAATCCAGCAAATCCCTATAAAATAATTATAAGTTAAGAATAAATTATTTTATTTCTTTAAAAATTTTAGCATTTATATCTTAAATCAAATAAAAATTCCAAAACAGTAGCTAAGGTTATCTGAAAATTACCAAATTTTACAAGAAGTAACATCTTAAATTCCAGATTAACTCATAAAAATATAAATTAATACTCATTTACAGATAATTTCTTATAATTTTTACAAGTTTCACATTAAATAGAAGAAATAGGTAAAAGTCTTTAGAAATTCTGAAATTTATACAGGATGTTATAAACATTATTTAAAATTTTATATAAAATTTTGATGATTTTACCTATTTTTTTGTTATTATTCCCGATTTTCTTGATATTTTTCATCCCAAAATATATAACTTTATCATACACGTGAATTAATTCACAAAATTTATTCTACACTTCCAATATAATTTTAGAGTCATCATAAAATTTTCCTAAATTTTTATCGTATTCAGATCTCCTGTTTGAAATTTTTCTCCTATTTTCTTGAATTAATCATATAAATTAATAACAGTCATTTAAGTATTTAATGAAATAACACATGTTTCAACCCTTTAAATTTTTTATTTTTGATTAAATCCATGGTTTTTATAAAATCTTTTGATTTTCTATTTTAAATCTTTTCTTACTGATTTCTGATTGAAAATCAAGTGTTCAAGAGATTTTTGATTTAGCTTTGATGGTTCATACATAAAGGGTTGGTTATATATGTATGTTAAACACATATATAACTTCTTAAACTTGTTAGTCATAAATTATGAGAATAAAACTTTGTTTGGAGTATAAGAAAGACTTAAAGAATTGCTCCTAGGTTCTTGAGGATTCACTTGGTGTGGTTGTTCTTGAACTTGAAGTGTTTGTCACAAGGATGATTGGATTTGAAGAAGGTTGATGTTATGATGATGGTGGGCTCGGTTGATGTTGGAACCGAAAGTGAGCAAGGAATGTTGGCGGTGGTCGATGGCGATGGTGGTGTTGGCGGGTGTTGTAGCCAAGAGACAAGAGAGAGCCGAGAGTTGATGGTGATTTGTGGATGAAATGGCGATGGAGGTGGTTATGGTGGTCTCGGCCGAGAGGTTTATGGTGAAAGAGAAGATCATCATTAGATTTCAACTAGACTTGTGAGTTGGTGATTTTAGAGTTATAAGGTGGCAATCTTAGATGTTAGGTGTCAAGCTTTAGGAAGTGGTTAGTGTAAGGATTGCTAGGTGTCAAGTCTTGGTGCTAATGACACTAGTCATTAAGTTAGTGTTAGTGTGTTACTTAGCTACTAATCAATGCGTGTTACATTCTAATGATCCATGTTCTTGAGTTAATAAGTTAGTTTGGTGTTTAAATGTTCATGATTAGTTTGGATTTGGTTTTTTCATGTAAATTTTAAAAGTTAACTCATTTGGTTATTGTTTGATTAAGTTGTAATCTTAGTTCACTACTCATTAAATGGAAATGTATGTCAATAAAATAACTAATCACATAATCTTATAATTTGGTATCTTTAATAGCTTACAAATTTCACAAAGGCATACATACATGCACGCGTAAAAACTTCTGTATGCATGCATGTTCACGTATCATATTCATATATACATGCATGCTAAAAAAATATACACAAATTCTTATAAATTTAACTCATGTAAATAACATAAGATTCATAAAATTTCACATATGAATCATACATATTTCAAGTTTCATTTTTGTCTAAACATGAATATGATCACATAAATTCATGGAAAGAAACAAACACAAGCTATTATCATATTAGATAATTTGTCATCATACGAGCTTATGGTGGCAATCGATGGTAGCGACAACGGATCGACCGAAGAAAAACCGCCTTATTGGCCATGGATGGTAGCAGCAAACTTTTTTCTTCTTAGGGTTTTCCGATCTCTCTTATTCATACCTTAACGGCGAGAACAACTTCAAAGCCTTCAACTTCAAAGCAGATTGTTTCCTTTTGTGATGAGGTACTGCTCGCCTCAGGCCAAGGAGATTGAAGCTCCTGTTACTTGGGTTGGATTATCTACTTTCTTCGTTCATCTGCGACTTTAGGTAAACATGATTTGAAATAATCGCATTCCATAAATCAAATCATTATTTGATTTGGAAGCGCATTGTCCACTGCTGTAATTGAATTGCAAAAGTTACCACAATATAAGACTATATATGTATTAAACCATGTATTTCATTTCATAAAGTGATGGACAATTTAGAATGCCTGCAAAAATAAATGGCACGTTTGAATGGTATTCGGTTTGAGTTTAAGGTCCCTGGGAAGCTCATTTTACGAGTAACCAAATAATCATGAAAACATGGAATGTGACTGAAATGTAAAGTAGTTGATCCATTAAGTTTGAGTGCAAAAAGCTGTAGGAAATAAATAAAACCAAATAATCTTATTTTTCATGATAATGCCATTATGCATACTCTTGCTTAAAATTAAGGGGTGGCATGTAAATAAATTTGATTTTTGAGATCAAACCTGTTTTTTTTGTTAATCAATTTATGTATATACGTCTGTATATCCAACACTAATAAGAAGTTTCTATTGTCATAAACTTAAACGTAGTTAAAAAACCATCTCAAATTGAATAAAATTGCCTCCCATGTTTGAAGTCATGAGGCGATACAATAGTTATCGAACAAATACCTTCCTTCAATAACCCAAAATGAACAATCACACCACAAGATTAAAAGTTATATAGACACAATTATGCATGAGTTTTAGACATACACAATTGCAAACTACCACTTATTAACTAAATATAAAGTAATGCAAGAGATCATTCATGAGAAAGATTAGTGATCAAAGTTAGGGACTTATGGTTTAATTGCATGTATCAACTTATTTCATACTACAAGTCCAGTTTATTTCTTTAGCTTCAATTTATCACCTGATTTTTATCATGTATTTTTTTTCACTAAAGTTTTATCATGTATTCCGGTCTGATTTGGTTTTAGTGTTTACTTGAACTTGATGTACATGCTTATGCATTTTCTTCATGTTATTTCCTTTGATTGTCGCAGAATGAATTCAAACAGCAGCCCAGATGAAAGAGGTCAAAATGCTTCTGTAAGTTTTAATTATAAAAGTATGATAAAGTTTTTAAAGAACAAATTAACAATCACCCTAATTTATGAAATTAAAATTTTAAGGTGTTTTGGTGAAATAGATGCTAGTTGCTTGCCAATGACAAAAAGTTGTTTGTAGTTATTATGATTGCTTTGCTGCTAGATTGTGCATTGGGTTGCTTTTGGCCCGTAAAAAAATCATTTTGGTTGCACACAAATTGCAGGTACTTTTTCATAAACCGTAATTTCGTGTCCGTTACAAAAATATATACAAGACATTGCCCATTTTTTGAGTTTTAGCAACTTAACTCCAACTTTTGCATCTCCCTGGATTCAAGTTTGCACATGGAAGTCCAAACTCTGGGTAAAACGACAAGTTTAAATTGTAGGCATTTGTATATATGGTTGTAAAACTATTAAAACAAGTTAAAGCATCGACTTTTTGCAGATCATGTTTGTTTTGAGTGTAACGAATTTCAATTATAATGTTCTCTAAGAATTAAATAGTTCTAAAATTTATGAATATAAAATATTTAAAATACTGTGGTTTTTATTATGTGATATGCAAGCTACATGTATGTCCTCTATTCTTAAAATTTGTATGAGAACAAAAAGGAGAACCAATGTAATGAAACTCGTTACTACTTTTGTCAGTAACATGAAATGAACCCGCTTCAAAGCATGGGCTTGTATTACTAGTTAGATTTAAAAGTTGCAGAAGTTCCAGGAAGGGGTTGTGCGTTACGCATCAAAAGACGTAAACAATAACAACGATATTTACTAATTGTGTGTTTATATATAATAATATCATGTTGAAGTTGAAATTAAAAAAGGTTGATAAATTGGTAATCATTTCATTAAGATGTTTGAATTTTAGAGTTGGTTTTGTAAGACATAGGTTTACTTTTATTAGTTATTCATAAAATAATAATAACATATATAATTGATGGGAAATACAAAATTGTAATACCGCGTACTAATCGTATATACCAAATAACATAATTTAACATAAATTAAAACCAATTCAAACTGTAGTCTTCAGATAGAAATTCCTTCTCTTGAAACCGCAGAGATTCTTCACCGCTTCACCTACGACTGCACAATCAACGCACTAAAAAGTTGAGTGGTGGTTGAGGATTTCTATTCAACAAAGATCCCTTAAAATAGATTTCACTCCTCTTCTCAGAAGAACGCTTCTGTCTACCAGAGTACAACAACCAAAACAGTAGTGTACTGTCGGAGATTTCCTCGCACCCAAGGTCACACTATATAAGAAGTGTCTTGAAAGATTAAAAAAAGAAGAAGATGGTAATCTAGAATATGAAAGCAGGCTATATATAGCTTTTGGTTTGAGTAGTGTAATTTTTATGAATTATCAAAATTTTATTCAAAAACAACAAGTAACATATCTTGTATATATATGGTATGATCATGTAACAATTTCAAAGATAACAAAGGTCTCATTAATAACGTTATACCAAAAGTCTCGTCATTAAATCTGATTTAATCTTGTACTTGGTGATTATTAAAACATTCATTCCAAAGGTTTATTAGTATTTCAATGTGTGATAAAAAACCATTTATATACTCCACTACTTTAAAGTTTGTTTTATCACTTCACCAATATGAGATTGAAAAAACAAAACACTTCCACTTATTCCATTAACTTTAAGAATCGATATCTCATTATGTAGCTCCGTTTTGAACATGGTTTAATTCGTTGTAATCCTCTCGCAAAAAAGAATATAAACTCACTAATAAATAATTATTGTACTAACAAATATAAATTATTATTAATGTCCAAAACAATGAAAAAAATCATATTTTTCACTAAAATTTCCAACAGGTTTTAGGTCTCAAAACATCTAAGCCATCCATACGCATACAAGCCACATTTTGTATTTGCTTTATCTCAATCTTTATATAACATAAATAGATTAAAGCTCAACTTTTCTAAAGCTTTTGAAAACGTTATCTTAGCTTCAACTCTATTGAATTCAAGGGTGGGAAAATGTTCAAATATAAAGTTTTTAAAAACTATAAAGTGTAAGAAGGATTAAGATGTTAACATTTATCTTTCTTTATCAAGATTAGGTTAAGGGAAAAATTAGTAATGTTCTTACTTCTCAAGTTTCATCTTTAAAAAAAGTTATATTATAATGATTTGTATTTTTTATCTTTAAAATGTGTATAGTGTTAATATAAAAAAATTAAAAAAAACACACACATTTTAGCTCATTATGTAATTTCGTTAGATTTGATCGAATGAGTGAGATTTTAGAGAAATCACGATCCTTACACGTATACATTTAGAATTGGAAATTTAGAGTTTTTAACATGAATTGATCGAATGTTATTGAGTTCTATCAATATATTGACATTTACATTTGCACTTTGCTCGTATGGGTTTCATTAATTTTTAAGTAATGGACCAAACAAAATGAAATTGTTGACTATGGCGTTATTTTATTTTGATGTTACGTTCTTGTTACACTTGCAAATGAGCTTATCGTATGACGATCATACAGAAAGCTGATAGTATTTTGAAGTTCTTGTTATAGCTGCACAAGATTTATGTGTTTAATTTACAACAAGCTAGAAACTCGCTCATATCAAAAGCTAAAAAGTTGATAGTTAATGACAATCATTATTCTTATGATAAATTAACCTTAATTAATTATCATCTTATTCAAACCTTTGGCCCTACAAGGTGGCAATCCTTTAACTTCCAATCCGCAGTTCTTGGAGAGGTTCTGAGCCTTAAGAAACATTTGTCGTTTGTTCACTTCATTATCAACTTTTTGTTGAGCTTTGTCATACGCTTGCTGGATTGCATTGCATCGACACTCCTTCATCGCTTTCTTTATGTCGGTATAACAATCTTGTGCCTCTTGTTGAGTTCCCATAGCTGATTTGGGGAGATTCCACCAATCACTGATGTGTGTGTAGCAAGCGGTCTCGCCTAATATCTTGGGGCACTGCTTCTGGGAGGTTCTAGGGTTGTCGAGTGTGTCCTTCAGCGTTCCATATTCATTGTCCTCTACGATAGTGATGATGATGGTTGCTCCTATAGAAAAGAAGGTCGTAAAGATGAATTAAGAAAATACAAGTTTTGCCATCATTAAATGCTCCTTTAATTTTTCTAACACATTTGGTGAAGAATGCTGAATATATAGGTCTTTATTTTGTTTTTGTGTACACCTTGGTTGAGATGCTTATTTTATCAATTTACATATTAATAATTTGGTATAATATATTGTTGAAAGTTATATATAGTATGCTATCTTATCTTAAGTTAATATAAGAGTAAATTATGATACCTGGAAGGTAGCCATATATATATTGTTTTTCATATTTGTTAAAAAAAAAACATGACGACCAGCTTATATCAAATATATGTCACAATATGAAGCTACAAGTATCATGAAAGAATGATAATAAACTTAAATTAAATTAAAATCTTTTATCTATTCTAGCATATTGCACGAGCTTTGTCTCAAATTTTTTAAACAAGTACATAGATTTTTTTTAAGCTTTTAAAAGTAGCTATTAGCACCAACTTTTACCGAATCCCGTTTCACGTCTTTTTAGGTAAAATATCTATATGCTAATAAAATATAAATCATAAAGCGTTTGCTAATGTTTCAAATCAAATTTTATAAAACTTTCAAATAATATTAAATTCTTATGAGCGTAGCATGTAATTACAAGATGTTGAATTAAATTTTTATGAACACATACGCCGTTAATTTATATATTAAGACTAAAGTTGAACTAAAAATATAAATTTTGCATCATTAGCCTCTTTTAGTTGCAAGCACTTTACAATATTTTAGTTTAAAACCAACGGTGGAGCTTGAACAAACTTTTAAAGGGAGCCCAAAATCACGAGAACCAAATTAGAGCGGCCGGATTCGATATGTATAAATTTTTCAGATGAAGTACGCATAAGTTTCCACTTCGTAGCGAAAAACAGGGGGCAGGGGCTCCCCCGGGCCCTAACAAACCTCCGCCCATGTGCTGAAACAACGGGTAAATGAGACTCGAACCAGGAATGATATCGAGTTACTCAACTATCCCGACCCGATGGCGGAACCTGACATTGAACCTGAACAGAACCGATTGAGTTTCTTACATGGAGATGAATTCATGCACATGAAGACTTATCATTATCTATTTAGTTGTTATCTCTTCTTTGAGTAATTGAGTATTATTTAGTTTTTGTTTTCCTTCGGCTATTTTTAGATATTTATCTCCAATTTTGTCTGGGTTTATTAAGGACTATATATGGAAAACGATGTATCTACAGTTTGATGATCGTTAGTATTTTGGATTGAATTTTATTTGCTATCTCTTGGGTTTTGAAGCTTCTTTTAAAGGTAAGAGTATGAGTCGATAGATCGCTTTTAAAACTGCATTATTAACAAAGGAAAATATATTATTATTTCTTTAAATTCGTATAAATTTATAGTTTGTGAACCTACAAGTTGTGACGGGTGTGTTGAAATTTATAGGGTTTGATCAGTGGCGGAGCTTGAACATTCTCGTAGGGGGGGCGAACTTAATATTTATATAAAAATTTAAACTACCGGATCAAAAATTTACACTACTGGACTAAAATTGAACACTACTGTCGAAAAAAAAACAGGGGGGCGCCCCCCCCCCCCCCTAGTCTCCACTATCCTCCGCCCATGGGTTTGATTTCGACGAATAATGCATTAGTACTCATCCATTTACAATGTGGATGAATCTCCATTCTTAGTAATGTCATCTCTTGATAGAACGTCTTCATAGCCATTAAATTTGATCTCTAGTGATACCTATAACCCTCATGTGCTAAACAAAACATGTCTGGGAACAATACTAGCTCTACTGTAATTTCGAGGAAGAAACTTTATTAAGTGGGTGAGAATATGACAACCCGGATTTTTGAGTCTAAAAAAAAATTTTAAAACCCGCACGGGCCGCACACTATAATGGGCTTTGACCCAATTAAATAAATAAATATATAATATATATATAAGTCCAACCTCAATAAAGTATAAAATAAATCATCATGGACCAATAAACAACCATCGTAATTAAACGAATTCGTATCATTCAATAGATTAAAATTTCACAAAAGTAACTACAAAAATAAGAAATAATAAAAGTATAGAGTTAATAAAAATGATGAAATAATAAATTTGAATATATATATATATGTTACTATATAATACAAAATCAATGGGCAGAAGAGTAATTTCATCATGCTCTGTAAGACGCGCCTGTTCTTTCTCCCCCACCACCGGTACCTCTCTCAGCCGTTACCCTTGCATTCAATCCTCACCACCGCCTCCATTCGATGGTTGTGTAAGCGTCTGCACCAAAATTGATGTACACCTCTGCCGTTTCATTCACGTTCGCCCTTTCATTCAATCGCATTCAATGACATTCAATCAGGTTCAATCAACTGAAAACGACTGAGTGAAGGTTCGATTCAACCTTCCATTCAATTATGGCATCAACTGAAACTGGAACGGTTGCCGTTTTCAGACTCCCCCTTCCCCCCACACCTTTATTTATAGTCAGGATGCAAGCTAGGTTTACCACCGTCCCCGTCGATCATGATTACCTCAGGTACGCATATCCTTGCTATTGTAAGTCACGCCCATTACCCTCCCTACAAGCCGTTTCCGATCGTGAGCAATGCCTCCCTCATCGGAGGTATGTCTCACCTCCCACGATCGTTGTCAAGCTGTTTCCATGCCCACAAATGTGTAAGGCATGCCCTTTCATCTCCATTTCCCTTTCATGTTGCCCTACAGTCACTCCTCACCTATCGCCTCCATTCGATGCTTCAATCTACTAAAATGTTAAGATTAACAGTGTTATTCAATCAGAGCAACTGAATCTCCCTCTGTCACCCTCTCCAACCAGTCAACCACTGGAATCATTTGATTGTAAGACGTGTCCGTTCGGAGTTCCTCCTCCCCCTCATAACATGTGCTAAACTGAACCAGTTCATCACAGCAATGTGGTTTCGACATCAATGTCCATTGAACCTAGAAGGTATGATTGTTTTGCATAATTGATGGGTTAACTTACTTCAGTGATGAATGCTTTTGTTATTTCTGTTTGAGTAACAATTTGACAATTTCTCAAAATTTTATTCGGTGTGAGGGTTTTTCTTGTATCAATTTCATTATCTGGATCGACACAGGTCGGACTGAACCACCAAAATCAGGTATGGTTTATCATATAAAAAATTGACAATTTTGCATAATCATCTCTGTTAATCAGTTCGTTAGTTCCATCAATGGTGATTTTTTATGATCAATTGAGTTAGGGCATGAGTTTTTCCAGCCAAACTTTGATATAAGTATGTTGAGCTTTTATGATTCACTAGATTTTGGTATGTTGAGATACATTAGGTGAAATTTTGAAATTTTAAATATATATGATCTTTATTAACAGTATAGATATTGAAAATGCATAGTTTTCTGGCCAACATTAGTTCGCTTTATATCCTTTCTTAATAATACATGATGTTGTGTAACTTATTCCAGTTTTTGGGATTGCTATTACTGAAATTTGACATTTGTGTGTATACAACTTATAGGTTCAGCCATCTTTTGTACTAAATTCTAAATAATATAAAACATATACTGTTCAGATTTGTTATTAAGATTTCTAATATTGGCAGAGTTCCATTAGTTGGCGGTGGTGAATCCAACATTCGGGCCAATCATCAAAGGTGAAATCTAATTATTTGGTTGGAAAGTTACGAATGCTTCATTAATAGTATTTCCTGTTCAATTGTTTAGAGCAGCAATGAGGGTGTTAGTGGCACCATTTTTTTCAATAAAGAGACAGAAGGTTTTTATAAAGTTATATTTTGAATTTTTATGAACATATTAGTTATTTTAATTGATGTCTCAGGTGCTCCCCACTACTGTTACTTGTAACCTTTCTGGCCTTAAACCTGGACCTCATGGTTTTCATGTTCATGCACATGGTAACACAACCAATGAATACATGTCAACTGGTATGCTTTTTTTCACTAAAATCATAAAAGTCGATTGCTATGGTTAGCTAACTGGTCTACAAAGAAAACAAGTCTATATGAATTTTATGGACCTTTGCAAATCATAGGTGTGTTTGATTAATTTTTCTTTTTTAGTGTTCTATATATATTTTTACCTATTGATGTAGTAAGAAAATTTAATAAATCCTATTTTACAATTCTTCATGTGACTTGTTATTATAAAAGTTTTTTGTTCTCTTAACATCTGTTGGTGGTGCTAAATATTCACTGTTTACATCTACCCAAATACACAAGCAGCCAGTCCATGTTATGGCCTTCTTCTTGGTGAAATTAGGTATAAGCGGCTCTCTTGCTGGCCAACAAAGATTGGTAGTCAAGGGAAGATTTGCACCAAAAATCTTTGAAGGGATTCTGAGGCGAGATGTGAGTAAGTTATCAAAACTCTTGAATGATCATAGTCTTTTGATATTACAGATCAAATTCTCTTCTAAAAGTTTTGGTTTTTTACCTCCAATTTGCATGTTTTTTATAATTCTAACATTTACAGATGAGTATGTTATCTGCAATGGTTGCAAGATTCCAAACACAATTCTTTTAAAGAAGAATCGTCTTTTCTTTCTTAGATGTGAAAAGGTATGACATATACTTTGTTTTATGTTTTCAATACTTTGAATTTTTTTTATCATAAAAATGACATGGATAGTATTGTTAGCTTATTGGTTTATAATTTAATTTATTGTCACTTGGTAGTTTATGATTTGCTAAGATCCACCAGCCCTTTTGTTTTGTATATATCTTAGAGATATTAAGGTTTTTTTGAACTTATTAAAGTATGGCCTATGGCCTACTGCATGATCTGTTAGTAAAGGCCTGTGATGAATAGAAGTTTTGCCTATATTGTCTGATTGTTTACAATAAAGAAAAACCAAGACATTTCTAAGGCCTTATTAGACATGCAAACACTAGACATAGGTTATCACTAAAAGTATTTGATTAGTAAAAAGTGTATCAACATGGTTTGATTGTGTGTTATGAAGAAAAAATAAAGATTTTCGAGTCCCTTCACTTTTTTGGACACATTAGTCATACATTGAATTACAGGCAATTTCATACATATCCATTGAAAACTTGCAAAATAACATATTTACCAAATCAAAATTGATATCAAATATTCCTGTTCAAAATACATAAATTCTTATCTTTACACTTGAACTTTCATATCCTAATATAAGTTATTTTATAGAAGTTGACTAAATGCATCCCTGAAGCAGGCATTCACTTTCCCACTTCCGATCAAGTTAAGATGAATCTCCAATTCTCACTTAAAAGCCTACATTGATTCATTATAGTAATGGTACACTTCTTCCCCGTATGCCTGCTTCAGGGATGGATTGTGGTCGGAAAGTCCGATAAGGTTTATGTGGTCATACGGAGAAGAAGCGTGTATTTAAGTGGTTGTTTTACAAGGTAAGGTTTTAATTGTTATGTTTGTTTCTAAGGTTTCACCTCAAGTGTTTGTGATATTTCCTGAATGAATAAATACACTTTGGTTGATGGTATTTGCATTTTGTGAAGCTGGTCTAAACATCATATGATCCTATCATCAACAAAATTGTACCCGTCCTTTACTTTGAAGTTTGATAACTGCATGTTGTTTAACACACATGTTGTTTTTGTTATTTTTAAAAACTGTAGAATTCTTTTGTATGGCTGGAAAAAGTTTAAAGCTAGGTTTTCTTTTTGTTTTAGGTCATTTCTTAAGTAGTCTTTAACGTCTATATCTGTTTGTTTAACAAATCATGGTGGAAATATGATGCTTCAATATTTATGTTATTATGATGGTAGGAATAGAGATTCTAGGAGCATGTGTTGATAGTGGAAAGACCCTTATGGTTGCCCTCTTTGGATGGCTAAAACCAAAATCTGATATCCCAATCCTCATAAGTCACTGCATGTCTACAAAATCCATTTGTTTCATTGTATGTCTGACTTTTAAAGTCAAATCATTACTTCTCAAAATCTAAATAAGTATCAAACATATTATGACTAATGTTCTTATCTGTATCTTTGTTATGAAATTTAATGATGGTAAGTCATTTTAGATGTGAACCAAAAGTTATCATTATTTTGTCAAACTGAATTCAAATAATTTGTTTACGATAATAAAAACTGACGCTTACTCTAATTTATCTACATTGTCTACTGAATTCAAATAATTTGTTTACGATAATAAAAACTGACGCTTACTCTAATTTATCTACATTGTCTACTTAATTAAAAGGAAAAAGTTGGCCAAATTACTCTTGTCATTTAGGTTATTCTTCAAACAAATGGAAGTTATCATGATTTTCAGTTTATAATAAAACAAAGGTAGAAATGAACTTGTTCTATTATGATGGAAGAGATATTATTCTGTGTATTTTTGTTTCTTAGTGAATTGGACTATAAATAGACCTTGTAAAAATAGCAAATTCAAACAATAGAAACACAATCAATAATCAAACTGATGTCCAAAAACCCCCTAAATAGTATGATACATCTTCTGTTATCTGAACTATCTATCTTTTGGCTTCATCTATAGACCAAATTGGGTCGATTATTTTCACCTTTATGGTCTTTTGTATTTTTATTGCTTTGCCTATGCTGCAACATCATATCATAAAGATATCACTAAATCAATGGTGCATATTACTCAAAAAAGCGCAGGTAGCACACTTATTAACAAGTGAGACTGTAGCTTTAATTTTATTGAACGATAGGCTAATTGGTCAAATTGAATATATATTGCTAACAATTTCTATTGGTTTTCCTATGCTACAACATCATATCATAAAGACATCACTAAACTATAGCTGCATATTACTCACAAAAAGCACACGTTGCATTCACTTATTAACAAGTGAGATTGCAGCTTTAATTTCAATATCTATGTTATTGATAGTAGTTTTGGGTGCAACAATTACATATACATGATGTCCACATGAATTGATTACATTTAAAATAGCATCATAATCTCCTCTGATTATATTTTTCTGTAACTTAACTTTATGATTAGTTTTTAAACGGTAATTGGCAGTTGATGTCGGGTAGTAGAAAGAGTGGAGAATGATTCAATTCATTTTCAAATTTGTTGTCCTGTAATGTAATAAAAGATCATTCTATTACTCAAACAGATTATGGATTATAAAGTATGCACATGTGATGTAATCTAATATTTCTCTAAGTTTTAGATTTTGCCCCACTTTTAGTTCACTTTCATGTTTCTAATCTTGTTAGTTTGTTCTCTTTTGTTCTTGTATCAGTTTTGCCCTTTCTTTATCTGAATCAATTGCAAGGTTTTTGTAAAGATAGTATTTTTGTTTGATTTAACCAATTTCTTACTTTCATTGTAGAGAAAAAAAGATATGCAGTTGAGGTTGCTGTCAAGTTTGAGGGGGTTTGCATAGTGTAACATCACGTAGAGATCAACTTTTTTAGGCATTTTTATATATGACACTGATTGCTATTGATGATGCAACTTATGTTAAAGCTTCTCCTTTGGTTCTTGGGTTTAAGGTAACATCAAATATTTTATTTTGAATAAAACTCAATTCCAAATATTAGTTATAATTTGAATAACAGTTCTTTAAATTTGGAGTCTTTATTCATGCTTTGTATATTGTGTGAGTATGAATCCCATAACTCCATTATAGGGTCAAATGGTTAAAAAGAAATACTCTAACATTGAGCAATCCAAACCCATCTATTGGTTACTGCACCGGTGTATTCGCACCTTCAGGCTTTAGGTATTCTACAATTTATAGGTTTGCACCGGTGTATTCGCACCTTCAGGCTTTAGGTATTCTACAATTTATAGGTTTGTTTTCCTCAGTCCACATTTGTTGTTTTAATAAAGCATGATGTTAATAGTTTTCAGGCTTCTACATGGATTTTTATATGTGGCCATGTTGACTATATTTCTACTTAAATATGCTAAATGAGTTAAAAGAATGTTGAGTAATTACTTCTTTCATTTTATTAGCTCAAACCATAGCATTAAATCTGCATTGGGGCGGTGATCAAAATGTTGTTTTAGGAGTAGAAGTTGTAGTTGTTGCTAATTTTGTCCTATCCGTATATTGTTCATTAGCATGATGTGGAATGATTCCAAATAATCATTTGAGCAGGATGGCAGAAAGATGTAAATTTTGGTATCATGTAAACCCATATTTCAAGTATCAAAGTCACAAGAATTATGACTTTTGTTAATGATATCACACTGGACTTTAGACAACTATGAAAAATAGAGCTCCAAATACTTTGAAGAGCCCCTTCTTTTTGCTTATTAGAAATTTGGATTTTTTTTGTAACATTTGTAATATTGGTTTGTCATGTTTAGCCTCTGCGCATAGAAGATTTATGGGGCTTTGCTTATTGTATCGCATCCCTTCTAAGTTCTGAGTTAATAGGTAACTTAAGGGAATGTAATATTTTTAGGATGCTCTCACGTGTAAACTGTTCGGTAGTCTAAGGCAACTTACAACTTAGTTTCACTTTGGTATATTTTCGTACTATATTTTCTTTTAACTTGTCCCTAGGATTTATATTCATTTCGGTAGCAATAGGTTAACGTTGGTTGAGCTTTTGCGTCCCTCCCGCTGCAACGCGCGGGTCAAACCGCTAGTTAGTGTGTGTGTGTGTGTGTGTGTGTGTATCACTAACTACAATAAAATCATGCACCCATCCAACAACCAAGATTATCAAATATACTACTTACCACTATATATATATATATATATATATATGTATGTAAAGTTTTACTCAAAATTTATTAACATTTAAAAAACAAATCAAGTTTAATAAATAGGAAAATTAATAAATACATAAAAACTCAAGACTTGAATATTTATAAAATAAGTTTTGAATTATATATATAATAACTAATATTATATTAAACCAAGTGTCGTCAAATCACCTACCAACCAACCAATAAACATGTATCCTTCTCATGGAATATTATGAAATCTTATAAATTTTATTCAAAATCTTCTACAAATCTTATTAAATCTAGAATAAGACAAAACTAACATCCATGCATACACACACACACATATATATATATACACACACACATACATATGATACACACACCACATGCAAATATACATACGGCAATACATACATATATTCACACACACATAATATATATGCATACATATATATGTATATGTATATAATTACATGCATGCATACATAACACACGCATACTTATACATGCATACATACTTACGATATACACACAATCACATATACACACACATATGACCATATATACTTACATGCATGCAAGCATTTATCAAAATCTAGTGAAAAATTCTAATCTAAGATGACAAATCCTATAAGAATACTAGCTAGTCAACCATCACCTCTCCCCTCATCCAATCTAATCTAATGCATGTCATGGATGGACTCAAAATCTTACAAAATCTAAGTTGCTTGATTTACCAATCAAAATCACACATGAACCCATGTAATCTTGTAGAACCCAAGACCCACTTGCACACTTTTTCCCCCTTATTTTCGGCCGGAACCACACCCATAAACACCTAACATACTTTAATTTTCTCATTCACATCACCCTCTCAAACTCCCCCTAATTCTCCCTACAACTCTACTTTGAAACATATTCATAATCTAGAATTCAAAGCACTCAAGAACACTCAACCTCCAGCTCTTGAAAGCTTCTCATAATCAACCTAACTCAAGCAACACCAACTCTCTCAAGTCAAGGTAATCACACATACACACACCTATACTTTGTCTAACTTTCATCTACGTTCCTTTCATTCTAAAACCTGAACTAATCTAATAATTTGAGCAGCCTTCTTCCATCATTCCAAGCTCATTCGGCAGCCCACACACTCACCTCGAACCCCTCACACGCAAGGTAACCCGTGACTACCCGAAAACAAGCGAAATATCGCGTTTCGCCACGTTAGTGACACAACCAACCCCATGACACCCCCAACTCCTTATGAAACATTAAAACATTTGTTTTTACAGTAACTAAAATATATAAAAGCTTTCTCAAAATCCTTTTTTATCACAAGTACGGTTTTAGCGAATATAGCTCACCCGAAAAACCGGTTTTCGCAAAATATAATAGTGTAATATCTAAGTCCAAAATTTTTAATCTAAATATTTCTGAAAGTTATTAGATGCTACCTTAATTTAAAAATAAAGTTTCACAATCTAACCTATGTATTTCACATTTTATAAATTATATAAGAACTTAAAAATATATGATTTTAAGACAAATAAAAGGAATAGGTTGGGGACCTAAGTTACTGAAATTTTGGAGTTATTTAGAAGTTATTTAGGATATGAAAATATTTGGAAAGGGAAAAATCAGACTAAAATGCTTAAAAATCCAAAACCGGGACTTAACGGACACTTAACGGAACTAACCGGTAGATTTAATGGAAATACTAAATATGCATAAAATCAAAAAGTAAAAATTCCAGTAGAATTATAATTATAATAAATGCTTAAAAATAAATTTTATAATTTATAGAGTTTATTTGCTTGGCGAACAAAAATATAAAAGTTTTTCATGCTAAAATGGTGAAAATTCATAAAAACAAGACCTTAAGCTAAAAACATGAAGTATATAGAATCTAAAAGTTAATATAAGTATATTAAAGTATTATGTGACCAAAGTGTGACCAAATTGGACCCGAACCCGAAAACCCGTTAAAAACCGAACCTCAAGCGTTAAAACACTAAAACTGAAAAAAAGAACTTAAGACATGAAAATACAGTAGATAATGGCATAATAATGATAATAATAAGTAAAAAATTAAATTTTAGTGTCTATAGAATTTTCTAAGAATTTATACAAAATTTACCTTTAATTTAAGTAAACTAAAGTTTTGCTAGGAAGAAAAATAATAAACAAATTTATAAAAACCTTTGCATTAATAAAACTAGAGACAATTTAAAAGGTTAACAAAATCACCCACAAGCCTAGAGACAATTTAAAAGGTTAACAAAATCATTAAACTTACAAATACATTATAAAGCGCACCCGAAATGCGAACCGATCCACGTTTAAATATAAAATGACCAAAGCACCAAACTTATGACCACAAAATTAACACTCTAGAAGCTAAATAATACCCAAATAAGTTATAACTGAAATATAATCCATCATATGGACCACTCAATGATTCCAAGTAAGAAACCTCTAAACGTATCTCCATAAAACGCCTGAACCGAAAACAAACTCTTGAAACCATTAAGAAAGACATAATGGCATAAAAACAAACTTAATACTGTAGCATAATCCACTCGAAACAATAAAACCCATCATAAATAATTAAAGTGTAAAATTCCAAACATTAGGTCTAAAAGTGTCAATTTAACAAAGTTGAGGGACCAAACTTGCCACCTATTAAAACTTTACTGTTCTGGAACCAAAACATACTTATAAGTACTATTATAATCTGAATTCATAATATAATAACCCAAACTTAATCAAAAACCAAGTCAAGACTTCAAAACTTCAAGATTCGAACTAAATTACACACATGTAATGTAAATCACCAAATCGCGTGGGATAAACCTAAACCAAAGGGTTGAGCTTAGATAACTGACTAAAATAAAACTAATGCTTAAGAAATGAACCTAGAAACCTTGCCGGTCGGTAGCTCTCTAGACCACGAACACTTACTTCAAAAACAAGCTAACGTGAGTCTCATGAACCCTTTTTACTTAAACTTTTGGATGGAATACATACTCTTTAAAACTTATTTTATGGTGCAATATTACCTGCTCTTATCCCCGAATATGAGCACAATTATTAACTCCATTAGGATCCACGTGGTTTGTGAATAGTACTATTTGGGGAATCCCCCGCACACAATAGGCCCTTAGAACAGGGAAACCCGCCATTGAGATTCAAATATCGTTGTGTCACAAATTAGTGCATATTAACCGTGCTTAGCAGGGTTTGCTTAAGCCCATAACAATAAAGGGTATGGGTTAGGGGATGTTTTAGCACTCGGGAGGGGCACCCGGGTCTAGGTTTGATTATGATACTTTTGTCTTGTACCAATAATTGTATTTACATATGTATGTTTATGAATCTATTATTGTAACAACTTGAGCTCACCAACTTTATGTTGACACTTTTTAAGTATGTATTTCAGGTATTTGTTTGTTTATAAGGGGGAGTCTTGACCGGACTCCTAAGCATTGAATTTACAAATTTGAGTTCCAATAGAAGACTCACTTTAGAAGAACTATACAAGACCTTAGACGAGTCATATAAGATAACGACTTTGATGAATAGACAATAGTGACCCTATGGCCTTTGCCTATGATTTAGTTAGACACATGTCAAGTTGTAATACAATGTACTTATTTTATTATTATTCGTGTAAACCAATGTCTCATTCTCAATACATATATGGTTTTCACTGTGTTTGTTGATATTCAGTCATCACGACCAGCCTCGTTTGTCAGGGTGTGACATAAAGGAATATAGCTGTTGATGGGGAGGGGGTCTAACAGCTCTATTGTGTCAAATATTTTTTTATTATTTGTCATATAGTTAATTTCAATTTTACTCCCTAAGGTTTGACTAAAGTGACCATTTCTCCAAAAGATTAAAAACATCAATTTACCTCCAAAAGTTTTATATGTCGTTTCAATTTCACTCCAAAGGTTTTATTATCTTGGATAAAGTTGAAACAACTAATAAAACTTTAGGACTGAAATTTAAATAATTTATGAAACTTTTAGAGATAAATTGATGTTTTTAATATTTTGGAGGAAAATCGTTATTTTTAACAAACCTTGAGGAGTAAAATTGAACTTAACTCTTTGTTATATGTATTTATTATTGTGTTTCACATTTTATATTATATTGTGTTATTTTTATCATTATTTTTTTTATATTATATAAAGTTTTGTTATCTTATCATTATGTTTTAATGTTTTATAACAGAAAAAAAACAATTGGATATTTTTTTATCATTGTGTTCTACATTTTATATCATTTTATGTTATTTTGTTATTATTTTCAATATATTAGATTAATTAGTTATTATTATACTATTGTATTTTACATAGTAGAAGTACACGACAGTGTTATTTCACTATATGCTTTTTTACAATTCATTATTTTAAAAAACACAATAGTGTTTAGAAAACACAACAATAACAAATAAAACACAATAAACTGCACTAAAGAGCCAATGATAAGCATAAATCATGTGAGCTAAAAATCGTATTTTTTTAATCTTTTTAATAACGATATTTTACTTGTTTTAAAGATAAAAGACGCTATAAAAATAATTTCGTATATAAAAGTTACTAATTTAAAAAAAAGGTAGAAAATTTGAAAAAATTTAACAGAAGTGATCATTTCTAAAATACCCATACAACAAATGTTTTTCATGCAATTTGATCTCAAGTATTAGTTAAGAAAATTGATATTTGAGATTCATTCTTAAACCTTTTAAATTTAAATATCTTTTTATTTTCACACTTACCATATGATACTATACTTTAAAGGCCATATAGCAAACTCTTTAAGCACAATGTACAACATTTTTATACATAATTTTTTTTACTATTTCTCTAATAAGTTTTAAATTTTAGTGTTTAAAATACATTTTTATACATAATTTTTTTACTATTTCTCTAATAAGTTTAAATTTTAGTGTTTAAAAGAAATTTAAATATTTCATTGTGATTTGCTTATTTTAACTACTTTCCGGTGTAAACTCAATTTAATGCGGTGTCGCGCGTCAAAATTTACAAATCATTGAAGCATAAACGTACATGTCCTCAACTCATTAAGGGTTTCAATTTTTATATGATTTATTTTCTCCACCTAAATTTTTAAATATTATGTTATATAAATTTTCAATTTGTGTGTGGTTATTTTTATCGACGTTGATGTTTAACAATTACGTTTTTTGACGTTGCGACAAGCTTATCTTTATCGATGTTTGGACTTGAATTTTATTAGTGGTCCTCTTTTTATTTATATAAACTTTCAAGTATTATCAATGGTACCACCACAACACATGAGTTTGTATGATTTTTGATTTTAATATAAAGTTTCGAATAATGACATAACAATTTTTTTTTCTATATAAAGTTATATGTATTGTCAACGTCACCTTTGTGGCAAACGTTATTTTTTTATGGGTTTACGTCTTCGCGGCAACACGATATCTTAATACTAGTTACAATATATATAAGTAACATGAACACTTGTTTTAAATAGTAACAGCATAAGTAACTTCTCAAACTATTATTATTTAATTATTATAAATATGTTTTTTAACAAACTTATTTTTATCTTAAGTATTAAGTTTCAAAACTATATTATTTAATTATTATAGATATATTTTTAACAAATTTATTTTTTATCTTATAATTTAATATATATTAATTATCAACTTTTGTGTGCTTTAAGCTTTGTACATTGTGTTTTAGTAAGTGTACCTACTATTTGCTTTCTTTCTTTTCAATTTTCAATTTTTTACTTTTAACCACAACTTTTATATCTTTTAAAGTTTAACTTCAATAATTATTCACTTTCAATTTTGATCTCCTATACTTTTCATTTTTACAAAGTTTCATTTTTATGTTACGGTCTAAATTTTGCAAATTACACGACGCAACAGAAGTGTATGGCTTAATGTTTTCACATCTATTTTTTTTGTTTAACTGCCCAGACGCAATGTGTGGGTCTTAGATCGACTTAGTTATTACTCCGGTTAACCCTTTAAGGTTTTCAGGTATGGTTTCGTCTTGGCTTCCGGTTGTATCTCCAATCAAATATTGGTTAACCCTTTGGGGTTTTTTAATCGGCAATTGTGTTTGATATTGTATCTGGTTGAACTTTCTTTGAGTTTTTCCAGTGTTGATGGTCGCTAATAATATTGTGACGTTAGTGTTACTTGGCATGTTTTGCACCTAGTCGTAACGCGGGGATTTAATACTAGTTTTTGTTTATTTTCAAAAGATTACTAAACCTTAACATACCGCCTTTACATCTAATTAACTTTATCAAAATATTATTTCGGGTGGGTCACGGGAGAATATGCAAGTCACATGAAGAGTAACATTAATCAACAAGATACTATCATTAATTTTAATAATATAATTACATTTTAATATATTCTTTTTTATAAAATAACTTTTAAAATATAATATTTTATAAGAATTAAGATACACCTTTGTAATGTGCTTGTTATTTACTGACGTTTTGATATAAGTTTTATTCCAGACCGACACAGGTCAAATATAATGTATTTTTTATTTTTTCACTGTAATGTAATGCTTTCTAAATTTCGAACATGCCATTGCACGTGATTATTTGTACCTATGTTTCGATATAAATATTATTTAAAACCAAGCCCTCATGACGCGCTACCAAAACTTATAAGTCGAATATTATATATTTAGTTTTTTCCATGACTTACAAAATGTAAGTATGATAACATTAACTCATTCGATGTCTAATATAATTTTGGCAAGTAATGTGATTTGCGCCAAGACATATCCAACATTACCGGTATCACCGTATCAGCGACCACATTTTGCGACTGAAAAGCATCACATAATAGTCATAAAAACAAAAAAATGCAAATAGAAACTAAAAATTATATGTTGGTCGCAAAAACATCTCAAAATTAGAAAAGTAATTAGATCAAACTAAGCAATACGATTATGGTCGTCGCGTAAAGGATAGATGGGGTAGAAAGTTTGTTTATAGTTTCAAGCTAGTTTCTTGCAATTGGATGGTGAGTGTAGGACAATATGATGTGGATTGTTTGCATGTTCTATTTCCACTGCTAAAATGTATTCTCTTAAAGTGACATACGTAATCCAAGATGGTTATGTTATCCTATTTATAACACTTGAGCCGAATAGGACTCATGTGTCACACTAACATTAATCAGAGATAACATTCATGCCAAAATTTAAGTAATCGAATCTACTATCCTTATTCCTTACGTCTGTTTAATAACGAAATACTAAACCTCTAAATTTATTAAAGATATATATTAATCAAGTTGTATTCTTTTGATATCCTTAGCTTTTTAACACAAGAGTATAGTATACATGAATTAAAACAATACGTATGTGATCACAGTCTTCATATATAAAATACATGCATTAAAGTTTTGTATATGATATACTAACCTATGTATTTCATATGTTAAATAAAAGAATAATTAAATAGTTAGTTATGATGACTTAGGAAATTAAAATGATATTTTCTCTAATAAAACAAAATAATTTTTATCATATGTCATCTTATTATAATCAATTTGACACATATCATTAATATAACAAGTCAATCATTTAATGATTATATTAAATGCTGATGAAATTATACTTTCCAAATTTTAAATAGATTTTTTTATAAATAAAAAACATAATACTTTTATTAAAAAACATAATTTTGTTAAACAAAAGTTTAATGAAGTATTAAAAAATGACAGTGTTTAAAAAATAACTTTTAAAAAAATTAGAATGTTAAAAAAACATTCTGTTTTAAAACAAAGTTTTTTAAATACAAAAGTCTAAAAAAAATATTGTTATTGTTTTTATTTACTTAGGTAATTAATTATATATAATTTCAGTTTTATCTTATATTAAAATATTATTTATTAAATATTAATTGGTAAGTGTTAATTTAATATTTTTATTCAACAGCATACAAGTAGAAATGAGTGTTAGATAGTTGTGGTAATTATAGACTCTCAAGAACTTAGAGAAGAATGTTCAAATGCAAAAGGAAACTTCTTCGAGAATCATAGAATGCCTACTTAGACAAGCCTAAGTGAATACTCATGCTAAACCGAATTACAGTTAATATATTTGTAAAATTATGAGTTCTTATATAACCTTATTGTTACATGAGTATGTGGCAAGTACACATGGTTATGTACTTTAATATTGGCATTTTCTTTTTAAACGTAATTTAAGAACAGACGATTCATTTCATGTTAATTAGAAGTTGCCCTCCGCGCTTCGCTGCGACGTTTCTTTTCAAAATGATAAAATACTAAAAATAGATGCTACATTTTGTTACAAAACAATGAACTTAAAAGAATAATATGCAAATACACTTGCAATTAGACTATATCGTTGAATTTCATGTCGAGATGCTAAACAATTAAGCTATTATAAAAAATAGACACTTCACTCATGAGCATTTCAGGCTCAAAAGTCATAACCCCCGTCGTGACTGCAAAACAGAAATGATTGCCTCGCCATAACAACGAATCCTTTTGACATCGTCACAACCCGGCCATGTATTTTGGCAACTAAAATAGGCTTTCAATCAAATGGCATATAAATAGCCATCTTGAAACAACCAAAGCATACTATTTCTCTTAAAACCCAAAGGTTCAGTGGCCCATACAGGAACAGAAAAAACATAAACTAATCCTCTTCATTTAAAAATCACAATTTATGTAACATACAGATGAAAGTACATACATGTTTCAAATTTGCGTAAGCATTCATTGTAAGGCTCAGAAATTATACGTCGTTGTGGTTGCGGGTTACGAACCGCCACGCCAGGACAATGAACGTAAAAAAATTTCATTCATCATCATCGCCTTGCAATCATTAACTAACGTGGGGCATGGTATGGAATTAATTAGATCTCAGGGGAAGGTATCACTAACCACATCGAGAAATCAATCGGTTACTATAGGCATATAATTTTACAACAATGAGGAATAGTAATACTCATGGATAAGGAAGTGTGTTCGTCTCAAATGACCATCATGGTGGTAACTAACTTGGTGTATAACATGAGGTCATGGGTTCAATACCCGTTAACAACAACTAACATGAAGTTTAGTCGTTCAAAAAAAATGACCATCATCATTAGCGACCCAAGATATTGGTAACGGTATAACAGAGGTCATAATCAATACCCAACAACAAGAACATGAAGTGAGTCGATCATAATCATAAACCCAACATCAACAAGAACAATTGAAGATGAAACCGATAACTTTTTGCATCAATAAATTACGATCAATGAAAGCCCCAAATAAGGAAACAGGACCCCATGTCTCAAACGAACAAAGGTTCACCGTCATCGACCCCACACAATTACCACAAAGGCTGAAAGCAGTGAGAACATATATACAATGAGCTTTAACCCAACAATAAAAACTGAAAGTCAAGCCTGAGTTTTGAATCCACAATTAAACCAAAAACAGGTCTCAGATGAACCAATCGTCACCATCATCGACCCAAATCCAGCTTAAAATGCATAGATCTAGCAGATCTAATAACAACCAGAAAAGAAAATTCAAAAGAAATTAGATCAAGTCATACATTCAAGAGCTTCTCAACAAACCACCCATCACCATCATGAAGCCAATTTTAACGAAATCCAGATATCACCCGCAGCAGCGATAGAAGAATTTCTATAAGGTAGCAAAAAAGGTAGTGAGGAAGTTAGCATGTCATTGGATAAACTGTTTTTTTGATGCATAAAACCTTTAAAGTAATTTTATTTAAAAAAGTATAGACTGGTATTGAGAGAACAAAATAAATTAAAAAGTTAAATTAAAATTTTATATTCGGGAAATGTTGCATGTGCTTTATCTCAATCTTCATATAAAAATAAATATATTAAGATATCTTTTTTCTGAAGCTTTTAAAAGTAATTATCCTACCAACTATTGGTTCACGTCTTTGTTTGATAAAATATATGACATTAAATATTTAGTTATGAAGTCAATACTAATGTATCTAATCAAAATTACAAACGTTTATAAAAAAAATAAATTTTTATAAAAAATAAATGTATTAAGACTATTTTTTCTGAAGCTAAGTAATGTTGAAACTCTTTATAATATGTGAAAATAATAAAAAATAAGTAGTGTGATTTGATTTTAATTTTGATTTTATTTTGAATAAATTAAGTCTTTAAATTTAATAAATTAAGTCTTTAAATTTAAACTAGTATTGGCTCTCGCGCATTGCCGCAGGGCCTTCTTGTCACGCAAGGAAATAACATTATGTGTTTTTATAAAAAAGCAAGAAAACATAAGAATTAATAAAACAAAAATACGAATGTATATAAGTTAAGTATTTGTTTTAGCTATTTGTAACACGAATTTTTATATAAACTTATATTATGACAACAATCAATATGCAAAATTGTTATACAATCAAATAAGTATATAATTGCTTGTTTATCTGGTGGTGTACGTAGTTTGATCAAGTTCTCATTGGAAAGTTTATGTAGTTTGAATAACCGCTCGCCTTGCTTACTTTCTTAACTACGTAAGGATTAAGTTGGTGAATTATTTTTGGTAATATATTTCAAATTCCTTAGTGGTATCTATCACCAAAATTTTTCCGCATCTCTCTCGTATTAAATAATTCCTTAATTATTAATAATATTATTAATACTTTTTTAGATTTAATAAATAAGAATAAATCTATTCATTAATGTTATTTCTAAATAAATAAATTTTCATAAAATAATAATTTTTTCTAAAATAATCAAATTGGGAGTTATAATAAGAAAATTTTTAAAAATGACATTTTTATACGGTTTGTTTTAGAACAAAATGTTTATTTTTTGGAAAAAATTTTAAAAATAAAATTTAAAAAGTTGATATCACTGTTTTATTAATATTAGTCATTTGCATATGTAATTTCAGTCATATCATATCTTAAAATATTATTTTATAATTATTAATTTTTATTATATTAATATTTTATTTATTCAACCCGTGTAATACACGGGTTTACTAAAGCTAGTTAAAATATATTATAGTAAGAAGTTAAATAAATCTAAACTTAATTAGATTAACTCATTATTAATAATAATAATTATTGTAGAAGTTATTTTTAACGGGCTTATTATGGGTGGAGCATGTGAGGAGCAAATTGCAAGAAGCTTACCTAATACGTTTGTATATTCTCGACAAAACAATTTGCCATAAACTCTCTCTCTATTGTGCACTTGAGTATCAACTTTCTTCATTTGCTAGGGTTTCTTCATGTGTGTTGAAGCCTAATAGAAGGCGACTCAGCCAACTCAGGTGAGTAGAAGCCTGAATCGAGCGTGCATGTCTGGTAATTCACCGTAGATAGAGCTGCAATCTCAATCATTACATCACCAAATTGTATTTCATGCTTTATCACTTATACCTATGTGAGGACCATGGCCTTGTGCTTTTGAAAGTTGCACATTAGGCTTAGCTGTTGGTATGGTGGTACTATAGCCACCGACCAAAGCGAATAATACATAGTATAATTCAATTTAAGTGTTACAACTTTGGAGGGTTTAACACTGAATTCAAATTTTGAGTAATGATTTAAAGGGTGTTTCAACTATAAGTTCACTGTGAATACAATGTGAGCCTTACTTGTTAAACATATTTAAACACACCAAAATACTCATACTTTAGCTCTTTCTTCTTCTATAAAGTTCTAGCAACATTTTTCTTTACTACAATGTATTATTTCATTTTTAGAGTAGGCCTATTCAAATAACTCGATAGTTTTTTGTGTTGTTTTCGGTTGAACTTCAGTTGAGTTTTTCTAATGTTGGTGATCGATGAGGATGATGTGACAATGTTGCTACTTGGTACGGTTTTACGCCCCTGCCGTAACGGAATGGGCTTAATACTCATGGGTTGTACCATGTGATATATTGGGTTGTACCCACCTTTTGTCTTTTTTTAATCTTTAACTCTTTTATTTTAACCCAATATTTTTACATCTTTTACAATTTAGCCCAACACATTTTGCTTTCAACCTTGGTCTCATATGTTTTTCATATTTTATATTCTTTTTTCGTTTTATGTTTCGATCTAAATTTTGTGAGTTAACATGCCACAGCGTGTGTGTGTGGTTCAAAGTTTTTATGCCTATTTTTTCCCCGATTAACGATCCTATCGTAACACGCTGATCCTAGATCGACTTACTTATTGTTTTATATGTATTACGTTTCGCATGTGTGGTTCAACGTTTTTAAGTCTACTTTTTATTCGTTTTTATTTTTTTTTTCATTTTTATGATTTCTTTTTTAATATGAGTTTTTTCGGTGTTAGTGGTTACTCGCGGTGGTGGGCTATTGGTGCTATTTGATACGGTTTTACGCCCCCCACTGAAATGCAGGAGGCTTAATACTAGTTTAGTCTTTAAGTCAAGTATATTTAGTTATGATCAGATATTTAGTAGTAGAATCATGGGGTTAGTTAATATTCTAACTAGCAGCATGTGTCTTCCTTTGAATTGTGAGGGTACTTTAATGGCCCTTTCTATTTGATTTGTTTTAATGGCCAACAAATACTTTAATTTTAGTCACCCGGATAAACCCATTGGAGAAAGACATACCCGACCCGTCCATCATTCCTGAGGAAACCCACCACTCAAACGCTCATTGTGATAAAACTCTTGTCCACCTAAAACATATTGCACCAAGTGAGACTCAAACCTATTACCTACATATTTGAAAGCCATGGATTATCTCCTCCAAAACCGATTGATCTAGCGCTTACAAGCATGTTTGAATTAGTATAAAGATTTGAATCCTAAAAAACAAACTTTCAACAATTCTCTTCTATTCCTTCTAGTTTCTTCTCCTTTTCTGTTGCAACCCCTTTGATCCTTATCATTTTCCATGAACCGTTCGTCAAAAGTAATAAACCAGCATTTGTATAATTTCCAATACAATACAATAATCAATGAAATCAGTAAATTACAGTATGGATTACAACTGAAATAATAGAAAAATTACAAAGACAAAATACGAAAACTATATGACCAAGGCTTCATGTTTAACACGGGTCACCTAAAACACATTTCGAGTCTTCCAAGAGTAATGTTTCGCATGGTACAACCATTGAAGTTGTATGTAAAGCCGGGGATGACTTTAAACCTGAAATAATATCTTGTAGTAGAGAGATTGCTAGAATTTTAGAGAAAGAAAAAAAACTCAAGTATGAGGATGTTGGTGTTTTTTTGGTGTGTCTAGCAACTAAGGATCACCTTATCTATAATGGACATAAAGTTGAAACAAGAATTAAATCATTACTTGAAAATTGAATTTAAGAAACATCCAAAAGTTTTAAGTCAGTGAGTAAACACCCAAACTTATAATATATAATATGAATATAAATTGAAAAATTTTATTCCAAATAAATTACCTTTTATTTATTTATTTTCACATATTATAAAAAATTCCATTACATTCGACTTCGCTCGCCTTTAAAAAAAATATCACCTTTATAGCAATAAATCCATATCCATATGGTAATGAATGACTGCTGATGTTCTGTTGCATATCAGAGCAATTACACACCTTTATAAATTGTTATTGTCCACATCTTCTATCACATCCTTCCGCTGAAGTAGAAACATGATGATATAGGATGACAAGATTGTATTTTTGGAACACATTGATTTCAAAAGAAAGCTAATAGACATTACATTGTATTTTGTTTGAGTACATTACTAGAGATTCTTAAAATATAGTTCTATTACAAAAAGACTATGTGTACCAAATTTCCCGTATACTTCTATCTAGAAATGTCATCCTGAATGCTTTATTGTTTAGTGAAAATCATATTAAAGGTTCAACCAAACACGTCGTGAGTTTGCATGTTTGCAACCCGATCAAATAATTGTAATATAAGTATTTACTATATAAGTACAACAAGTAGATAGAAGCAAATTACATGTATCTACAAGCAATCTTACCAACATATAGTTTGTCCTAATGCCAAAACCTTATCAAAGAGCAATGGTTATGGTGGTAGGATTGGTTGTGTGAGTGTTCAAGGACTAAAGTGTGATAATAACTTGCCACATATAATGTACACCATCTAACTAGCAAAATGTATAAAGTAAACAAGTTCTTGAATCAATAATTATAATCATAGTATATATTCTAAGCATGAATTTCCCACAAAGAATGTAAAAAAATGTTACGAATACACATCTTTAGAATATCTAGAAGTGTGATGATATACCCTTGAAAATAATAGCAAGAAGTGTTTTACTCGAATGCTAATTTACGAATAGATACTATCCGAGTCTAAGGACCATATCCTAATGAAGTTATGTATGTCACTGACTTAGTTTCTACATGTATGAAACTACGGTGAGCTAGTATTATTAAAGACATGATTAGACATTATGACAACTTAATAATACTATATACATCTTTTCTAGTTCACCGGTATGAGACTAAATTTCTTATGATATGATACATAAGGAATTTGTGTTGTAAATCAGTGTTAAATAACACCCGTGTAAGTACTTTACTAATATACATACTTTCCATGATAACGTTTTCTTGAATTGGTAAAGGCTTACATAACAAAACCAAAATTTGTATAGCATAAGCATAGATATCATACTTGTAGAAGTAGTATGGAATTCATATGCCTTTAGTAACAAAAGAAAAATATAGTTTTTAGGTTTTATGATGCATATTCGGCATTATAACGGCCGTATTTGTTGTAATATTCAAAATAACTTCTATCAAGTATCCAAAATCCATTTGAATTCCCATCATAATATCAAAGGTATGAAAGATTATTTTAGGTGAGAGTGATCATATATGTGCATGAATGGCTACACAAAATAATAACATATCATTTTATGATATGCTTGTATACGTATGACCATTACTTGAACCTTATTATTGAACAAATGCATGATAATAGTACGCTAGCATATTCTTTGTATAAAAAACTTTACCAAACCGTTGGTAACTTGTAAATAAGGTATTTATATAAAACATTGTATACATATATCTTTTAATATGTAAATACCCATTTTAGTCTGTGTAACTTGTAAATATCCATGTTTCATGATGGTTGATGGATCATTTGTTTGTGAGTTTTTTTTATGTATGTGTGTCTAAGATTTGGATCAAATGAGAAACCTTTAAAATTATGAAAACCCATTAACCTATGTGAGCGGTTGTTTAATTTTTATATTGAAATGATCCGATCCACATTCATTCTGTAGAAAATGAGTAGTGAAAATTATTTAGAGAGTTATATAGTCAGTTTAACACCCCTAATTTTATATTCAATATAGTGATGACCAGCGGTTGAACCATGAATTATTTTCTAATGGTCACTTTTTTGTGATTAAATTTTAATGAAATAACATAAAAATTTTCTAGTCGTCCGATTAGTCAGGTTAGGTAGGGCCGGAATAAACATAATTAAATTGCATCAATATGTTATAAAAAATATGAAAGAAATCAAATAAAACTTACATTTTATAGTTGTCTTACGCATTTTCACTTTAGAAACCGTTACATAAATATTGTGATCATGAAACGGGATGAAAGAATGAAATATTGTAGTTGTAGCAACTACGGAGATAAATGTTGGGAAGTTTAAGTTAGCATTCAATCATAGATTGCGAGTTGCAACCCATGCCTTTTGTTACAACCTGACACCAAACATAGAAAACATGCACAAATGGTGTGTTATTGATATAGCAGAGGTTGCGAATGTCATAAAGTTACAACTTTAATATGAACAGAGGCCCTTTTAGTATTTTACAACATATCCCTTTCATCATCCTGTCTTGCTTAGATCTTTTACTTTAAACACCATATCAATTCGACAATCCCCCTTTAAAAAAATTAGATTTGCCAACAACATAACAAAATATAGGTGAGTTGAACACTAAAAAAAAGCAAAAGCAATTGAAACATGAAAGCATGTGATGAGTGACCTTATTGTTCCTACCACCCCATGGAAATTTGCATCAAATTCAATTTTGTATGTATCAAGCTCTGAACAAAACATTGTCTAAATATATTGTAAATGATAGAGAATATCACTTAAAATCCCTATATTATTGTTCAACTAGTAATCAAACTCTTGAAAAGCTATCTGATACAATCAAATATTAAAAATTGCATTTAACAAAATCGATAAAATGAAACGATAGAAGCAAACTTACAGCAGCATGCCACCCAATGGCAGGACTAGATATTAAATCTTATGTTCAATCTCATCTAAAGGTTCTAAAAAATGTTATTCTACTGGGTTAAAGATGATGCAGTGACAGCAAATCTGCAAATATGTATTAAATCTCATGTTGAAATCTTCTAATTTAGACAAAGAATTAAATAAACAATTAAACAAAACTAGGTTATTAACTAAACTGATCAAGAGACTAGAAAGTTAGAAAACTAACCTTGAAAGCTTGACTAGAGGGTGCAGACTGTAGGTTGTCGGAGCTTGGATGGACCGGCTGTCAGGGTGAGATCTCAAATTGAGATTGGAATCAGGGGTGGCCCAGCAGTGATTGTGGGTTGGGGTAAGGGTTTTGGGCTAGGGTTAAAATGTAATAAATTTAATAGCAAAAAGATGCTTTTAGCTCTTAAGAGCATTCATAACGGATTTCTTATGTTTATCCATATAATTACACTAAAAATCACTATATTTTCTTTCTTCTTTTCAATTAAATAATACTTTTTATACCCTTATCATTACTTTTTTATATCTTCTTCACTCACAACCACTTTAAAAAATATTAAAAAATTTATAAAGATTAAATTGTGATTCTTCAAATATATCAATCAACAATAGTATTTTCTCTCTCCTTCACTCACAACCACTCAAAATCATTTCATATAATATACCAAACACACTTATATATTTTTAAGGATTCCTCTGTGAATGCTCTAAAGGGTAGAACCCAAGACCTATCATATCCATTCTAATCCTGGTGTATTAACTTAATCAAGTTCATCGTCATCACTCATCACCCCCCATCGAATTAACTTTAGAATTCAAATTCAAAGACCGTCCGGTTGAATCATCGGCCGGCCGGCCGACCTACTCAGACCGGCAGCCGGACCGGATATAAAGCATTCATCACAAATTTTGAAAACCCACAAACCCCCAAAATGTCGAAAACCGGAGGTGGGCAAAATCTTCCTGCAGATGTAACCCAATTGATCGATCAACTCGAGCGTCACTGTTTAGCTCCCGATGGATCCCTCATCACCAAATCTGTCTACAACGATCTCCAACTTGTAAGATTCATTCATCTCTCACTATTCATTTCGATTCTTTGATCTTTAATAGGTTGAAATGTTAATGTTCTGATCTGTTGATTGGTGTCTCAGGCGCGAGAAGAAATGTGCAGAGAAAGATTACGTTTTTTGGAAGCCATGGTAATTGGGTTACGTTTCTGTTCGTGATCTGTTCTAATTAGGGTTTTTGTTTGGTTTTGTTTTACGATTCTTGATCTGAAATGTTGTGAGCAATAAATTGATGATTGGGGGTGGATAATGAGCCCAGTTGTTAATTTGGTTACAGATTTTATGTGGGAAAATGTTAGGGTTTGACAAATGGCATTGGCAGTTGAAGTTTGAATTGGGGATTATTGTTCTTTTGTAATTTGAGAGTCATGTGTATGCGTTTTACAATGTAGGCTATATACTGTGAAGCAATTGGTATGGTTGAAGATTATCAACAGGCTGTTTCCGTGGCTAATCTTGGAGGAATTCGTGACAAACCGGGTCTACACTCCAATCTCAGCCTCAGGAATTCTCCTCAGGTATGGTTTTAAATCTTTTAGGTTTAAAATGTATGTGGTTTTACATTTATTATCAGTATTACTGTTGTCCTGAGGTGCATTTGCAAGTGATCTGGGAATTAGAAAAGAAGGGTGTCCAGGTTATAATGTGATTGACTAGAAGTTCCTAATTATTTTAATTGATTGTTATTGAATGAGTTTTATAATCATATTTGACACATTATTTACTCGTTAAAGTACAAATTTTTTTGGATAAAAGGTGTTTTAAGGTCAGCCTGTCTCTCCATATAGAAAAGGGTACATGTTTTGACCCGTTATTCACATTTGCCATGTTTAGATTGTTGGATCAGGCCCCAAATCAAACACACAAGAAGAGATGATTTACTGCTTAAAGACTTCTTGCTTCTCATTAATTGTAACCAAAATACATATAAATAGACTAAGAAAACTCACGTAGTGCTCCTACAAAAAAAGAGACAATGACCCACTAACTTTAGACCACTAACACACAAGCAAAACAACCTAGTCTGCTGTACCTAAACCCTCAAACTGCTGTTGACCCATTCAACCCATGATTGTCGACCCGTGACCCGACTTGACCCGTTCAAGATTAACCCAACATAGATTGGTTCCCTTTGTAAGGTGCAAATAATTTGTTCCTTTTTCTGACTCGTGTGCTTTATTTTAATATCATTTTTCAGGTATACGAGGCACTTGAGCATAGGTTAGTTGTTGCAGAAGCTGCTCAAAGGCTAAGACTTCCTCTAATTTCAAAAGATGGCGACGTTCATGAGGAAGAAATAGAAAAAATGAGTGTACTATCAAGAAGCTCACTTGATAGTACAAGTACTAGTATCACAATCAGCTCAAACTCTAGTAATTGTACAAACATTTCTTCAGTTTACACGGGTGGTTCAACAAACAATGTGTTTCCTACCAATGCTTCTGATACTGGAGATCCTACTGTCGGTGGTGTTCCTAATCGGTTTCTTGGAATAACACCTGGTTATTTGTGGCAAACTCAGGTCCAACATGCACCATTGGCTATGGTAAGATATGGTAGTTACCCTTAATGATATATTTTGGATGCATTGTTTTACCATTTGATTTATTTGCTTACACGTTTTTTCATTTGTTGTAGGATGTAGCAGAGTATCAAATGCCACTTCTTCGTGAGATTGAGTATCGCTTAAAGTCTAAATGTGACAAGTTAGCTGATGCTTTTATAGATGACTTGGGTTAGTCTCTCATTATATATTATGTGGTAAAGTTCTGAAAAATGTATAGATTTATGAAATTCTCCTCTGCTGCAGATAAATCAACTGGTAATCAAAATTCAAGTGCTCGGCTTCCAGAAAGGTTTGTAATTCTTTTTATTTTTTTATTCTAACTAGCATTTCTATTAGAGAATATAAATATATTCTACTAATTGTTTAAACAGGGTAAAGTTAATTATCGAGGAGATTGAAAGAGAAGAAGGTGCTTTACGTGAAGATTTATATTCTGCTGACAGAAAGTTTGCAGAATATTACAATGTATGTAATAAGAACTGCATCATATCAGCTGAATCTCTTTTGCAATTCACTAGAGGTGGCAAGTTCGACCCAATTACCTAGAATGGGTTAGGCAGCAAACTTTTACTAGAAGGAAAAGTATCAAATCAGTCGAATAGGTTGAAAGTTGAAACTCAACCAAACTATATTAAATGCATCAAAACCTAATCACCTTACTAAAAAGTTAGATTAGTTTTGTTATGGTATAGTTCTCTAAACAAATTTTGGCCATTAATAGTTTTAATAATTAAAAGAACAGATTAAGAAAATGTTCGCAGGTCCATTCTAAGCGGCACTAAAAATTTCCCCCTTTGACCCCTTACCCAACCAGCCCATTTTGCAACCTCTAGATTCTACGATTGGAATGATTGGCTGACATGAAATTTCATTTGTTTTCAAAGGTGTTGGAGCAGATACTTGGTGTGCTTATTAAACTTGTAAAAGATTTAAAGTTGCAACATCAACATCAATATGTGAGCAAACTGTATATTGATTTTCTTTAGTAGCATGATGTTTTTTTTTCTTTCTGAGGCCGGTGCATAATAAAACATAATTTATATAAAATTCTTCAGGATGAACTACAGAAAACTTGGTTGTGCAAAAGGTGTGAAACGATGAGTGCCAAATTGAGGTTGGTCATATTACTCTCTTGGAATCTTCAAAATTGCTCATGCTTTAAGTTTTAAATCAGATAATCAGATGATTAATACTAGGGATAGGTAATTTTACATTGTTTCGATTGTTTTTATCAGAGCACTCGAGCATATTCTTCTGCTTGAGACTTACACACAGGATTCTGTTCCGGCATTGCATAAGATAAGGTAAAGAATATTAATTCTTAAATTATTTTTCTTAACTTGATTATAAAGATTTAATATAATTTATGCTATCAATTTTACTCTCTGTTACAGGAAATATTTAGTTGAAGCTACCGAAGAAGCTTCCCTTGCATATAACAAAGCCGTACATTCATCTTGCACACTTTTCACATTATCAGTTATCACTAGTTATGTTTTGTATAATTTCTTAAATTGATATTTGATCAACTGTTTTCAGGTAACACGACTTCGTGAGTATCAAGGGGTTGACCCGCACTTTGACACAATTGCAAGGCAATACCAGGATATGGTCAAGGTAAGTAGCATGATCATGTCTTGCCCAATTGTGGTTATAGTTATTAGGATTGTTCTGCATATTATACCAACGTATTTTCCATTTTGTCCTGTTTTTAGCTAGTATGCATTTTTTGTTCTGTATGGGTCATTATGTGTATTATTTATACCATTCGGGTCATTACATGAACTTGCAAGTTTTTGTCTCGTGCGAGTCATCATAATGCTCCAAACAGAACAAAAGTAATATTTTAGTGATGCAAATATACAAAAAAAAGGCCTAATGACTACAATGGGACAAAAGTGACTCGTATGTTGGTATTTTATGGCAAGAAAACTTACTCTTGATAAGATGTTGAAAGAGTAATGCATTGTTGCAGAAACTCGAGAATATGCAGTGGACGATTCATCAAGTTGAAATGGATCTCAACCGTTTACCAAGCTCTTGATGTATCTTCAGTATCGTTCTTAACATTGTATTTTATTTTGGGTCGTGTGTATTTTATACAAATGAATGATTCTGATATTTCTAGTTGTATTTTAACAAGAGATGAATGGAAATATGGTTTGAAGATGCATGTGCGGTTTTGAATCAATAAAGAATTAACATATGTATGTCATTATTTCCCGAAAGTAACTGCTTTTAACGGATAAAATGGCATGAACATGGACCGAGCTTTAGCTTCTGAGCATTGCACAGAATTCTTCATAACTGATTTGACCATCCTGCAATTGTCAAGAATCAAGAATCAGCTTCTCTGTGTATGATCATCATAAGTCATAATCTGCATATAATTTCTGTAAATACTAAATACCAACAAACTAACCTCATTTTTATCAACTTCTGATATAATTTCTTCAATTGTTGCTTCATCGCCTATTTCATATCCTTCTAATGCTGATTTTAGTTCCTCTTTTGAAATCCATCTGTTGATAAATACAATTCCGCATCATCAAAAAGTAACCTATGAATATAAACTGTTGATAAATACAATTCCGCATCATCAAAAAGTAACTTATGAATATAAATTGAGCTGTAAGCAAACTATTTTGGACGGTTTGCAGGGAGTTCATTTATGTTCGTCACACGAACAAGCGTTTGTTCGTTTAGTTGATTAGACTAAAACGAACGAACATCCCGTTTGTTCAACTTTGATATGTTTTTGACAGACGACTTTTTAAATATTTTATATATTTTAACGTATGTTTTGATCTATTAAATGAACAAACACAAACAAAAGTATTTTGTTTGACAAACTAATACGAACCATAAAGTCACTAGTTTAAGTGTTTTTGTTCGTCCATTTGTTTCAGGAAAACTTAATAAATGATTCGTTTACAACCCAAAATATAAACGTGTAAAAATTACCGACTGCTTACCCATTTGAATCCTTATCAAAATGTTTAAACGCTTTACGAAGGTGTTCTTCTTTATGTTGTTCCCCAAAGTTCATCATGGCTGTAATGAACTCACTGTAGTCTATATACCCATTTCCATCTGTATCAGCCTGCAAATTTCGATATATAACATTCACATAACAGTTTTTAAAATTATACAAAGGTTTGTACACTTCATTTATCAAGAACTTGTACTGCTTCAACAATAAGTCTAGCTTCTTCTGGTCCAAGATTCGACCCCATTCTAACCAATGATTTCTCCAATTCTTCACGTGATATAGTTTTCTGTTCATTCGTGTCAAAGTTCTTAAACATTGCTTGTAGTCCTTCAAATTTTTCTTGCGGGATCATTTCCGTTAGTACCTATCATGTTAGAGTACAAAAACAGATTATTAGCAGGCGTGATTCACAAGTTTTCAAGATATCATAAAAAAAGATACCTTGAGCGCGAGTTTCTTGAATTTGTTCATAGCTCGGAAGTGCTTCATCCTATCAATAAACGTTTTGTCTATCGGATTTTCTGTTGCTACTCCATTTTCCTTCAACCATTGATCATCTGGATGATAATTTATAACGAATAATAAGATCAAACAATCAGCTGCATCGCATCTAAATGTACTTTTGACGTTTGAAATTTGCAATATGCACTTTTGATGTTATATAAGGGTGCTTTGTTTGCACGTTGAAAATTATTATGTAACACTAACTAAAATGTTTGGATGTGTTTATGCTGTTCAAAATCGTGGTACTGAGATTTTTGTTACCCAAACATCAAAAACCGATGTTAGAAACATACTAAGAACAGCGAATGCTGTTGGGCGTTTCTTGGGATCAACTGAGAGCATATCTTTCACCAGTTTCTTTGCGCTCGCTGATATTAACGGCCATGGATAATTCTCCATATCAGGTTTTGCTTTCTTTATCTCCTCAAATATCTCCTTATCATTCTCTACAATTTTGTTCATCGGGTCAAAACAAGATTTCTATAAGATAACAGAATAAGATGTGATTTGTCACCACACTACTTGCTTCGTGCGCCATAACCATTTTTCTTAAACTGTTTTACCGTTGCTACAATGTTACTCATGTATGATATGTATCTGAGGGTAAACTGATCATAAGAAATGGTTATGGCGCGCGAAGTGATCGTTATGGTTACAAATCAGACTTGTATAACAAGGACTCAAACATGATCTTACCACCATTGAAGGGCGGCACACCCGTAAGTAACATGTACAAAATCACCCCTGCACTCCATATATCAACCTCTTTTCCATATGGTTTAAGTTGTAAAACCTCTGGAGCAACATAGAAAGCGGTTCCAACCTCTTCTCGGTTTGGTTTTCCTGGAAGAGATTGGAAGCTTTATTATCTTGCAATAGAAATTTCAAGTCATGATGGTAGATTTTAAGCGTTCGGGTAAGCTAATTTGCCTTTTATTATTAAATCATTTAGAGGCCAAACACAACCTCTAAAGTGTCAATGTGATACTAGTCGTAACAAAACTGATTATCAAATGACTGCGTGCAACTACTTACGTTACCTTGTTTCGTATTTACTTAACTGATATTCAAAACACTCAACCTACCATGGTCTTTTGATAAACCAATGATGAGTAGAGCAAATCAAACCAAACCACGCATACCCTTACACAAGCATTACATGAGCATAACCTAAGTCGCTAATAATTCTAGACAATAATACCAAATGAAATCATAACAAAACAAACCAAACTGGACCAAACCAACCAAACGAGACTTGACCAAGTCAAGCCAAACCAAACCAAGCCCAAATAGACAAGAGCAGATCAAACCATAACATACCATACCATATCGTTTCTAGATTACGCTAAAACATACAAACAAAAGATTTATCAATTTGGGAATTGTCAAATACACGAAATAAAAATGATCAAGAAAATCCAAATACCTTCATCAATATACGCAGATAACCCGAAATCGATAGCTTTCAACGTGGTATAATCAACTAAACATGGAACAAACCCTAACAAACCCTTTTTCGCCAACATAAAATTCTCAGGCTTCAAGTCTCTATGCATAACACCCATGAAATGAAGAGAATACACAACTTTCATTATAGAACTAAGAATCTGTGCAGCAACTTTCTCACTATATCTACCCTTTGATTCCATCTTCTCATAAAGTTCACCACCTTCACAATACTCCATTACCAAATGAACATACTTATTGTCTTCATATGTACCCTTTAACTCCACAACATTAGCTTGACCTTTTAAATGCTCCATAATTCTAACCTCTCTCTTCAAATCATCTTTCTGACTTTCTGTAACAAGTTTTCTTTTGGGTATCTGTTTGCATGCATATTTTTTTCCTGTTGATTTTTCTTTGCAAATGTATGTGACTGCAAATTTACCACTGCCTATTGGTCTACTTATTCTGAACTCATTGGTGATATCCTTGTGTTGTTCGCCGAGGATCGAACCTGTGCGGGGTAACGATGACGGTTTCTGGTGGTGATCCGGCGGTGCTGGTGCCAGAGATGGGTGGGTTTTGCCTGTGATTAGAGAGTTGCCCATTTGGGGTCCTTTGGTTTGAATCTTTTTGAGTAAAGATTGAATCTTTATGAAGGTTTGTAGAGAGTTGTGAAGGAAAATGAAGAACCCAGATGGCGTGAGACTGTTTAGAATAAAGTATTGGGGTTTGAAGGAAGGAAAGAATACTTGTTATGATGATCGACGATGAGAACCTTTGTTTCCTATTGCTCCAATAAAGGTGCAAGAATCTTAGGTTTATATTAGTTTTTTTATAAGATATGATACTCCAGCTAACTTACATTATTACTAATTTACGCTTACTCATCACAAGTAAAACTCCAACCTTTAATGTTAAAGAGAGATTCAACACTATTACTCCAAATGATTTCATTATTAGACCTAATCACCTAACCCCCTACTGTGGAATCTTGGTTTATTGAATTTACCAACATCAATGCACTTTTTTATTATCCGGTTTGCATATTCTTTTCTTTTATTCACGCCGCTTATTAAATTTAAAGAACCTGTCGCATGGTAGGAGCACCTCTAATGACGGTATCCAGACGTTAGATTTGCTTATGTGACATCTAGATGAAAAAAGAAGAAAAAGATAGTTAACTTTGTCCAAAAATTCAAGCCTAATGAAGTTTTGTTAGAAAGAAAGAGGAAATCTTTCTACTCTAATAAAAGTGTAAATGAGATGGCACGTGTCAACGTCATATTTATTCTCATCAAATTTTTTCCGCTTCTCTTTCTTATTAAATAACTACATTAATTACTAATAATATTATTTATTTATTTTTATATTATAATTAGTTTTTTAATAAACTAAGAAAGAGATCTTTTTATTAATGTTATTTCTATAGAAATAGTTTTGTATAAAAATAATTTTTTTCTAAAAAATCAAACTATTTTTACGTAATATTTTAAAATTAGTTTTTTAAAAGTAAATTTTTTATAAAACAAAAATAATTAAAATAGAAAGTTATAGTAAGAATATTTTTAAAAAAAAAAGTTTTTAAAATGTTATTTTAAAACACAATGTTTAATTTATCTTTGAGAAAAACAAAATTTTAAAATGTTCATATTATTGTTTTATTAATTATAGTTATTACTCATATGCAATTCTAATCATATTATGTTTTAGTATATTGTTTTATAATTAATAATTTTTATTATATTTAATATTTTATTTATTTAACCCGTATAATACACAAGTTTATTAAAGTCAGTAAAAGATAAAAGAGAAGGAGAGAGTTGCGTGACGTTGGCTGATGTAGAGGGTAGGGATCCTCAAACTAAAGTTTGTACATGGGCGACCAAGGGGTGAAGATTGAAGAAAACTAATTTTGTTAGATGACTTGAGTGACTAAAAAGTGGATTATAATAATGTTAATAGTGGATATATAATCAGTATGTATATTCTCATTTCTAACCTCTCTGGCAAACGCATTGTTTTGGGTTAACATGTTTAACTGTTTATCATGTTCGAATTGACATGTTTATTACGTTCAATTCAACATATCTATTGTTAGAATAAAAGAATAAAGAAAATATGTATTTTACAAGGTTAGCTCATCAACTCAGTTGCGGTCTGTCAACCGTTACAACCCGTCAAAGTGTTTATGTCACACCCTAAATCGAGGAGTGACGAATTTGTAGGATTTAATTAGCACATGATGGATGACTTTTAAACACTACACACTACATTTTTACTTTTCTCGTTTTAAAACATGACACACGCTGTTAATATCTTAAGATGTCAGTTATCTTTGTCAAATAGCAGAGAGATGTCATGATTCATGACCCTATTCACCTATATTCCTCGTGAAACACGTATTAAAACAAATCGACATCGGCTAATGAGTGTATATTTTATAAAACCCCTACTTTATTAACGGTAACTTTTAATATTTGGTGGTGAATTTCTAACCAGATCTCAGCGTTTTTGACCGATTAAGTAGAACATTTCTTCACCTGAAATTGTTTATTGAACTGAGACAAATACCTTTGTAGTTGTTTATTAAAATCGAAATCCATACACTTGTTCTTAATTAAAACCAAAACCCATATGCTTATTAAAACAAGAATCCATACCCTTTCAGTTTTAATAAATCCATAACCTATAATTATTTGTTAAAACTAAAATCATATCGTTACAGTTGGTCATTAATACTGAAATTCCTACACTATTGGTTATTAAAACTTATATTGGAAATTCCTACACTTAAATTCATATCAGTTGGTTTGTAAAACAAATCAAATAAATAAATAAATATTGCTTATAAGTTGTATAGCCATCAGGGCTGGCCCTGAGGATTTTAGTACTTTGGACGAGCTGGAAACAAAAACCTCTGGACCCTAACGAATTAAATTATACAAACTAATTTTATAAACAAAAACAAAAGCTTTAACAATAAACGTAGCCAAATTTATAGTATTAGAATAACATATCGTAATAGCTAACCGATAAATATATTCTGTTTGAAGTCTTGTTGGCTCCTGTCCGAATTAGATTTTTTTCCCCGTTAATTCCTTGTTAGCCAAGAATTGAGATTTGGTTTTTTGGGAAGGGACTCTTAAATGTGTTAATGAAAATGAGTTATAACTAATAAGTATGTTTAATAAAAACGGGTCCGAAGAACTGTATTTGGATTAAAAGATAATTGGGTTAAACTTTGTGGTTGTGTTAAACATATTATAAATATTTGGAAAACACACACACACACACACAAACACACACACACATACACACACACACACACACACACACACACACACACACACACATATATATATATATATATATATATATATATATATATATATATATATATATATATATATATATATATATATATATATATATATATATATATATATATAGGGGAGGATTCCAATAAAAACTAGATTATAAATGAAAATCAAGAAAATCACTTTATAGCCCTTGATTTATTTGATCAATGGTTATGATTGATTAGTGACATAATTATAATTAAATGGAAAATTAAAGAGTTATTATTAGTTAATTAAGGGTAGAATAGAAAAACAATATTTTTTTAAATTTAAAAACAAACTATTATCAAAATACAATTTCAAATATCACTCTTTTCTCTCTCTTATATTTTATTATTTTAACAAACATTTATTTATGCACATTACACTTAAATTATATATATTTTTGTAACAGATTTAATGATTATTAGTTTTAATATACTACATTATGTTCTGTATATGTATCAGTTTGTTATGTATATGAAAACTATGATACGTATACGTAAACTAATCAAACTTTAAGTTCACCAAATTGAATCTCAAATCTTATGAGCATTTAAACCACGTTAATAGATCTTGCCACATATATTCTTTACGTATATGTAACAATCACAATATATTCCACCAGAACGAGAATTTTGATTGAAATAACTATATGTAACACTGCATTACGTATATGTATCAGTGTATATTGGATGATTGAACGAGTCAGAACATAACCTCATTAGCATAAACTGAGTTACATATACGTAACCATGTTAAACAACAATCAATTTTAATATGTAACATCTTGTTATGTATACGTAAACACAATTTGAAAAGACCAGGAAAAATAATTAAGAGCTCATATGTAATTACAGTGAAAATATGTTGCTTACGTATACATATGAGTTACATCTATCTAAGAACTAAGAATGTAAAGACCAAGAAGAAGAATTAAGATCTCATATGTGGTTACATATACGTAAGTCCGATATGGGCAAAAAAACCGGTTCGGGAACCGAGTTCGGCCAAAAAAACCAGAACCTGTTTAAAAAAAAACCGGTTTGGCCCAAACCGGTCCCGAACCGACCCGAACCGCCATTTTGATGCCGGTTTGGTAACCCACCCTCAAAACCGGGTTATAAACCGGTTTGAAAAGTTAAAAACCGGTAAAACCGGTCCCAAAATCGGTAACCGGTTTGACAAGTTCGAGAATACAGTGAACCAAACCGGTTTGTAACCCGAACCGGTTTGGAAAAAACCGGTTTGAACCCCTCACAAAAAAAAAACAGTTCGGTTTTGAACCCGAACCGGTTTGGGTAAAAAAAAACTGGTTTGTACACCTCTACCTTACCTCCACCCACCATTCTCTCTATTTCTCTCTCTCTCTCTCTCTCTCTCTTTCCTAGGCAGTCCACAGCCATCGCCACTGGCCTATCACCACCGCCAAATCACAATCACCAGCACCATTGTCGATATCCATGTAACCACTGACACTGTCTTCTCCCTCGCTTTCTCTCTCTCTCTCTCTCTCTCTCTCTCTCTTTATCTTGTCTATCTCTCTCCCTTTCTCTCGTATCTCTTTCTCTCTCCTCTCACTCTCTTTCATGGTATTCCTCTTCCACCTCTGCCACCACAACCAACACCACGCATTATCGCTCACCATGTAACCACCACCACCATCGTCGCTCTCTCTTTCTCTCTCTCCCCTTTTCCTCTCATGTCTCCCGTAGATCTGGAGAAAGGGGGCTGAGATGGCGGTGGTGGTGGTTGGAGGTGATGGTTGAAGAAACATATGAAATTAATCACCCACCACTACCACTGTCTCTCTCTCTCTCTTACAGATCTAGAGAAAGGGGCTGAGATGGCGGTGGTGGTTGGTGGTGTCGAATGGGGTGGTGGGGTTGTGATTGTGGTGGTATGATGATGGTGGTGGAGTGTGTTGTGATTAACACTAGGGTAAGGTTTGGTGGCTAGTGGGAAAAGTTAGCGATGATGGTTGTGCTGGTAGGTGTAGTTGGTGGTGATGGTGATGGTTCAAATGATGATGGTGAATGATGGTAAAATAATGGTAAACGAGAATAAATGAAATTATGATAAAAAGGTTAAAGTAAAATGATAAAAATACCTTAAGAAGAGACAAATGATGTGGGACTGTTAATAGATTTGACCAAAATCGTTGGTCATTTAAATTTAAATAATTATATAATAAAAACATTATTATGCAAATGGTAAAAAATATAAACATCAAGTATGCAGAATAAAGTTTTAAAATTATAAGAATACAAACAGTTAAAATAAACAAACGTTAGATATACAAATAGTAATCTATTTAAAAAAAAATTATTTTCTTTTAAGAATGCATCGTTATGTCAATGCGCAATTAATATTTTTGAAAACATGTAAACAATGGCGCCATAGAAATGAATTCAAGAAAAGAGCGCCAATGCCAATTCCAATGGCCAATTCTTTGATAAAAATCAAAACTTGCAATACAAGAATCCCTTCATACTCCATAATCCCCCTCTTTAATCGCAAATCTTGCTAATTGTTCGTATCAATGGCGGATTTTGAAGCACCTTCGTTCTCTTTAGGGCTCGATTTTGATCTACTTGATTCCGACCCCCAAATCACTACTACAAACAAAGACAATAAAGCTCAATCATCATCGACCCATTTCTCCATAGGTGGGACGATAGTTGATGATGAAGATGACGATTTTGAAACGCTAACAGTGATTGATTCGGACTCTGAAAATCAGGGTTCGTCGCCGAAATTGAAGCGCCTCCGGCGAGGATCTACGGTAGAGGGAACAGTGGCATCGGCGTCGGTTAAGAGTAAGGTGGATTTGTGTTCTTCTGTGGTTGTTGATGATGATGATGATGATGACATTGATGTTTTTTCTTCACAAGAAGGTAATTGTAGAGGTTAAAGATGTTATTCACTTTTATTGATTAGATTTTAGTTTAGATACTTGTGTTTGAATGTAGGTGAATTAATGATTTTGGATAATAGGATTGTTTGTGTTTTGATGTAGCTTATTGGGTCGAATTTGGCTGCTAATTACACTCATTTTAAACCTTAATGAAATCAGATGTCAATTACACCTAATTATTATTGTCTTACGTTCAAGCATAATTTTATTTTTTTTAACGGAAAATGTACAATTATGCTTCGGAAGATGGATGTTATTAAAAAGGCCCACATATCTGTTTTTTAACGGCAAATGTACATATCTGTTTTGCCAAATCACAATCATGAACATATGAACTTGCAGAAATTTATGACTCTTTTGTATCCAAGCAACATCTCAAGTATGTTGAAGATCACTGGTTTGATTAGCATTATGGATGAAATATGAGAACTACAAATCTTCATAATAAGGATGTTTCTTTCGTTCTGGCTATTCTAAATCAGCTAACGACTTGTTTCTTATAACTTATAAGTACTTATAAGTTATAACTTGTCTGATAGGTTTCATCTTTTGAATCTTTATGCTTTCCTTTTTGTTGTATGTGGGTACTATTAATTGATTGTCTCATGTATACTAACTTTAGTGATAACCGCAGATGAACATCTTTCAACACACCGTCCTTCAGTCTGCAACAGTTCAAAGTTCCCGCTTAATGGTCATGGGGTCTTGACTAAACAACCAGGGAAGAGAAAGCAGAATGTCTTAAATGACCCGGAGTCTGTAATCACAAGCTGCAATAAACCACCATTTCCAAAGTTAACTGTCAGTCCTCTTCGAAGGTTTCAGTTGGTTGATTCAGACTCTGATTTTGATGACCCTTTTATCAGTGAAGGTGCTACTACTAAGACCTGTACTGGACCCGAATCATATTTGAACAAGGGCCAACCTGATCCTGTGCAACGTGTAGGTTTAAACGAGCAGAGAAAATTAAATGAATCAGCAAATACAACAACCAGGAAAGATCTATGGGAGGATTTTCGATTCGAGAAGAGTTCTCGTATCCCAACACCTGCATTGGATGAGGTCTGTGAGGAATATTTTAGTTCCATGAAAGATAAAAGTAAATCTCAGAGTAATACTCGAAAGAATAACCAAAATATTCATGTTACAAGTAGTGTAATAGATTTGGGTGATCCTTGTCCCCCGGCTCATAAGTATTTCTTCCATACCGATCCAAGGGTCCAAGATTTAGTTCGAACTCGCCTGCCCAATTTTTTCCCTTTAAATGCAGCTAACAGAGATTCTGAGCAGCCCAGCACATCAAACATTGATTACATGTAGTGATGATTCTAAGTTAACTCTCTTATATAACTGATAACATTTCATTAAGTTTTATAGATTTTCTTTGTGTGTATTGTGTTTCTAGGGGTCAATTTAGCCATGGTGAAAAGTCTAAACAAGCTGTTCGAACTAATAGAGCAGAAACAAGCTCAAGGAAAAACACAAGAAAATCAAAAGCCCAAGAAACATCACAAGGTTTCACGAATCCAAAGCCTAATACCCAGAAAGAGATCCCAAAAGATGCCGGCAAAAGGAGGGTTCAAGCAGATGGTCAAGCTGTTGGTGCCAGTGTTGGGCATTGGTTTACAAACCAAGCTGGGAAGAGAGTAAGTTGGAAGTTGGAACATTCTAGATTTATTGTAATAGGCATTAACATAGCAGTTTAAATATAGCTTATAGTGGTTATCAACTGTATTAGCTTAAACATCTTTTGTTTTCAGCTCTTTGAATGTTGAGAATCCATCATTTCTAGGATTTACTTCTAAAGTACTCTTCTTTATCTTTAGGTTTATGTCAGTAAAAACGGGCAAGAGTTGACTGGTCGAGCTGCTTACGTTCTCTATAAAAAGGTACTTGTGCAGTTGTGTAAGATTCATCTTATAGACTCTTCTCATTTAGTTATGTAACTGAGAAACTTCATGTTTAAATTTGTTTATTGTGAATATTACTTGAGCATAAATTATGTTGTGCAATTGGCTCTTAAAAACTTCCAAGTGAGTAGCACATAAATGTTTAGAATTTGTCTTTTCTACTATGCATTGCCATTGCTTATTAGAAATTAATATTTAAGCTTCATGAAAACTTGTGCAATATGTTTAATTGTTGTTTAATTACTGCTACTTTGACAGGAGAGAGGAGGAGGATTTAATAATAAAAAAGCAAAGAAAAGTTCTACCAAGAAAAAATAGGTGTTGATTGTGTATATATTCCATGTGATTTTGGTATGGGATTGTATAAGCTTCTGAAGCTGCTCATTACTGGAAAAATGAGGCAAAAGGCAGAATCATATCAATATTCAAGCTGCAGTACAAATAAACACATTTTAGACTGTTAGACCCGTGCTAAGTAGTTTTAGAAGAACATTTGAAGCTTGTTAAGGGCACATGCAGTACAAATTGGATATCATGTGTTTTTTGGTCATTTTAGCATAAAACACGCATTGTTGCATCAAACATATTCATGCTCTCATAATCTCATTCTGCTTTTTCGCAAATATTCAGACCAAATCCGGGCTTTTATTAGCGGTTTTGGCAGCAAGCTTGACGCTTTTATGTATAGCCTTTTCTGTCATGTTTTGCAACTACATGAGTCTTTTAGTGACCTAATGTTTGGTACAAAGGAAAAAAAGTAAAAAAACCCTTACGGTTGAAGAATAGTTGATCAAGCAATATACTAAAGTTAACCTGTAGTTCACTCACACACTGCAGTAACATATGCCTATTTTTGTAGCACCAAATGTATGTATTAATGCATTATACTACCAATATTCTATTGTTTTTCTTTCTTGTTAACCTCTTTGCTTTTCCATATGTTTGCCATGCCATCTAGCAGTATCAGCTGATCAGGCTATCCACGTGGCAACTGATAGCCTGTCCACATGGCAACTCAGTTTGACAAGCTTAAAAAAGTCAACATAAATACAACCTTCATTTCATATTGTTCACACTTTCAACTCCTTTTAACATCCATCTTTCAATTCTGCTTTCATTTCATTTGATCTTCACACAAACATAAGTTCAAGTGATGTGAATCATTGCCTACTTCACCTACCTTAAATATATCATTTGGGACTTGGTCCAAATGCAACTCTGTGATGTATTGTTATCGTATAACTGCATAAATTCTGTAGATTTGTATTACTAAAGTTTTTTTAGAACAACTTTTAATAAAGCAAAACGCTAATGACATATAATGATTAGTAGAAGTACATTTAGCCAAACAAGTTATTATGAGATGTTAGAAAGCATCAGTGGTGTTTTCAAAAGGGTCATTCCCTTAATAACTGTTTTGTCTTCAAAAAGGTACACCCAAATATTTCCGTACCACATTTTAACCGATTCTTACAGATTAAAGGAGCTCAAGACAATACAATGCATATTCCCAACCAAAATCAACCTTCCACAAATTGGTTGTTCGATAGTGGAGCTTCTCACCACATCACTAACGATCTAAACAACCTCTCACTTCACGCACCGTATGATGGGACCGAAGAACTAGTAATTGGTGATGGTTCGAGTCTAAAAATTACTCGTATTGGCTTTGTTATAATTCAAACTTCTCACATTGGCTTTGTTATAATTCAAACTTCTCACACCCCTTTAATTCTTAAAAATGTGTTATGTGTCCCCTCTGGCCCTCTATATCTCGTAATATTATACCTATATCTTGTTTATGCATTGATAATAATTTTCTAATCCAATTTCACTCCTTTGTTTTTGTCATCAAGGATCGGGACAAGAACACTCCACTTCTCCAAGGCACATCCATACAAGGAATGTATGAACTACGCTCATCTATCTTGCCTTCTTCGCCTTCCCCTTTCACAATGCAACGGACAAACTCCATGACTTGGCATCATTGGCTTGGTCACCCGCAAAATAAAGTTTTTAAATATTTGTCATCTTTGATTTCTTTCAATTGCAATTTAAATGACAATTGTAATTCTTGCCATATCAATAAAAGTCACCGTTTGCCATTCTCCAATTCTTCTTTATCATCTAGTGCTCTACTTGACTTAATATTTTCGGATGTTAGTGCTCTACTTGACTTAATATTTTCGGATGTTTGGTGTTCACCAGTCACCTCATTTGACAAGTTTAAATATTACATTATTTTTGTCGATCACTTTACAAAGTATATTTGATTTATCCTTTGAAACGAAAATCCGACTCATTTTCTATCTTTATTCGTTTTCGACATTTAATTGAAAACTATTTTCAATGAAAAATAAAACAATTATTTTCCGATAATGGCAGGTGAATACATTAAACTTCTTCCACATTTATTCTCATGTGGTATCTCTCACCTTACTTCGCCGCCACATACGTCGGAACATAATGGTTATGCCGAATGACGCCATCTGAATATCGTCCAAAGCGGTTTGGGTCTTTTATCTCATGCAAATATACCAGTCATTTTTTGGCCTTTTGCTTTCACTACCGCCACCTATCTTATCAACCGTCTACCCACATCCACTCTCAACAACACTTCTCCATATTTCCGCCTCTTCAAAAACAACCTAATTACAACAAACTTCGTAGTTTTGGTTGTCTACGCTACCCTTAGCTACGGCCATACTCCCCACACAAACTTTATTCTCAATCTACTTCTTGTGTTTTTATTGGTTACTCTCCAACTCAAAGTGAATATTATGCCTATGACCCAATTTCCTCTAAAACCTACATTTCTAGACATGTGAAATTTATTGAAAATCAATTTCCTTATTCTAAACTCACTTCTCAAAACTCATTTTCATCTCAAGGTAACGTTGATACATGGTTACCATTTATTACTCCTATATCTAACCCCCCCTTCAAATATACCACAAAACTCTACAACACCCACTCATACAACTTCAACAAATATCCACTGAATCTGTTCAACATAATAATAACAAAAAACCCATCACTTTTAGCCCAAACTGATCAACACTCACCACCTTCTCCTTTTATTTCCTTAGCCCAAAATAAATCACCAGCCCAAAATAATTCACCGGCCCATATTAATTCTTCTACATCACCCTCCATAGACTCCATTCTACCCCAAAATGAACACTCACCACCACTTTCTCCTACTCCCTTCAAAACATATTACACCCAAAAAAATCTAAAACCTAACTCACGTTATCACAACAACCAATATCAACTTTACACAAATTGTCCATCTTCACCTATTGAACCACCTACCATCACTCATGCATTAAAACATCCATCATGGCGAATATGATGCGCTCGAACGTAATCAAACTTGGTCACTTGTTCCATCCACGGATGCATCCAACCTTGTTGGTTGCAAATGGGTTTTTCGTACCAAATATAAAACCGACAGAACGTTGACCGGCTAAAAGCGCGATTAGTCGCCAAAGGTTTCAATCAACGACCCGGCATTGACTATTTTGAAACTTGCAGTCCCGTCATCAAACCCGCCACTCTTCATGTTGTTATTTATTTTACGGTTTCCTAAAATTGGTCACCTCGACAACTTGATATAAACAATGCTTTTCTACAAGGCACTCTTCATGAAGACGTTTATATGGCACAACCCTCTGGTTTTATCAATCCTTCTTTTTCAAATCATGTTTGCAAACTTCAAAAAGCAATCTATGGTCTTCGTCAAGCCTCTCGTGTTTGGTACGATGAACTAAAATCATATCTTATATCATAAGGTTTCAAACGTACCGTTTCCGATCCATCTCTTATTACTCTTACTACTACCTCCTCTCCGATATTCATTCTAGTTTATGTCAATGACATAATCATGACTGGACCCTCTCCAACTCTTCCAAATAATTTTATTCAACTTCTCGCAACCAAATTTTTCTTAAAAAATCTTGGTTCTCTTTCTTATTTTCTTGGAGTCGAGGTCCTTCCTCACACGAATGGCATACTTCTTTCACAAAAGAAGTATATTCATGACATCCTTCTTAAAGAAAATATGAGTAATTGTAAACCTATATCAACACCAATTACTAGCTCCGAACACCTTACGTTGCCTAGTGGTACTCCACATCCATCACGTACCGAATATCGTACCCTTGTTGGTGCCCTACAGTGTTTATCCTTTACTAGACCAGACATTTCCTTTACTGTAAACCGCCTTTCTCAATTTATGCATGCTCCCACCTCTCTCCACTGGACTGCCTTGAAACAACTTCTACGATATCTTCACGAAACCATTCATCATGGTATTTTACTTAGCCGTCACACTCCCTTAATCTCCATGCATTTACTGATGCAGATTGGGCTGGCGATAAAGACAATTATAGAAGTACCACCGGATATATTGTCTACCTTGGATCGAACCCTATCTCTTGGAGCTCATAAGCCAAACTACCTTGGCTAGAAGTTCAACCGAAGCAGAGTTTAGAGTTGTGGCTTCAACTACTACTGAAGTTCTATGGTTACAATCCTTACTTTTGGAACTTGATTTTAAATTTTATGTTGCACCAATTAAATACTATAACAACCTTAGTGCAACCACATACTCTGCTAATCCTGTGTTTCATTCACGTATGAAACATCTTGCTTTGGATTTTCATTTCGTTCGCGAAAAGGTTCAAGACGGTTATTTAAGAGTTACACACATCGCTGGCGACGATCAATTGGCTGATGTTCTCACCAAGCCACTTCTCAAACCACGTTTCACTTTCTTATTGAGAATTGAGATTATGTTAATTTCATGCTTTCTAATTTTGTCATCTATTTATTTTCAATATGTATTTAATTAGTTAATTATCAATTATTATATTCCATGTATAGATCCAATGATTGCTCTTGTTTTCCCTATATTTGTAAATCTCCTTCTGAAATGAAAAGTGTGAATTATTTCATCGTATATTTCTCTCCACCTTTAAAGCATGAAAAACTTAATACACGTGAGGTGATCAAGGATACACGAGCGTTATGCTAGATAGGGTTGTATGACTTGTATCACATGACATTTGGGTTTGAGATGCATATTTTGATGTATCGAGCTCTAACAATAACATCAGCGTGCTAATCAACTATAGTATTCACCCGCGTCCTATATGGTAGGGCGCATGCTTGCAGTTTTATAGCAAATAAATGTTATGTCATATCTAATTGGTTAGGCGGGAACATGAAGAACCACCAACATGCATGAAGGCATAATAATTTGAAAGTTACTTTGAAAGGTTCAAAAACACTGAATTTTTTTTTTAAAATTAGGTATTTTAGTGTGTGTTTGTTGACAAGAGGGGCTGATCTCGATAAAATTACACATTAGGGGAACCCGCCCATGGCAGGGGCGGGTTCTGTCCCTCGGTCAAACCTCTCCCGTGAAAGAGCCGAGGTGTCACATCTCCATCAGAACCCGCCCCTACCATGGGCGGGTTCTCAGTGTGTGTGGCCCGTGTGTGTTTCAGTGTGTGTTTTAGGCGCATGTGAGTGCATGTGAGTGTATGCATGTGAATGTGGGTGTATGCATGTGAGTGTGCACAGTGTGTGTGCCGTGTATGCATGTGAGTGCGCACAGTGTGTGTGTGCCCTTGATTGAGATGACATATTGAGAAGAACTCGCCCTTGGGAAGGGCGGGTTCTCCTCCCCCCTTTTTCCAGCCACACGTTTCACCTACCAAACACACACAAGATCGGTATTTAAACACATAATTCCCAATCCATCTCCTCACGAGTTATCCTCTATCTTTCGATATTTTCCTGATTTTCTTATCTACACTATCTTTCAATATAATTTTCTCTGTAATTTCATACTTCATTTAAAAAAAAATGAGCTGGAGAATTACATCAGGTCCACTAAATAACGATTTGTTATTTTTAAGTGGTCAACATAGAGCTGATTATTATTTTCGCGATCCAGAAAGCGACGAAGGAATTTTACGTGTTAGACGAGGTGATAAAGCTTTTTGGGATTACATTGATGAAGAACCTATCCCTGATAATATTATGAGGTATATACGGTTGGTTGGTTTTGCGGGTGTGATCGAGTGTGGTTATCGCAAACTTGACCGTGCTCTTATCTCGGCTTTGGTGGAAAGATGGAGACCGGAGACACACACATTTCATTTACCAGTTGGAGAAACTACGATAACCCTTCAAGATATACAAGTTTTATGAGGTTTGCCGGTTGAAGGTGATGTTGTTTCTGGCACTGATTATGCTATGAGTGCATCTGAAATTATAATGAGGTTTGAGTATTTAACCGGCTGTACACTCGCTACAAGTGCTGTAAGTGGTTATAAGTTAAACCAAAGATTTATTTTAGATGAAATAATAAAACCATTCCCTAATAATGCCACAGATTTTCAATGCATCCAGCAACTTCATAATCTCTTAACTCTTGAGGATCTTCAGAATAGTTTGTCACCCCGTAAGATCCTAGATTAACATTAGAATTAAAATAGTCTGAAACTCCATAGCTGTTGTTGTCATCATCACTAGAATCTTCTTGTGACGGGATGAGTTCAGTATCTTCACTACTGTCTGAAATACCATCATCTGACTTATCAAAACCTTCGTTATCATCGTCGACTTGATGATGAGAAATGGTTGACGGACCGGCTTGATAATCATGCGATCTTACATTGCCTTGATGATGAGAATTGCTTGACGGACCGGGTGCTTCTGATACAGAGAAACCGCCAAGATGATCCAAATAATTGGATTGTTGAATAGATATCTTCGGCTCAATGATAACGTAAACATTTCCTTGTAAATTTTCAACATTTTCTCCCAAATAATACAAGACTTCTAGACTTGAGTCATTAAATATTTCAGAGCTTTGAGAGAAACCACCGTATGAGTAATATAATTTTAATTTTAAATTATAATACTCTTTTTGAACCTGAATATGATTATAGATTAAATCAACAAATTCTTCATATAACATTCTATTACGAAGAATAATTGTTGAACTTCTAGTAGAATTATCACATATGATATTTCCATTTTCGAATAAAATATCACCACCCCAAAATAATTGTAAAAAATAAGGTAGAGACATGTTGGGTTTGAATACAGAAAAGTTATGTGTTGAATGTATCAAAAATAAAATTCGATACTTTTTGAATTGTGTTGAATGTATCAAAAATAAAATTCGATACTTTATATACAAAATTTTTGGATGGAACGGTTAAGCGGTTAGTCTAGGTGTGTAATCAACTTAGTCTAGGTGGCTGGACTGAGTTTTTTTCTTCTTCTTTTTTTTTTCCTATTTCTCAAGCCTTTTATATTGTTCACCATCAATATCTAGTGGTTGGCAAATGCATTCTTCATATGAGGCATGGGCTGTGGCTAGTTGAACTAGTTGCACGATAGTTAGTAGCCAAAAACGCTTACTGACATGTGTATTACATCAAGTACAACTCTAAAGTTATATCAAAAGCTTGTGCAACAATTAGTAGTCATTAGTTTCCAAAAGCTTACTAACATATCATGTATTATATCATACCAGGCCCTAAAGCGACAACAAAAGGTACTTTACAGTCGGTTTATGTCGAACCTGATCCAAAAGTAATCTTGTACCATGATACTCTGATATACAGTTTTGGTGTTTCGCCATCGTCGTGGATGATTCTGTTTCTAAAGAATTAGATGAGCAAAGTTAGAAATAATCTTTCATTCAAAATTTTCTTGTAGTTACACACTAAAACTAAAGACTTCATGGAATGTGATAGTTGAGTTAAAACGAATAATGAAGTTATATAAAACATAATTGCCAATGTAAACACTCCTCAAAAGATGTCGTTTGGGACTTTTGATCGACCATGAATACGAGCAATGTCATCACCTACTTGAAGTACGGTACCCGGTTTAGGGTTTAACATACCGTTTAATTTCTTCAAACTTTAGCCAAAGAAAGAGCAAGAATAAATTATTAAATAACATATCGTTTAGTTTCTTCAAATTATATAAGAATTAAAATGATTTAAACACATAAAACACAATGACGAATATGCTATTGCGTTTAACTGAAACCTTTGTATTTTTCTAAAATAGTTAGTTTAGAAAAATACATTGGTGAAAAAAATATCACTGTATACTTGTAATATATAAACACAATAATAAAATAATAATAAATTTATATAATAAATAAAAACAATGATAAAATAATATGAAATGATCTAAAACGTATAACACAATTTTAAAAATTATTAGACACAATAATCTGACATCTTTAACACAATAATAAAAATATCATCCCCTTAAAAAACAATAATAATATATGTTAAGTTCAAATTTATTCTTAGACATTTTAGATTAAATATGTTTTTTTTTTACTATAATCATGCCTAATATATAAATACATTAATGATTACATTACATGTGTTTTTTTTATGAATTGTCGGTTTCCTCCCTGTGGTATGGTCACATTTGCCAAATTCATTCAATGAACAATTTTTTTGCTTTCGGTTCCTTAAGGTTTTAAAACTTTGCTATTTTAATCCAATAAAATTAACTTTGTTAATTTAAAATATTAATCATCCATCATTAAATAGGTCAACTATATGTTTTTGCATGTAAAAACAAAATCCTAATTTATATATACATATTGCTCTTAAAAATTCATTCTTTTAATTTTGTTTCATTCACTAAACCTACATCACACCTTGGTTTTTTCATTTTTGAACCTTTTTATCATCGATTAAATCATGAGATTGTGGGCTTTAGTAGTGGGGGAAGATGATGAAGCTAGTTTCTCCTAGTGATAGAACACCTGTTGCGAATGAGTTGTATAATGAAGACATCGTCTTTTGTTGTTCGCTTCTCTATATCATGATTCAATTCCTCTCGATTAAGGTTAAGTAATTGGAGGATTTTATTTTGTATTTCAAAAGGTAATTTTGTTTAAAGTCAAGATGTTTTAAAATGTTATGGAGACAGATGAAAAAAAAAACATTTGTAAATGAAAATAATAAATATGATTAAATCATAGAGATAAAAAAAAAGTTAACTTTTTTTAAAGTTTAAAGATTTCAATTTTGGCTCGTTTACTTATGAGTAGATCAACCAAAAGAATTACAAAGAAAAGATTTTTGGTGGAAAAAATGAAGAAAGAAACCAACTCTTCGTCTTCATCCCCACCAGGCCACCACTGCACTCTTCTATACACACCGCCGTTATCATTTCGCCCAAAATCCTCCATCATTCCTCCATAAAGATTCGTGCTTTATTCCACCCAACAATCAATTTGCAGAATTGCAGTTGTATTTCCTCTCTATGATGCATCAGCACCCATTGATTTCTTTAAATCCCTAATGTTTGATCACACGTTAGCCCTCTTTCTCCATCTCTGTACATCTGTTTACATCTATGCAGTATGATTATGATCGTGTATGTAAGTGTGTTTCGTGTGTAATTGAAGTTTAGATGATCAAAGTTAGTGAAATGACATATTAGTAGAGTGCCTTTGGTTGTTTTTCTGATTATAATGATGCTGAATGTAAGAATATTGCTTAGTGTTTTGGTTCTGCAAGTGATTTGTGGTTAACCTATATGAAAAATGCTAATTATCTTTGCGTTTGGGTGATTTCTGTTAGGGTTTTAGTGTTTCAGGAATCTAGAATCAGTTTAGGATTAATGAATCGAAGAACAGATTGTGCTTTTTACCGTAATAATTTCGGTGAACTTCACCTACTAACAGTTCTAGGGTTAATTTATTGAAGAAGTTGATTTGGGGATTGGGGCTTTCATATATGGTGTATAGAATTAACTAGGTATTGTTTCTGTTTGAAGATTGGAGTATGATTTTGATTATTATAGTGGTATATATATTTTAGGTATACTTCAATATTTTGAAAAATCCAGCGTAATATGTCTATCAAATTGGTTCCTGAATTATCTTTCTTGATCTAGTGTCATATGGAATTATGTTTGTGATGTTATGTTCATAGATGTTTTAATAACTCTGATTATCTTTGCTGTTTGCATATAATGCTGTTTTGAACTTTTGATCTTTGATGATCACGTGTGCAAACGTGAGTTTGATGATGCATAAAAACTGCTAGAAGCATTATTTGTTTCCTGTTTTGTTGATTTGTTGGAACATTGATTTTAATATAGGTGAAGTTATGAGTGGCATAGGCCAAACAAGGTATGTGATTCAAAATACGGGTGATAGTGTTGATGATATAAGCCAGCTGCCGGATTGTATTCTTCATCACATTCTCTCATTTATTCCTACAAAAGATGTTGTGAAGACCGCCATACTTTCAAAAAAATGGAACAATGTTTGGACTTCAATTTCAAACCTAGATTTTGATGATGCATTGTTGTATGCTAATGAGACGGACAATCGGGACCCACCTGAAGAGACTTGTTTCATAAACTTTGTAGATCGAGTTCTCTCATTACGTGATGCATCAAGTATTAAAGATTTCCGTTTATCATGTCGTGTTTTCTTTAATGCATCATGCATATGTTCATGGATTTCTTATGCTATCATGCACAATGTCCAAAAGCTTGATCTCTGTCTCTTTGTGGATGATCGATTTGTGCTCCCGCCCCCCGTGTTTTGTAGTCACACTTTGACCAGTTTGAAGGTAGAAATGAATTGTGTTCTCGAATTCCCGACTATCATTTATCTTCCATATTTGAAAACCTTGCATTTATCTCTGGTTTCATTTACAAATGATGGCTCAACACAAAAACTTTTCTCCGGTTGCCTGATTCTTGAAGAGTTGACTTTGCTAGACTGTGAGTGGTTAAATTTGGAGAACATCACAATTTCAATTCCCACTTTAAAACGGTTAACAATAGATGACCTACCATATTTTGGTCCACCTGATGGCCCTAAAGGTTGTAAGATCAAGATTTATACATCAAATCTTACATACTTGAAGTATACTGGATATCCATCAAACGATATCTTTGTGTGTGATGTATCTTCATTGGTCCAAGCATACATTAGTGTTCCGGCCCCACACGAAAAGCAGAAAGAAGTTGCTTCTCATGTCGTTAATCTGCTTCAAGGATTGAGTAAAGTTATGTTTTTGAATGTATCCGATCATACTATTGAGGTACTTAGTTGAATTTAATGATCTAATGGATACATTTTTGACTTCTTTTGTATGGTTTTGGCATTCTGACTTTTGTGTTTTTGTAAAGTCTCTTGTATTTGCAGGTAACATGCTGACTAATCTTCCGGTTTTCAAGAACTTGACTCATTTAGAGTTGACCATGGAAATCAGAAAGCCAACCCTTGAAGCATTGATGAAATTTCTCAACTATTGTCCGAATCTACAATCTTTATATTTCTCCGAGGTAGAATTCACACAGTTACCATATTTAGGGGTGTTTGGATTGTGTTTGAAACTAATTATCTGATTATTGCGACATGTAGTCGCAATAATTAGCTTTGAGTATTTGGATAAACAAGTTTTGCTTATGAATATTTGAATAATCAGTTTTATACCATAACCATAAACACCAGAACTTACGATCAAAGGCTAAAATAAACTTACCTAATTAATTTGAGGGATATTACTCCCATCTCACTTGGTGTTTCTTCCCTTTTTTTACAAGAATGTCATGTTTAGTCATTTTATATATTGAATTTTTTTAAATAATCAGAACAACACTTTTCCAACTTTTAATAATATTCATATTTTACATCTTCGAAACTTAAGTTTAACAACATAAACACATCCAAACGTTGTTTTATTACAAGGTTACAATTAACCACCTAATTCTGAATATTTGAAATCAAATAATTACTTTTAAAACTTATATTCAAAAGCTTAAAACAGCATTACAAAATTAAAATATTTATCTAGTTTCAATCAACATGTTGTGCAGGGATTTAAACATGATGCATGCCTTGTTGAGAACGACTTGATTTTGTCGCCACTACCTAAATGCATTTCATCCTGCCTCAAAAAGCTGACCTTCAAGAACTTTCACGGGAATGATTCAGAAATATGTTTTCTCAAATGTGTTTTGCAGCATGCCTCTGTTTTCAAGAAGATGAATATCTCATGTTGTGAGAATTTATTTGCAGATTCAAACAGGCTGAAAGAGGCCAAGAAGGCGTTGCAAATGATTTCAAGGGGCTTTAAGTCCTGTGCTGTCACATTCTCATGAAACTCTAGTTGATATGTAAGTATTTCCTCTAATCTTAGTTCTTACTGTATTTATCTAAATGAAATTGTTTCTTTAAAGCAAGTTTACTAAAATGGAAATCAAAGCAACAATGGTTTGACCACAAGTGGCGAAATTGTTTGACTATTTTTGTTTGTCTGGTTAGTTTGTGAGCTGGCTCTCTGCTTTTTTGAGGATGGCTGCGAGTATGCTGTGTTTCCTGTTTTTGGCATATCTTTCGACAAATGTTGTGATGGAGGTATACAGTTAAGTTTTTGGTGTATCTTTTGACAACAAGACCCGACCCGTTTGTTAAGTTTGTTCATGTATACATATGGGCTGCTCCTGTTTTTTGTATGATGTAGCCAAACTTACATAGAAGCTAACATTTTGTAGGATCTTGTTGCATTTGTTAATGATATGGTGGATTTCTTTTGTTTTTTCAAGTTCTTCATGATATCTTGAGAGCTTGAACCGACATAGTGACATTCTAAGGGCATGCTCTGTAACCTGTTTATTTGTAATTCAGTTCAAGTTGATTGGGTTTATATATTAAGTTGAGTTCAAGCCAAAATGTAGTTCGGTTGTATATATTTCAAAATTTTGCTTTCCTTTTATATTTTTGTAGCATGTTAGAGCATTTACGTCAATTGTCTTGTCTTTAACCTTATAAGTTACTAAAAGAGTTAATTACACGATTGGTCCCTGTGGTATGTTCATATTACAGTATTGATCCTAACTTTTAAGAAATTACAGCATTGGTCTCAACTGTTTACCAAATCGTAACATGATTGATCCTTGACACTAACTTCTGTTAAGTTTCTCAGTTAAGTGAATGTGAAAAGACAAAATATATAAAATATATAAAATATAAATTAATTTATATGGGTCCCACTTTCTTTTAATTAAACAATTACATACATACATATATACACAAACACACATACACATATGATCACCATCTACCCACCATAACCACCGGCAACCCACCACCATCATCGGCAACCTACCACCGTCGTTAACCCACCACCATCTCCATCACCACCATCCACATACCACCACCATCGACCACCATCGACCACTGCGACTGCCATCACCATCTTCCTACCTGCTCACCACCGCCACACTTGATCGTCATCGCCGACGGTTGAAGGCTGCATATCCATCGGAATCCAGCGAGACCCGTCAAGACCCTAACCCCACCCCATCAGCCACCTTAATCGTTTTCTCTACTCAGCCTTCCTCTCCGATCATTTGACCAGATCCGATTTAAATGGTGGCGATGGTGTCGGCGCCGGAGTCAATCCAATATGAATGGGAGGGGTTGTGGTGCCACGCTACTGCCGATCAGATCTAATGTTTATGATGATCGATTGATTTCACCGGTGGTGAAGGTGGCTGTGGTGTCGGTGATTGTGATGACGGTGGTTGGGACGGTGGTTGTATCCGGCGGAGGAGGATGATGGTGACGGATGTCGCCGGTGGTGGTGGTGCGCCGGTGGTGGTGTTGCATCTGCTTTAATTGAAGGGGAAGGGGATGGGGTGGGTTAGGTTTTTAAATTATTATTATTATAATTATTGTTATTATTAAAGGTTATATTTGTCTTTTCACGTTCACTTAACTGAGAAACTTAACGGAAGTTAGTGTTAAGGACCAATCGTGTTCTGGTTTAGTAAACAGTTGGGACCAATGCTGTAATTTCTCAAAAGTTGGGACCAATGCTGTAATTTCTCAAAAGTTGGGACCAATCGTGTAATTAACTCTTACTAAAAATCAATATTTTTTCCCTCTAATTTTTAATTAAATTATATTATTATATACATTTATCATTACATTTTATCCATCATTCGCTTATAATCACTTTTAAAAAATATTAAAAAATTAATAGGGACGAATAATGTCTTACAACATATACAGATGAACAGTAACATTTTCTATTTTCTTCACCTTCAGTCACTTATTATCATTCCATATAATATAGGGAACATACACATAAATATACAAGAAATCTATTGTGAATGCTCTTAGTTATTTGAGCTCTGTATAATTTGAGATTGTCCTAAATGTGTTTTTTAGGACTTGCATAAAAAACCTACTGACTAATTAAAATTTTATAAACAAGTCAACTCACCAGGCCACAAGTTGACTCATGTCTAATACAAATCAAATGCAAGCTCAATTTCTAGTTCATCTTGTATTAGTATGAGCTCTTATTCGAGGCGATGCTTGTTCTTGGATAGTTGGATGGATATTTCGCTTGAAGAATCAAAAATCACAAGTAAATGATAGCTTGTTCATGGTGATATTGTTGTTCATAGAGATTTGGAGTCAATGTTCCTTGGTATATCTAGTTTGACGGGGGAAACCGCGAAACTAAATATGCCAATGAAGGTTACAGGTTCCATCAAGAAGAAGAAACATATATATTGTAGCCTCACGTGGTTATTTTGGTCGATTGAAGTTAGTTTGAACAACTCTCGTCTTAGATCTTGAACTTTTCCCATGACTCACCTGTTTACCTTGGTAGTCTGCGATGAAATCCTTGTCTCAGACCTTGAACTTTTCTCATGGCGAACTGTTATGAGTAACCCGTAGAACCCTTAACAGTCCACTATGGTGTCATAATCCCAATTCTTTCGGAAATTTTCATTTTAAATCATTCCGTTCACGTTTTTGACCCATATATTCATGTGTCGACCTGTCCATTAGGCCAAGGGGTCACACCCTCATTATGCATTATGATATCGTCAAGACCGGATCATGTTCAATGTCATTTTAGGAAGCTATTGCGATGCCATCCAACTAGTGTTGTAAAAATCAGTCCTAGTAGGCAATTAATCGGGGATTAATCGGAAATCAGCCACCAACCTTGGAGATTTCACATAATCGGTAATCGATCCTAGTCGGAAAAATTGAACCTAATCGATCAAAATCAATCAAATTTCTTTCAAAATTAGTCAAAATTGCCCATATTTTGATCAAAATCAGTCAAATTTTGATCAAAATATGTTAATGTTTGAATTTTTTTGAATTTAATTATATATATGTATACACACACACATATATATAAATATATATATATATATACACACACACATTAAATACAAAATTCCAATGTGATTAATCCCAAGGAGGTACCACATCGCCCAACTAACGCCTAATGATTTTTACAACCATGCATCCAACCGCTTATCACCTTTGCTACCACAATCAAAGAAGCCTGTAATCCCCTAACAACAAGCTATGCAAGCGCATCCTTGTTAAGCCCAAAAGGGAACAGGTTTGTTGCTAGATTTTTGAATGAAATGCGTTTAATTGTGGACGAGTTAGCACTTGTTCAAAGCTCTATTGAGGAAGAGGATCTCTTGGTTCATATTCCTAGTCAACTCAGTGACACTTAATTACGCCCACTTTCTTTAAACAATATCTTATGTGTACCCAAATTATGTCATAATCTTATTTCAGTCTAGAAGCTTTGTAAAACTTATAATGTTTAAGAGTGTGTTTAGTTTTTGATAATTTTTATTGTAACTCGTGTTTTATTAATAAAAGTCACAAGCTTTCATTGGTTCAAGTTCATTTACCGCATCACAACCATTAGAATTTATTTACTGGGATGTATGGGGACCGTCATATTGTAGAAACATGTTTAACTTTTCTTACGTTATGCTAACCTTCCACTCTCCTTTTGGTCTCACGCTTTCCAAACCACTTTGTATCTTATTAATCGGGTTCCTACAATGATTCTTAATTCCATGGGCCCATTTAATCTTATTTATCTGAAGTCACCTACTTAATCCAAACTTAAGTCTTTCGGCGATCTTTGTTACTCGTGGTTTAGCCCACCTTGTTGTGAAGGGATTTCTTCAAGAATATGAGAAAGCCTACTTTGATACTTTCAGCCCCGTTACTAATTCAGTTACAATTCGCACGGTCTTGTAACTTGCATTATCTCAAAATTGACAACTAAGACAACTTGACATCAATAACGTATTTCTACATGGAACCTCTTAACCAATGCATATATTCAGCCGAGATTTATCCCCCTAATTTTAGAATAGATTAGCATTGACATTTAATTGTATAATATATGTTATTCTGTTTCCTTATATTCAGCATTGTATATCCCTATTTAAAGGGTTATGAGAATCAATAGAGATCATCAACAATTCATACCATAAACCACTTTTATGGTATCAGAGCTACGACTCCCTTCTTCCTCACCGTTTCTCTTCTTTCTGTCCTTCCAGTCAACAACCAACAAACCCTATCACCATGACAAAAACTGACGACCTGTCATCCTCTTCCCAAAAACCGAACCCTATAGCCCTACACCCTGCTTATTCGGTAAGCAATATCCAATCCAAGATAAGAACCCTAGATGGCACAACCGTTACCTACTCTTCCTGGGTGAAACTTTTCAAGTTTCACGCCATTGCCTACCGTGTGCTGCACCACATAGACGACACCCCATCACCAACATCCACAGATTTCGAATATCCCACATGGAAAGAACTCGATGCTTTGGTCTCCCAATGGATCTACAGCACCGTTTCGGATGACCTGCTCACTCGTATTCTCGATACTGACGCCACAGCCAGAACCACTTGGCTGAAACTCGAGAAAATTTTTTTAAGCAACAAGCAGGCCAAAGCTGCTGCCCTAGAAACCCGGTTCATTACATTGGCAGCCTGCACTTCGATGGAGGACTATTGCAAACAGTTGAAAGATTTAGCAAACCAGTTGTCCGATGTTGACCAGCCTATTACTGAAAAACGCCTCGTCCTACAGTTGGTATGAGGCCTCTCACAAGAGTTTGATACTACAGCCTCGCTGATAAACTCACAGGGAGCCGACTGGGATCTTGCGCGCAGCATGTTGAATGATGAAGTCCTCCGTCAAGCAGCCCGACAACAGCAATCTTCTTCTGTTCTGGTAGCTCCCACGGCTGCCAACAACAACCCTACCAACACCTCTAATCCCGCCCCTAACAGCAGCACCCAAACCCCCTCGGACGCTAACCATTCTGGTCCAAACCTCTCCTTCCACTCAAACTACCGAGGCCGCGGACGGGGGAGAAACCAAAACTACCGGGGACGTGGTAACCGAGGCAGAGGGCATCGTGGACAGCAAACAGTAAGCTCTTGGGCCTTCCAGAATCAAGCCGGTCAGCAACAACACTACCCACAATAGGCCTGGTGGAACACCCCACCGTGCCCATATCCAACTCAAACCTCTTGGAGACCAAACCAAACCCAGAACAGCCCTTCGGTCCATTATGCAGGCTACCCAGTTCAGCCTAATTACGGCCCAGCATCTGCTTATCCAGCTCCGCCTGTACTAGGTTTTGATGCACTAAGTCCGTCAGATCTCAGCCAAGCCTTCAATACCATGCAGTTAAACTACACGGATCCGAACAAATACATGGACATCGGGGCTGAACGACACGTCACAGAAAACCGAGGTATGATTCAACACCCGGATTCTTTTCCTGTTAATACTAAACTTTTAGTCGGCAACGGACAATGTTTACCAATTGAGGGTTCAGGCACAGGTTTTCTTCCCATTTTGAACCGTACCTACGTTCTTCCCAATATCCTTTACAGCCCTCACATCATTAAAAATTTAGTGTCTGTCCGCCGCTTTACTCGTGATAACAATGTTTCCGTTGAATTTGATCATTTTGGTTTCTCTTTGAAGGATCTCAAGACTGGACGGCTCCTTTCCCGCCACAATAGCTCGGGAGATCTCTACCCAGTCACTCCACCAAGCCTTCCGCCTTAAGCTTGTTCACTCACATCTACAACTTTACCTTGGCATGACCGTCTCGGGCATCCTGGCACCCAAGTTTTGGATGTTTTAGCTAGAAAATTTGATTTTCCTTGTCATAAGAACAAGCAGTCTTCTTTTTGCAATTCTTGCCATTTATCTAATAACACACGTTTACCTTTTTATGAATCAAATTCATTCACCTTTTCTCCTTTTGATATAATTCATTGTGACTTATGGACATCCCCCATCCTTAGTAAAACCGGCTACAAATACTACATGGTATTAATAGACACTTTTTCTAATTTTGTGTGGGTCTATCCTCTAAAATTCAAATCGGAAACATTTACCACCTTTACAAAATTTCACCGCTTAATAGCCACTCAATTTAACCGTTACATGAAAACTTTTCAATGTGACTTAGGTGGCGAATTCGATAACCATGCCTTTAAATCATTTGCCCATCAACATGGCCTTTTATTCCGCTTTTATTGCCCCCAAACTTCTTCCCAAAATGGTCGTGCAGAACGTATGATTCGTCGCATCAACGACATCATCCGCTCCCTTCTTATCCATGCCCAATTACCTCCCATGTTTTGGGTTGAGGCGCTTCACACTGCTGCCTATCTCCACAACATCCTTCCCACCAAACGCCTCAACTTTTTTACCCCAACCTTTGCCTTGTATCTCCGCCACCCCACATACGATCACTTGCGTGTGTTTGGGTGCGCTTGCTACCCGAATACCTCCGCCACCCAACCTCACAAATTATACCCACCATCCGTTCGATGCATTTTTCTCGGGTACCCTCCTGACTTTAGAGGTTACCGATGTTTTGACCCAACCACCGGAAAAGTCCAAATTTCCAGTCATGTCAACTTTGACGAACACACTTTTCCCTACACTATTCCCACCCCACCCAACACCTACTCCTTCCTGGATGATGCCACACCACCAGGATACACATTTTCCCATCGTATTTCTACTACACCTAACCCACAACCACGTCCCCATTCCACATCTCCTTTCCAATTTACTTACACCCGACGCCCGAGACCACCACCCACCCACCAAGTTGCCTCACAACCCCAAACCAAGGCTGCCCCGGCATCCTCCCAGCCTCCAAACACGGCTGTTCCAGTACCTATTCTGCAGCAAAACCATCCCACCACAACCTCTCTACCATCTCGCACCACTAGACCTACCCCCCCTCCGCCTAATACCCATCCCATGACCACCAGATCTAAAGCTCATCATGCTTTCGTGTCCGCCTCTGTTTCCCCCATACCCACTTCTTATGCCAAAGCTTTTGCCAACCCTCATTGGTTACATGCCATGCAGGCTGAGTTCCGTGCTTTACAGGAAAATGAAACATGGGAACTAGTGCCTCTTCCTCATGACAGACCGGTCATCCGTTGTATGTGGCTTTTCCGATATAAGTTCAAATCGGATGGGTCACTTGAATGGTACAAACCACGTTTGGTAGTTAATGGGAAATCTCAAACGGTTGGCATTGACTGTGAGGACACTTTCAGCCCGGTTGTAAAACCGGCTACTATACGGACCGTTTTGTCTATTGCAGTTTCCCGTTCTTGGCCTATTCATCAGCTGGACGTGAAGAAAGCCTTTTTACATGGGCATTTGAATGAAACCGTCTTTATGCACCAGCCTCCGGGTTTTGTAGATAAGCGTTGTCCTAACTACGTGTGCAGGTTGAAAAAGTCTCTCTACGGGCTTAAACAGGCGCCTCGGGCATGGTACACCCGCTTTGCTACACACCTGCTTTCTCAAGGATTTCCCAGCAGTGTGTGTGACAACTCCCTGTTTGTTTTATCACGGGGAGCTCAGATGGCTTATTTACTTCTTTATGTTGATGATATAGTGCTCACTGCATCTTCAGATGAGTTGTTACAGGATATTATTCGCATGCTCTCACGAGAGTTTGCAATGACTGACTTAGGTCAGTTGCACCATTTTTTGGGAATTCGAGTAACCAGGCAATGTGTTGGCTTATTTCTGGATCAATCACAGTACACTAAGGACATTATTTCTCGTGCTTCCATGTCCTCTTCCAAACCGTGTGCAACTCCAGTTGACTTATCAGCCAAACTCAGTGCTACCGATGGTCCTCTCTTTCATGACCCCACTTTATACCGCAGCCTGGCAGGAGCCTTACAGTATCTCACATTTACACGCCCGGACATCTCGTACGCTGTTCAACAAATTTGCCTCTTCATGCATGAACCACGGGATCCTCACTTTGCGTTCCTCAAACGTATTCTCAGATATTTACAGGGCACAATTGATTATGGAATACGTCTTGGCAAGACCAATACGCATTCCTTGGTTGCCTACTCCGACGCCGATTGGGGCGGATGCCCAGACTCTCGTCGTTCTACAAGTGGTTACTGTGTTTTCCTCGGTGACAACTTGATTTCCTGGTCTTCAAAGAGGCAACCTACTGTTTCACGCTCCAGTGCAGAGGCAGAGTATCGAGGCATGGCCAACGCTGAGGCTGAGGCGACTTGGCTTCGAAATTTACTTCTTGAACTGCATATTCCACTTCGGCAAGCCTCTGCCATTTACTGTGATAATGTCTCTGCGGTATATATGTCTGATAATCTTGTCCAGCATCAACGAACGAAACACATTGAAATTGACATACACTTTGTTCGGGAGAAAGTCCGCGTTGGTCAAATTCGGGTCTTGCACGTACGGCCAGCTTTTCAGTATGCAGATATCTTTACTAAAGGCCTAGCTCGACAGCTGTTTCAGTCTTTTCGCTCCAGCTTGAGCATCTGTCCTCCGCCCACTCAAACTGCGGGGGAGTCTTAACCAATGCATATATTCAGCCGAGATTTATCCCCCTAATTTTAGAATAGATTAGCATTGACATTTAATTGTATAATTTCTGTTATTATGTTTCCTTATATTCAGCATTGTATATCCCTATTTAAAGGGTTCTGTGAATCAATAGAGATCATCAACAATTCATACCATAAACCACTTTTAGAACCTTGCATGAAGATGTCAACATGGTTCAACCACCTAGATATGTAAATCCCAACTTTCCTGGTCACCTTTGCAAACTCTTTAAATCCTTAAACATGATCAAGCAAGCGCCACATTCTTGGTATATTGAACTCGTTAATTTTCTTCTGGTTTTTGGATTCTACAAGCATTTATCCGACCCGTCTTTGTTCATTTACAATCGAAATGGAAATATTTGCTAGTTCTTGGTGTATCTTGATGACATAGTTCTAACTGGAAAAAAACAATCATATTTCGCAAAAAAGTTGTCGATGCTCTTGCCATCGCTTCTAGTTAAAGATCCAGGTATGCTCAATCATTTTCTTGGTATAAAGGTTATTCGTATAAAACAATCACTTTTTCTTTCACAGCATAGTCACATACATAATCTCCTAACAAGTTCAAAATGGATGGACCAAAACATGAGGCTACACCTCTAAGTACATCTGATTTACTTTCACCCTCGAATGGTTCTCCTTTAGTTGATCCCACACCTTATCGCCAACTTATAGGTTCACTATAATATTTGGTCTTTCCCGACCAGATCTGTCCTTTGTGGTTAACAAGATATCTCAGTTCATGCATTGGCCTATACGACTCAATTGGCAAGCCTTAAAACAGGTGGTTCTTGTAACACTCTAGGCAAATCCCACATCGACCGTAGACAGGAGATATGGGACACCTTAGGCAAATCCCACATCCATAGATGGGATGGTAGGGCAAACCTCATCGAGGACAATGAGTCCAAAGGGGGGGGGGGTGTTTGTAACACTCTAGGCAAATCTCATATCGACCGTAGACAGGAGAGATTTCTGATTCATAAGGAATGTCTGGTCTCTAATATCATCAACGCGTTTTGGGCGTATTGAATGTGGATGAGAGGAGAATTCCACAATTAAGCGCGCTCAGGTGGCAGCAATCTAGGGATGGGTGACCTCCCTGGGATGTTTTCAACCGGGCTACCAAAAGCAAATCCGTGAGCTCCTCGTGGTCGAAGCGGACAATATTGATGGTATGAGGGGCCGGATGTTACGGTTCTTCACATGATCTAAAGGCATGCATTTTCCGACTCTGATTGGGGTGGTATCTCTGGATGCTCTACGATCGCTTATATTGTTTATCTCGGGCTCAACATTTTGTCTTTGCAGTCCACTCTGTAGAAGACAGTTTCGCACTCCTCCACGGAAGTCGAATACAAAGCACTAGCCAATGCTGCTTCTGGACTCGCTTGGGTTTTAAACCTTTTGATTGAACTTGGTATTTCATTGCCGACCAACTTGTGACTGTCCTCACAAGTCACAAAGTCTTTGGGATGTGGCCTGTTCCAACTTCTTCGCTTCAAGATTGGAATATCCGATGGATCCTCCATCTTGTGGTGACGTATCACAGATATACATAAGGAAAGTCAAACAACTACTTAAAATTCAAGTTATTGTATTATAACATTATAGTTGTTGCTTCTTGTAATTCTCACTATAATTAGCCCTAGAATTTCTCCTAGAGTTGGTCTTTTCTTAAGTCTTGTAATCCACTATATAGCCATGTACCATTATATTTTGCTTGCCGCTGGATCGCTCATCATGTTAATCTCTTGGGCTGCAAAAGTAGCTGAAACACCCAATACTGATATTAATTTCTGGAAATCTTTATTCAATGTAAGCAAATTTAGGGTGTACATTCATGAATTACATCTTTACCATTTGGGTTTTGTTTTAATCATCATATCCTTTGTGGGTTTTGAAGATCATTCTGGGTTTGTTTCGATATACCAAAATCTTGAATTTTTGTTTATATGTTAGGTTGCATTGGCGCATACAATTGGTCATGTTGCAGCAACTGTAAGTATGTCAAAAGTTGCTGTTTCTTTTACCCATATAAACAAGAGTGGTAAGCCTGCTTTCAGTGTATTGGTTTCAAGGTTCATTTTGGGTGAAACTCTCCCTATGCCGGTTTATCTATCGCTTGTGCCGATCATCGGTGGGTGTGGTCTTACCACTCTTGCTAAACTCAACTTCAACATGACCGGTAACCATTGATTTCTAGCAGTTTTGATCTCTTTTGGGATGAGTTTATGAATATTTATGTTTGTGTTTGAGTTTTCAGAGTTCATATTTTCTAAGAGGGGCATGAATGGGAAGTCAGTGAGTGGAATGAACTATTATGCTTGTTTGTCATTGCTTTCTTTGTTGATTCTTACTCCATTTCTAATTGTTGTTGAGGGTCCAAAGCTATGGGCAGTTGGATGGCACAAAGCCATCTTTGAGATTGGACCCCATTTTATTTGGTAATTCTCTTGATATCCATCCTCTTTTGGTCAATATCAATCTCCTTGCTCAATTCAATCTCTTAGGGTAGTTAGATTTGGAGTTGAATTTTCTAAATTGCAATTTGAAAGAATTGAAATCTATCGAAAGAATTTAAAATGTATGATGCATTTGGTTGATCAAATAATCTTGCATGGCTTGTAAAGTTGTTAGCAAAGTTGAAATGTGGCGGCAAAGGTGATGGTGGGGGTGGCAGCGGCAGGGGTGACGATAAGGGAGTGGAACTCCTATTTCTTTGGTTGAATTCTTTTACAATTAATACGAATTTGTGCTTTCTGAAACCGATTCTTGTGACTTTGATATTTTGATTTAGAATCAAGTATTAAAGTATCAATAGGTAAGTAATTTTACACTTATCTTACTAACCTGTTTTTGATCCTAAATACCAAAGCAATCATATTCATAATCACCTCGCCGCAAATACTCAAAATTTGTTCAAGTTTAATTACGCAGGTTCCATGTCATATCAGCGAAAGTCAACATAAGAGGTGCTTACACTATGGTTCGATTGGTTTTGACAAAAATTCTACGTAACTGTTAACTACGGTTACAAAAAACCAAACCAAATGAGTTAGTTGTGTCGGTCAAACCCTCCAAAAATGATTTAGTTTGAAGATTTAAACAAGGTTTTCTTATTCATATGTTTTAGAAAAATGATAGAATGGTTCATTTATATTATCTATAACCTGTACTATATCATAATACATTTGAAAAGGACAAAATTGCTTTTATACATTATGTATAAGAGTTTAAAGGGACAAAATTATCTTTTATAAATCTTATTACCGTAATTATCTTTTACATACACACGTCAATTATATGATTACATACAAAATAGTATCTGAATAATATTTATTATAATAATAATAAATAGTTAAACTATGACTTTAGCTTTATAACTATTACAATTAATAACATACATCCTATTGAAATCTAATAGTAATAATCAATTTATTGATTAACTGAATTTTCAAAATCTATTTTATTTTATATGATTTTAAATTTACTTATTTCATAAACTTTTATTAAACGTTCTAACTTATATAATACTTCACCAATTAATTATAATTACCTATTTATGTTAATGTGCCATGTTCCTCATCGCATCCGCGTGCACCTCTATTAGTATTATATACGCATAACTGCATATTTCCAAAAAGGTAATAAAAATATATATATAAATAATAGAAGTTAAACTCAGGTGGTTTAATTTACACGTTTGATTTCAAAATATAAACTGTTAGCTAAACAGCTAAATGGATGAGGTACCCATGACATGTAAATATGAAAGAGTTTATGGGTTCAAGTCTCACTTTGAGCAATATGCTCAGAGTTGAGCCAGGAGGTTTTCCCCTCCTAAGAGGGTTGGGGTGAAGTCCTGACGGGGACACGGATAGGTGGGCCAAATTAAGATAATACCTATCCTTCGAAGCAGGGTCGCACATTTCCCGTTCCAAAAAAAGCTAGTTGGGGCTTTCAAACCGTAAACTGTGCAAGGTACATATAAATCTTAAACCGGCTGAACTGACCAATATGATTGAAATTAGCGTTCCACTAGCAGCCAAGCATCACAAACTACATGTGTCTTCTTAAAAAGGATGATGCTTTTATGCTAAAACCCAAAAGGTTTTACCCTATAAAGAAATTAAGTTTGCACCTGCTTATGTAGAAGCCATTGATTAATAATGATTGGAGACATCACACATTAAATGATCCAACTGTCTATGCATCCTAACCATTGACTCTCTTCCTCTGGTTTTTCAGGCAAAACAGTAAAAGTTGTATGCAGAAGAGTTATTTTGTTTGTACCATACACAAGAGCTAAAATCTTTCCATTTTGTAGATGATAATAACACAAAATGGCTAGCTGCATGTCATTAACAAGAGCAGCAGTTGTTCTTTAAATAAACAAAGGCAAGATGAACTCACATCATTTTAGAACACAAGTTTGCTATATATTTAGTCTATAATGCAAGCAAGATGCAAAACGTGTAAAAGGAGAACAAATTACAACTTGTTTATGAAATCTTTAGTTTCCTTTAATGTATCAAATACACATCTCCAAAAGCATATTCAACTGCAAAATCTTTTCAGAATATTCAACTGTTGTGTACTGGAGGTTGAGTTCTTAAAGTTATACCTGCAAGTGTTTTATGGCAGTATGAACATCTTTGTCTCCTCTCCCACTGCAGTTAAGAACCACTTTGGTTCCATTTGGTAGGGTTGGGCATAGTTTCTCCAGATAAGCCAGTGCGTGCGATGTTTCTAGAGCTGGGATTATGCCCTCCAGTCTAGATAGCCGCTTAAAGGCTGCATACATTGCAATACATAATCACCCAAAAATTGATTAGCATAAGGAAACTAGAAAAACGGAACATGGAAATTCAACTCCCAGTTCTGTCATTTATGCTGACAACATACAAGATGCTACAATTTCAATGATTTTACGTAAATATAAATTGATGTTGATTCTATGTTATCTTCATTGGGTCAAATACATGTAATTTATCAACTTGGCTAAAACTGAAATTGGTTAGGCAGCCGATAGTGTATTTAAACGTTTTCCACTTGATTTGGGTTGCCTTTTTGTTACCTTTTGAATAATTGGGTGGCCTCAAAATACTTCACATTAACAATTTTTTAAATTCAAGCAAAAGTAGAGGAAAAACACATTGATGTGTGTAACCCAATCGACACATTTTGCCACCTCTATATATGACAAAACAAATTCTACATTAATCATTTAAAAAGTTCAAGCAAGGTAGACAAAAAAAGGTGTTGATTCGACCCAAGCCACCCATTTTGCCACCTTTATACATAGACCAAACAAATTCTACTTGAGAATATGAACATTATACTTTCCGTACCTTCCAATGCCTCTTCATCAGTGATGCTATGATATTCTGCACGGCCTATATCCTTCAGAAAGCTGTGCTCAGGTCCAACTCCAGGGTAATCCAACCTACACGACACAAATCGTTGGAATTCGAGGGTTTGGAAGAATATATTAGAGGGTCAGGCAACATAAGGTATAAAGGGGTGTTTTGAAGTGTGTTTTGAAAGTGATTTAAGTGATATTAGATAACCGTAACAGATGATCAATTCACGCAGCCAAACATAGTGTTTGGATGCGTTCTTGCAGTTTAAGTTGCTACAATCAAACAAATATATGCTGGGTGTTTTGACAATTTCTGATTGTTTAAGAAAGTAATAAAAGAAATGCCCAAAAATGTCATCTTTTGTGTAAAACTTAGAAACAGTTTGTGAAATGTTTACAAAAATATATCATAACAAAGGATTAAAGAAGGGGTAAATAAGTGATACTATTTACCCTTAGGTGTTCATTTTTGTTGGCGTTCGTATGATACAGTTACCCAAACACTGAAAACTAGTTATTGCAACTCCCAAGTCACAATAGTCGAATAATCAGTTCCATAAAAACCCCTAAAAAGGCATAAAGTTTGTTCGTTTTACCCAGCACTAATAGAATGAGGTTCAATTATCTGTCCATCATCATCCTGTAACAAATAGCTCATGGCACCATGCAACACTCCAACCTCACCTTTTGTCAGCGTGGCTGCATGTTTTCCACTGTCTACCCCAAAGCCTGCAGCCTCTACACCAATCAATCTAACATCTTTATCGTCAGCAAACTCATGAAAGAGACCCATGGCATTTGACCCGCCACCAACACATGCAACCAACACATCGGGCTTCCCACCCCATTTTTCTAATGCTTGTTTTCTTGTTTCTTTGCCAATTACTGCATGAACTCACGTACCATCATGGGGTACGGATGTGGGCCTGCAACGGAACCCAAAATGTAATGGGTTGTTTCGACATTGGTCACCCAGTCCCGTATGGCTTCGGAAGTAGCATCCTTTAATGTTGCTGTCCCAGAATGAACAGCTCTAACCTATATGATGTAAACCAGTTAATTTTAAGATAGATAGAAACATTAAGCTACTTATTTTATACTTATACACACATATCTGTAGGTAATAATCTATTATGTATCCTAGATCTCAAATTGACAATAAATGGTATCCTAAAAGTTGTGGAGAAAGTAAGATTCCCATTGAAGTTAGTAGCAGCGATTGAGTTATGTAAACAGGTAGCAAGTTCAACCCAATTACTAGTAATTGGGTTGATTTGGGTTGTGCTTTATTTTAAACATGTCGAATAACAAAAGTTTAGTTATATGGGGAACAGGTCGAATGGGTTGCAAGTTGCTTAAAGTCCAATTTCAAAGCATACAACCTCCTAAATTATTTTGATCAAAAATTAAGATTGTTAATGTAAAACTATTGTTTTTGTAATCATAATTAACACATTAATTACTCATATGAAACTGAAAAATGGACAAAGTGTCTTTCAACCCAACCCCACTCCCTCTAAAAACATGTAATTAGGATCTTTATAATGAAGTTTTATATTGTGATCATATTGAACCTAAATAATCAGAAAATAACAATCATAATACTAATTATAGTCAAACCTCTGCTCCAAGCAGCTTCATTCTGAACACATTAAGCGCCTGCCGTTCCATATATTGAGCACCCATATAAATAATACATTTCAACCCAAACCGAGCACATACAGTGGCAGTTGCCACTCCATGCTGCCCAGCCCCAGTTTCAGCAATAATACGTTCTTTACCCAACTTTTTCGCCAGCAAAGCTTGAGCAACTGCATTGTTGATCTTATGTGCACCTGTATGGTTCAAATCCTCCCTCTTAAGGTAGATTTCAGGTCCTTCACCATTCGGACGCTTGTAGTGTTCTGTAAGTCATTCAGCAAAGTATAAAGGGCTTTCCCTACCAACATAATCCCTTAGTATGCAATCTAACTCCTTCTGCACTAGCAATAATCATTGCAACAGGTTAGCAATATGCATTTGCAGTGCAAAAAGTAAATTTCTTATAATAAACTGATTCTGTTCCATTCAAAATGACAGTAATCAACAGGGAATGGTGTGCGGGGTGCGCAACAGCACATGGCCCACTTACTAGGAGGCCCTAAGAAAAACTCTCACTTAGGTACCATAGATCGATTAAAATATATATATAAAATGAAAGTTAGATTTCAATAATCCAAACTATTAACTATTGGCCAATATTACTCCCTACTAACAGTTGTACTGGTACCAGTCCCAACTTTCAATGTTGTTACTGATAATAATCTTAGTCTAACAAATTGTTAACTTTAAACACAAAAAGTCAAAAATCATTTTAAAACCTAATAATAATATAGCTGATCTACTGTTAGCTCAGCCCATGCCCTGTACCCTAGATCCTAGTAGCATTGTGATTGACTTTTACAAATATGGTGAGCATTCATACCCCGTTTTCTATTTTATGTAGGTGCATCCCCTACATTATATGGATGGTTGTAAATGGTTGTAAATGGTTGTAAGTGAAACCTCATATTTGGGAAAACACGATACAACCTTATAAAATCTATATATAATACTAAAAGAGTAGGGAGACACTTGGCACATTTCTAAGCCCCTAAGTTTATTTTTCCCGCCTCTCTCTCCTCTTAAATAATTACTTAAATTAAAAATATTAAATAATTTTAATTCTTGTTTAGATTAAATTTTTTAATAAATTAAGAAAGATGTCTTTTTATTAATGTTATTTTTAGAAAACAATTTTTTATACAATTAAAATTTTTTCTAAAACAACTAACTTTTTTTAAAATATAAAATATTTTAAAATTGGTATTTTTAAAAAGTATATTTTTTTATAAACTAAAATAATTAAAATTAGGAGTTATAATTAAAAAAAATTAAAAATAACATTTTTAATACAGTTTGTTTTGAAAAAAATGTTTTTTTTTGGAAAAAAGTTTAAAAACAAAAGTTTAAAATTGATATCGTTATTTTATTACTTATAGTTATTACTCGTATGTAATTCTAATAATATCTTATTTTAAATTATCATTTTATACTTCATTAATTTTTATTATATTTAATATTTTATTTTTTCAACCCGTATAATACACGGGTTTACTAAACTTAGTATTAAATAAATAATAATCAACAACTAATCAGAGATATTATGAACATTTATAGCCCGATCCAACCCGATTCAATACTATATCTCTATATTTGATTACAGGGTCAAAATTACTCAAAATTGATCTAATTATTGCACATAACTTTTCAGTGTATATTATTCAAATCTTAATTTCTTCATACTAATATCCTCACACCCACTTAATATCTAACTCACGATTTGATCTGTCAAAAGTATTCCTTTTAAGTCTAAAAGAAGACAGTTTTCTTTGACTGTATATTTCGCTATGACAATAAACAAAAGTTAAGGTCAATCTCTGTCAAGTGTCGGTTTATACTTAAAAGAGCATATTTTTAAGCATGATAAGCTTTATGTCATCTTGTCACAAGTTAAGAATAAAGATGGATTGAAGCTTTTAGCTTTAGATAATGAGTGTAAACTTACTAATGTTACTATAAATGTAGTTTACAATGATGTTTTTGCTCATTTGTGACCTTATAACAAAAGTTGTTGTCTTATTTAATATATAACACACTTGATTTTATTTTTATTTTATATTATTTAATAATTAACTCTCCACACTTGCGTGTAATACACGGGTAACTAAAGCTAGTTTTTAATATTTTTGAAAGTGGTTGTGAGTGTAGGAAAGAGAAAAGGTGACGATAAAGTTATGAAAAAAAAAATTATTTAATCAAAAAGTAAATAATAATGTGGATGGGGAAAGAGATGTGAATGCGTTGTATCCTTTTTTTAATATGTTAGTTAAAATTTTACAAATAAAAAGTTAAATGATATTCAATAGTAAAAAAGATTGCCGTTCTAAAAAAAGATCTACCATTAGCTTTGTATCCTTTTATTTGCTTCTATTTAAAACGTTTTCTTTTCTAAATTTCTAACCCATTTACAGGGCTAAGGAGGAGCCATTATCTATACTATATTATAATGTACGAAAGAGGGGTTCCGTCATAATTTAAGAGATTTGAACATTTTAAGCATAAGGTACAACTTAAAATCAATTATTTCTAAGGGCAATACTGTCATTTTAACCATGCTAAAAACGTGGATATTCAAATCTATTTACACATTGATCCCTTTATTTGTTAATAATTTACTGTTTGTGTGGTTGTTAGATGTTTTTACTTAAAATATGAAAATGTTTGTTTTGATTTTAAGAAACAGTTACAGCCAGTTTAAAAAAAATCCAGACTACAAATACGTACTATATATAGTCCAGTTTATAAATAGTTGACCAAATCTCTTGAAATTATGAGTTTTACAACTCTTAATACCAAACTACATATCATATTTGATTTTAACCCGTCGCATCGCACGGGCACACTACTAGTATAAACATATGAGCAAGCAGCAAGCTTAACTTTACACCACTAACATAAAGGCTGATTTTTATGCATATAAGTTCAGCTTCAAGGGTTCATTTTCACTCATCGCACAATGCCGCTAATCTACTGAACAACAATCCATAAAACTAACTAAAAAACGCACAAAATAACTTGGAAACAAAAGCAAAGAAACAAAGAACCTGAAACTCATGGTCGGTTGCAAGGGCTCTAAATGCATATTCAAGTTCAGAGAGTGCATACATTAGGGTTTCAGGAACATACTTTCCCCCAAACTTCCCGAACCGGCCGAGCGAATCGGGCCTGAGGAGGACCGTCGGTGGAACATGAGCCGCCGGCTTCTCCTCACCCGATGAATTGGTATGTTTGGTCATGACGCATGAAATTGAAAGTGATTTTGGTGCAGATGATGTGAATTTGATGGATTTGAAGGGTGATGGTGAAGCGTAGGGTTTTGGGAGTGATGAAGATGAGGGTTTGGTGATGTTGGAGGTTCTGTAAGAGGAAGTGGTGGAGGAGAATGCCATTACAGATTTTGATTCGTGGAGAACGTTAAGACGTGTATTTATAAGCACTACTGCGTTAGCTAGTTTTGTACTGAACAGTATCACCGTCTGGTTTTTATGGTTTTCAAATCAAACCGTAACCAAACTGTTAGTAACAGTTTTGTATCATTAAAAACTAAAATGGAATCGTTCAAAAGTAAAAACCAAACCAAACCGAACAGTTACTATCGGTTTGGTTTCGTGGTTTGGGCTTTATAGGCTTATTTAAGCCAAGTCCACGAGTTTTCAAAAACAACTCAAAAACCTGCTAAAATACAGCCCTCAACTGGTTCGGAATCATGCCAACTTGCAGCCCTAAACCGGTTCAAAAACCTTCCAAAATGCAACTCTAAACCTATCCAAAAACCTACAAAATGCAACCATAAATCTGCTTAAAACATATATAAAACTTGTCGGAAAAATTCTAATGAAAAAAGATGTAAGAGTTTTGGTTGTAAAATAAAAATTTTATCAATCCAAATGACAAAACTCAAATTACCAGGATGTTTTTAACAACCCAAAGCATTAATAGCACGTAGGTATAGAATGGATATATATATATATATATATATATATATATATATATATATATATATATATATATATACACACACACACACACGCGATACTAGGGGTGATCATTGTTCTGTTTCAAACTGCGAAACCCGCCCAAACCGGTCTTTGGTTTGGTTTCGCGGTTGTTTTTTTTTAATTATTCGGTTGGTCAATTTTAAAATTTTCAAACCGTTGTGAACGGTTTCGTTTACGGTTTATACAAAAAAATAGTCGTAAAAAACTGGACTGGACCATGTGTCAATATATATATATATATATATACAATTTACTAGGGTTATATTTTTTTTATTTATTTTTGGAAGTATGAGAAAAGTTAGCGGTAAATTTTATACGACATGCTAATATACCTTACTGACTAATGAGATCAAATAGATCATAGCTTGCACTACTGTGTAGGTAGCCTCTTTATAGAATCTCTTACGAGAGATGTTGGATACCAAATGAAGGCCATCCTATAATTGGAGGACTTATTTGTCGGCATCGTCATCCGAAATTTTGGATGCTCCGGATAGCCAAGGGTGGGTCCTCACGTCATATATATATATATATATATATATATATATATATATATATATATATATATATATATATATATATATATATATATATATATATATATATATATCTCTCTCACACACACACACACACACACACACACACACACACACACACATATATATATATATATATATATATATATATATATATATATATATATATATATATATATATACTTATTTATATATGTATATTTTTAATGCCAAACGTACAACCCTACTTCGGATGATATGTATCATCTTAATTGGGCTCATCTATCTGTTTTCTTGCCGGGATCGTACCCCCAAGCCCTCTCGGGAGGAAACTCATAACTTTTCCTCATGACTCAATTCTAAGCATTTTTTCTCTAACCCAAGACCATCCCATTTTTAATTGTTTTTGTACCTTACCTTAAACACTTGGGTTAAGAATCATCGGTTATATATGCATATATAGTATAAGGAAAAAAAATGTTTGTTGTTGGAGTAAAAATAAGACCGAATGATTAGTGAAAATCTAATGTGGCAGTTGTGATAACACATTTTATGAGAGTGTTAGGAGGTTATGATGTTAAACTAGTGAAATCATGATTTGAACCCTTAAACAAGTGATAGAGTGGAATCAGATATTTACAATCATAACACTTTTGAAGAATACTTGCTTAAACCATGTATAAAACATTTGGTTGCAAGGGTTTAACCCAAAAAGGTTTTTAATCTAGCGGTATATGCGCACGTGTATTAAGTCTAAACTCACCCGGATTCAATTATTGGGGAGTGAGGTTTTTGCTTCACAATATTTTTTTTAAGTTTTTATTTGGTTTCTTATAACTTTTATTATTATAAAATTTATTAATTTAAGAATATATATATATAATCCCAATCCCATCTCTCTTCTTCTGTCTCTATCTTAATAAACCATTTTGAGAAGAAACCCAATTTAAAAATCAAATTGAAGCTCTATGAACTATGAAGGTAGCTCTCATCAAACTTCATCTCCTCCATCGATTATAGTAAGAAAGCTTCTCTTAAAATACTAGTTCATCTGGACAATAAAATCAAAGATTCATGAAGGTAAAAGTCGTCATTGCTCATCCCTTATTGTCATATATATCTCATTCATTGATTACAGCAAGAATATATAAAACACAGGAATGACTTAAACCACAAACAGTAACGCCTGTGTGAGGGGCAAAAGGAGGAAAAAAGGAAAAGTTCAGGGGCTGTTTTGTAAAATGAAAAACAATTAAAAATAGTGGTTGTAGAAGCTTTTCTCCATATCAGAGCCAGGTTTCGATCCTGGGAACTGTGGGTTATGGGCCCACCACGCTTCCGCTGCGCCACTCTGATTTGTTGTTACAATTCACAATAATATTATCTAAAACTGATTTTGATCCCATTACTTTGTGCTTAAATTGAAGACTTTTGTATCGAGCAGTTGCATTACTAAACCGACAGACTTGATAATAATATGTTTGGTTGTAGATTTTATGGAAAAATCACTTAGAACATTCGTTTTGATAGATCATAGCTCTTTGTTTTTTTTTTCTTTTTTTCAATTTTTTTAATGTAAAGGTTACACTAGATGTAGATGTGTTAAGGTTACTACTCTGATTTACTGCTTCTTTTACTACTCTTTATTGTTTGGAGACGGATAAGAACTTGCCGAGGTCGGTCCGAGGAGGGATCAAACAAACGCGTTTCGAAGAGTTGATTTGTGGCTATTGGTCAGGTTTCTCTTAACTAACAATCGGGTTCTTGTGGTTGGAGTTTAAATGATATGAAGGAATTCTCGGTTAAAGGTGTTTCGCATGTTCATTGATGATATCACTTTGCCTACTGCTCCGAGACCAACAATTTGGTTCAAAGATATCCTCGGAAGGTTAATCTTTGTGCTTGGAGGGTCCTTCTTAATTGTCTTTCAATGAGGGTCAACTTGGATCGGAAACAAATTGACGTGCCAAGTGTGCTATGCCCCTTTTGCAATGAAGGGCCACAGAGCACGTGGAGATGAAGGAATGATGTAGTCTTTTCAACGAATGAGCATCCTAACTCGTCAATATTCGGAGATTTTAATTCTTTTTGTTTCTTTAGACTAGTACTAGAAGTAGAAAGTGTAAAAATATAAAAAGTCCTGGCTTGAGTGGTTAATAAACCATATAATCTAGTGTATGTTTTTTTTGCCCATGTCTAGTGACTTGCTAGGCAATGATCTATTTATTATATTTTGCCGTTGTTTAAAAAAAATTAGCGTAAATAAGAGGCTTCGAGTTCCACGTTGTATGGTCCGTTGCTCTGTATTGATTTGGTTTCCTTTTATTAAAAGACTCGTAACACTAATGCGTCATGTATCTAACTCGGTTTTCTGTTCAAGGATTTAATTGTCATATTGCTTACTTTTAAGGGTTTCGGTAATAGATTTAGTGAAAAAGGTTTTTCATGTTATTTTACCCAATTTTGATATACCAAATACTCAAAGATAATCTATTTATAATAAAATTTTATAAGGGCATACTATGATAAGTGACAACATGCCGAATTAAAGAAATAACTTCTACCACTATAGGTTGTATTTGAAAAGGTTGAGTAGTAGTCACACACAACATAAACATCTCGAGACAAAATTTTATAACAAATTTACAAAATTCGTCATCTAAGTAATGAAAAAAATGGAACTTGGAATGTACATGTTTCTAAAGGTTGTTTCCTACACCTGGTCTTTTTCAATCTCTCTCGGAACGATTTTCTGCTAGTCGTTTTTCGTTGTTCTCGGAAGTTAAGTACTCGAGCCCCTTGATCACGTTACTTATGACGGGTCGTTTGGTCGCGTCTTCTTGAAGACACATTGCCGTCAAGGCTAACGCTTGATAGAGCCCCTTTGTCGGGTATCGCCCTTCGAGCAACGGGTCCGCCATCAAATGGAACTTTCTTCGGTCTTTAAACAATGGTTCGGCCCACGAGATTAAGTTTTGTTCTTCACTTGGTCTTGAACCCTCAATGACTCTCCTTCCTGTGATTATTTCCAAAAACACGACTCCAAAGCTATACACATCAGATTTTCTAGTTAACCGGCCGGTCAATGCATATTCAGGTGCACAATACCCATAAGTTCCCATCACTTTAGTTGTGATGTGAGTTTGGTCATCGGTTGGAGCCAACTTGGCTAATCCGAAGTCAGAAAGCCTCGGGTTCCAGTCCTCGTCTAGTAGTATGTTCGAAGCTTTTAGGTCACGATAGATTACCGGTGGGTCGGCTTTATCGTGCAAATATTCGAGCCCGCGTGCAGCTCCTATTGCAATCCTGATTCTTGTATCCCACTCTAGAGGCTTTTGCTCTTCAGCTCCCCAGTCTTAACAATGAAACAATATTAAAACTTAGTATTAAGTCAGTTATAATGGGAGACAAAAAACTAAAACATAACAAATGTTATGAATCATGAGAAACATACTAAAGAGGTGATCTTCAAGAGAACCATTCGGCATATACTTGTAAACCAAAATTCGTTGGTCGCCATCACAGCAATATCCAATTAAGTTAACGAGATTCGAGTGTTTAAGAAGACTCAATAACAAAGCCTCTACTAGAAACTCTTGGTTGCCTTGGTAACCATTTCGGTCGAGTTTCTTTACGGCAACATCCTATGAACCCGAAAAAGAACAATAAAAGACCAATTAGGATGCATTTTTGTTGTTTAAGATATGATCATGTGACGAGTTTGGAGGTTACGATGTTTTTGTTAGCAATGTGGCCTTTGTAGACCCTCCCGAAGCCGCCTTCTCCAATCAGTGAGTTGTAGTTGAAGTTGTTCGTGGCCGTAGACAAGTCCTCATATGTGAAAAATTGTGAAGAAATGTTATCTTTTCCGTACTTGGCTATCTCATTCGTTATGTACTTTCTTCTAAAGCTATCTACATGTTGCGTGTTTGATTCTGGTTAGAACAAACAAATAATATATTACGAGAACACGAAGAACAAAGAGGTTACCATTTCCAAGAGAAAACCCAGGGAACGATTCTTCCTTTGTTTCTATAAAATCACAAGTGCCTTTCTTCCTTTTGGCTCGTCTTTGGGTCATACAACACCAAAAACAACCCATCATGCCCCTTATGAATTAGGCGGTCACCACTACGCCCCCTTTGGGTCATTGACATGATTCGTATTTTCCTTGATCCATCTAGAAACTCACGATGGTGTTGCGTTTTTGTCCGTGATTACATGCAGATGGGAATCACGAGACCTAGCAACACCAACGTGTGTTCTTAGATTTGCTAACCAACGGAATTTCTTTTAGCTCCCAAGAAGAACCAATCTTGCTCAGGTTCCAGTGAGCCAACAGAAATTCCGAATGTTTTTCTTTCGGGGTTTCTTTTACGTTGATTGAGAGCCATTAGGACATAATTTGATATGGTCAAATATATTGCCCCCTCAAATTTCGTTGGCCTAACATCTAATGCATCTTTGGCCATCCAATTTTTGTTTATGTTTGCACTTTAAAGACATCAAACCTTTTAACAAATAACAATTTAACTTATGATTTCTACTATTTCAGTAAACAAATAATGATAATAAAACAAGAAATGAATGGATGATAATAATAGCACTGTAAGCAAGATAGTGACAAACCATAACAAGTACCAACAAACCTAACCATACAATGTCGATACAAATCAATAATCTAAATAAATAAGCAAAAGAATGTAAATTATCATAGAGAAACACCCACAAATGGTTGCTAGCTTTGTTATCGTAGTCGTATTGAAACACAAGTAAAAGTAAGATGCAAATACAGTTATATTATTTCGTAATAAGCATCAAATCAGCCATAATAATCATGCAAATCATAACACATGAATATGCGATAATAAGCTGAACTAATATCTACTGCAAAATGATATCAAGGCACCGCGGTCATTAGCTGAGGAACCTGGAGCTGTAGCCATAATCTTAACATACCGAGGAGCCCGGAGTTGTAGCCATAATCTTAACATGTCCTTTGATTCGTTCTATCTTTTAGAGCATCGTTTGGTGTTGTATTTGTCATTTGTTTCATTTCCTTAATCACTACTTGCTAATGAACGGCGGAGTGGAATCTAGAATATAGCTTCACCATCTGATGTTTCTTTAGGAGTATTAGATTGCAAAGATCAAACCCTGGTAATTGATAAATACAAGTGTCATTTTTGTTCATTATGATTTTGTTTAGTTGAAGTTTGCCTTTTTTGGTAGGTAGCATGTTGCACAAGCTAAGGGATTTTATACCATATATGAATGTTGATGCTGCACATGTAATTGGTTTTTATAGGATTAACCGTCGTAGGAAATGCATCTAACTACTAAGCAGTTTGTTTTAATCAAGAGTTTAAATATTTTTAGATTTGATTTTTATTAATTGTCATTTTCTTGATATATATTTTTAATTAGACTACTAACTATAGAGATAACTAACCTTGAAAGTATTAATATTAATCTTGATGAGCTAAAATAAATAGCACAAAAGGTTGTTGTTTCATAATTGCCAGTTTCTATGACCGGTTCTCAGTCCAATCGGCCAGTCTGATTCGATTCTACACAATGATTGGCAGTTGTCATATTCAAAGAAGTAAAAGGAATGAGATTATTATCATTAATTTTAACAAAAGAATGAACACTTCATCCTCTTCCAAACTCCTCTCCGTGTAAAACCTAACACTTGATAATTGTAGTATCGTGTAATTATTCATTAACCTCAATAAACCTAGATAACTTGAACACGTATCCAAATACAAAAATCACAAATTTGAAGCCTGTAAAGATAAGAAAACAATAAGGTCAGATTAAACTGAATTAAAAATTCAACATTTCGTACTACAACATTTCGTACTACAACATAATTGATAGTCGTGATTTATAAAAGTCTAAGGCGATCTTACTAGTATAGGTGACCCATACACATAACCATTTAAGAGAAAAATAGGTGGTTGATTATATAAAAAACAAGAAAATAATAGAAAAAGATGCAAGATATTGTTATTAACAACAGGGATGGAAGGAATGAAAAGGCAAAATTGCCCTAGCGCTAGGGTTTCAATAGTTGTTTAGTGATTATTTTTTTTATGTTTATAATACATGTTCATAAAAACCAGAGTAGTTACTTAAAAATCATTGTATTTTTTTAAAAGTAAAGTTGTTTATCCAAAAAATTAGACTAGAGGCATTATCCCTATCTGCTGCTCCATGTAGTATCAAACGTGGGGGGTAGTGTCCCCGCACCCCACACACATTCTTTGATTCTTCTTCAATGCGACGTTACGGTGCCACTACTCCATCTCTCTCTTACAACTCACTTTATCACTTTCTTATTCACACCACCCTACTCCTCATGCTTCCACATCGATGGGAACCGTGAATCAACCTTATACAAAATCATGCGTTTGATCCCTTTTAGTTAAAGTTGAAAGCAAGCAGGTCATCCGAAAAACCTTCTCTTGAACTTCAAATCTTATCATTCCGCATTAAATAAAAATCCATAGTATCTACAGAAATTCAAGTTGTACAAACTAGCATAGGTGACCTACATAGACAATTAGACATATAATCACTTAAAAGGGAAATAAATGGCCGATTATGTGAAAGACAATGCTATACAAGAACAAGATGAAAATTATTATCACTAATAACTATACAGAAAGGATGAAAAGATAGAAATACCCTAGTGTAAAAGGTTAAAATAACATAAATGCCATCACCGGAGAAACATAATGTTTTTTCATCCTCTTGACATGCGTTTAACGATAAAGTTTTTTATGTTAACCGTGGCAGCAAGAGTAAAAACAATGAATGGTTACCATAAAAGAATGATTGTATTTCTTTTATTTAAAATGTAAATTCCCATATCCATAATATTAGTAAACTGAAGATCATTGTTTTGAAAACTGGATCGGACCGGCCGGTCCGACCTGTTGGACCGGTAACCGGACTTCAATCCGGTCCGGTTCGGTGCTTAAAACCGTTTTGGCATTGAACCGATGGTCGGACCGGTCGAACTGACAGTCGAACCGGGAACCGGACTGGTTGAATCGGAGGTTGGACCCGTCGAACCTGTTTTTCATATATATATTTTATTTTTAAGTATATTTTTTACATATATATTTATAAATAATTATAACTTTATCTGACTTTTTATATCATGTGTTGAACCAGTCCGACCAGTGAACCAGCGAAACTTTCGGTTCGCAGTCTGGGTTCTGAAAACATTGCTGAAGAAAGATGACTTCTACAAACAATAAATACCCAAGGATTTCATACAATCTACCGATTGCACGTACACGATGCTATACACCGATTAATTCACCATTACGAAGAAGACGATTCACAGGTTAATCCTCGACTTTTACAGCTTCTACTACTTCAGTTCTCTATGATTCTTCTGCAAATTCACTTTTCTATCTACAGTGCTGTTGAAAATGGCGGAAGGAGGAGGAGGAGATTGGGAAATACATCTAAGAACACTATCTTCCAGCGCTAGAGACTCCAATTTCTCCAATGATCCCGCTTCAGATTCATCTCTCCTTCATTCCGTAAGTTCGCTTTCAATCCGCACCATTTTTGCACAAATCGTTCTAAATTTAGCATTTGGTTGAAATTCAGAACAATTATGCTAGTCTATTGTTGTGATAACACGTTTATTGAAGGTGAGGAAGCTAATCCAGCTTTGTAAAAGTGAAAACTCTGAGAATTTGATAGCTAGGGTTTATCCGCAACTCAATAAGATCTTCCAGCGTTCGGTTTCTTCTATTTCTCAATCTCGATCCTCTTGTGGTCTGCTTTTATTGGTAAATTATGTGTTAATTTTCGATCAATTGCATTAATTTGTTGTATAAGTATTGAGTTATTAAGCGTTTATCCATTTATATTGCCATATTTTTTTTGTTCAGGCTATTCTTCAATTTTTCATTGATTATGGAGAATTTGTTCTGCATGATGCTGATCCTAGTTTACGAACTTTCTTACGTTCGTGCTTGAGCCGGTAATGTACACAACCATTTAGAAGGTTATATAGTGCTAGAATGGAAGTTATAGATGCTTTTATGCAATTTGGATAAAAAATGTACTTGTGGTTTACTAAAGTTCTTTGGATGGGCCCGAAATTGTAATTATGTGACAACATTAGGTTGTCTATGTGACTCCTTAGGCAAATCCTAGTATCTCACATTGTTGACACTACCTCAATTACCATAAATATGTTTTGGGTGCATTGTTGTAGATGAAAGGAAAGCTCCATAGTTAAGCGTGCTTGGGTGGGTAACCTCCAGTGAAGTTTCCACTTGGGTAACCATAAACAAATCGATGAGCTTCTCGTTAGCAAAACTGACAAATATTGGCTGATATGATACGAGTAGCTGGATGTTACAGTCTACTCATGCTTTTTCCTTGTTTTTTCATGCATTATTTTTCTTGATGATGATTCTTTGATAGTTACTAAAATATATCAGTGATTAAATTTGAAGTTGTGTTTAGATCAATCTATTTTATATTGACTGCAGTGAGTTTGCCGACCCTGTTGTTGCAGAAGCAACTCTAGCTTTTTTGAACCTGAACAAGAAGAAAATCTTACTTACATTTCCTACTTTACTCCCTCAGGTATGGTTTGGGCTCTGTAAACTAAATAGCAGTATTTAGTTACTAATATATTATATTTTTATTCATTGGGGGAACGTTATTAGTGACAAAATTTGTTAGACAGCAAAACTTATTTAAAGTAGTAGTTCATGCAATTACATATACTTTATTTCACATTTATTCTTTGTGTACTTTCAGTTTTATCCATTGATGCTTAAGTTGATTGCATGGAATGGGGAGAAGTAAGTGCTTCCTGTCTTTTGTTGTTATTTCTATTTGGAAAAATTGTTAATTGCATGGATACATCTTAAATATATTCGAAGTGAGAATTGGTTTGATGGTGATCATATTATGCAGAAACTTTGTTAATATTAGTATTTTACTCACAAGAATACTGTTCTTTCATCCAGATTAGAAAAACCGTTTCTAAGAGTGTTTCCTGGCTTGATGTCTACCGGGTCATTTCTTCCTCTATTTATATCACTTGTTGACTTGCCAGGTGAGATCCATATTTTGTGATTAGCTAGACTAATAATTGATTATGCAATGTGATAATTACATATTTTTGTTATCTTAATTAGTGTTGACTGTGGCACTGGAAAAGGTGGAAAGGAGTTCTGGACCATTAATTGGTAGCAGCATAGCTACAATCCAGAAGAGTGCAGCTCCAGAGGTACTCGTGTTTGAATTTTTGTGTATATAATTATGTGTGCACCTTTGTATATCAACTATGATGATCCTTCATTCTATCTTGATATAGATGTTGTTGGCCCTCATGGATGAAGCATATACTGGTTCAACCATAGGGGATGGAGGTGCAGATTCTGAATCTGAGGACAGCAATTCAATCACTTCAGATCCGCTATTTCTTGAACTTATTAAAGATGAAAATGATGGCCTTGCGGTATGGTATCATCTCTTGCTAATTTTTAAGCATGAAAGTCATGATGGTTGATACTCTATTTCGGAGGTGGCCATTTTTAACCTATTTACGTGAAATGGGGCAACTTACTTTTTTATTTATTTGTCCAACAGGATTATTTGAAAAAAAAAAAAAATAGACGTCAAAAGGTCATGCCAGAAAGTCAACCAAGGTGTTATTTGAACGTTTTCATTATACTTACTCAAACAATATATTATTTTAATAATATATTTTTTTTATAAGTTTTATTACAATCAATTATTTGTAAAGTTTCAAAAATAAAATGGATATAATGTTCACGGTTCAATCATATCTGACCCAACCTCCTTTGACCTGTGTTAAAATTGCATAAAATGACAATTTACACCAATCACCCAACAACCCAACATGCCCAGTTTGCCACATCTACTCAATTTATCGGTTGATGACTGTTCTTTAAAATTAAGAGTTGTAGGTATCTCAATAATTTAATAACTGGATTCGGTCTTGATGTTGTACCACCTTGGTCTTGAATTCCAGTCGCTGGAACCATGTTTCTTCAAAATTTGATCAATCATTGATCTTCAAATCTACTTCACTTAGCTTCTGTGCTGTCTCACACAGCTTCTGTTCTGTTTTCTTCCTTGCTTGCAGCCTTGCAAACCTGCTATCACAGCAACCCAACAATCTCACTTCCTATCAAATCACATGCCAATTGTTTCCTTTCACTGCAAACAGCAACAAGCTCTTCTTGCCTTTGGCTTTTCTGAGTTCTTCTCCTCACAACCTGTGTCACACAGATTGTCCCATATATGAATAATCCCTCACAGATTAAATCTTCTCCGTGGTGACCTGAATCGCTCAGGTTTTCTTCACTTCTGATTGCAGCTCCACACAACCTTACGTTCTGCCTCACACAGAACCCAATCTGTCTCGCACAGAATTTCTGCAATCTGAATCACTCAGATTTTTCCTTCTGCAGTTGGATCACACAACTGTTCTTCCCCTTGGATCTGCTCAATTGACTTGTTTGAACCTATCACAGGTTCGGGCTACGATTAATCTCTCACAGATTCAATTGGGTGGCCTCTTTCTTCTTCACAGCTCGATCATCTTTCTCCTCGTCTTCACATGCTCAATCTTCTTCCCGTAATCGTTCCCCTCGCTCTGATACCAATTGTTAGAATATTGGCCCAGAAAAACAAAGATAATACTTGGTATTTTGTGGGAACTACCACGACTTCTTTTTATAAATATGAAGAACAAAAGACCACACCTTAAACTCTATACAATGACCCTCTTTTATACTACTCCTAACCTTAATTAGTATGAAATCACAGCTCAAACACAGCTGGATGACAGCCCATTCACAGCCAAAATATTCAATGCTTTCCTAATATTTACCTTGACTAACATATTCTACATGCTAACTAATTCCACCCTCATCTTTCTTGGTTCACCCGTATACACCCTTGGACATCAAGATTAATTTCTAACAGTAACTTTCTGTTTCCCAAGTTATTTATCATATATGTAGACATAGGACCTTAAAAATTCAAATTCGGTGCAAAAAAGGGGTTGTATTTTCTTCTTTTGGAGAACTTTCCAAACATGATTTGCTCATACAATTGATATTGCAGCAACGCCATTGGACTTCTCCCGGAATGGAAGCGGCATTGCAGGCAGCAATTTCTGCTCCATCTGACAGACTAAAACAAGCACTCAAAATGGCACCTCGGCTTCTTGATGTGTATTTTACAATTGCATTGCATGATGTCAATCAGTGTATGCCATCTATAATTTGATAAAAAAAATTAAAGAAACAGATGATTTATTTTCAGAATGTCTGATGTTTTCTTGCAGCTTTGAAATGCGCCCTAATCCCCATGCTTCTTGACAGAAATTCTAAGCTATTTCCTGACAAAGTTTTTTCCTATGAAGTAAGTTCACTCAAATGGATATCTGAAATGGTCTACTTGTAAAGTATTGTCATATAATCCTCACCGTCAATCTATCATTTGCTATAATTCTTGATCTCCTTCAAGTTACTAAAGTTGCTATTGGTCTGGAATGGAATGGATGGAAGATATAGGCTCCATGTTTTGCTAACTGCTATCTGAGTCGACTTTTCTTTTAGATCATGTTTTGCACAAGAATACTTATTTCTTTTTATTTAATTGATATAGATAAGAAAGAGGCTTCTAAATTTCATGCTGGCTGCATTTCATCAATCCCCGGAGTTTGTTGCAATTCTGAAGGTATTCTTTCTAAGGATTATCGTTATTATTCTATCATAATTTTGGAATCTTTGTGAAGAAAAGCAAATATTAAGTATCAAAACACTGCTTCTTCTGTCTAAATAATACGTTTAGTATTTATTAAATATAATTTTGCATCAAATACACCTTGTCGTTGCTGTTAATGAGGATTTTAAATTGTCAACCATTGCTACTTCTGCAGAAGCCCATAGTAGACAGACTTGGAGAAGCTTATGACAGTCCAGAAAAGGTTAGTGTGTTTACATCACATGTTGAATATTCCTGTTATTTTGTTTCAATAATCAGCATTAACAATTACCCCTCCAATAATGGATTGCCAGAATTTTGAATAATGTTTCACCATTTGGATTATTGACTTTTGCCCCCATTATTACACAACAGACCGAGTTGGCATTACAATTATGTTGGGCCATTGGGGAGCATGGAGGGGGTGGTGCATCTCACAAAGATGCAGCTCGTGAACTTTTTGAGAGTTTAGAACTTCTTCTATATGAAAATCTTTCCACAAGGTATGTTACAAAAATCAACTTTATGTAAAATATAAATGTTCAAACTTCAATGTTTGTTCTTTATGTTTTAAGTATAATCTTTTTATTGGGAAGCCGTCTAGGCATAGGAGATTCTGTTCTTGGCTCCAGTAGCACTACTGTTAGAAGGTCATCACAGTCTAGGCTACTCTGTTTTGTTGTGACAGCTATTGCAAAAATTGCAACACACCATCGTGAACTACTACCCCGGGCACGCGTGTCACTGGGCAAGGTCAGTTTAGCTTTTCATACAGCCTGTGTGGTCAGGAAAAAACAAACTTGACGTAAGTTGCATTGATTGCGGATTATAGGTGGCTCATTCACGAATTTCTGATGCAAGAGTCTGGAAGCGAGCTCGTGATTATTTGGGATTAATGAACGAACCTGCAATTTGTTTGTCTGTACTGGGCCCCTCAGGACCGTCAAGTGGGTCCATACAGAAGCCAGGGACCATCAATTGGAGTGAGGGTAAAACAAAAATAACCGCCAACATCCCATTTTACATTCTGGGTGGACAAGAAGGTAATTAGGCTTCCTCAGTTTTGAAAGTAGTACATCTTTTTTAATTCAAAACCGACATGCATGTTCTAGTTTTTGAGCAATCATAAGAGTTGGTTCTTGCTTTATTGATAAATTCTGGTTTTTTTTTTTAATATCTTGGACTATTGCAGGTCCTCCTCATCATGATTTCTCTTTGATGGACATCCTTCCTGCAATCAAGGCACCTTAGAGAACTGCTTTCAGGTTTTATATCATACCACAATCTTAACGGTTTCTCTTTGACGTATAAGAATCAGAGAAGTGTATTTTCTTGTCCATGCCTTTTTATCTGTTTTCTTTTTTCATTTCATTTTCACGTGTTTTTGCACCATATTCTTTGATTGTTTGGCATTGTTTTGTGCACCTTTTTAGCTATCTGACAATGTAATTGTACCATTTCGGTATGGCATTATTTTGTCTCTTATTTTAGTATTTTGAAGTTGACCATCCTTCCATTCTTATAACTACACACTAGGTGACCATGATCCAACTAGTATAAGTAGTTGGATCATAACTCAGATTAACCAATTTGTCTTTTGTTTTTCTTAGCTTCATATACCAACCTTCTATGGTGGGGGGCGGCAGTGAGAGCAGTGGCGGTGGTGGTTGAGGCGGCAACTGGCGGCTGCCATGGCAGCGGAGGAAAAATAGAAGTTGAGTCAGTTGACTGACATGGGTCATGGGTCGACCCACATTGACCTGCGTAAATGGATTCATCTATAACTATTTGATCATACATTCGTAACTGCAAGTTTTGTAGCTATCATTATTATTATAAAAAAATATATGCATGGCATTGTCCTAATTTTTAAATTTTGTTTAAAATTAATCTGAACTGGCTGGACAACACAGAACCAATCACAGTTGGTTTTCATACTAAACCAAAGTACAAAAGGCTCGAACTTAAGAAAATATGGAGTATTACAAGGACGAGTCAAAGCATATAGTATTACTACATCACTGTAATGCATTTTGTTGCACATAATCATAATGTTTCATTTATCTTCATTAGAATGTGAGATAAAAAGTGCAAGTTGATATACAATTATAACCCAATTTTATGCTCACCATGGATTCGTTGTCATGTGCGACACATGAGTAACACACTCCTAAAAAACCTATAACAAATTGCATGAACGGATAAAGCAAAGGGGTAGTATGATTCGTACACCCTTAAAAAAAGTCACTGCAAGAACACTCTCTTTCTTTATCATATCAATCGTTTCACACATCGTTTAACCCATGATGACTCCTATATGGCTGATTAAATCTCAATCTCTACTTTAAAATTCAATCAAATCAATGGGTGTTGACTAGAAACTTAAAGGGTGTGTAAATAGCTCAACAGAGTAAAGTTGTATCAAGTCATCCTCAAAATAAACTAACTATATATACAGTGGCCTAGTAACTAGTGATTGCTACTAAAGGGCTTTGGCCTAGCGATATTGGTAATAAGAGTTAAATTCCTACAATGGTTCCTTAGACGGCGGACCTTAAAAAAACTGGTTAGGTTAATGTTTTATGACTCTAAAAGTTATGGTTTAAAGTCATGAGAAATAACCTCCCCCCACAAAGCTTAGGGTAAAACTGTGTATGTCAGATCACAAATCGATCGGGCTTGGAAGCTAAAACGGGTGCGGCTTTTTATTAGTCTAGGAGCCGTTAAAAAAGTAGTTAGTGATTGCAATCCAAGAACCAGTCATTCAGGCAATCATCCCTTCACTTTGTTCATGACTCGATAGAAACCATCTTGATATACTTGTGTAAATGGAAATGAGGAGAAAGACTAACAGATGGAGTAATCTCACAGCAAAACTCAAATAAAGTTCGTAAATTTATACAAATAACATTCCAAAAACCTCGGATGAAATACACCCATGAATATACAAAAACAGAACTCCATAATGGCCTCAATTAGGGCTAAAATTTATTCAATGAACACCCCTGAATTTCAGGCGCAATTTATTAGATTCACTGAAATGCATTGAAATCCGGATGGCAGTAGGATTTTTCTCATCAAGACAAGAATCGATTGAAACCCAGAAGCATTTAATTCGTTGATCATATCTTGATTCAATCTTTTAGGTTTTACTTCCCAGATTAATCTTGCAATCATGGTTTCTGCAGCGAAGATAAAATCTATAGATTTTTTCAGGTGGGTGGTTGTTTATATTCATTAGTTAAAGATTAGTTTCAGTTTGGAAGATGAATTTGATCGTGGATTCAATGATATCCCTTTTGTTGATCATGGTTATGGGGGGTTTGTATTGTTGCATGCTAGGTGTTTGATGAATGTTCTCAATGAATGTGCACTATTTGAAAATGAAATACTGATGAAATCATACACATTTATGTATATTTTTTTATAAAGATTTTTTACACCTAAATTTTTTTATGCAGGAAAACTCCAAGAGATTTGACAGAGGCATCACTATCAGGTGCCGGAATTTCGATTATAGCAGCTACTTTCATTATCTTTTTGTTTGGAATGGTAAGAAGCTCCCCTTTTGTTCATTATAGTTTCTTATTCAAGCATGCATTAACATTATCATGGAATATATATGCATGTTTTCTTTCTGCTTTTTAAGGTTTGTCTGTTTGTCATGCAATTGTGAAACTTTGTATTGCAGGAGCTACATAGTTATCTGACAATTAGTACCTCAACTGCTATCATAATTGACAAAAGTTCTATTGAGGACACCGTACGGATAGACTTCAACATCAGGTATATGCTTTATGACATTTATGAAAATCTTCACCATTTAGAAGTACATAAGATAATAACCATGATTACTATTGTTAGAACCAACATCCTTTGCTTTAGTTTTGTTGCTAAAATCTGTTGAAATTTTATGCAGTTTCCCATTTTTATCATGTGAGTTTGCATCCGTGGATGTGAGTGACGTCTTAGGAACAGTGAGTTCAAATCATCTTACTTTAGTTTCTTGACTGCTATTTTTTTGTCACATGTCATTTGTTATATTGAGACCATCATTTCAGTAAAGCATTACATGAAATGATACTTAATTGTGGTTTTAATCATGTTCTTTTGATCTTTGACACAAGGCCTGAAGTTTTTCTTATATACGCAGAACAGGCTAAACATAACAAAAACTATTCGCAAGTATCCAATCAATCGGCATTTGCAATCTAGTGGCCACGAGTTTGTTACTGAGCCACCTACATACGCGCTTAAGCATGATGAGAAGGTTGATGAGACATATGGTGAAGGATCTGTCGCACTAAATTCACACAATTTTGATAAAATGACTCGTGAGTAAGTGAAGTAATAACTCTCAAACTCAACAAATCTCACTCATGATAAAATCCTTTACTGAATGATCATTTGACGTTTAGCTCTTTATGTTTTGGTCGATTGTAGGCATCCAATTGTGGTTGTAAATTTTTTTGCTCCGTGGTGTCACTGGAGTAGGCTGCTGGTACGTTTATTCCTCCTCTTGACTATTAAACTTCCAGAAGATTGTCATTTGATCCGGACAAGCAAAATGCTTTATTTTTCTTCTTCATTATTTTCTTATGTCTTTCTTACTAATCATTATTGGCAAGATTGTTTTTCCTGATGCAATTTGACATTAAATTCTGTACTTGCTTATTAACAAAAATCTTTTGGTATTTGTTTCGTTGGGCTCACGTTTAAAATGGTTTTGTTTACAGATTTGTTAAATGTTTTTTAAGTTTATCATGTGTTGTTTATGATACTAGGTCATAAGAAAACCCTGCCTCAAATGCCATCAATGTGTTTTAGGCAAATTGAATGTGGATTAAAGGAGAACTTCACAATTAAGTGTGTATGTGTGTAATCTAGGGATGGGTGAACTCCTAGGAAGTCTCCACCCGAGCAATCAAAACAAACCCATGAAATCTTTTTGGGCCCCAAGGGTGCACTAAAGTTCCTCCACCGAACTGTATTACGAAATCATCCCCAAAGATCTCAGTCAGAGCAGACATATGCCACCTGTCCACAGTTGTTGGTATGAGAGATCGGATGTTACCGATGGTATCAAAACCACTCATCTTCTGTTTTGTTTATGATTGTGGGCACACCTAGCAATGAGTTCCAAGGGTGGTGTTTGTGACACCTTAGGTGAATCTCACATTGCTCTGTTATGTCTACAAAAGAGATATTGAGCCATAAGAAATGTCCTATCTCAAATACCAGCAACTTGTTTTTGTCGCATTGACTAGGATAGGAGAACTCCATATTAAGTGTGCCCAGGTGGGGGTAATCCATTGTTGGGTGACCTCCTAGGAAGTCTCCAACCCGGCAACAAACAACAAGTTTGTGAATTGTTGCAAAGTGGACAATATTAATTTGTATGAGAGGTCGAATGTCACAATTTACATCCCATCTCATGTCTGTCAAAAACTCCCCGAACTATTATAACTAAAATACCTACACTTTTGCTAACATGCGGCGTGCACATCACATTTATCTGCCTTTTTCCTGCGACTCGTGTGATCTGCCGTTTTCTAGCATTATAGACAGTATTTTTGTACATGGAAAAAATAAATTCTAGCAGTTGTTGCATGGACTCGTCTAACACTTCGTTTATTTTCTACTTATTTTTGTATCTCAGAGACCCTCATGGGAGAAAGCTGCCAAAGTTATTAAGCAAAGGTTTACTTTCACCTTCTGCCTATACTTCTTCAAAACAAACCTCAATGACATGAATGAAGGGTACCTCTCTTTATTAGCTACTAACTTGCAGTTGTTACCAGATATAATCCGGAGCATGATGGTCGTATTATTGTTGGAAGTATTGACTGCACTCAAGAACCTGATTTGTGTCAAAAGTGATTATCTAATTTTCATTTTGACTAGATTATAGTTCATTTTTCTTCATCTTTTACCTTTCATGATTTTCTGATTTTCTGTTTTTCTACTGGTTTCAGGCATCATATACAAGGTTATCCATCAATTCGTATCTACCGTCAGAGCAGCAGTGTTCAGTAAGTTATCTTTCTTCCATACATGCCAACTGGTTAGTTATTCATTCATCATGGATCAATGTTTACAAAGCATTGTTCATTTCATCTTGTTGCTACTAGCTAGTCAAATCATGAGTTTTTTCAGTTCAAGTTTTTTTCCCATGAATTGTTTTATGTTGCTAAAATGGCTAAGTATTTGTTGAATCAGGGATAACCTTGGTATAAACGTTCATGAATCATATTATGGAGATAGAGATACAGACACCTTGGTTATGGTAAGAGAAATAACATTTTTCTCGAATTATGTTGAAGGAAACATGCAATTTGGTTCTTTATTTGATACTTAAAATCTGTAATTTTTGTCAGAAATTGGATAACTTGGTATCATCTATTGGAGCGGATTCTGTAAAGCATTTTAGCAGGACTACAGACCTTACAAGAGTTAGACCCGCACCACCTCAAGAAGGTTGTAGGATTGAAGGATTTGTATGGGTCAAGAAGGTAACTCTAGCATGAACCTAAAACGCATGGGCGGACCCACATGGAAAAAAGGATTAAAAGGAAAAAAGAGCATCGTTATTCCAAATCTTGGGTCCACCCTGCATGGAATTAAGGACAATTGTAACTGCGTGAGTACATATGTATCATTTTACTAATAAGAACTTAATCTTGTCACATACAACACAGGTTCCAGGAAATCTGATCATTTCAGCTTCTTCAGGATCACACTCGTTTGATGCTTCACAAATGAACGTGTCACATGTGATTTCCACACTATCTTTTGGTTCAACCATAACTCCAATGATGATGAGTGATATGAAACGATTAGGACCTTATATTGGCGCAGGCCACAGCAGGTTGAACGGCCAAGCATACATGACAAGTCCAGAAGATCGTGCAAATGTTACAGTAGGCTCTTGAATAGCGATTAGATCTCTATACAAATCTTTAGTTTAATATATTTATGCATCAAAAACTCATGAATGTACATTGTAGATAGAGCATTATCTTCAAGTTGTGAAGACAGAGGTGTCAGGGTTGTCTCAACAGTTGATTGAAAACTATGAGTATACAGCACACACTAGTTTGATACATTCGCATTCCATTCCTGCTGCAAAGTTCCATCTTGAGTTTTCACCAATGCAGGTTTAAAAATCAAATCCTGTTTTACCTTTCTTCTCATGACGGTTGTAGTTGGTTTCTAATTCCCATCTTTATGTTGTCATCAGGTTTTGATAACGGAAAACGCGAAGCCATTTTCTCATTTCATCACCAACCTTTGTGCCATTATTGGTGGCGTATTCACGGTATATGTCTTCCTTAAAAACTGAAACAGTTGAACATTCTGACATGGAACTGTTGTAAATGGGATGTTGCTAAAATGTTCTTTTGGCTTCTTTTCATTGTCTACCGCTTTCAGGTTGCTGGAATATTGGATTCGATTCTTTACAACACGTATAAACTCGCGAGAAAAGTGGATCTGGGAAAAAACTTTTAGCTCAATTCCTGGTATATACGAGTTGGTTGATTAAAACCCTCAACTTTCTAACATTTTTATCATAGAAAATCATTATCAGGTACAAGGGCTTTAGTAGTTAGCCATTAGCCCTGACCTAGATTATGCAAGAAAATGGTTACATCGACTGGTTAGAATTATAGACAGTTTATTTCGTTTATCCGTTTTATATTTTCAATGCTATCCAAGCGATTGTTGATCTTTGTTTTCGTGCATTGTTCTTTCTTGGGCTGTAAATACACATTCATTTTCTTGACCTGCTTTAGTTTTCAACATTGTTTACTATATATACTCAAAATAATACAGTTACAGCGAACTTATTTAACTAGAGTTTGGATAATAAACACAACAAACTCAAAAACTTAAAAGATGAGAAACCAACAAAAGCTCCAAAAAAGCAAAAGAAATCGCGATCTACAACCATTGAAGATGCACCATTTGGAGTAGGAGCTGGTGGAGGGTTTTCTTCTGAATGAGCAGGATTTGGAGCCGGATTGAGGTCGGGATCTGCTCACCTGGGGCCGGTGGCGTTGCATATGGTGGGAGCCTGTGGCGTTGCATATGGTGATGAAGATGGAGAATCTGAAGTGTGGTTGCTTCTGTCTGCCAATACAACAGTCACCACCTTCTCATGTTTTTGCAGTGGTCTGCAACCCCACTGATGAAATAATGAGGTCCAGATTGGTTTAACATGATCAAAGTGTGACCATCATTGTATTTCACAATGGGTGAAGCTGTGCTACAATTCTTGTAGTGTCCTTTGGTTATTTGAAGCACTGAATCCTCATTAGCATGGTAGCTAAACACTATGTACAGACTATTAGCTGACTTATACTCATAGGATGTTTTGTATATTATTTGTAATGATCTTTTCAACAAAATTGATCTCAAACGATGTGATTTCAAAAAATCTCAAGAGTCGGTGAGAAAGAATATCAAGTGCATTTGTGCAAATCATTGCTAATCCGGCATGGGAAAAGGAAAAATTTCTATACACAATGTATGCTTGTATTATTTTACATAACATGAACACAAAGGACCAAGGCTGAGCGATATTTCAACATTGTGAACCCGACGACCCGCCTACCGTTCAAATTAGCCGGCACGAGAGACTAGTCAACCGTGTGATGATCCACGATAGAGAGACACATGATACTCTCAAAGCGTATTGGGTTGACCATGTTTATCGACACTGTTGCGATTGAAGCGTTGTGTATTATTTTGTAGTGATTAAAAGATTAATAAACTTTGTTGTACTTTGTAAGTGTTAGTATTATTTATAAAGTTTTTTCTATTTAAATATATAAAATACTACTTTTTTAAACATATAAAACATAACTAATTAATGCCAATCATAAAGTAATTATACTTTATTGGTCACACTCACTAAACTATTACATTTTTTAGTGAGTGTGAGTATGACAACAACGCTTGCCTAGTTGACACTCACGTCACGACACTTTTTGCTCACACTCATTAAGGCATTACGATCGCCTTTAAGTACACCACGCCTACCTTTGATGAGGATCGTAGGCACAAATGTTTGGGACATCTTGTCGAGTCAATTTTAAAGTTTTTAATTTTGCGTAAACTTATAACGTGTTTAAATAAAATCTTACCATCTCGTCATTTATGTCAACTTAATAAACATTGTTGTTTCCCTTTTTCTAAGTCTGCTACGAAGACTAACCATTTGTTTAACTTGATCATTTTGATGTATATATGGACATCTTTTGTTCTTAGTTTGAGTGGTTACAATATTATGTATTGTATTTGGATGATTTTCTTCATTTCTTATGAGTGCTTCCATTACATGTAAATCAATTAAAAAAAGGTAGTTTACAACTTTTGTGTAGATATTCAACCTTTCTGATGCAACGATGGACGTTATATTATAATAAATCTTTTCATGATTTATTTTAAACTAATGATATTAGACTATCCCCATATCGACGCCCGTCGCCGACGTGGACCGCGCCCGCCGGAAGGGCGGCAATAGGGGAGAGGAGATGGAGGTGGGGGATCCGTGGGAAAGGGCGGATGAAGAAAAGATGGTGGTGGGCCCACCACTATAAAATTATTTCTAAAATATAAATATAGTGGTAGGTCCCCACTATTATTAAATAATTTTAAATTAAATATTTTTAATTAAAATGTTTCAAAATCTTTTAATTAAAATAATAATTTAAGTATAATATTTCAATTAAAATGTGTTAATTAAATAAAATTATTTTTAATTTTTTTATGTTTATAATACTAAACTAATTAATTAGAGTTTATTTTTTAAATTTTTTTTTGTTTTATTTATAACGGATACTTTTTTTGTTTTTTTATAACGGCTAGTTTTTTTGTTTTATTTATAACGGCTACTTTTTTTGTTTTTTTATAACGGCTAGTTTTTTTGTTCTATTAATAACGGCTACTTTTTTGTTTTATTCATAACGGCTAGTTTACCTGTTATAAATATATTTTATTCACTTGAGAGTTTTTCTCAAATCACACTTCATTTTCTTTCTAACATTCTAACTCTCTTCTAAACACAAATCAAAATTCAATTCTCAATGGATCCAAGAGCTTCATTCTCTTTCACACAAATGTTAAATGATGCAACCAATGAAGAATACCCACATCAGCAACCCGCGTTCTCCCAATATCAACATCCTGGGTTCTCCCAATTCTCACAACCCGGGGGATTCTCATATCTTCAACAATCTGGGGGATTCCCACATGTTCAACAACCTGGGGGATTCCCACATGTACAACAACCTGGCTTCTCACAATTTCCACAACCCGGAGGATTCCCATATCTTCAACAATCTCAGTCTTCGTTGGAAGACTATCAATAATATCAAGCATGGCTTAAACATAAAGAGCTTCAAAAGGTGCAGCAATCGTAATCACAATCACATAATGAACAACTAATTGATGAAGCACCATCGTCACCCAAAAAAACATCAACAAAGAAGAAAGTGAAAGGAAAAGGAAAAGGAAAAGAAAAAACTGAGAAGTCTGTTCATATCAAGTGGGTAGTTGATGACGAAATGTTATTGGCTAAGGCTTATGTAGCGATTTCTAAAGACCTAATAATTGCCAACAGTCAAAACCAACATGCATATTGGGGGAGGATAGAACAACATTACAATGCTGGGAACCCTCAAATTCCAAGAAATGTTCACAACCTTAGAAGTCACTGCATATGATCAAAGGAAAGGTTGCTCACTTTAATGTGTCTTATGTTCGTATCAAGTCACAATACAAAAGTGGTTGGTCAGAAGACCAATATATAACCCAAGCAAAATATGATTACACGAACACTAGTAATGCTGCCTTCACATATGAACATGTGTGGAGGATAGCTAAAGACATTCCAAAGTATTCTGGGCCTACCAAAGTGTATGGTCATCAAGCTTCAAAAGAATAAAGACAAGCAGCACAGGGGAGTATACCACTTTTGCTTCGGATGCCAACTTTGGCAATACTCCTGAATCAACTCAAGAGTGGGGGGAATCACTTGATGATGATAATGATGATGATGTTGTTCTTGCAATGCAACAGGAAGATCAAGAGGAAGAACCTCTAGAAGAAGAGTCTCGAGAGGAACCTCCAACACGTCCAATGGGAAGGGACAAGGCCAAGAAGCTGGCCAAAATAAAGGGTAAAGGCATGACTTCTTCTTCTTCACTTGCTTACGAAGCAAAGAGACTAAGTCTCGTTGAAGACTTGGCTGAGCCGACAAAGGCAAAGAAGAAAGCTATCCAACATTTCGACAAAAAAATTGATAAATTCTTTGAGTTGGAAGAGAAGAAGATCTTTTTCATTGACACAAGTCATATGAATCCTTTCCAGCATGCCGAACATGAAGAATTGTGTAATGAGATAAGAGAGAAATATGAAATGCCTCGTCTCAACTAATTTTTTTAGTTTAATTTGTTGTTTCAATTTATGTTATGGTTTTAGTTTAATGTTGTTTTAGTTTAATTATCTACTTTTATGTAATTTTAGTTAACTAATGAATGTTTTTTTTTCTAATGGCTAGTTTTTTTTGTCTTTGCTCTAACAACTAGTTTTTTTGTCTTTACTCTAACGGCTAGTTTTTTTGTCTTTTTTCTAACGGCTAGTTTTGTTATTTGTATAAATACCGCAAAAAGTACACCACAATCACTACAACACTTCACCCATTTTCCACACGAATTCTGAAAATGAGCATCGATGATGATAGAATACCCATGAATATTCCTCAAATGCTCACACAAGAATTTCAAAATCTTATTTCCGATGATATCGAAGACCTTGCTAATCGGTTGTTTGAGCTTGACCAAGAAGAAGAGGGAAGTTCTTCCCGACAACGTAACAAGCGCAAAGAGATAGATAGAGGTCATCAGGATGAAGACGCATGATTGTGGAATGATTACTTTGCTCCAAAGCCGGTGTACGATGAGAGTTTTTTCAGACGACAGTTCAGGATGCGCATTGGTCTTTTTAATCGCATCGCACAGATTTATCTAAACCAGGTAAATTTGAACACTGGAAATATTTTACGTAAAGATATGATGCTGTAGGTAGAAAGGGTCTATCACCAAGACAAAAATGCACAAGTGCCATTCGTCAATTGGCATATGGCACAACAGCTGACCAATGCGATGAATACTTACGCATTGGTGAAAGTACTGCTATGGAATGTCTACAAAAGTGTTGTAGGTCTATCGTGGAAATTTATTCATCTGTGTATTTAAGAAGACCAACCCAATATGACGTTGACCGGTTAGTAGTTGAACATGAAGCTCATCACGGGTTTCCTAGAATGCTTGGAAGCATTGATTGTATGCACTGAAGTTGGAGAAACTGTCCAACTGCATGGAAATGTCAATATACTCGTGGTTATCATGGGCATCCCACCATTATGCTAGAAGCAGTTGCATCACATGACCTCTGGATTTGGCATGCATTCTTTGGAGTAGCTGGATCAAACAACGATATCAATGTGCTTAATCAATCACCAGTTTTCAATCAAATCTTAGAGGGGAATGCACCGCAATGTAATTTTACAGTGAATGGGCATAACTACACCACAGGGTATTATCTTACAGATGGTATTTATCTAGAATGGGTAACACTTGTAAAGAGTTTTACATATCCACCAAAGAATAATCTGAAAATGAAGTGGTATAAAAGGCGTTAAAAGTCTGCAAGAAAGGATGTAGAAAGAGCCTTCGGTGTTCTTCAACCTAGGTGGGCAATGATACGATCCCCAACAAGATCCCTAACTTACCGGTATTAGGTGATATAATGCATGCATGTATTATATTACATAATATGATTGTAGAAGATGAAGGACAATCCATAACTAATTGGTCGCATGAAGAGCAAGAACCAGAGCCAGAAAGTTACAATAACGGGGCACCACCATCATTTCAAACACACCTACAGAGATTTAGAAGCTTACATAACCAGGACGCGCACCATGCATTGCGGAACGGTCTAATAGAACATCTCTGGACGAATAGGGGGATTACATAATAGTTTTATTATTTTTTCCATCTATAAATTTCGTATGGTCGTTTTTATTTTATTGTTTTACGTTGTTGTTTTTATTTTATTTTAATGTAGTTGCGGTTTAATTTTATTATTTTTCTTATTTAAAATTATTTAATTTAAGTATTTAACTTGATCATTTGATATTTAATTCCATTATTTATGTTAATTAAATATATTTACAATAATTTAAATATCTTTATTCAAAGTAAATAAAAAAAGAAAATGTGAGGTGGCAAAATAAAGGTGTTTGTGGGAAGGATAGTGTTGGGGGTAAAAAGTGTTTGTGGGAAGAATGGGTGGAGGTGAGTGGAAAGCTGATGTGGCATGCTGATTAGGACTGTTTGTGGAAAGGATGAGCTGTAGCGTTGTGAACAGTCTTAGAATTTGTTTATCATGTCCATACACATCCCAACAAAACAAAATAATTGGACGCACGATTCGCATAGTTAATAACATAATTCGCACACTTTTGTTTCATCTTTCTCTTTCGTCCAAGTTTTAGGCTGAAGCCTTAAACATGGTCATTTACACACTTAATCTTTTACTCACCATCACGCACTCCTTCACTACACGCACCTTTTGATGTCTTGTATATATTATTTTCCTCTTATATTGAGTTTTTGGTTGTCTTTGTTATCCATTTTTTTCTACCACTGCTCCTCATAACCTTGCTCTACACTCCACGACATGCCTTTTATCGGCTAATCTACTAATCATTGCGGTTACAAGTGCATGGACCTTTCTTACTCAACGGGTAATTATTTCTCATCATGTCATATTTGAAGAGACTCATTTCCCATGTGCATTGTTTCAGTTGGTTCCTCCTTTTTCTAAGGTACACCGTTTTTGATCAATCGGATGTGTCTCCCTCGAATGCTATAAATACGGCCTAACTCTCGACCTCCACTAGTCCGCCTGTTCCCACTACTCTTCCGCCAACTCCTTGCTCGAGCTAGAATTTTCTACCCGGATTGTCCCTTCTTTCCACTTGGTGTACCTCCGTCTGGTTTTTCTTTGTCTGAGCCACCCGTTGAATCGATGCTTGTATCTTTAGCTCCTGCTAAAGTACCTTTCGTTGGTCACTCAATGACTACTGGGTCTAAAATGGGTTTTCTCAACATTGTCATATTTTTAATCTTTCGATTACCACTATGCTATCGTCCATCCCACGGACGACGACTCAAGTGATGCGTGATCCAAAGTGGAAAGCATCAATGGACTCTGATGTCATGCCCTGGTTTCGGGTCGCCCTATGAGCGTGCCCGATTGGTACACGTGGTTTCGTTTCATTTATTTGTTTTTAAAATGATGTTCATGTTGCGGAAATGAATTACAAATCTTTTCAAATATAAGCAACTCTAATTGGTTGTTGAAAATTCATATATTCGAAAGGATTTATAAACCCTTGTAAATTACATAAAAAGATCATTAGAATGATGTTTTAACAAAATTTTAAATCAACTGGCAGGGATTATAAAAATCTTATTTAAGCCGTTACGTAGGTTCTGTGCCTAGGGAGTCAGAATCTTTTCAGCGTCTAATTGCTAGGTGTCACCTTAATCATGATTACTTGAAAAAGATTTATAAATCATACGTCAATGAAAAAGCAGGTGAAAACATTCGATGGATACGAAAATAATTAGGCATGAATATAATTGAACAACTTAATCATAATATCCATGACATTTACACATTTAGCAGCTTATTTCAACTAGATATTCACCCTTCATATATACTGGTCTCTTTGCTCATATAGATAATAGATGGGACAATCCGAATCATCGTTACCATAATAGAGACCAGTTTAGTATGTGATTTTCACTCATCTCCAAAATATAATTTGACAATAATACATTAAAAACCTAATATATACTTTGGTTTAAATGTTACATTTGATAGAAACTTTTATAAATTAAAACGTTTAATATATTAATGTCATTTTTTTTAATTATAGAATCAATCATTTAGTTTTGAAGACATTAAACGTCCTTAATGTAGTTCTTTAGAGCCTTTATAAACTTCTAAGTTGGATATTACATCGTCTTGTGCTTTAAAGTTTCATTGTACGTTTTCTTAGGCACAGTAACATCCTAACAATATCGTTATAGGGTTAAACATAATTGGGGTCTAGAAAACATTGAGAGAATTTCAAATTTTGAATGAAGCCTCAACTAACCAGAAAGTTTCCATTTATCGACTGGATTTGAGTCCATCACGTGCTTTGGTAGCGGTACGTTATCGAACTTGATTGCACGAGTTAGCTTAAACGTGTCACCTTCTGGTTAGCCTTATCCACTCACCCGTTAGCAGACTGTTATGAGACAGGTGGTGGTCCACCATGAGGCCAAGTCACCAGTCACGTGTCAAAACTTAACGACTAGTCATTGTACATTTGTCATTTTCGTAGTGATTACTTTATGAGGTCAATAGCTGACCTTCATGGATACTGGTAGCGGTCCGTTACCAATCTTGTTTCAGGTTATTGAGCATGGTTTCCTTGCAAACCATTATGGCTTAGGGTAGCGGTCCGCCACTACCTTGTTTCACAGAATTATTCTTTTATTTTTTAGAGTCGAATTTTTGATAGGTGTTACATCGAAGATGTTTGCTCTTCTTTTTTAATGGCATGTGGGAACTTGTTCTTGGTCCCCAAAGTGCTAACATACCCTGTTATCGTTGGTTATATCGCCATAAGTTTGACAGGCCATCTTGAGAGATGCAAATGACATCTTGTTACTTCTGGTTTCTCTTAACAATTCCGTCTTGATTTTGATGAGACCTTTAGGCCTGTGTCAAATGTACAACCATTCAACACTAATCTTAACATGTTGTCTCCCATTCTAGCATTGAAGCTATATATCATGGTGTTGTCAGTACTATTGTTGACGTAGCATGGCTTCATAATCTTCTTCTTGAGTAAAACTGTTCTATGTCTCGTTCCACACTTGTGTTTTGTGACAATTCTAGTATCGTGTATTTAGCATTTAACCTTGTATAAGCATCAAAGAACCACACATGTGAAAATAAATTTATGCTTTGTAAAGAACGTGTTACCGTTAACCAGATTTGAGTGTTACATGTTTCATTAACTCATCACTTTGTAGTTATTTTCAACAAAGGCTTTCACAACCGGTCTCGATATACATGAACCTCATGCTAGGACTTCAAGAAATGTGCTAGATAATAGTAAACCTACCATGATTTTATAGCAAGTTGTATAGTATAGAAACTATTGTGTAAACATTTTATTTTCTAGGTTTGGTCATCAAATCGCTTCCAATTGGCCGGTTTATTAAATACAAAACGAACCAGGGTAGATCGGACCACGAGCCACACCGAATCCGAGATTAGATGTAATTTATAAGTACAAAATAACCTTTTAATATTTTGTAAATATAAAAAGAGAAATGGTCAAGTTGAAGATGAAAATTGGTAATTTAATCAAAAAATAATATTAAAATGATATAAAGTAGGCCTTTGTATCTTTGTTGATCTGGTGGTATAGTTGGATGCTGACCTCAATAAGTCAACGGTCAAATGTCGAGGTTTTCTCCATCAAAATTTCACACCTTTAATACAATAAACCATCCAGTCATCGTCCCCGCGAAACACGCCCACCGGACCTCACATTCTCACGTCTTTCACGCTCCAACAAAACAACATCTCACAATCATCCAAACAAACAAATTAATATTATTATTGTTCTTCAAAGAAGCTTCAGCCCATCGGAAAATGCGGTAGCACCGCTGCTTTTACCACCCACCACCGTCTACAGCTCCTCCGCCCATAACTCATCTCTGTTCAGAGCAATAAACGGAAGAGTTGCAATAAAGAACGCAGTTTTAAAAAGATTTGATTTGGGTTTTGTTTCTTGAGGTGATTTAGGATTGGGGCTGTACAATTGATGTTGTTTCTTGAATCAATGTGTTTGATTTGAAGATTTAGGAAGAGGGTAGCGAGAAAGGATGAATCTTTTGTGGAAAGATCCTGGGGTTCCAACCGATTCATTCTATGAGGTTCGAGCCGAATGCACTGATGTTCCTAAGACCAAGTTTAAGATTAAGGTAATAATCCCTTTGTTTTGATGAAAGTTTTGAGCTTTTGGGTTTGTTATACCATTTGTGATGGATTTTTTACGCGTGTAGCCATTAATGACTGTATAAGAATAATCACTTTGTTGGGTTGAGGGAATGAACATGTTTATGTATGTGGAAAGATTAGAAATTTAGATCACCATGTGGAATTTGACCTCTTCTGATCCAGGCAGATTCAAATTGCATGATCGTAATGTATTGTGGTTCTTGAGAGGGAATAATACAGGATTTTAGCAAATGAGGATGCTGATCTTGTTTTGTGATTGGAGAACTTGTTACGTGAGATTGACAGCATAAAGAAATCCAATTTATGAGTAAACTGTTCAAGAACTAGAATTGTATATGTTAGAGTTTGAGGAACTTGAGTGATTAGTATTAGAATTGGATGAAAGCGCGATGAAAGTTAACAATGTTAGTTTTTATAGTTCAGTTTTATGGTTTCATGAAGCTTAATGTAGTTCCTGATATGTTTATCCAGTCTGGCAAGACCCTTAGTGTAAGGAAGTGGAGGTCTGCATTCAGTCCTGAAGGTTATCTTGATATAGGGCAGACCCTTGGTCGAATTTATCGCGGGGTAAGTTCCATACTTTCACCCTGAAGCCAATTTTGAAAACTTGTTTATGTTGTTCTTTGATTGTAGTGCATTTGACATTTAAATGTAGTTCATTTTTCCCTCATGAATATTATTGATAAATCAGGGGATACATCCAACAATTAGAGGAGAGGTATGGGAATTTCTACTTGGTTGTTTTGATCCAAAAAGCACATATGAGGAGAGAAAAGAGATACGACTAACTCGAAGGTAGTATATATGCATTAATTCTTTTGGGTTCTTTTTATCTTGTCACTAAGAGGTGCCAATTTCGACCCATTTACTTTTGAAAAGGTGAATTGGATTATTTTTTTAAATCTCACATAGGTCTAATGTATCAGATCTAAAGTTTATTCAATCGGGAAAGGGTACAAATGGATCAAGCGGGTCAAAACGGTTCAAAGTTGCTTAACTTCTATTTTTTAATGCATACAACCTCATAATTTGTTTTATTAAGCTCTTAGATTATTATTATTATTGTAATAATATTATTTTTGTAAGCATACTTATCTAGAAAACATGGATATAAAAGTGTTTGTGGGTCAACCCAACTTGACATTCCTATTTTAAACCGAACCTGTTACCCAACCCGGTAACAACTCGTCTGACTCACACATCTTGTCACCTCTAGTGCATACCAAGATAGCCTAGAGTTCAAGGTTGTTCTCCCTGGCGAATCAAAGAGAACTGATATTTTCTCTATGATTTTAGAGAAGAGTATATACGGCTAAAAGAACTATGCACATATATGTTCCCTCTTGTTGGAAGTGGCAAGTTAATCACTGCTCCGGTCATCACAGAAGATGGTTCTTCAACCCAAGATCCTATTGTCCTTCTAGAAGCAAAACCTGAAACGCTTATGACACCAACAACTCAAGCAACTGGTAATGTTCTTTTTTGTTTGTTTTGCAGATTTAGTAGCCGTTTAATGCTTACTAATGTAGTAAGTGGCATACATATGCAGTTGGCTCAAATGCAGCTATGTCTTGTCCGAAGGAGGAAGACAAGAAAATAATCCAATGGAAACTTAACCTCCATCAAATAGGTTAATATTTTATAAATTTCAACTCATACTTCTTTTAAACAATGCAATTTATCATTACCATGTAACATTTTATATATGGGTTATATTTATGCTAGGTCTTGATGTGGTTCGCACCGATAGAACACTAGTATTTTATGAGAAGCAGGAGAATTTGGCTAAACTTTGGGATGTTCTTTCTGTATATGCTTGGTTTGATAAAGAGGTCGGCTATGGTCAAGGTGGATCTTATTTTAATCAGAAGGTTTAAGATTCCTATTCTGATTTTGATTATGATTTTGAATTTTAGATGTGTTATTATGACAATAGGGATGAGCGATCTTTGTTCTCCCATGATAATGCTTCTTGAAGATGAAGCAGATGCATTTTGGTGCTTTGAACGTCTAATGCGCAGATTGGTACTATACAAAATCTTGCTGCATAAAGCTATAAACTTTCATTGGTTTACAAGTAGTTAAATGTGATTTCTTTATGGATTGAAGCGAGGGAATTTCAAATGCATAGGCAGTTCCGTGGGGGTGGAGTCACAGCTTTGCAATTTAGCAAATGTTATTCAAGTTGTTGACCCTAAACTTCATAAGCATTTGGGTATTTTCCAATCACTAATTATGTATGTGTTCCTTTTTTATTCCAAAAATGCATGGTAAATGAAATTATATGGTTCATGAACAGACTACATAGGTGGTGGTGATTATCTATTTGCATTCAGGATGCTAATGGTGTTATTCAAACGAGAAGTTTCTTTTGGTGATTCATTGTACTTGTGGGAGGTATTATTAATAACCTTAGTCCTTTGTCTATCTGAAATCTCACTTTAGGTTGTACGGATGATGTGGCGGGTCAGGCTGGTTGGGTAACCGGTCAGTGGTCAAAACATGGATATTTTAGTATGAACAAACGGTTTGGGTTGGGTTGGGCCATCCCACTCGCTTCTTCTTCTTCTTCTTCTTTTTTTATAGTTAATAAACAATTCATGTGTTAACATTATTACAAAACAACATTAGTATGATAATAATCAAAGCTTTTCTCAACAAAAATATTTACAATGTTTCAAACATATGAATACATTTTAGATTCCTTTCAACCCGTTTGACATGGTGAACCATATGACCTATTACCTTTATTGTTAAATCTTGTAGCTTTTGCCATTGAAGATAAAGCTAACCCAAATCGACCATTTACATATAAGTTGGTCATAATCGCTGGTTGATTAATGAATTTTAAACAGATGATGTGGGCTTTGGAGTATGATCCAGATCTATACACTTTGTACGAGGAATCTGATTCTGATAGACCTGAAGATGCCAAAGAAAAACCAAAATCATCACGCCAATGTGGAAAATTTGAAAGAGAATACTTGAGAAGTGGAGCCAAAAACGAAGAACCTCTCCCCATTTCTGTGTTTCTTGTCGCGAGTGTGCTCAAGGAGAAAAGCGTAAAATTGCTCACAGAAGCCAAGGGACTCGATGATGTTGTCAAGGTCAATATTTTCTATAGATTTATAGGAAACAAGTATTCTTGAAACATTTTCATGATGTAGAACGGTTTTTTAAATCATAATTTCTTTTGCAGATATTGAATGACACTTCAGGTAACCTGGATGCCAGAAAATCTTGCTCGGGGGCTATGAAACTTCATAAAAAGTATCTGAAAAAGGTGCCTTTTTCAAACTATATTTTCTTCTTTCTTGATTCTTAAAGGTCTCAAAGTAGGTAGTTTGGGTCTGGTGGGTTAAGTAACACGCCAAAACGGGTTGTCTTTTACATTCAGTTAATGGGTCCACTTTATGGGATTGCAGGTGAAGACGGAGAAGCCATCTTCATGAATGCGGTTTTGAAATATGAACAGAAGGAAAATGGTTGAAGACAATTTAATTGTAACGACTAATGTTCTATTATGTATGTGTACAGTTATAATTGATTATTTTTCTAGACGACGTGTATAAACTATTAACGTGTATAATGAATGAGGAAGATGATGAGTTATACTTTTATAAATAAAAAGTAAATTTTCTATGTTCTTTCTTTAATACGGTTATATTCCCTTGATTCAGTAAAATGTTATATAATAATAACCCTCACAACAGTCATGAATATCCTGTTAATCACAATCATTGTTACCTCTAAAATGTATTATTTCTGTTGCCAAAAGTTTTTCATTAAAAAATATAAAAGATACATCTCAAATACAATCCATACTACTTTGATTTACAAAACCATGGTGCCATGACCAAATCACTTAACCACTATGTTGAATCACCGGTAAGGTGAGTTAGCACCTTGCATTTTCGTAAGGTTCCAGTATGCTCCCCCACGAACCGAGAGTAGATCAGAATGTGACCCTTGCTCTGCCACCTTACCGTCTTGAATCACTGTGATGGAGTCAGACTTTTGTATGGTGGAAAGGCGGTGAGCCACCACAATACATGTTCTCCCATTCATCATCTTCTCCAACGCTTCTTGAACCAGACTCTCTGAAACTGTGTCAAGAGCACTGGTTGCCTCGTCCAACAGTAGAATACTCGGGTTCTTGAGCATTGCGCGAGCCAATGCTATTCTTTGTTTTTGACCACCTGATAGCTGCACACCCCTTTCTCCGCAGTATGTCTCATAACCATCTTTCATTCCACTGTCAAAAGTTGTATAAGATGGTCAATTAATGCAAAATGGGTTGCCGGGTCGACTTGTTTAACAGGTTGTAAATGGACAGACTTCTTTTAACAGTATATCGGGTTGAAATTATGTTGAATTGTTAAGCGGATCGTAAATGGGCTGGTGGGTCAGCATATTTAATTATACGGATTTAACAGTCAACTGAACACGATGTGCCTATATAAACACACTAAACAGTTCAACAAAATATGAGAAGTTAGATACGACAGCCTAAAACCTAATTATTTCAATGTCGTGTTTATGTCAAGATTGGCACTCTATTGGTGCTATGCTCAATTTATTTTTTCTAAACATCTGTAAACTTTAGTGACAAGGTGTTTACGTTTGAGAATATGAAACATTTTGGATAGTAAGTTGTAGTTTCGTTTTTATAATTCACAGATCCACTGTTTAATTAAGTTGATGATTTTGACACAAATAAAAAATACGAGTCATTGAAAATAGCTGAACAATTCAACCCACTACTGCAACCCGTCAACCCGCCAACCCAACATGATTGACACCCCTACTGAAACTAAGTACTATGAAAAGTAGTACCTTATGAACTCATGAGCATTGGCACTCATTGCAGCCTTCCTGATCTCAGATACCTTAGCATCTGGTTTCCCATAGGCAATGTTCTCATGAATGGTGCCAGCAAAAAGGGTTGGTTCTTGACTCACTAAGGCGATATGCGACCTTAAAGCTCGTAAGTTATAGTCTTTAATATCTCGTTCATCGATAAAAACAGCACCTTTTAAAGGATCATAGAACCTCTCGATCAGCGCTATGATGGTAGACTTACCTGATCCACTCGGGCCAACAAGCGCCACTGAAGTACCTTGTCTTATTTTAAGGTTTAGTCCTTTAAACACCATCTGATCTGGTCTAGACGGATATGCAAAGAACACATTCTTTAACTCTACACGACCCCGAATGGTGCCTTTGATAGAATCACGCCCCCACGAGGTATCTGGATCTATTTCACTTTTCTTGTCAAGTATCGCGAAGACTGAACCAACCGCGCTGTTTCCTCTTGAGATATCTTTAGTCATGCTCCCAGCATCTGCTATGGTGTATGCTGTGAACAATAATAATAAAAATGCTTGAAAAAGCCTCTGTGGAGCTATCGATCCTTCGCTCAATAACTTACCACCATACCAGTATGCCAAAGCTGTTGATGCTGCTGCAAGAAACTGTGAACTAAATAGACCAATACCCGAGTAATAAGACTGTCTAATGCTTTCCTTTCGAGGACCTTCTAAGGTGTCCTTAAAGAGTCCAGCTATCCGTTTTTGTGAAGAGAATGCGGTTATGGTTCGATGGTTGATTACGGCTTCACTCGCTAACTGACTCCCTTCCTTTTGGGCCTTTTGTGCTTTTTCAGATAAACTTTTCATTAGAACACTTCTAGCATAGAAACTACCAATGAGAAGAGGTTGTGCAGCCATTAACACCAGGGCTAGCTTCCATGACAGAACTAGTCCTAGCGTGTAAGCAAAAAATGCCCCAAAAAACGCTTGAGTTAGTAAAGATAAACGGTCTCCAACAAGTGAACGAACCATGTTAGCTTCCGTCGACAAACGAGCACAAATGGCTGCACTAGTGTTCTCATCTTGATCATACCATCCGATCTCGAAAGTCAAGAGTTTTTCAAGTAGTTTCTCTCGTACTCTCGTGGTTAACTTTTCTCCCATGACTGCAAAATAGTAGTGTTGGATGACACTGGTGACGAAGTTGAAAAGTCCAATTCCTAAGAAAATGAAAGAATAGATTCTTGCGTGACTAACGATGGTAGATTTGTCAGGCCTGAAGTAAACATTGATCATTGCACCTACACAGTACGCATTGATGGGTTGGACTGCACCCGCACCTACAGCCCCTATGCACCCATACAAGGCTTTGCGCCATTCGGGTGCATTCATTTGTAGTAACCGCAATTGGGAAGGGGCTGGGTAAGATCTTTGCTTTGAGTAATCATCTTCATCATCGCTTTCATAAGACGATTCAAACTGAACAGAATATGGTGCACTCAGGGAGAACATCCCTGGGCTGAATGGGTTCAGAGATGGGGTGCCTGGCGCACTTGATCTCGCACTTGCTGGGCTTGGTGCAACCATGGTTCTGTGATGACTAGTGTGATTACTAGATCTATCGATGACTTGGTTTTCTGGTGCAGATTGCTGCAGCTGCACCATTTTGAAGTACTCATTGTTCATTTGCATCAGCTCATCATGTGAACCAGATTCGACAACTTTCCCTGACTGAAGCACGTAGATCAGATTCGCCTTCCTGATTGTCGATAGGCGATGTGCTATTATTATTGTAGTCCTCCCAACCGACGCTTGATCTATGGCCTCTTGCACAATTCTTTCAGATTGTGTGTCAAGTGCACTTGTAGCCTCATCAAGAAGCAAGATCTTGGGATCTCTTATTAGAGCGCGAGCGATTGCAATTCGCTGTTTTTGCCCGCCTGATAGTTGAAATCCAAACTGACCAACCTGTAAAGACAAGTAATGCAAGATTGTATCATTGCCAATTGATCAAAGTCATAATAATCATATAATCAGTTTTCAAATGCAATGACTAACAGTCCTTGCAGATATTGACTTACATTCGTTTCATATCCTTCTGGCAACTTAACGATGAAGTCATGAGCATTCGCACCCTTGGCTGCTGCAACAACTTCATCCATCGATGCTCCTTCTTTCCCAAACAATATATTCTCTTTAATAGAAGTTGCAAACAGAATTGGCTCTTGATTAACCAGACCCATTTGGGATCTTAGCCACTTGAGATGAAGTTTCTTTATCTTGTATCCATCCAAGATGATTTCACCCTCTTGTGGATCATAAAAGCGTAGGATCAACGAGATAGTGGTTGATTTTCCTGAACCACTGCCTCCAACCAGACCGACGGTTTTACCAGCTGGTACGCGTAGATCCAATCCTTGGAGAATTGTAGTATCTGGTCTTGATGGGTAGCTAAAATAGACCCCCTTGAACTCGATTTCACCTCTTACGTATGACAATGCCTTTCCTTTCTTATCTTCAGAATCTATAGATGGAGTTCTGTTGATCATTTCATTGATTCTAGTTGCAGCCCCTTGTGACTCCGTTATGGCGGTTAGATTTGGAAGTGCTGTCAAGACATTCCTGCAAGATTCAAAAAACTTCTAAGCTCTATACACAAATTAGTATAAAAGCAAAACATACTTATACAAGATAGTATGAGAGTTTTTTGTATTTCTAGGTGGTTTAGAGAAAATATAAACGTTTCTATGTATAACGTTTTTGAAATCTAACATGTGTCAACTGAAATCAGTTGTCACATGTCAGATTATATAAGGGTTTACTACCCAGGGTAACGTACTGTCACGACCCGCCAAAACGCAGATCGCAACACCCAAATTTTTATCAATTAGGAGCACTTTAAGGCCAACAAGGTTGCCCAAAAGTATCAAGAACAACCCTAAAATATCTCAACATACTCTAGAATGGGCTACAAAAATCAACCATGAAGTTACCTTGAAAGATCATAAGGATTCTAGAGAAATCCTTGTAAATATCTAGTCTTAGATATTATGTAAAGATATATCTAGATATAGAACAATCTAGAAGTCATGTAACTAGTATAAATAGGTTGATGGTGCCTCATTTGCACACACCTAAGTTCCTTGTAACTCAAAACCTTGTACTAGTAATACAAGCTTAATACTTGTGTTGTAATCACACATCACGAGCATTCCACTTGTGCACTACCAATCTAACGTTACCTTACAAAGAGTTCCGCTACATAAACCACCCATTTGAGATCAAGAAGGCTGACTTAGAACGGATCTAAGTGCCGCACGGGAGCTGAACAAATAAGTCCGTGACAAGTGGTATCAGAGCCGCGTCGATTCATTGGGATGGCATCTAATCCAAAAAGGTTGTAGTCGCAAGCGTTGCCGGTGACGAGACCCGTGGGCGGGAGGATACTCGTAAAGGTGACAAGAGGACTCGAAGCATGTCTAAAGACTTGGTTGCAAGCATGGACAAAAGAGTTGAAGATGTCGAGACAGCATTGTCCGAATTCAAAAATGAAATTGATGAATTCAAGGCTGAAGTCGATATCTTCAAAACACACACCTACGACTCTTTGCAACATGTTGAGTCGTTAGGCAATGACTTCAATGAAATGAGAAGCGATCTCAAACTCGCCCTCTCCTTGATAAAGAAGGAGATGGAAGAGGCATTTACAAGGGAGTTGGGTCAACTCAAAGCCAACTTTGAGAGAGAAATCAAAGACTTGCAAACCGAACTAAGTGTTTGCAAGCGTGCACTAGCAACTGGAGGTGACAACATAATCCATGCCTCTACAAAGATAGACATCCCCAAACCATCACCGTTCGTTGGAAAACGAGAGGCGAGGGCTGTGGATGACTTTCTTTGGGAGATGGAGCAATACTTTGAGGCCATCGATATTGTCGATGACACCAAGAAGATAAAGACGGTGACTCTTTACTTGAAGGAGACCGCAGCTTTATGGTGGCGACGAAAGCACATGGAAATTGATAAAGGTACGTGCACCATACAAACCTGGACTGATTTCATAAAAGAAATCAAGAAACAATTTTATCCGGAAAACGCTGAACACGAAGCAAAGATCCGGCTTCGTAATCTAAAGCAAAAGGGTAGCATCAAGGACTATGTCAAAGATTTTACTACCCTTGTGCTAGAAATTCCGGACTTGTCACCAAAGGACTCTCTCATATACTTCATTGATGGCTTACAAACATGGGCAAGAACCGAGCTTGAACGAAGAAATGTTCAAGACCTGTCCTCAGCCATCATTGTTGCTGAAAGCTTGATCGACCATAATGAAAGGCGATCACAAAAACCCACCATTATGGAGGATAACGAAGGAAAAGGTGGGGGAGCAAGACCCCACAATTATAACCAAAATCAAAATCGAAGAGAAGATAATCAACGACCACCAAAATATGGAAAGGAAGGGCAAATAATCAAAGGATGTTTCCTTTGCGATGGACCACACAATGCGCGGGATTGTCCGAAAAAGGCTAGACTAACAGCCTTGATCAGATCTGATGACGAACCATCAGAACCAGAGGAGGTTAGCCTAGGAGCAATGCAACTTCAACTACTTAATACTTTAAGTACAGTTGAAGGCAAGCCCTTGGTGATGGCAAACCAATCAAACCCAACCACAATCAAAGACAACTCGAAGACAAGATCAAAGGGTCTTCGGCTCGTAAACATGGAAATAAAGGGGAAACTTGTGAAAGCGTTGGTTGACACCGGAGCAAGCCACAATTTCATCTCACCTGAAGAGGCTCGAAGACTTGGCTTAAGGATCACCACGCAAGAAGGATGGATCAAGGACGCCTCTGGGAACGCCAAACCAATAGAAGGAGCAGCATGGGGCGTAAAGACAAAGATCGGTACGTGGGCAGGGAAGTTGCACTTCTCAGTCGTTCCACTAGACAACTATGATATCATACTGGGAATGGACTTCTTTCGAAAAGCAAAAGCCTGTCCAGTAACATTCCTAAACACCATGTACATCATCAAAGGAGATCAGGTGCACACAATTACCTTGGAGCCGGATACAAGGCGTCAAGGCAAAACCATCTCTATTTTGCAACTCATGAAGACAACTCATGGGGCATCGAGGCAACACGACGAGGACGTCGTGGCATTAGGAGGGGGAGAATGTCACGACCCGCCAAAACGCAGATCGCAACACCCAAATTTTATCAATTAGGAGCACTTTAAGGCCAACAAGGTTGCCCAAAAGTATCAAGAACAACCCTAAAATATCTCAACATACTCTAGAATGGGCTACAAAAATCACCATGAAGTTACCTTGAAAGATCATAAGGATTCTAGAGAAATCCTTGTAAATATCTAGTCTTAGATATTATGTAAAGATATATCTAGATATAGAACAATCTAGAAGTCATGTAACTAGTATAAATAGGTTGATGGTGCCTCATTTGCACACACCTAAGTTCCTTGTAACTCAAAACCTTGTACTAGTAATACAAGCTTAATACTTGTGTTGTAATCACACATCACGAGCATTCCACTTGTGCACTACCAATCTAACGTTACCTTACAAAGAGTTCCGCTACATAAACCACCCATTTGAGATCAAGAAGGCTGACTTAGAACGGATCTAAGTGCCGCACGGGAGCTGAACAAATAAGTCCGTGACAGTACGCTCTAAAAAACCAAAATACTTTAAATAACCTACTTGAAACTGTTATGTTTATCTAGACCACCTAAAAATCCAAAAAACTCGATAGATTGAGGTGTCAACAAACTCATTTATACTTACAATCCTCCCATGAGCACATTGAATCCAGCGACGAAAATAGCTCCACCCTTTTCGCCATGTTTAGTGACGAGAAGAGACCCAACCCACGCCTGAAACGCCCAACTGACATATATCATTCCCATGCTTCCGAGCATTAGTCCTCTAGCCAAACCTTGTTTGATTCCTAACTCCATGGTGGTTTGAAGGGCCGTGCTGAACTTATCAAGGGTCTGACTCTCTCCAACATAAGAATAAACGGTTCTTATGGACGAAATCGCTTGTTCTGCAATACTACCAGCTGTGCCATACGATGCAACCATCGCCATTCCTACATCCATCATACGTTTACCAAGTCCTAGAGCCGGAATAAGAAACATGATGGAGAATGGAAGTGCTGCTAGTGTAAGCCGCCACGAGAGAACGAACGCGAACACGTGGCAGAAGAAGAAGGATGACATGTAGGCTACACAATTTGGTTCTGGTCTAGTTAGATATTTTATTGTCTTGGTTGTTTATTTTAGTGTTATGAAGGTGAAAACCTTTTCGCCTATGGTGATTTGGATTGTGTTGGAATCTGCAGAGATTGTCGAAACAACTTGGTATGTTGTGGATGATCCGGCTTCTTGGGTGTCAAAGAAACCGACATCTTGTTTAAGGACGGATTTCAGGTACTCTAATCGCATTCGAGAAGTTTGTCTCTCTGCGGTCCTTGCCCAACATAGTCCTTCTGCAAACACAAACGCAAAAGCACGATTGGGTTGACCAGAAACTTCTTTGTCTAATCTTATAATAACTTACTAAATAACTAATGCTTTAATTTGTATAAATTGTATCAGTAGACGTTACTGGGTATTTCTGATCAACGTTTGTGACGAAATCACCATGGTCGCAAAATTAGCTACCACCATCAATCATGTGACAAAGTGGTCGCAACATTGCCGAGTATTCAAACTCAGGTCTCAAATTGCTATTAGTTTAAAAATAAAATTAAACCGACGGTCACAATCTACTCATTGAAAAATCGGGCACAAATCAATCACTAATAAGCAGTCACAAACGGTTTGAAATTGGAGACCGAAATATCGCTCAGCCAAACAGTCATAGAATTTTCAGCCGTTGCAAATGTAATTTATGCAAGACGATTTTGGTAGCAGCAATTTCAGTCGCAAAAACTATTTGTAACTTAAATAGCAGTTGCAAATACCCAGTTTTCTAGTAACGAGAAAAATAATCTTATTTGTACAAGAAAATTTTTTTAGTATGTGTATATGTAAATATTTTTTTAACGACTTTCATTCAACCATATCCAGTCTTTCAGATTTTTCTATTTCTCGTGTTTAAGCATTACAGATAAAACACAACCAAAACCGACTATTCACGACAATCAAGTAAATATGCCAATTTTTCCATCTTGCCAAGAATCAATCAAGTAACGGTAACGAACCAACTTACCAACAAAAGCAGCTACACCAACCAATATTGCAACATACAGCAACCTAAGAGAATACTGAAACAAAAACAACATGAGTAAACGAACATACACCAAAAGAATCGATCATGTTCTCATCGGTTACCTTATTAACAGTCGCAATAGAGACCGTGGCGTTGGGGTCTCCATAATCGTTAATAACATCGCTAAGAACATACATCGTTAACGGAATCTGCAACCCATCACCGATACTCCCTAACGTCCCCCAAAACATCAAAAACTTGTCATAACCTTCGGCATACCGAAACAGCCCATCTTTCTTATCTCCACCACTCTCCTTCATTTCCCGACACCGACCCAAATGAGTTTTTAACTTAAACAGTTAAACTTAATCTCAAGAGTTTAATTATGACATGTTGTGGATGTTAAATAAGCTAGTGTGACAGTTGCTAAATAACAATGGCATCATGTTATGTCATGTTGAAAGCCGGCATTGGCTGCTAATGGTGTAATTGGTATAATTGGATGTTAGTAGGAATCTGTAATTCCGGCTAATAATATTATTAGCTATGTTATGTGTTGGCAATTGTCTTTTATGTTTCGAGATGTTGTTTGACATATCAAACCGAGGCTAGCTAGAAACAAAGTTTTTTTTTAAACCTAAGAAAGATTTTGTATGATCCGGCGTAAGAGTAGCTTCTGAATTTCATTTGAGATTTGTCGTCACGCGTTGTATGTCTTGTAATGTAGTAGTACGTGATAAATTATACATGTGACGTAAAATTAAAAGATAAAAAGTGTCGCACCCTGTTATTTTTTGTGTGTGGGTGATAACGGAGCGAATGATTTGTTTCCATTAGATGATATGCCGTCTCACACATTTTTAAGTTCCTTGTATAATGTAATCTTGTGTCAACTTTAAATTTGTTTTATTTATAAAAACAAAAATCTTAGCGATATAATTGTCTATAGTCTATACAATTACATAAGAGTCTTACTTTTTTACACTAATGTGACTAAAATATTTATTTTAATAAACTGTGTATATTTTTTATATATTGTGAATGGACATAAATTTCAATTAAATATACATAATGCAAAATTTAACAAATTTGATAGAAAAAATATACCAAGTTTTTCTTTTGATAAAAAGAAATTTTGAATTTTCAAATTTGGTTGATAACCATCTTAGCCCAAAACATAAACAAACATTTAAGAAATACGTTTATGGATTTCATTTATTTTAATTTAACATGTTGTATGGCCACAAGTGATGAGACATATATACTTATCCTATGTTAAATGATAAAGTGACATTACATTATTATTATTATTGTTTAATTTGACCCACTCAACAACATGTAAACGTGCCAAATGGCATAAAACAAACATATGATTATAATTTTGATAACATAATTGAGTTCTATCTTGGCAATATGACATGCATGACTAATTCACGTTAAACTTATTCAAGATTACGATCGTTTTGGTTAATTTATGTCATGATCAAGTTTCGTTATCTTAGGGACCATCAAAGGTTGTTTTGTTCTTCAATTTTTTTCAATGATTATGAAAACAGTGTGTATTCAATAGAGACAGTAGGCGGTTTTGACCCATCTTCTATCACTGGACTCTGTTTAATGGTGTTATGGCATGACAAATAATGTAGCATGCCACAATATCATACGCAAATAAACACTAAATTTGACTTTTAAAGTAGAACAAACTATAGAGAGCCCTGTTAAACAAAATAAAAACTACTATATAAAATGCTGGTATTTGCGTATACTTTTCATCTTTCATCTTTTATCTTTAAAAAATACTCTAATCATCCTTTATGTATACTTTCCATAACAAATTACGTCCTTTATACTAACGAGCGTTAATTTCTTCTACGTTAAGTCAATGACATTTTAGTCTTTCTACCCCTTAAAGGACTATTTTTGAAACTTTAAACCTAATTTAAAGGACGTTTTTTCGTAATTAGCTTTATTATTTCAAAATTTGTTATACATATAATTTTTTAAATTATTTTAGTCTAATAAAGATATACAAGTAACATATATACAAATTACAATTTTATCATAACTTTTAACAATATAAATTATAATTAGTTAATAATTATTTATTAACTAATTTGAATTTATATTATTAAATTTGTATTAATATTATTATGTTAAATATAAAATTTAGACACAGTCAACTTTTTTATTAATTTAAAAATATTAATATAATTACTAATTATCAAATACTTGTGCATCATAATTTGTACCTTACCTTTAGGGTTGTATCCATTTTTTTTATCTATAATTTTTTTTACTTTTAACCCTAATACTTTACATCGTTTTACACTTTGGAGTTAACAATCCGCACGTGCAAACGTGCATGTGTGATTTCACGTTTTTATGCCTATTTTTTCAGTTTATCAGTCACGTCAAAATGTGCAGGTCCTAGATCGACTTAGTTATTGTTTTTAATGTTTTACGTTTCACTTGCGTAGTTCAATGTTTTTACTTAAAACTAGAATATATCTTTAGTTAAAAAAAAACACAGGAGGAACGGTTTATGAAAATTAGTTAAAACTTAATTAAAAAAACTAATCATATGTGACCCTCTCTATTTATCACTATTATATTTTAGATTAAAAAAAAGTTTAAGGTAATAATCTATAATTATATAAAAATATCATGAAAAATATATTAAAGGTAAAATATATAGGGCTAAGGGTGTAAGTATAAAAAATAATATTACTATTTACATAATTTATATTTATATGTAATTATATAATGAAAATAATTAAATAATATATGTTATGTTATATGTAAAAATCATATGTATATGTAAAATTTGAAAAATACATTAATTAAAGGTAAAAGAGTTGCAGAAACGTCCTTTATGTTTAATTTTTAACATAAATAGTCCTTTAGAGGTAAAAAGAGCAAATTACCCTTGACTTAACAGAATAACTTAACAACAGTTATTTTAAAGGGCGAAATCTGTATAAAAGATATACATAAAGAATGATTAGAGTATTTTTTTAAGATAAAAAATAATACATGTAATATTATATATAACTAAAGGATATTTTCTGTAATTTTGTCTAAAAACCTACTACAAAGTTGGACATTTGCAAAAGAAAAGACAGTAGTAAATTTTACAATCGAAAAAAAGGTTGTAAAATCTAACGACCAAAACTTATTAGGTCACGAAAAAGTTGCAAAATTTGTGACCGTATAAATTTTGACGCAAAACGCTTGCAAAATTGTTAAGAAGCATTTAATTACCGCAAATATGTGAGAAGAAATAAACTAAATATAAAAGTATACCCGGTGGCAAACTGGCCGTAAAAGTATGGCACATTTAAAAATAAAAATATCCTTCGCTGCCAAACTAGGCGCAAACAATTACAAGTTGGCCGCTAAAAGCAGGCGTATATCTGTGGAAAAATATGGTGATCGGTAAAAGGCGGTTGCAAACTAGTCGCAAAACACAAAGTCGCAATTCGTCACAAGATTTGCAACCGCAAAAACAGTCATTATATCGCAAAGGACTCATTAATTGAGACTACACATAACACTGAGATTTTTGCGATCATATTCTTAGTCACACATTAACGTGAGAATTTCATCATTAAAAAAAGCCTACAAGCAAGTACTAAAGAATGCAAGGAAATCACAAATGAATTAAAAAATAAAAATCACACCAAGATTTCCAACTAACCCATTTTAACCTTGATCTGTTTGTAATCCAAAAAAAGCTTAAAGTTTTGATCTCTTGCATTATCTTATTTGAGTTCACCGTTTTGGTCTTGAAAATCTTTTCATTTATTGCTTTCAAAGACAACAATTGCCATCAGAAAAATATCACCAAGGCTTTTATGATCTTTACTTGAGCCTTGCTACTCAGCCCACTGTTGAGAATTACCGTAATAAATTGAGAGTCGCGAAACGCTATCAGATTGAAACTATTTGGGTTCACATCAAATTTTCAATCGGATAAAAATCAATTCAAAGAACAAGTATGGATATGAGTGTGAGAATTCGTGAACAGAGAAAAACAAGAGTGACCATGAATTGATTCGAAATTAGCATTTGCAGGGAAGGGATGAAAACTGCCTACACTTTTTACTCTCTAATTTCACATGTGAAATTTCGGAAAAATAAATTTTTAATGTATTTTTGATAAAGCAATGTTTACCAAAATAAAAAATTTCCAAGCTGGCCTATCAGCTCGACCCCAGCCAGGGGTTGCCGCCCCCTTGAACTCCGTTCTCGGGGGCGTTGCCCCTGGACCCCCGTCCCCTTGAACCCCGCTCTCGGGGGCGCTGCCCCTGGACCCCCCCAAGGGGGCGTCGCCCCCTTGGAACCCCCATTGCTTAAGGGATTCGTCCTTAAGAAGGTTTTTAATTTCGAAGATTATAATACACTCAAACAAGCGTGCACTCCGCACCTTCTAACTTGTTTAATGGATATTATGATCACATTGATCATTAGTCAATCCAATTATACTAAAATATCTAACACTCACTGTTGTTAAACAACGAAGATTGGAAATTTTACACCATAATTCAATCTGCCTTTAAACATCTCTCGCAATGCTACATTTAATAAGTGAGTGATTCGCATCTTTAGAAAATAAACCACAAGAGGGGCATGTAGATGATGTGACATTAATATTTGTTTTCAAGAATCGGGTTCTAGACTTTTGATGAACAATTTTGCTTTTAGAGTTATTAAAGTTTACTAAATGATGAAAGAATCGGGTTCTATACTTTTGATGAACAATTTTGTTTTAATATCCTTCATGGAAGCCATCTCCTTCTTACAATTATTAAGTCTCGGGTCTAACTTAAAATTTAACCAGATGTTTTTGCTCTGCCAAAATCTTCATATTGTGAGTACTTAGTTTTCTAGTAATGCAACCAACAATGCTAAAAATGAATTTGACATCTATACTAATAAATTAAAATATCCAGAAGCCACATATCATTGTTTTTTAATTTTCACCTAGCCTCAACCTAGTATTTGAACATCTGTTGTTAGTAGAATGAAAGTTAATCATTTAGTGATACATTAATGCTAATGATTATTTATATCATTTCCAAATTATTAAACAAGTTTTTTTGATAAATTAAAAATATGAATCTGTATATTAAAAAACATAATTTTTTTAAATACAAAATTTATGAAATATAAATTTTTTAATACAAAGAACTTTTAAAAAAAATGACATTTTAAAAAAAGTATTTTTTTTTAAATGGACAATTTTTTTCAAGCAAAACTTTTTTAAATATGAAAGTTTCGAAAAATGTTGTTATTGTTTTATTATCTAAAGTAGATAATTTTATATAATACTAATTACTAACTTAGTTGTGCCTTATGGTCTGTACCTTATGTTTTATAGATTGTACTTATATTGTTTTTTTATATTTTTTTCTTTTAACCCTATAGTTTTTAACATTTACATTTAACATTAACATCTTTTTTCACTTTCAACTTTATTCTCATTTGTTTTTATTCTTTTACAATTTTTTCATTTTATGTGTCAGTCTAAACTTTTCGAGTTAACATATTACTGCAACATACGTATGTGGTTCAACATGTTTACATCTATTTTTTTCTGTTTAACCGCCGCGTTGTGTTTTACATTTCATTCTGATTTATATACATTAACACGCCGTAACGCACATTCATTGTTCAACGTTTTTACATATATTTTTCGTTCAGTTTTATTTTTTTATTTTATGAGCTTTTTGGTGTTGGTGTTTGCTAACAATGTGTGACATTAATGATAATTAGCATGGTTTTACGCTCCCACCGCAACACATAGGGCTTGAATACTAGTATAGTAATTTCAATCCTATTTTATCTAAAATACTATTTTTTAAATTTCTAAATATTAATAAATAAATATTAGTTTAATATTTTATCTAACGTAATACGTAAGTTTCAAAACCAGTGGTTTAATATTTATAAAACGTTGACTAAAGATTATAGGAAAGAACAGATTTTAGGATTTGATATGATGTCATGATGATGTCAAATTCTCTTTGAAATGCCTACTGGCCGTCGTATCCAGCATCCAGGTGCACATCCAACACTTGTGCCGGCAAGTCGGCAACACCAAAGTTATTCTTTGTCATACAATTTTTAAATAATATATTAGAGTTATCAAAATAGGGCGAGTCGGGAAATTAATAAAACGAGTTTTTTTTTAAACTCAGTCGTAACTAGGGCTGTTCAAAAAACTTATGACCCATAGCTCGCTAGAAAATTGTTTGAATATAGCTTGCTCGAAATTGGCTCGGTTTGTAAACGAGCCAAGGCTGAATCAAGGTCAGCTCGGCTCGTGGTTTGCTCGTCGATTTTTTAAAACTAAAGACTTAACTATAATTTTATAAAGTATAAACCAAATTTATGTCATATTCTCTAAATAATTCAAAGACATGATCAATTTGATAATTTTAATAAAAAAATAATAGTATTAAAATATACGGGATGATTATATTTCATTAAATATCAATCATGCGTAATTGTTTCAATAAGTTAAGATAACTGATATAAAAATATTATATTTTATTAATACATATCTCAATATTTGTAAAAAATTACAAAATTATTTTTTTCTAAAAATAAACAAATTGGCTCATATATATTTGTTAGGTAGTTACATGTCGGGCATCGGGTATACCTGTTAGTTTGTAAACATTACCAGTGGCATTTTCTTATACGTTTCTTACTATTTTAAGTTTTATATAATCTTATAATCCAATGAAATTAGAATTATAAAAACTAAAAATTGGAGAACTAATTAGTTGATTATTCTATTACCCAAGGATAAAGGAAAATAAAAATAAAATATTTACGTGTATAATTCAGGTAAACAGGTAAACATTTTTCTCCTGATCAAGCCGAGTATCATCTAATATCATACCCCTCTCGTACCATGAATGTTTTTAAACAGATGGTCTCATACGACGATCCTTGAATACTTATCGCATTAATTACACGTCCCAAAAGTTTTAGACTTCGGGTTTGCCATCAAATCCTGGTACATTCGCCATCCTTATTGGGGAGCCGTATCAACCCTTGTAGTCTTGTGGTTTGATCCAATGTATAGAAGGGTCTTATATCACTTTAGGTTCCAATACATACTAATATCCTTGTAATTTACTTGCACATATATGTACACACACAAAAGACATTCACTTCTAGTTATGGTCATCATATTAGCTAAAGCCACAAAAGACGCACCACTAGACACTGGTTCTTTTTCTTTTTTTTTTCAACTTGGATTTTTTGTGTCAATAAATGCATTGATTCTTCATTTAATAACAACTAGTGCACCCCACCCTAGCGATTAGACTCTAGCACTCCTCCAAACAGAGGCTCGTTCGAGGCCTTCTAAGGCCAGTTTTTTAGGGTATCAATTGTATCGGGTTGAGGGTCATAGGTTGGCGGGTTGGAATATCAAACTCAAACACGACTCGTATTTTTATTAGTGTCAGCACAAACCCGAACCCATATGAAACCATGTAATCCAAACCTGATTTGTTTAACCCATGTTTCTAAAGAGATCAAAATACTCAATGAAAATGTAAGATTTGCACTTTCAAATTGCATATACAATAAGACATCACTTCAAGTTTATAATTACTATATGCTTTTAGTAATATACGTTTGTCTCTTCTAAAAGTTTTAAAATAAAGTTCAAAACTCAAGTTGTAAATTGAACTTCTAAACTGAAAAAAGAAAACTAAAAATACTTTATTAATACAAAACTTAAAAGACTTATAATAATTTATTATAGCATGCATTATTAAAATGGTTAACCGGTGAACCCGTTTTCAAGTGTGTCAACCCTAACCTGGCATGTTTTTAAGCAGGTCAACCCAAACCCAACCTGATTTTTTTTCACGAGATGTGTTGTCCAACCCAAAACCTGTTTTTTTTCGTGTCGGGTTCAGATTCTCATCAAGAATTGTCATCCTTAGTTTTTTTGGTTTTTCCCTCTTTCCCAACAAAATACCTTTTCCCCCACCTCATCAAATGGGAAAAACTCAAGTTTTTATTAATAAGATGTGATTCCATAACTATTTGTGTGACATACAAGTTACTCTTGTTAATAAGATGTGATTATGTAACTAGTTGCGTGATATACAAGTCATCGGTCTATCTTCTTTAGTTTTTTTTTCCCTTTCATTAGCTGAGCAATTAGAGTATATAATATTTCAGGGTCAGGATTGGAAGGAGGTAGAATATATGTATGGTAAAGAATGTAATGAGATGATGGTGGGTCGTAGTCTGTATATATCAGAGATCGAATTGAATTCAATGAAATAATAAAAGCAGCAGACTGCATGTGAGAATTATGTAATAAAATGACATGACTTTACGTATTGGCAAAGTTAACTTCATCATCACCAAACAACCCAACACAACACCCCCTCATCTTACATACTTTTTTCTTCTTCCTCGTTAAAATGAATATATACATCAAAATTTTAAATTTAGGTAGAAAGAATTAAGGTTGTTTAAAGCGCTCGTTGTTCGATACTCGTTCGAAATTTGCTCGGTTGTAAACGAGCCGTTCGGCTCGGATCAGTTTGTAAACGAGCAAAGCTCCACACGGCTCGAATTATTTTTATTTTTAAATATATATATAGTTTATACATAGCATTCTAATAGATTTGACATACTGTATACATTATATTTATACATACTAGATTAATCAACCTAATAAAAAAAATGACACTAACAATTAATGTGAAATCCTAAGTCGCTATGAGAAAAATTTGACATCGCTCTTACTCTTAGTCGATCATCTCGCGCTCTCACATATCGTTCTTTGCAGTATGCTCACCGTCATATCGGTTACAGCCTTAGCCTCATCGTCAGCCACAACATGTTGTTATTCATGAAAATGTTATGTTATGAAATGCGGTTGTTTTTTAAGTAATTAAAACCTAAGACCCAACATTTTCATCGTCTCTCATTGTTATATAAATCGGATGACACACTAGATAGTTGAATTGTACAAATTGTTCACCGTTCGTTTGCGCTCACTCAACGCTCGATCGAAAAATTAACGCTCGAAAAATGCTCGTTTTATTCTCCGCTCAGTTGTAAACGAGCCGATCGGCTCGGTTCTGGTTTAGAAACGAACCAATCCGCTTGATTCAGCCCGGCTCGTCTCGTGAACACTTCTGGACACAATTCACTTTGTGACTTCCACATTAAGATTTTACAAGTTCTATAAGCACCATGCACAAGTCTTTGTATTATTTTTAAAATTACAATCATGAACTTCCAATATGGCGTTCTTATTTTTAAGTAGACTTACCATTTAAAGTTTATACTTTTCTTTTTTATATGTTTATTATTATTTGCCCATCCAAATTTTGACACATGCCCACTCATAAAGGTTTTTTTTTTTTTTTTCCTATTATAACTTTTAAAATGTAACATTTTATATAATTTTAAACCTATGTTACTGATTGTTTATTTTTTATTTTGTTTTTTGCTTTTCTCTTATAACTTTTAAAATATAATATCTTATAAAATGTTGAATATATGTTGCGGCTGTTTATTCTTTTTATTTATGTTTCGGAGTCATTCAAAACTGGGTTGTTTGTGACAATATACAAGTCATCGAATCACAAATTAACATACAAATTGTCAAATATGTTTCAAGTTTTAACTCTTTTTTTAGCGTTTTTATGCTTTATAAAATTCATATTTTTATGCTTTATGAAATTCATATTTGTGCACTTCAATATGTTTGTTTTCATCAACATTTCATCACAAAAAAAAAATCATAATGAGAATGCTAATGTAAATCATCAAAACCAAACTTTACAAATTTAAACATCTCCGCCATACCGCGCGAATTTCATCCACTAGTTTACTATATGAAATTGATAAGTTTCATAAATTCTTCTGGTTATATGGTCTCCTCATGTAACTTTTAATGTTTCTGGTTTATAATCGGTTAATTAAACAACGGTTAAAACACATACATTTAACACAACAAATATACTAGAAATTGTTTTAAAGAAGTTTATAAAATTACTCACGTACGATTAGTTTGAAAAGTTTCTTTCAAGCTCAGGAATTGTCGATTCATTAGTACTCTTTACACACGTAGTTACTAATCAAGCTGTTGGGACCAGGCTAACTAAAGCAATGGGTCATATTATTAATTCGAGCCTAGGTTGTCACTATATAACTTAAAAACTTGATAATTCAGCCCTACCGAAATAGGGTTCCATCGTTATTATTTCATGAGAAACCAATATAGATTAGTTTTAAAATTCTGGAACACGTACGGATTAAAATAAAAAAAATTATGTGTGGATGTGTTTGGTTTGAAGGTTTTCGGAACAAAGAATACATGGATATGGGGATGTAGTGGTGTCAATCTTGTCAGGCTGACAGTTGAAGGATGGAATTGATGAAATCGAACATAACTTATATATTTATTTGTGTTAAATGTTTAAGTCAAACAACCTAAATTCACTTTATATAATATATCACCCCTAAATGTCCAAGATGTACTTATATAATTTATAAGCTTAAAATGCGTTGATCAATGATCAAGTTTTAAGATACAATGTGTTTATAGGTCTTTAGGATGATTTTTTGGAGGCGTTTCAAGAAAAAAAAAACTTCACTTCAGGCAACTACATCTTTAGTAAATCTTTAAAGGTTTGAAATTTTTGAATCGTTTTATTTATTTATTATTAAAGATTTGAATATATTAAAGTTAAGTTATAAATAATTGATTGTATATTATGTTTTGTTTTTAGTGATTCAAATTATCTTCAAACATCTTCTTCTTAGTATTCAACATTTTCTACAAGATATTCATTAAATGGTTCTTAATTCTTACTTTGTAACTTTGCTATAAAAGATTTGTGGTTTTTTCTTTAACAACCAACGAATACTATAAACTCAGTCACCCGGGTAAACTTATTGGCGAAAGGCTACCCACTCCTTACAAACACAGATAGCGTTGGTGACCAGTCCCACCCACCATTTCAAGGGAAACCCACCGTAAAAAAATCCATTGTGATAAAACCACTGGCATAGTTAGAGTATATTATATTAAGTGAGACTCAAACTTATTACCTTTATAATGAAAAACTATAAGATACTTTATCCTAAACCAATTGATTTAGGACTAATTGACAAGATTTATATTTATACATATTTTATTGCTTCAATGTATATAATGGTTTGTATATGTGTGTATGTACATGTGTTTATTCATTTATTATTTCATATAAGATGGAGGTTTAAAAGGGAACATTAAAAAAATAGGCTACTAGAAATCAATCATAGCTACACATTTTAATTCCAAAAAATTCAAAAAACAAAAATAAAAATAAAAACAAAAACTTTTGTTTCATCGCAATTAAGAAAAATCAAAAAAATAAAAAATAAAAAAGACGTCAAGTTGATTTGACTTGTAAAATAAACTTTTTTATAAAATATATCGATTTCACTTGTGAAATGTGACTTTTTTATTTTTATTTTTTACTTTTCTTTTCTTTTTTACGTTGAAATCATATAGTTGCATTTTTTTTTCTTTTTCTTTTTCTTTGAATTTTTTTAAAATAAAAATGTCTGGCTAGGATTGGTTTCTAATTCTCTATTTTTTGTGCTCCCCATAAATATATAATGTATTTATGTATCTACATGTGTATTATATGTGTTCATTCATTAATTAATGGATATAATATCTATACTATATATAAAGTATATGAAAGAGGTATTTTAAAATACCATAAAATTAAAAATAATTATTTTACTCAACGCATAAGATACAACTACTTTTGAAGGTAAAATAGTATTTTTAATATTATTTACAGATTATCCCTTATAATTAGTTACATAATAATCTTACACGTACGGTAACTTACATAAAATTTTATATTATCTACCTATAAACCAAATAAAACTTAATTGTGTTTTAAGATTTCAGCTATATCTTTTAATCTATCATATTTAAAAACTTTTTGAGACTACAATTGTAACCTGTGTATTTTTTAAACGTTTTGATGTAATTTTTTTTTGCTGAACCGATCTTTATTTTGTGAGGTACAATAAGTTACTGCGTAAATGTACAAGTCTTTATGCAAAACCGATTTATTTGGTATTTTAAATTTTAGCTTAAAAAAATATAATAGACTTTTGTAAAATTACTACAAGAATAACAAAAATTAAAAACACGTGTCGGATGTAAAATGTCGGCTCGTCGCATTGCGCGGGCACCCTTCTAGTATTTATGTATGTATATAGTATATGTGCGTGTGTACGTGTTTATGTGTATAGATATATGATCATCTATTAACTCTCTTTTCTTTAAACCATAGAAAATCAATTAAACAAATGCCAGATGTACTAAATAATGACTAATCATTATGGACAATTTAGGCAATCCATATAGTAGTTTGTTATATTAATCCCTAACTAAATGCAAATAGTTAATGATAAAATATTTTTTTATAAATGTTTTCTTATTATTATATTAGACAAAATTTTAGATACTCTATTTGTAAAATAAATTTAACCAAGAGAATGGAACGAATGAGAACATAGCACTGTGTATTAAGTAGCACAATGAAAAATAACATTGTGTTATAAGTAGCAAATTGAAAATAGTATTGTGTGTAAGTAGCATGTTGTAAAGTATGTAAATAACACTGTTTAAGTAGCAATATATAAATAGTACTGTGTATAAGTAGCACCGTACGTGTAAATTGTGTAACTAGTATCGTATCAAAAAGCGTAGTGTTTAACTAGCATTTTGTAAATAATGTAAGTAGCACTGTAAAAATGTAACACTCGGTAAACATTTCTAAAAATTGTTAATTTTTTTTTTAAAATTGTAATATTACTCATCTTATAGATAAAAAATGCTTTTATGGTATTTTTTTTAAAAATATAATACATTTTATATAAGTTCTTTAAGTTTTAAGAGGATGATAGAATTAGTAATTAATGGAAAACGTCAAAATTTAGCAACTTCTCTTCATTTATACGAGTGTTCTAAGTTTTTCTAACTAGCATAATTACTGATATATCAACTTACTCCTTGAATGGATGATTAATATAAGTTATAGTACATGCGGTGAAATTTAACTACTTAAGTTAGTATTTAGGAGTCGTGAATTGTTACTAATAGAATGTAATTTTTATTTATATAGGCACATTTCTTAAACCATAGAAAAATTATTATTCACATAAAAGAAAGAAAAAAAATTAAAATGATGTGTGGCTTTTTAGTACGTTAAAAGATTTAGTAGAACATGGCTAAACAAAATAAACAATATTCAGAAAATATGGTTTTAATAAATATCCTATATGACGGGCCTTAAAAAAGTGAAAACCAGAGAAAAGGAGTTTCGAACACGTGTGAAAGACTTAGCACAAACCACTAGGACATAACCAATATTGTGTTAATGAATTATTTTTCATAAATATATATGCTTAACTTATAACAATCATATAATAATAATAAAACTAATAAGGATTTTACTGTAGAAACCTACTTTTGTTTATATATGTATGTGTATATTTTATATATATATGTATTATAATATGACTGAGAGGTTAAGGGGTTAGCATCTTGAAAATGAAAAGTGAAGAACCAAATTAAGATACATACAACATAAATCTAATGAAGCCACAAAAACCTAAACCTCAAGCAAGTTTAGGTAAGAGATGGCAAAACCTCAACAGATGGTTGCCTTCTGATCACCTTGTACTTCTCCATTTTATATCTCTCTTGTCCCTTCACAAACATACCAAAACAACCTTTTATAGCATCATCTGTTGGTTGGCTGCAGCTGATGAAAATGCAGTTGCATATATCACCAAGTTTACGACATGTGACCGTCTTACCCGCGAAAGGAGTGAGGGAGTTTATAAAAGTTAAGGTTGGATCAAGAAGGTTGTCTTATAGGATGGTGTTTTATACACTCCTGTTCTTCACTTTTCTTCTGCGGTTCGTGTTCGTGTTGACTGCAGTCGACACCATTGATGGTCAAACCAAATGCTCCTCCATCGGTACGGTTAATCCCATTCTTAATTCACTTGCATATAGAATCAAATCTGCAAGTTTTGAGTTTTGATCAGTGAGTTACAAGAATATGCTAATAGATAGTTAACATAATAACATATTAACATCATACCATGTGAGTGTCAGGATCTTCAAAGTGTATTTATTATTATTATTTTTATTTTGGGGAAAAAGATATTTGCAAAAAGATGGATAAAAAACATTCATTTACATAAATATAGTTTTTTTAGGAAAAAAGATTATTTATTTCTTATATTAGAAAATGAAAATGATTCAAAAGTCCACCTATATTAAATTGATAGACCAACTAATGGGATGGTAAAGATCAGTTAAAGGTCAACAATCAACATATTTAAATATATATGTTAGTTAGATGACAACTAACTTTTTATGTGCTGAAATGACAGGTTGTCTGAAGAAGTTAGGACCAAACATGTTGGGTAAAAACCACCAATCAAGTGTAATCTCCAAAAACCTTGTTTTTTGTCATATAAAGTGAAACTTTTAGGCATTTGTAAACCTTTTTATTCTATCTGGATTGAACTTTATTGGTTCAATTTGCTTGTTAAACAATGATTTTTTGGTTTCTGCAAGGTCCCAGAAGTAATATACCAAATCTTAGAGGACCCCTCCGGTAAATATGACATACCACGAGGGTCTGATGCGGACATTCCTCAAACTTTGGAAGATTTTGTTTATAGTTTGAAAGGCAGTAATAGGCCAGATGCAAAGACCTTTGCTATCAAACTCAAATCCATGGTATATACTATATTCAACTTATTTACTGTTTTTAGTATTGTAGACCAATCAAGAATTTTAGCTAAACGCGTCAAAACAAGTTGAAAGTCGTCCAATGTCTATTTTTAGTTCGTAATTAATGAGCTAATTACTTAAAAATCATTTGCTTCATTTTTGTTTTCCAGCTGACCCTTCTGGAAGAAAGAACTAGAAAAGCAAAGATCCAAGAATATCTGTACCGCCACGTGGCGTCGAGCAGCATACCAAAACAGCTTAACTGTCTAGCCCTCCAGCTAGCCAACGAGCACGCCACCAATGCAAATGCTCGCATCCAGCTCCCATCACCCGAGCTCGTGCCCACACTAGTTGACAACTCATACTTCCACTTTGTTCTTGCATCAGACAATATTCTTGCAGCATCAGTTGTAGCCACATCTCTAGTTTACAACTCGTTACGCCCTGATATGGTGGTGATTCACATAATTACAGACAGAAAGACCTACTCGCCGATGCAGGCGTGGTTTTCTTTGCATCCTTTAACCCCTGCGGTTATTGAGGTTAAGGCATTGCATCATTTTGATTGGTTTGCCAAGGGAAAGGTCCCGGTTTTGGAAGCAATGGAGAAAGATCAGAGGGCGCGTTCGCAGTTTAGAGGCGGGTCAGCAGCCATTGTGGCTAACAACACCGAGAAACCGTATGTTATTGCTGCAAAGTTGCAAGCTATGAGTCCTAAGTACAACTCACTCATGAACCATGTTAGGATCTATCTGCCAGAGGTAAAGTTTTATCACTATTCTGCAAAGGGTTGATTACTTTATTGCATAAAATGGTAATCAACTTGTTTTAGACCCAAAATAAACCATCAAAGTTGTAAATGATCAAGGTAATTACCTGAGATGACCACATTTTCAAGTTCCACATCACAGAAAAAAACATTTTAAGTCAACATGGTCAAAACTTACTAATACATCACATGCCATGATATCATATTCACTGGTTACCATAGGAAATTATCAAATTTTTAGTTGGTTACCTTAAATCAAAATTCTTGAAACTTTGATGAAATTTTAGGCCTAAAATAATAATAAATCGAAATCGGCTTCTTTCTTATGCAATTAGCAATACTATAAAACTCTGCTTTTAGAATTATGTCTGCTAAAGTATGAATTTATGCACTTTCTTGACTAGATATACATATATCTCTGCAGATGTTCCCAAGTCTCAACAAGGTAGTCTTCCTAGACGATGACCTTGTGGTTCAAACTGATCTTTCGCCTCTATGGGACATTGATATGAACGGAAAAGTAAATGGAGCAGTTAAAACATGTAGGGGAGAGGATAAATTTGTAATGTCAAAACAGTTCAAAAACTATTTGAACTTTTCTCATCCGTTGATATCAAAAAATTTCAACGCAAACGAGTGTGCTTGGGCCTATGGAATGAACATATTTGATCTTGAAGCTTGGAGAAATACCAACATAACTCAAAACTACCATTACTGGCTTGAAGAAGTAAGTAATTCAAAGATAAATGATAAAAATTTAATAAATAAAAAGAAGAGATTGAAGAACTCTAATAGCATGTTTTGTATGCAGAATTTGAAGTCAGAATTAAGCTTGTGGCAGTTAGGAACATTACCTCCAGGTTTGATAGCATTTCATGGGTATGTTCATATAATCGATCCTTTCTGGCATATGTTAGGCCTCGGGTATCAAGAGAATACAAGCAAGGCTGATGCTCAAAGTGCGGCTGTAATTCATTTCAATGGCAGAGCAAAACCATGGCTAGATATTGCATTTCCGCATCTTCGGGGACTATGGACCAAATATGTTAACTTTTCAGATACGTTCATCAAGTCCTGCCACATTAGACCATCTTAGAACCAGTACATGAAAGATTATGTGGCAATATTTCATGTACATGAGACACCAAGAACAGCAAGGATAAGGAATCTGTTTCATCAATTCTTAATCTGTAAATTGAGATACAAGATGGAAATTAGAATCATTATAGGCTCTACCTTGAAATCTGTTGTTCTTTTGGTGTATCAGCAAAGCAGATGAAGAAAGAAATGTGAGATATAAAGTGACAATTTTCTCTTCCAACTTGCCTAGTAATTTTTTTCCCTTTATCAATAAGCAGTTGAATAATTCATATATGATATTTCTATGTCCCATTTTCTTGTAAAATCAATGACACAAACAAAGTATATGATGATACAAATTTGTATAAAGATTACTCCTAGAAGGGAAACTGCATTGCCATGATATGTTTTTCTATTGTTTTCGAGCATGATCTAAATCACACTGCTTCGCAGTTCTTATTTCAAGGATAAACTTGAATAAAGAACGAAAGATTGACACAAGACGTTCATGTTTAGTTGAATAGTTGAACTTACTTCCTTCCTGATACATTAGAAACTAGTTCTTTCAATAACTTTGCAGATTTGGTGATCGAATTAATGGCCATCAATTAAACCTTGTAATCAGGATTGTATTAGATGATTATCATAATTAGGGTTACAATATCATGGTGTTTATATAAACACCAAGTTACAATACTATTCCCTAAACTAATCACTAAATAACATTGTCTAATACTCCCCCGCAAACTAAGCGCGAGAGCGACTTTGTTTGAAAATTAAAGACATAAATATAAAAAAAATCATAGTTGTTCTTCAGTTTCTCCTGTAGCCAGAATTGTAGTGTCACCACCGTAGTGTCGTTGCCCCTGTTAAGTGTCACCGTCTATTGCAGATCTTGTTGTCTGTTACAAATCCGACGAATGTTATCGGCTTTGTTGAATGCACACCTTAGAAGTTTTAAGAATGAAGGTTTGCCAGAAGTTACGTCGGCAGCCGGAAGTTGCTCGGCTTTAAGGTGAGTGCCAAGGTTTGCCGGAAGTTGCGTCGGCTTTAAGGTGAGTGTCAAGGTTTGCCGGAAGTTATGTCGGCAGGAGACTGCTTGGTTGGCGACTGCAGCTTGCTGATTAGCGACGACAGCTAGGGTTTTGCAGATCTGACAGCAGCAATAAGCACGGTGGTTGTTTTTTTTTTTTTTTTTTTTTTTTGGTTGTGAAGTACGAAGGCAGAATTAGGGTTTTGTGAAGGTGGTGGTTGTTGTGATGGTAGTGGTTTGTGGCGGCGGTGGCTAGGGTTCCGCCATATGTGGAGGTTGTAAAGAAAAAAAAGAAAGAGGAGCGGTGATGGATGGTTGGACAGACCGCCCTGATTAGGGTTCCGGCGATGATCGAGCCCTCCTGGCTCTGATACCAAATTAAACCTTGTAATCAGGATTGTATTAGATGATTATCATAATTAGGGTTACAATATCATGGTGTTTATATAACACCAAGTTACAATACTAGTCCCTAAACTAATCATTAAATAACATTGTCTAATACCATCAAATTATATAACACATTCTCAACTTCTGTGATCAAAGGTTTTGTCTGAATCTTGAAACTACTTTCGGTTCTCCTTCTTCTCCAACCAACACACTCCATCTCTCTCCACTCAAAACCTCATCTCTAACACATTTGAAGACTACACCGTTTCTCTTGCTCAATAGTTCTTTGACCCATAAACGAACTAATCACTTCAAATGATCCCAGAAGTCTTTAAAATCACCAAGACTGTTCTCATCATCTAATCCCATAAAGGAATAAATCACATTCGATAATGAGTTGGTGACCATCTCCGTCACTTCCACTTGTGAATCTTCTGGTGTCAAAAACATCACCATATCAGCAGAGTTTTAAACACTGTTTACACCACCTCCCATTTTCATCACTGAAGAATGCCAACATGTTCAACCGACCCGAATACTAATCTATTGGCAGCCTCTGTTAGTATTAATATCTTTATTTTAGATTATTTTCTTTTTAACGCATTTCATCAAACGTTTGGAGCGCAAGATGTGATAAAGAATCAAGTGAGTGGTGCGTGACTGGGATTTGTACACAGAATAGGCTGTTTAAGCTTCTTAAGGTTGCTTGCAGCATGGGAGACTAACATCCACACACAAAAATAGGAAGCAAGACACCTGAATCCTGCATGATCATGCATGATACTTGCAGTTAACAGATCAAAATCATGATGCACTTGTGTTAAATTGCGGATTACAGTTGGATTCAAAACCAATAACATTATATTACGCGAATGAAATTAAGCCCTGTATAAGATTGTACCAAGTTTTAAGGTGACATAAGAAATTATCTCAAGTAGAAACACCGAATGGGAGGCAATAAGACACAATTCCAAAATTATTAAACAAGAAGTTCAATCAAATTATGAATTTTCAAAGATGCTCATCATTCATATGTTTCATCAATATTTCAATTTGTTATGCACATCATTACATTAACACCAAGATGTTAAAATTTCAAAAACTATTGATTTTCGGTTGCTAATTACAAATGCATGTATTTCTCAAACATAATGTTCCAATAAAGAATCATCAGCCATAACTGAATCTAGCATCAAACTGCTTCACAGAGGTTTGTCTCCGAGGCGTTCCAATCTCACACGCGTTAACTCTTGCAGCAAACCGAAGAGAACACAGTGACTCGTTGATCGAGCTTGGTGCTGGAGAAACATTTACAACCATCAAAGTCTTGGAATCACCACCTAAGCAAGGCTGATCAAGTTCAAATTCAAAATCAAATTCATCAGAAACTTAAACAAATTATATAAAGTCAAAGTCAAAAACTTTAGAAGTGTACCTGAAGAAGATATGTAAGTTTTGAGTTCCTAAAGGGTACATGTTCTTCCTTCTTTGCTAGAGCAAATATGACATCACTTAATGATGATAGACTTCTGTTAATGGCTTGAGTTTCTTTTAGCCGGTCACCCGTTGACCCGCTTTTGGAAAGACGTTCGCTACCCGCAAGATCAATAAGGTTAAGTACGCCTTGCACTTGTTGCTCCATGCTCTACAACATTAATCCAGACTTCATCATTAGCCAAAAATATAGACGAGATGATATAATGAACATAAAAGAACACAGAAAGTTTTCCTACCTCATTAACACCCGTGATCCTCAAAGTGAACACAAAATGGCTTCTTGACGATTGTTCGTTCATTTGAGTCTTGCCAACGGACCTAAATGTGAAAGACATTAACTTGACCCTCTTAACAAGTCACTCACATGTGACAATTTCGATCCATTTATTAATGAATGGATTTAGGTTATGCTATATTGCAATATGTTTAAGAGGTAAAATTTAAAAATAAAAAAAATAAAAAATAAAAAAAACTAGCTTAAAATGAAACAGTTCAAATTGGATGAATGGGTCAAACTGGTCCAATTCATATAGTTTGTGCAATATAACTCAATCATTTAATTCAAAACATAAGATTATTACTGAAAAATGCAATCACTATATGCTTATGACAGAAAAAATTGGGTAAAAGGTATTTTGGGTCAGCGCAACTCGGCCTGTTTAAACTAGTAAAAATATAAGTTACCCTAGTTATAACAAACTTTAATTTTTTGAAAAAAAAACTGTTTTACGTCAACCAATCCGACCCGACCCGTTTTGACATACCAAAATTCACCTCTTTTGAAGTATCACACATCCTACCCAACCTGGCCTGTTTTGCCCCGTGCATAAATTACCCGTTTTGACATACTAGTATATTACCCATCCGGCCCAACCTGCCCATTTGGCGCCTCTAACCGTTAGGTTATTAGGGGTATGTCAATACCTGCTTTGTGCAGCCCGGTTTAACAAAAATGAAACTTCTCTACTGCTGCGTACATCAACTATGGTCAAGTCCGAAACATGTGTGTTTCCATTTGCATCATGTTTAATTGCATACTGTTTAGTACCCGACTCTGTTGAACCAGATCGGTTTGTTGTCAACAGGTCCCGTATTGTCTCATTGTATATTTCCAACAATGAAACCTGTAAAACCATATTTGTGAAATACCTTTTATTGGAATCTAAACAAGAAAAACAAGAAGCTTGGTTGAAAACAAACCTGCATTTCATACTTCCACCCTTGGTTTTGAAGTGTTTGTCTTGCCTCGAATATTTGTTCTAAAGAACGTGGTATCAATCCTTTATCGTCAAAATTTCCGGGTGTGCCCATCATTGTATGTGTTTTTCCAGACCCTGTTTGACCATAAGCAAATATGCAAACCTGAAAAGTTAATAAAGCCAAGTTAACACTCATGAGCAGGTCAAATAGGGTTGTGTTTTTTTTAAATCTCAAACGGGTAAAATTAAAAGGTTTAGCTAAAAGGGGGGAGCGAGTCAAATGGGTCAAACGAGTTAAACCGGTCAAGCAGGTTGAGAATTACAAAAAGTCTACATTTTAATGCCTGTATATAACCTCATAAATTGTTTTATTCGAAGATTTATATTATTATGTAAAATATTGTTTTCATAGTCATAAATAACGCATTACTTTTTTATAAAAATTATGTATGTGGGTCAACTCGGCCGTTTCTAGTCTTGCTAAAAATGTTTGAAGACAATAAGCGACATGCATCACCTTATAACCATCCAAAGCACTCTGGACAAGCTGTGAGACCTCCACAAACACCTCTTCTTGTGAAGATTCAGGGACAAATACCTTATCAAACATGAAAGAATGTTTTTGCCCTATTCACAAGAAAAAACAGTAATGATATAAGCATCAATTTTATGGTAAAGAAAGTCAACTACTCAACTCTGCTCAAAAGATCAAGTCTTTATAGTACCATTTTGAAATAATTCAATGCCACGACCAATATTTTCTGTCGTTGTTGGAAAAGAAACGGTCTTCGGTTCATTTTCAGCTGCATCATCAAATAATAGAGGTCTTACCCTGCAAAAAACTCGTATATTCCCTTTCAATTCCTGTGGCAAAATAAAAGCCTGTTATTTTGATAATTTGTTAAAACCAAATAAATTAAATGGCAACTGAAACTTACCAGTATCGTGTTATGCAACTTTTTACGCAATGATTCTCCCTCCACGAGTTTTAATTCTGCCTCGGCTAAACGAAGTTGTAACTCAGACTTAATTCTCTTTTGTTCTTCATATCCTGTTCTTGTCTCAAAGGCTGATAAATCAGACATCTACAACATAAAAATAAATGAAGTAGTCAATAATCAACTAGAAAACATTAAAATAAAAGCCAAACAACAAAATGACAAATATATATATTTGTAAGGTCAATGATAACCTCTAGTTTATTCTCAGCAGCAGCAAGTTTCTCTTGCAATTTCTTTATTTGATTACTTTGTGAAGAACATGTTGCCTGAAAAAACAAGAATGGTAAATATACCACAATTATAAGCTGTGACAGATAAAAAAAGGTCATCAAAAAGAACCTCAAGCTCGTTTGACTTTGTTGTAAGGTTCCCAAATTCAGCTGCTGACTTTCCGGTCAACTCTTTATATTTCAACACTTCGGCTGACAAATCTTGAACTTGTGACAAAAGTCGATCGCGTTCATCTCTCACTTGTTGTAGATCCGATCTTAAGCATCCAACTTCATTTGCCAATGCTTCTTTTAGTTTCATCGTCTCATTGCTACTTGCCTAAAATCCATGTGTAAGAAACGTTGATGGTTTATACATTATAATTTGAATTTAAAAAAAATCAAAGAGTTAAGACATCAACTTTAGCAGTAGTCAATTGGTCTTTCAAAGAAGTGCAATGGCCTCTTAAGCTGCTGAGATTCTCCAATACCGCAACCTTCTCTTTTTCCACATTTTTAAGGATCTCGTTGGTTTGATTAAGCTCTGATTGAAGCTTACTGTTGTATTGCTGCAAGCTTGTGTTGTATTCTTGAAGTCTTTTGTACATATCATTAAGTGATAATATCTGAGATCCAAATAACACCCCATGGAGAACAGTTAGATTCAGATACAACTTTTTATTTTTTTATCTTATTCAAATTGCTACAAAGTTCAGGGTATACATGGTTATATAAGATAACAATTTAGCAGGTTTTCATCAAGATCATATATAAATAACCTTTTGATTTGCACTTGAACTCTCTCTTTGAGCTCTTTCAAGCTCTTCCAACACGGACACGTGTGATCTCTCTGCTGACAATCGAGCATCCTTCTCCTTCGTCAATGATTCCATTGCAGCCTGAGATAAATTTGACCGTTAAAACTATAAATTTCGACAGATACCAATATCTTGACCAAGATCAAGAATTCATAATTCAAACAATACCACTTTATCTGATTCTTCTTTTGCAAATTTCTCTTGCAAGCCTACACAATTCTTGCGTAACTCCATGATTATCGAACTCAATTCTTCTTCCTTTTCATTCAGTTGGAGTTCTTGAACAAGTGAAGCAAAACAAGTTTAAATTACAAAAATGGATCTAAATTATAAAACTGAGAATAAATTCATGAATAGTTTTCTTGAAATTATAATCATACCCATATCATTGCATTTCTTTTCTGCAGATTCTAACATCTTCCCACTCTTTTCTTGCTGTAACAAAAGATCCCCTTCAAGTTCTTGAAACCAGTTGATACACATTCGAAGTCTTTTTATATAATCACTCATCACATCACATTTCTCCTAAAAAAAACCACATGATTAACATCACAAATCATCGAATTTCGACATAAATTCCAACTAAACTCCACAAAAAAATCATCAACTCACCTTCAAACTGTACTTATCCTTGGGTCTGATCCTCTCACTCAACAATGCTTCAACATCTTCCCTAGTAAAATCACCCGACCCACAATCCGAACCCGCATTGCTCGCCGGCCCGACCCGATTCACCGGCTCCTGCCGCCCATTAACCACCGATAAAACCTGCCGTGGTAATCTACCACCGGTCGCCGGCCCAACCATTCTTAAATCTTTAAACCCTTTTTGATTGATTTTCACCCAAAAGGTCTAATCTTTACGATGTTCTTGAACCCAAACAACACAGTAATTAAAACCCACAAAATTAATCAACTGAAAAACAAATTGTGATGAACGAATTGATGAATAAAAGGTTATTGATTGTGTTACTTGTGATGAAAGATTGTGGGTTGTGGGATAGCTTGTCATGTGGGTCCATGAGTTGAAATGAACCTTACAAAGAGTGTGATTAAACTGATGGCTTGCATTTGCAGAAATTGGTGATGGAGACGATGGAACTGTGAAAGTGAAATGGGGATTTTAAAATTTGAAAATTGGGTAATGTTGGATGGATTATTATTGTTGTTATTGTAACAAAACACTAATTAAGAAGATTTGGGTTTTGATTATGGGGTTGAAATAATAATATTTTTAGGGGGTTTGAATGTTGTTGTGTAGAATGAGGCCGGTGGATGGTGGTGTTGTATATGGTCTTGACTTGTTCTTCTTCCAAATGGAGCAGGCTCAACACTTCAACAGGCCAGTGTGGAGTCTGTCTTTTTAAATGTTACTTTGTGCTACCATATATAAAAACAAATAAACAATATTGAAAATAAAAAAATGTTTAAAAAAATTTCAACTTAAATAAAATACTAACTAAGAAATACATTTGTAAGCATCACATTTATTCTCATCAAAAGTTTACTCAATCTTTCTCTCATTTAATGATTACATTAATTACTAATAATATTATTTAATTTTTTTTATGTTATTAATAGTTTTTTAAAAAATCAAAAAGAAATCTTTTTAGTAAGGGTTATTAGATTTTAATAATTTTAACTTTTATTTATTGGCCGGAATTAATCCCGGCCAATAAATAAAAATTAGGATTATTAAAATTCAATAACCCTTTTAGTAATGTTATTTCTAAAGAAATATTTTTTTATAAAATAAATTTTTTTTTCTAAACATCAAACTTTTTTAAAAATATGAATTATTTTAAAGTTGGTGTTTTTCAAAAAATATTTTTTTATAAACCAAAGATAATAAAACTGAAAGTTATAATAAGAATTTTTTTGGAAATGAGATTTTTCAAATCGGTTTATTTTGAAACAAAATGTTTAAATTTTTTTTTTTTAAAAAACAAAAAAGTTTAAAAAAAAGTTTAAAAAATTGATATCATTGTTTTATTACTTATAGTATTTATTTATACGTAATTTCAATAATATTATTATTTAGAATATTGTTTTATAATTAATAATATTCTATTATATTTAATATTTTTTTATTTAACTCGTGTAAGACGCAGTTTTACTAAGCTAGTTACGTATAAGTATCAATAAGATATTTTGCTCAATGATGCATCATGAAAATGATTTTAAAGTTAATTACACGATTAGTCCATGTGGTTTATCAATATTGTAATATTGGTTCTAACTTTTGAGAAATTACAGATTTGATCCCAACTGTTTACGAAAACGTAACACGATTGGTACTCGACACTAATTTTTATTAAGTTTTTTTTAGTTAACTGAGTGTAAAAAGTTATTTATACCCCTTGACTAAAAAACAAAATACTTAAAATAGTATTAATATATGTGGGACCCAAATTCTTTTATTTTAAATAGTATTAATAGTGTGTGTACACACACACACCCCACAACAATGTCATCTCATCTCCTCATCTCCACCATGAACCACCACCGATTCACACGCTCACCATTGTCAACCCAACACCACCATCAACCCACCACCAGCTCCCTGCCATCATTCTATCGCCATCGTCACCATCCTTAACCATCGCCACAATCACCATATCGTCCCTACCACCACCGCCTGACCACCTCCGGCCATCACCACCCAAATCCACAAGATTTGTTCTTCCAGCCACCATGAAATCCGACGACCACCACTAACACCACCACCGTCATCATCACCGGCAACACCTAACAAACTGGCCATCATCACCTTGACTAGCACCACCAGCGGCCACCACCTGGAACCTTTACCATCGATGGTGGAAAAGAAGAGGAAAGAAAGAGAGAAAGATGAGGGTGGTGATGGTTGAATCTGATTTCGCCGCCAATCGCCGATGGAAGGGGTGGTGGAGCTGTGAAATTGTAGGGGTTGGGGTTTAGGAATGAAAAAGGGGGGTTGGATTTGGCCGGCGGTGGCGTCACCGGACTTCACCAAGCGTTGATGATGACAGCGAAAGGGGGTGGGTTAGGTTGTCATGGTGGAGGGGTGAAGTTGTAGGGGTTGGGGTTTGGGAGTGAGGGTGATATATATATATATATATATATATATATATATATATATGTATATATATATATATATAATATTTTATATATATTATATTAAATAAAAAGGGTTCTATATTAAATAATATTGTTTTTTAGTTTAGGGGTAATATAGTTTTTTTATAATTACTTAACTGAAAAACTTAAACAGAAGTTAGTGTCAGGTAACAATCGTGTTACGAGTTGGTAAACAATTGATACCAAACTTGTAATTTTTTAAAAGTTAAAACCAGTATTGTAATGTAAGAAAATCACAGGGACCAATCGTGTAATTAACACATGATTTTATGTTATTTCTCTCAAAGTTGTAATTATTGTATTTTCAATTTAGCAAGTGGAAACAATACTTCGATTTGATTGGTTGTCTCGAACAGTGATATCATGTGTCAACGAGTGGTTAGGCCAATTTCTTTTTCTTTTTTTCTCCCGTCTGCTTTTTTAGTGTATTACATATTTTGTTGCCGCCAGTTAACAACAAAGTGGGTGTTAGCTAAACGTGGGTAAAAAAACCGGTTTGGGTTTCCAAACCGGTTCGAAAACAGGTTTTTTTGGGTTTTGAAACCGGTTTGGCCCAAACCGGTTTGGTTTCAAACCGGCTCGTCGAGCCTAAATGGGTTCGGGAGATGGGTTACTCAAACCAGTTTATAAACCGGTAGGTTTCAAATCGGTTCCAAACCGGTTTTATATTTTAAAAAATATAGTCGTTATATAGCCGTTGGGAGCCTCCATAAAATCCTTTTTTTGTCATTTTTTCACTAATTTAACTCCCTTACACTACTATAACTAAGTAGTGAGTGTTTTGGTTGAATCACAACAATCAAAAACTCTCTCTACACTCTAAAAACTCAAAAACGCTCACTTTCTCTTCACAACAATCAAAAACTCTCAACAATGGCTTCTTCTAGTGCTCAATCTTAAGTTGGTTGTGATGCATCTTTTCAAAATGTGATTGTTCGAGTTATCTCTACTAATAGAAATCTGAAGGTTTGGTGTAACTATGATTTGTGTAAAATGTCAACAGACCCGAATAAGGCCGTTGCAAATTGTGTTTCAAATTTTTTTCAAAGGATGCGAATTTCACCTTGAAAAATCACATTCAGTTAAAATATTGCAAAGCTTTGAAAGGGGAACCGTCTCGAGGTCAAACTTCGATGACAAAAGACGGTAATTTATGGGCTTACAATGTTGATGCGGTTTGAGAGCAGATAGCGCATTTTGTCATCCAAGAAAGCTTACTATTCAAGCACTTTGACAATGAACATTTGAATTGGCTAATTCAATGAACTCTCCAGCCGCGATACACACATATAAATCGTGCTACACTTAGAAGATATTGCTTTATGGAATAAAGCTAAAAATGAATTAATTTCTTATTTTGAAAATTTACAAACGGGTGTTAATTTAATTAGTGACGTTTGGTTGACTTCTCACGGTTTACCGGACTCATACATTTGTGTCACGCCCATTGGGTTGAACCCGATTCGTGACAAATGATAAAATGTACGATTGCGTTTGAATTGTTTGATTATCCTCACACCGGTCAAAATATTTTTTATCTTATTGACAAAGTTATTAAAACATATAAACTGAAAAACAAAATCTTGTCAATATCTTTTGATAACACGTCAAATAATACGCTTGCGATAGAACATCTAAAATTAAAATATAAACCAATTTGTGACGGTGTGTTTTTTCATAGTCGATGTGTTGCGTACATCATAAACTTAGCTATTCAAGACAGTTTAAAAACTAGTGAAACAATAAAAGATAGTTTTAAAAGAATGTTACATGACATTTTTAACAGTAACCAAAGATATAGTATGTATCGCAAGTTTTGTAAAGACGCAAATTCCAAATGTTTAGGTCCGAATTGGAACGTACCTACAAGATGGAATTCAACTTGTAATATGTTTGAAAAGGTCATTGAGCAAAAAGAAAGTTTAATAGCCTTTCATAATACTTTGGTGAATCGTGGAAAGGCTTCGACTTACCATTCATCGGGTTGGCCTATTATTGAAGAAATAACCAAAATGCTTAATGTTTTTAAAACCGCAACTACTTGTCTTTCTGAAGTTTATTATCCAATGAGTCCATTAGTACTTCACCAAATTTACTTAATGACTTCAAAATTAAATGAGTTGTCGTTTAGGGGTAGACTTTATCCGGATATGATACCACCAATGAAAGAAAAACTTAAAAAATATTTTAAAGAAATACCTCCGGTTATTACATGTGCCGCTGCCTTAAACCTTTACTTAAATACATCGGGGGTTGAAGCTTTACTTGATAAAATTACTTTTAGTTTGGATTTAAAAGAAGAAAACCCATATTATGATCAAAGTGTATAAGCTAATTTTAACGCACATTTAGGCCAAATGTTTAATGTTTATTTAGCAAAATATGGTGAAACATCAAACATACATAAGTGTATGAGGAATACGTCACATGACGAAGGTTCAAGTGATCCAATGTTTGCTTTGTATAATACTTTAAGAGATGAATGTAATAAACGTCAACGTGGTAGCACTCCGAGTAGTGAACTCGGGAGGTATTGTGGAACAAACTTTTTATCCATCATGACTCTACAAGATTTTAAAATTTTAGACTTGTTGGCTTGATGGAAAGATAAGAAATATCAATTTCTCATCCTATCCACCATGGCCCGAGATTTACTAACCGTCCAAGCTTCCACGGTTGCTTCGAAATCTGTTTTTTCTGTTAGTGGCAGGATTATATCAATACGAAGAACCCGGCTCACTTCCAAAGCAGTTGAAATGTGTATTTGCTTGAAGGGTTATTTGGATGCAGCTGAAAGAATACAAGACAAATGCTCACTTGAAGGAGAATTTGAATATGAAGCCGAAATATATGAAGACGAAGTAGACGGTGGGTTGACACCCGGAATGGCCGATAATGAAGCGGCATATAATGATTATCTTCGTAATAGCTCGGGTTCGGGGGACGAAGAATAAAAACATCTCAATTCTCAAGACTCAAGCGGCATAGAATCTTAATTGTTTTGTAATCTTTTTTATGTATTTTTATGTATTTCATTTAGACGTTTGGCAAAAAAAGTTTAAGTAATTTAGCACAATTAAACGTATATCTTTTATGTATTTCATTTATGGTTTTTATGCATTTCATTTACAATTTAAAAAAAAATACAAAGATTTGTATGTTTTTAATGTATTTTATTTAAAAATTAAAAAAATTAAACCGAACCAGTTTGGGCCCAAACCGGTTTAGGACCAAGTCCGAACTGGTTGGGATAAGGTTGGGTTTTTAGGGCCCGAAACCGGTTTATAAACCGAACCGGTTTGGGCCAAACCGGCTTGCCCACCAAGACAAAAAAAAAATCGGTCCGGTTTGGCAAAAAAAACCGATTTGCCCACCTCTAGCTAGAGCTGTTTACGAGCCAAGCCGAGCCGAATCAAGTGGATTTTGCTTATGCTTTGCTCGTTTTCAAACCGCATCGAGCTGATCAGCTTGTTCACAACTGAGCGTAAAATCAAACGAGCATTTATCGAGCGTTAATTTTTCTAAAGAGCGTCGAGCGAGCACAAACAAGCGGTGAACAATTTTTACAACCCAACTGTTTAGCGTGTCATCCGATTTATATTACAACGAGAGATGGTGACAATGTTAGGTCTTAAATTTCAATGACTTAAAAAGCAATCACGTTTTATAACATAACATTTTTATGAATGACAATACGTTGTTGCTAACAATGAGACTAATACAGTAGCCGATGAGGTAGTGAACATATTACAGAAAATGATGATTGTGACAGCTGGAGATGATCGACTAAGCATAAGAGCGGGGTTAAAAATTGTCTTTTAGCGGCTTTGGATTCCATTTTTATGCTTAATGTTAAAATTTTGAATTAGGTTGATTGATCTAATATGTATAAATATAATTATATATTGGTATATAGTGGGTTAAATCTACGACGGACCTTTGCTCGTGCTTGGCTCATTTATAAACCGATCCGAGCCGATTGGCTCGTTTGAATCGAGAAAAAGTTCGAACAAGCATTTTTGGAGCTAATTTCGAACGAATGTCAAGCAAACGGAGAGCGTTTTACACAGCCCTAGTGTTAGCTCAGTGGTAGAAACACAGGTTCAGCCTTCTAGCTGATCGGGTTTGAATCTAAGGGGTAGATTTTTTTTCTCTTTTTTTCTTTTTTTTTTGTTTTACTACTACTTATTTCTTACTTTATTTTTAAAATTTTTTTATTATGTTTTACTCACTTTTTTACTAGTGTTTGTCTAACTTTTTTCTTTTACTTGTGTAAAATTTTGTTTTACTATGTAAAAACATTTTTTACTCTTATTTTTACATTACAAATTTGAACAATACCGTTGTATCAACATTTCAAAACATATAAACGTGAATTATGACCATAACTACAAAAAAGATTACATATCTCTGTCACGTAGCACAGATACTAAGTTGCCCCACTAAATGTATTATGTATATGAAGAATATTATGATTTCATTCCTTCATCGAAAAAAAGATTACAACCCTTTCTTATATCATACCCAATACAATCAATTATCCTTAAGTTTAGGCTCAAACATTGGAAACTAATTATGACTCAATCAATCATAAAATATACTAATATAATATTTGAATATATATATATTACGCTTAATATTCCCCCTCAGTTGGAACGTGTGTATGTGGAGACGTTCAAACTGGATCGAAATGAGTCAAACAGGAATCACGGGAGACCTTTGGTAAAAATATCTGCATATTGTAAAGAGGACGGAACATGAAGGACATGAATGTGGCTGATCTGAACTTTCTCTCGGACAAAGTGAATGTCCATTTCGACATGCTTTGTACGCTGATGTTGCACTGGGTTGCCTGAGAGATATATAGCTGACACATTGTCACGATAAACTACTGTAGCTTTTCGAATTGGTACCTTGAGCTCAAGAAGTAAGTTCCAAATCCATGTGGCTTCAGCAACTGCATTGGCTACCCCCTGTATTCGGCTTCAGCACTTGATCTAGAAATTGTTGGTTGACGTTTAGATGACCAAGAGATAAGGTTATCCCCTAAAAATATGCAATAACCTGATGTAGACCGGCGTATATCTGGGCAACCCCCCCTAGTCGGCATCGGAATACGCAACCAAAGAATGATTGGGGGATGCTGAAAAACGTAGGCCGAAATCAATGGTACCATGAATATACCGAAGAACACGTTTCATAAAAGTGAAATGTGGTTCTCACGGCGCATGCATGAATAGGCAGATTTGTTGAACCGCGTACGAAATGTCTGGTCGTGTAATGGTAAGATATTGTAGAGCCCCGGTAAGACTACGGTATAAGGACCCATCTGGTAATAATTCCCCTTTGGTAGCATTGAGTTTCGAGTTGGTGTCAACTGGTGTGTGGCATGGTTTGCAGCCTGTCATGTTTGCCCGGTGTAGGATGTCCCGGGTGTATTGCGCTTGGCCGAGAACAAGAGATCGATGGTCTCGGGTTACTGTGATATCGAGAAAGTGGTGTAGAGGCCCCAAATCAATCATAGCAAACTCATTAGAGAGTTGAGAGATGATCCGTTCAAGGATGCTGGGTTGATTATCAGTAAGAACAATGTCGTCCACATATAGAAGAAGATAAGCTAGCTGGTCCCCCTTTTGATAAATGAACAGTGACGTATCACACATGCTATTACGAAAACCCAACGTAGTAATGAATGAAGAGAATCTGGTGTACCACGCCCGGGGAGCCTGTTTCAATCCATAGAGCGATTTTCGGAGACGACAAACATGATTTGGTAAAGTCGGGTGGACGAATCCTGGTGGTTGATTCATGTAGACAGTTTCTTGAAGATTGCCGTGAAGAAATGCGTTTTTAACATCTAACTGATGAATCGGCCATGATCTGGATATTGCCAATGATAAAACTGTGTGGATGGTTGCCGGTTTAACAACCATACTAAATGTTTCCGTACAATCAACTCCAACGGTTTGAGACTTTCCGTTGCAAACAAGGCGAGCCTTATACCTATCTAATGTGCTATCCGCTTTAAACTTGTGTCTAAACAACCACATTGATCGAATTACTGGGCGATCCACCGGTCTCAAAACTAATTCCCATGTTTGATTAACCTGCAAGGCACTAAATTCATCGTTCATGGCACGAAGCCAGTTAGTGTCTGATAATGCTTTTACATAGGTGGTAGGAACAGGAGATATGTTGGAGGAGGCGGCTAAATTATAACGAGGATTAGGTTTAGTTACCCCGGCTTTGGCACGTGTGAGCATGGGGTGATCATTAGCCGGGGGAGGTGGAGCAGAGTTAGGATGGTTTTGGGTATTCTGGATGGATGTGGATTGATGTGGGGGTGTGTTAGATGTGGTGACTTGTTGAATATAGGAGGGTGGGGAAGAGTGGGATTGGTTAGTTTATGGTTTGATATTTGTTGTAGGTGGGAATGAATATTGAAAGACAAATGGTGAAATAGGTGTGGGTTCATCCAAGAAGGAATACACGATAGGAGAAATCGGTGCACTAAATGGAAATGTGTGTTCATCAAAGATGACATGACGGGATAGGTGTACACGACCAGTGAGAGGTTCGTAGCATCTATAGCCACGGAAATCGGACGGGTAACCCAAGAAGATGCAACGAGTAGATCTAGGAGAGAGTTTGTGTGGCTGAGTGGCGGACTTGTTGGGATAGCAAGCACAGCCAAAGACACGTAGGTGATCGTATGTCGGTTGGCGAAGATAAAGAGCAAAAGCGGGTGTTTGGAAGTGTAGACGTTTTGTGGGAAGGATGTTATGAAGATAGGCTGCCGTGTGAAGAGCTTCCACCCAAAAAGTTGGTGGAAGATGAGCATGTATAAGGAGGGCACGTATGATGTCGTTTAAACGACGGATCATACGTTCCGATTTTCCGTGTTGTTGTGATGTTTGGGGGCACGCAAAACGGAAGGTGAGACCATGTTGGTTTGCAAAGGCTTTGAAGTTATTGTTGCCAAACTCACCCCCAAGATCGCATTGAAAACTTTTAATGGACAGATTGAATTGTGTTCGAATGAATTGGTGGAATTTTGCAAATGTTGTAAAGGTTTCAGATTTGTATTTTAGAAGGTACACCCAAACATAATGTGAATAATTGTCAATGAGAACCATGTAGTATTTATATCATGAATTGCTTAACGATGGTGAAGTCCAAAGATCATAATGTACAATGTCAAACGGTTTAATAGTACTAGAAACAGAATCAACAAAAGGCAAACGTTTACTATTGGATACGTGACATGAATGACAAAAGAAACGACTATTTTTATTACATTGAAAGTTTAAATAACGACTAAGATAGTTTAGAACGGTCGTTCCGGGATGTCCGAGACGATCGTGCCAAGGTGTAGAGGTTGATGATGATAGCAAGGTGAAAGCAAGCGGAGTGAATGGGTATAGGTCTCCATCACTATTATGTCGGGAAAGGAGGTGTCCATCCTTGAGTTCCTTCAAAGAAAAACCAAAAGGGTCAAATTCGTTCGAAACCTGGTTATCAATAGTGAATTTACGAACAGATAATAAATCTTTAATGACATTTGGTGAATGAGTGATTTGGTTGAGTTTGTAAGTTCTGTTTGGAAGAGTGTAAAAGCCATTACCAGAACCGCTAATAGGCAAGCGTTGACCATTGCTTACAAAAATAGGGCTCATAGGTAATAAACTGGGAGAAGTGATTTTACCCGCATCCGAAGTGATGTGAGAGGAGGCCCCGGTGTCCATGTGCCATTGCGGATCCAAATAATTCAAACTCATGTTCCCGAGGGCTGTTCCGATATCGCTTGGGCAGAGAGCATTTATTCCTGTTGGGCCGTAGCCTGGTGAGCCAGAAAATGAAGCCTGTGACGCTACTGGGTCTTGCTGATTGTCTTTCCTGATCTGCTTCGATCATCCCACGAGCAGCGTCCCAAGTGGGGCGGCTTTGATTGATGATCGCCCCCACCGTATCATATTCTTTTGGAAGACCGCGGACCATTTGAATCACAAGCTGACTTTCAGACACGGGTTGGTCGACATCGCCAAGTTGACCGGCGATGTCTTTGAGGGTCTGGCAATAGTCATCGAAGGATGAACAAGATGACAGGGTGGTGTTGATGAATTTTTGCTCTAGCGTTGCGGCTCGGGCGTGCTTGTTATTGATGAAAACCTCTTGAATCTTTAGCCACGCAGTCCTAGCTGTTATATATAAATCCACTGCAGGATTAAAGCCTCAAGTTCTGACCACAAGGCATAGGTTGGATCAGTGTCGGCAGGAGGTTTGGTGCCATCGATGTGGTCCAGAACCTTATATTCACGGGCATGGAGTGTGAATAATTTAACCCAAGATGAGTATGTAACTTTCTTCCTATCTAAGGTTCGGATTTTGTTGTTAATGTTGGTGACCGAGTAGGCAGGGTGTAGTGATGGTTTATCGGTATTGGTTTTGTTGGAAGATGAAGTTTCTTCTGTTTCAACCATGGTTTCTTGGAGATGAAGACCAAGGCGGCAAAGAGAAAAGAAAGAAAAAATTGGTTAGGGTGGTGGGGAAACCGCTCTGATAACCATAAACAATATTAAGATTTCATTCTTTGATCGAAAAAGAGATTACAACCCTTTCTTATATCCTACCCAATACAACCAATTATTCTTAAGTTTAAGCTCAAACAATAGAAATTAATTACGACTCAATCAATCATAAAATATACCAATATAATATATATATTTGAATATATATATTACGTTTAATAGTATATACGTATTTCTCTCTCCTATTTTACAAACTGTAAGATTAGTATATTATTTTAAAATATTTGTAAATGAATCCCATAATCTAAACCAAAGATAAACTATAACTATATGTGTTATTTAAAGCCTTATGTGCTAATAACCTCTTTTAGAAAATAAAAAAGTATTGTTTTTGAGTAAGTTTGTTTTACAAAAATATATTCTTAGATTACAGAATTTGAACTAGAGAAGCTAGGGAGTAGTGTTCCAACAAAGGTCAAAGGACCAACCGAGCCCTCCGATACTTTCACCCCATGTGTGTTGTACCTTGATGGTTGTGAATATAATCAACATTGATCCGGATGGTAGAGTTTTGCCTAAACTAATGGCTCGTCTAAATTAGCACTAATAAGAATAATAGTGTTTCATTCAGATAGTGACGAAGCTTGAATCACACTATAATGGAGATGAGAGCGAAAGTAAACTATTTTAGGGGTGACAAACTCTATAATTATTAAATATTTACACTATCTTACAAACAATTTACACTACTGTACCGAAAATTAACACTACTGACGAAAATAAATGGAGTACAGGAGTCCCCCTCCGGCCCTCTATTAACTTTGCCTATGCATCCAACCCGTTTTGAGGTTACTCATCGCATAACAAGTTGTTACAAATGTAAGAAAGACAAAATGTTTTTAACAATTGCCATAATCAAATTACTTTAGTAATTAGATTCTTAAAAAAAGTTAAACATATGGGAAAATAGTTAAAACAATAATTCAATTTTATTTTAAGTATACGACACTGTTTGTATTATTTATTTTTAATAGTTTGGGCCTTGGGGTGTATTATATGATGAAACATAAGTAGCACAGAAACAGGCCAACGTCAAAATGGAAAAAAATGAATGGAGATGCGGGGTATCGATCCCCGTACCTCTCGCATGCTAAGCGAGCGCTCTACCATCTGAGCCACATCCCCATTATGATTTATTTTTTCCATATACAATATTTATTTAGTATCAAGTGTTAACAAAGATAATTAAAATCGCTTCTTACCATTGTATTATTGTAGTTTCATATCATCGTGGTTAACATTGCTTAGTATTCTAATTTGCTGTTTACATTTCGTTTGGATAATGAGCAGGTTGAACATTTTTATAAGAGCTTATTAAGGATAAGAATTTGAATAGGATTTTATTTTCTGGAATTTTGTAAGCACCATGTGTGTTTTTATGCTAAAACCTATATAATCCTCAAAATGACTTTGTAAATGCGGCATCTTTTTAGTCATTCTCGTCTTTTATTTTCTCGCTCATAACAAACTAATTAATACATTTTATGTTTAAAGTTATACCATTTATAACTAATATTTTAATTTCAAATTTCAAAATTTTATAACTTCTTAAATATCATAATAAATAGATGAAAACATAAATATTTATATTTTACTCAAATTCGTAATTAACTATTGATTGTAATTGTAAGTTTCGATAAATAACAAAATGAAACTTTAATATTTATATTTTAGTTAAATATATATTAACAATGCCATAATAACCTTCCATCATTATAAATTTTTAATTGTTAATTAATACTTCACTCCATGACTATTTCTCTTTTATTATTTAACAAAACATAGTGATGGAATCCAAATAAATATATTTTTGAAACATCTTAATGTTCTTAAGTACGACTATACCATAAAATTGCGTAGCCTATGAAAACAATCAAGTTTCAAGGATCCAAATGATTTTTACTCTGCAGAGTTTATAGTCATAGATGAGAATGTTTTTTTTTCAAAAACCCGAATTTTATATCTCAGCATTTTACATCATTCAACTTATAGTTTTTATTTATTTTCCAATGCAGGGTACAAATTTCAAGGCGGTGTTTTAAAAAAATCAAAAAATTTTGAAAATTTTCACATATGCGGGAGTGTTTGTTTGTACATAAACCCAGTGTTAGCGGAAAATTCCTTTACATACAAATGTAGAAGTGCACAAAAGGTTTGTTTTAATAATAACACAATAGTGACAAAATGCTACAACTTTGTCAAAATAGATATTTTGAATGATACTTTACAAGAAAATATGTGCTCACCTTATATTCTAAATTGCTTAAAAAATTCAGGTATTCCAAATCAACATTTAGTATTAAAGGTATGTGTTTCAGTATTATTATTAAGAAATATTGATCAGAGAAGTGGTTTATGTAATCGAACAAGATTAGAAATCAAATCACTTCGTAATCGAGTCATAGAAGGACATAAGATAATTTTCAAATTTAGTGTGTGTTGCAATGACAATCAATATCAAAGGTTGGCTTGTTTTTTAGACAACCAAAATTTCTATATGTATTGTTATCCAGAACTACAAGTAAAGATTAAGTTAAACTACTAATATTAGATAAAGATGATAGACCTACAAATAAAACAACAAATATTGTGTATAAAGTATTAAAGATTTATAGTTAACGCATGTAATTTTTTTAAAATATGCTTATTTGTTCAACCCGTGTATTACACGGGTCTATAACTTAGTTTATGCAATATATCTGAAAAAGTGTGGTTGATTATAAAATTTAGATAGATTATTAGGTATTTACTTGTTATTTGTTAACTTTAAGTCAATATGAAGATACTGAAGGTAAAATCACCTTCAAAATCAATGTAACAAAATGAAATCATCTAAAACAGGCTTTCAATTGCTCAACCGGATCTAACTAAAACAACATTTTGGTGATCCAACCCGGTAAAAGCGCACCGAGATAAACTAACATAGCCGAAAAATATGACCTTAGTCAAAACAATTTCTAGCTCCCTCACTGCCTATGGTGATGTGGTTATTACACTGCCCCCAACCCCCTTAGCCCTTAGGTAAACAAACATAGCCCGAAAAATATATGACCTTAGTCAAAACTAAGTGTACTTAGTTAGCTTAATACAAACAAAATGATATATTTTATGTGAAGTCTTCTCATTGTTCAATCACATATGAATGCTTTTTCAGGTGTTAATTTAAATTTTTGACCGGCCCATTCAAACAAAAATTTGGCCGTACTAACAAAATAAAATACCATGGATCCCCTAATGAATGGTGATGTTTTTGAGTTATGTTATTGGTAAATCCAATTTATTTTTATGCTTTCTATCTCTTTTTATACATACATATAGATACATAAAAAGAGATAAAGACAATAAAATGTTTTAATAATAAAAATAGATGTTTGTATAACCCAACTCTTTTCAAAATGATTTGCAAGTTATCCCAAGTTATTTGATATAGAAAATTATAAAACTAAAATGAAAATAAAATAAATTCATTAAACAAATTCGAAAAAACTTAGTCAAATCTGGTTCGAATTTGGGTCAATCGAAATAAACCAAACTAGAATAATATCATAATTAAGAAAAAAAACAAGCTAAAATGATAAATAACATGGGCAAAACGGTAACATGGCAAACGATAACATCTAGATCAAGAAACAAGAATTTGCTCACAAAAGGGTTGCTTCTACAGTTTCACATGCACATCAAATATATTTTAATTGGATGAACCAAAACGATAAATAACTCCACTAAAACATCAAAACCAATAAAAACAATAACATATTAGATTTGTGAAACAAAAAGTTAAGCTAATAGCAAATGAACTGAACGTTCGGCGAACACTTAATGAACTGTTCGGCGGGAAGTTCGTTATATTCGTTAGTTTAATAAATAAACGAACACGAACAATAAATTTTCGTTTATTTAGTTAAACGAATAAACATGAACACAAGCCGTATTCGTTCATTTATGTTCGTGAACTTTCGATAATGTATTCGTTTATGTTCGTTAATGTGTTCGATTATGTTTTTAATTTTTGTGTTAGTTATTTTTATGACAAGAGTGTCAAGTATTTTTGGATATTTATGTTACGTGTTTATTTATTTTTGGTAAGTTTTATGATAAAAATGCTAATTTTATTTTAAAATAAATATATGATCATTTGTATTGATTTGTGTTCATAGACTTCGATATGTTCGTCATATTCATGAACATATGTGTTGTTTTCGTTTGATTTTATTTGTCTTTATTTGCGTTCGGTAAGTATTCGTAAACAGTTTCACGAACATGTTCATTTCCTTAATGAACAAAAATGAACAAGAAAACCCGTTCAGTAAGTGTCCATGAACAGTTGATGAACAAGGTTATTTCTTAATGAATGAACACAAACAAAACCTTGTTCTTGTTCATTCGGTTCGTTTGCAACCCTAAAAGCCAATGTAGAAATCAAAAGGTTTTGCTTCTTCTTGAAGTGGCTTTTTTCGCCGCTGAGGATCCTAGGGTTTTGCCTCTTTCGGCCATTGTTGTCGAAGATTTGTCGTCGGAAAGTTTGTGGGTGGTGGTTTCATGGAGGAGTTCCGGCGAGTGGCAGGATGATGATGAAATCGTATGTGTGGGTATATATACAGGGGGTTGGTTGTTGTGATTGTGGCCAATGAGATTGAAGCACACGGATGGTGGTTTATGGCCGTTGATTGTGTTTGATCTAGTGGTTGAGCGGTGTGTAAACTGGTAATGTGGAATATGATCATTTTAGCCCCTGGTTTTTTTCAAGGGCAAATATGCGACCCTGATTTGTAGAATATGTGTTAGCTTAATCGGACCCATCTATTCGTTTCCTAGTCGGAACCGCACCCCCAACCCTCTCAGGAGAAAACCTATTGCTGAGAAAACCCACTGGCTCAACTCTGAGCATTTTGCTTAGAGTAAAACTTGAACCCATGACCTCTTATTATTTACATGTCCTGAGTATCTCAGCTTGAACCATACCTTCGGTTGTGTTTGCGGTTTTTGTGCTTATGGGCTTACACATGGGCTAGGCCAGCCCAAAGTTATACACTTGTAATGTAAAGGAGTTGATTTAAGTTTTTGCTTTTTAGTGCATTGGTTAATTTGGATACAAAGTGCATTTGCAGTTTTTAAGATTGCAGTTTTGTGACCGTTTTAATCCAGTGCCTTAATGCTATCTAGTTTTCTAATAAAACTGTCACATGCAACTCATGTGACAGAGTAATTTAGTCATTTCAGCACTCGTCTCAGTGTCTTAAAAAACAATATTAAAATTAACCAAAAGAACTGGTGGGATGGTTTGTAGTTGTGAAGGTAAATGTCACTTTAGTCGAAACTATAACATACTTTTAAAGGCATAGTTGAAGCTCTTAAAGCTCTATTTACAAGTAAATAATGCATACTTTTATGTGGTAGAATTGTAATGATCTCAACCATTATGCTTCTTTTATGCCTTCTTTTATGGGGCAAAATTGTAATTTTAATATACACTTTCGCTTATATTAGATAGTGTGTTTTTGTTTGTTTTTTTTACTTATATGTTTCTATTTCTATTTCTATAAAAATAATATAACATAATGTATTGCTTTTAAACAAAACATATATATACAACTATTATCGAAGTTAGAGTTTCGTTTTTTATAAATAAACGTGTGTTATAAATGGCTTCAACATTCTTTTTAACTAGCAGATTCTCGACAACATTCGTTTATTATATAAACTTACGTAAGTTATCAACGGTTTTTACTTCCTCTTCAACATGCAAATTCAAAACAACATTTTGGTGTTCAATTTTTTATTTATTTATGGTTTTAAGTCCCTTCAACATGCAGGTTTGCGATTACGTTTTGATATTAGTTTTTACGTCATTTTACGCCACCGCCGCAACATGGGGGTCATGATATTTGTTATATATTAAAATAGAAGGTTAAAATACTAAATTGCCCTAGCATAAGGTGAGGCACCGAACTCAAACTGTTATAAAAATACATTAGGACTGAAATTATAATTGTTATACTAATGGACTGAAACTGTAGTATTGAACAAACCACAAGAAGGTATACTGTAATTAACTCATGAAGTAACCGATTGCTAATGAAGTAAACCATTTCTTTACTGGATGAGTAAGAAGAAAGAGACAACTTGCACAAAGTGAATATGTTAATTCAAATTTGTTTAGTTCACAACAAAATATCAGGTGGCTACTGTTTTAGCAATCATGTCACAAACAGAACAAGCTGCTTGTAATTGTAGTTTGTTTAAGACACTTAGTCTTGCTCTGTACAATGTAGGTTTTCTAGTTAAAGTTTCTATTTTCGTTGCTCAAGTTATAACAATCAGTGACTTTTTGAGGTCCAAGAGATTGTTCGTTTAAATTTTCATAAACACCATTTCTATCCTTACTTTCTCTCTCCTCCCTAGAAGTAAGATTTCTGACGGTCTTTTTTCTTTTAACCGCTCCTCTCTTTCTTGTGCAATGGTTCAAGGATCTCGATGCAGTCCCAAATAGAGATCAGTTAAAAAAAAATTAATGAATTACTGATAACCAAAATACATACGTGAGAGATTTAAACTAGACAAACCACAATCATTTTCCCATTTTCTTTACCGAAATTTTCATATCTAGTCTAAACTTAAAGTTAAAGATAAATTTTAATAATTCTTAGCTCAAATGGTTGGGTTGAGGTACTTGAAAGTTCAATAAAAAAAGAGGACTTGAGTTTAAAGTTCCACCAGTTATAAAAAAAATAAAATGTTTTAGGTTGGATTAGAAGATTTTCATCTATAGTTGGTTTCCTTTTAAAGTTGGTATCAAGTTTGGTATTGATGTACGAGCTTCTTTTCGAAAATGCGTAGCGTCAAAGTTGCATACTCGAGTAACAAAAATGATTGGATAAAACAGTGACCCATTAGTGATCCAAATAGTCGTTAAAAAAATTTAAAATCTAAATGTCTTTTTCTTTTATTTCGCGGCTGTCATAAAATCTTTATTTTCATTTCAGTTCAATCGAATCCCTCATAATTCTAACCTGTCTTTTCTTTTTCTTTTATGATATGGGTACAAAAGATTTTCACTTTTAAAAAGTTCATAAAGGGGGAAAACAAGAACACGAAGAAAAAGCTCAAAACATGCCAACAGTATGGTTTTCTTTAAAGAAATCTCTTCACTGCAATTCGGACCCATCAGAAGTCCACGACCCGGAATCCAAAAACCACTTGCCCACAATCTTGACCCGAAAACCCTGTAGGTCAGGTTGTTCAAGGTCCATTGCAAACCTCAAAGATGTCATCTTCATCAATGGTGGTAACAAGAGTCACTTACAGTCACAGATGCCAGGGAATTGCAGCCCTAGATCCATTGGAAGCAATGAGTTTGTAAACCCAATTGCCCATGAAGTTATCTTTAGTGATTCAAGGTGTGAGCTTAAGATCACAGGCTTTACTGGTGGATTTCACAGTGATGATAGTAGTGGTTCTGTAACAATGCATAATTTCAAGAATCTGCAAACACCTTCAAGAAAAACTGTTTCTTTAAACACATTGGTGTCATCAACTAATGGGTCTTCTGCTGCTGCTGCAGTCATGTGCCATAAGTGTGGTGAACAGTTTGGAATGTGGGAAAATCTTGAAGCTCATCATCTCTTGAAGCATGCAGGTAAGTTTCTTGACAATATATAATTGTTAAATCTACCAAGATAGTATGGTAATAACTAATAACAGTCAAAGACTATATAAAGTATACTAGGGTTTAAATCTTAACATGAGATATATTAGGAATGTGTATTTTAGATCAGTGTGTGAGTAGTTGTTCTAAAGAAATCCAATCAAGATTCAATCTTTACGCTTTTAAATTAACATTTCTTGATTGAAGCTATAAAATGGTGTTTATTTTTATGCAAATCTTGAAACAAGAATGAAGAATCTTGTTGTTTTTGGTAGTTACTGAACTTATGGAGGGTGATTCATCAAGAAAAATTGTGGAAATGATCTGTCGATCGGGCTGGTTAAAGCCTGAAAAAAATACGGGTCGGGTCGAGAAGGTTTTGAAGGTGCACAATATGCAGAAAACACTAGCCAGATTTGAAGAATACAGGGAACTAGTGAAAACCAAGGCCAGAAAACTACCAAAGAAGCACCCTCGGTGTCTAGCTGATGGGAACGAGCTTTTGAGGTTTTATGGAACCACGATCGTGTGTTCTCTTGGCGTCAATGGCGAATCTAGCTTATGTGTTTCGAATAAATGTTGTGTTTGTGGGATTATAAGACATGGGTTTTGCACCAACAGGGAGGTCAAGGGTGGCATTGGTGTTTTCACTTCTTCAACTAGTGCCCGTGCTTATGAATCCATAGAAGTGTATGATGACGAGCCTGATGCACGAAAGGCGTTGATGGTGTGTAGAGTGATTGCGGGTCGAGTGCACAGACCGTTGGAGAACATTCAAGAGGTAACACGACAGACGGGTTTTGACTCTTTGGCTGGGAAAATCGGGCTTCATTCGAATATCGAAGATCTTTATTTGCTTAGCCCTAAAGCTCTTCTACCATGCTTTGTGGTGATTTGTAAACTCTAGATGTATGACACTTGAATGACTTTTGTTGGTAAAGTTTTTAAAATTGAATTATGATCATCTTATGTTTTTGTTTATGAATTCAGCTGCATAAATGCATTCACAAAGATTTTAGGATCTTGGATATATTATAATTTATAAATTCAGTTCATCAAGCTGTTTAACTCGGTTATAATTTGATCACTATCCATTTACACCCCATTGACATGTTACATGTACCAACTCGTTGAAACATTGTAACCAGTCAATCCATTTGACCAGTTTAGGTAAATGGAATTTTAAGGATGTGTTTATGTTACACGATCTTAAGTGTGTTTTAGTTAGAATCAATTCGATACAAACATCTATAGGTCGTGTTTTGTTTCATCAGTTTCAACCATGTCAATATGACACAATCGCCACTTAGCATCAAGATGCACCCATATGCCTTGAAGGTTAAAATGTTCAAGAACCACAACTATATACTTCATTAAGATACTATTGCTTTGTAGATGCAGAAACTTAATTGAGTGGTGTCCAATAGATTAGTGTAACCATGAAAAAATCAAAACACATTGTTCATTGCTTCAAGGGTTCATGTGAAATATGAACAGTAGTTGTTTTACCACTCTAGTAGTGAACCAATTGTTCTTAAACCATACCTAGATGAAAGACAAAATCAATTTTCTACAATAAAAGACAAAATCTCATTTTGTAACTGAACCGAAAACCAAACTTTTTTCATTCCATCAACACGTCACAGTCCGGATGAATATTCGGTTCGCTTTCACTTATTTGGACAATTGGACCTAGTTGTATAAAAGACAAAATCCCATTTTGGACAAACTGAATCGAAAATAGGACTTTTTTCATTCTATCAACAGGTTACGGTCCGGATGAATATTCAGTTCGCTTTTACTTATTTGGACCTAGTTTTATGAACCCTACTAGCTAATAATTTGTACTAGAATGCAGCAGCAAAAGTTGTATGTTATAAAAGGATGTAGACAATTACATTTAAATACAATGTACCCTAAAAAGAGCAAGTGGTACTAGACAACAAACAAACAATAGTACATGTTACCAACTATAGAACCTACTTCAGAAAATTTTGTTTTCTTTTTTAAAAAAATTACTAAAATAAACATTTGACAAAATTACATTATCAATATAACCATTAAAAACTAAATTTATAAAAAAAACAACTAATAAAAACGAGCCACATGTTCATTTCTCGTCACATGTGCGAGAAAAATCCATAATCCCTCGCTGAAAATGTGACTGGGCGAGTGATTTACATAATTCCTCGCTGACGTGGTGGAATTTCAATGGTTTCTCGCTTACGTGTCCCATTCCTTGCTGACTGGGCAATAAATCAGGGGTTTTCCTCGCCCATAATTATCAAAATGTCACTTCTCGTTTAGAATTTTTTTTTAACATAAAATTTTAAAAAAAGTATTTAACAAAAATTAAAAAATCATTATTTTTATTAAAGTTCTTTTTCATTTATAATTTTTTAAACACTTAAATTTGTTATTTAATGTGGTTTTCCCCTATATAATACAAGCTTTCCTCTTAACAAACTTATCAAATTTTAGTTTTTTACTTTATTCATTTTACTAGTTTAGAAATACGTTTTTAACACAGGTTGAATTAAAATATAAAATTAATAGTTAATTTTTAATATTTAAAAATTTTAATATTAAAACTTTAGATAAAATAGTTGAGTATACGTAATCCGAATCATATCTTATCTAAAAAATTATTTTAAAATTTTTAAATATTAAATATTACCTATTAATTTAATATTTTAATTTAACCCGTGTTAAAAACTTATTTCTAAACTAGTAAAATGAATAAAGTAAAAAACTAAAATTTGATAAGTTTGTTACGAGGAAAGCTTGTATTATATAGGGGAAAACCACATTAAATAACAAATTTAAGTGTTTAAAAAACAATAAATGAATTTTTTTAATAAAACTAATGATTTTTTAATTTTTGGTAAATACTTTTTTTAAAATTATGTATTTAAAAAAAATAAAAATTCTAAGCGAGGAGTGGCATTTTGGTAATTATGGGCTAGGAAACCCCTGATTCCTTGCCCAGTCAGCGAGGAATGGGACACGTCAGCGAAGAATCATTGAAATTCCGCCATGTCAACGAGGGATTATGTAAATCCCTCGCCCAGTCACCTTTTCAGCGAGGGATTATGGATTTTTCTCGCCCACGTGGCGAGGAATGGACATGTGGTTTGTTTTTATTGGTAATTTAATTTGGTCAAATGTTTATTTTGATAATTTTCCCTTCTTTTTTGTTCGTTTTGCTGTATGTGCAGCTATGAGACCAGGAATCAAATCCCTAATACACAAAATTTCCAAGTTACATACCCATTGCCAAAGATGATGGTAACTTGGTTTCGGTCGCGAATATAGAGTTTTATGTGTGGTCAATCGTCACATATTCATATAATATCTCTATAGTAGTTGTAGATAATATTTATTAATATTGTTATCCTTGATCATTCAAATTAGATAATAAAAGACACACATGATTTAACCAACAAACACTCCCAGCTTAATGTAAGTAATCTTGATAAAGGGGTGCATTAGTGAACCAAGAAGTTGCAGAGAAAATGCATCTCAGGTTCATCAATTAGTAGGTATGAGAGGATTAATGTCGGATCCCCAAGGACAAATGGTTGTTTTGGTTCACATTTGAGAGTTTGTGATCGAGGTTAACCAAGAAAGAAAGAGAAAGAGATCAGTTGATAATCTCACATGCATGAACAGAGAAGATAAATATTATTAAAAGTTTCTTATTATAATCTACTAGGAGAGTGCCCAGCGATGCGGCGGACATAATACAATGGTGCAACATTTTACATCCGGCACGCGTTTATGGTATTTTGTTATTCTTGTAGTATTTTTACAAAAGTTTATTATATTTTACTGAACTTTTAGGTTAGTAGCATCATTGTGATGGATGTACGTTATAAGCATTACACACGTCTAACAACTAATAAATAATCATTTAAATTATCAAATAGTAAGAAACCATTAATGCAATAAAGTAATACACTAATCTAATCTTAATAAACATTTACACTTTGGGATACGTGTTAAACGCATATTCACTCTCTACTTATGTTTCCCGCCCAATACTTTTTAAGCCTACACACCTTATGCCCGAGTCACCAATCCAGCAATTTAATTCTCGGGCGATCCAAAAACATAGCCACCGAAAGTAGCTTTTAAGTTCCCAATAATGGGTTGAGTATTTAACATTTGAAATTTAATTTTAGAAACTGATAACCACCTGGGTTTTTAATATTTGAAATTTGAATATATTAAATATTTTTTAATACCTTAATTTAAAAAAAATACAAAATCTGTTGAAGATTTACATAAGCTATTGAATTTATTTTCTTTCATCGGTGATAATTAGTTGAAATTTTGAGTTGTGAAATTTAAAAAGATTTACCAAATCTAGATAATACTTATCATTTTTAAATCTAGTTTTTTAATAGTGTAAGGTTATACTAAAAAGAATGTTTAATCTGAAAAGCCTAAAAAGTATTATGGATTTGACACATGTCATTCTATTTTTTTAAAGAGGAGTATATTTTGATCATTATGTCAAATACGTCAGCTCATTGTGTCTTATACGTTTATTGTGTCAAATATCAGTTCATTGTGTAGATCATTTGTTATATATATTCATCATTATGTTTTACGTTTTAGATAATTTTATGTTATTTTTGTTATATTTTCTATAAATTAAATATAATTTGTTATCTATCATTGTGTTGTATAATTAAAAATACACAATGATATACTTTCATCAATTTATTTTCAAAACTCATAATGTTAAAGATAACACAATATTTATTTTTGTCATTGTTGTTTATAGATTTTATAAACTTATTATTAATCATTGTGTTTTACAATTAAAAGTATACGATGATATTAATATCATTGTGTTTTACAATAAGAAGTATAAAATGATATTATTTTATCAATTTATTTTTCAAAACTTATAGTATTCAAAATAACACAATGACGATGGTGTGTGCGGATAGTATATATATTTTGATAAAGGTTTTTCGTATAGATTCAGTTTTAAATGGTTATTACTAATACTAAACTACACACACATAAGACAAGTGTACCTGTCGTGTGGTAATAATTTGTAAGAACCGAGTATCAATCCGTGGACATACTAAGTCTACTCAACAACTCTCATGATTTGCCTATCAGTTTTAGGTTTAGAAAATGATAAGTTACACCAAATAACAATAAATAAAGATAGATTGAGACTTTTGATTATTCTTTCAGTGAAGTAAGGTTATTATCCTAATTTAGATTATACTTATGTAACTGTAATGAATTAATGGTATGGTTAAAGTTATTGATTAATGTGATTATGTTAATGTTTATGAACGTGAGCCAACGCAGATTTCTAGTCTGTCAGCTCCGTAGTGACAAGGACACCAACATTGAGTAACTTACAATGTTGATCAATCCAAGCCACTAGTAATGTAGGTTGATCTCGTGTTACCTTTCAACATACGATTTCTGAAAACATAACTTAATATTACAAAAGAGAGTTGATTAAGTTCCTTTCTAACATACCATTAATTTTAGAAAATCATAACAATTACTGTAGATTTCTCAGACTAATAAAAAGGAACCCGCAAATGATTAGAGAGTTAAGGTGATATGATTTCTAATACCCTTTCTAGTTCATTAGCCATGAATTTAATATGAAGACCGGTTTCACAAATAAAAGTTAATTCATACTTTTTTCAACCTTGTATAACATTCACAATTACAAATCATAAGTTTATAACTTCTCATTCAAATGTAGATACTACCCATCAAAAGTTTACCCAAGATTACCATAATATTAACATAATATAAATCACACGATTAGTTCATGTGACAACCCTAGTTTTCAAGTTAATCTCGTTCCCTTAACTTAACCTTCCTCCATTATGATGGGATTTATTAAACTATGATTAATCAAATTTCGATTATTAAATAATTATTATTATTATTATAAATAACTAATTGCTATTGTAGTTATCAACCAAATAAATTCGGAAGAATGAAATCGAGCTTGGTAAAGTGTTGGTAGCAGAAGTTATGTGCTTGTTGTCATCACATGTAAACCCGGCCCAACCTGAAAGCCCACGAAGGACCCTTTACATGCATGATAATGCACACTCCATGCACGAACCCTAATTCCCCACCCTTTCACTGATCGTGAACCTCCCTCCCCCTCTCACATTCGGCCGATCCCCTCCTCCACCATCCAAACCGCCGACGATCACCACTATTCCTCCCCAATCGACCATCCTCTCTCCTCCTACATCCATTCTCTTGATCCTCAAGCCATTACAACGTGTTTCCCTTCTGCCCACTTCGAATTATAAGGTAAAAACCATTTTCTTAGGGCTGCGTTTTGTTGTTCATGTGTGTTGTGTGTGTTGGTCTTTGATGGTACCATGTTTTGTGTTGTTTCTTGTTTGAAATCATGGGTTTTGTACTAGGGTTGATAATTTCAGATTTGGATTGATGTTGGGGCTGGAAATCGATTAATGTGGGGGTAAATGGGTTGTGTTTGTCATTCGATTTGTGTTAATGAAGTCATCGGGTCGGGTAATGATCATTGGAAAGAGATTGAATATAAATCATATGGTTTGAGTTTTGCAAAAGCCTATGAACGTGCAAAGACACTTGGATGAGTGTCCAAACTTATTTTAGATGATAACATCGTCTTGTGAAGTCATTGGTTAATGTTAGGATGCTTGTTTGGAATAAACTTGAATATTTCAAAATTCTGGCAGATTCTGTTAGTCAACTTGTGCACGTTGTAACTTGATGATAATAAACTCAATCACTGCGTTTCTTGAGTCCAAATTGTGCATTTTTGAGTCTAGTTTCCAGAAAGTCCAACCACACTCAATTTGGAAGTGTAAAATTCGAGTTATTGCCTTTTAAGTAAAGGTAGGTCAAAACTATTCTTTTTGACAGCAAACAAAGGGTCAAATGTTTTGATACATGGTTGGTATTTTGATGAGGTTATGGTCAAAATAAATGATTTGGGAAGTAATCCCGTGAGTCTTGGAGCACCTCCAAGTGGATTCAACTCAAAATAGTGTATTGATGATTTGTGATGAATTCTTGTGTGAATTGTTATCAAAGCTTGATTTTGTGCGTTGGATTGGGTTGAACATTGTGTGATACGGTTTGGGCATCGTAAGTATGTTTTGTGCATAAACTTATGAACCTATTTGTGTAATAGGTTGAGGTTAACATTGTGGTATTTGGTTTCATTTGTCTTCCGTGCACCCTAAGGTGAGTTTACAGCCCCACTTTCATACTATACTCTCTTTTGGGGGAGAGAAACATGTTGTTTTTCATAACCTTTTTAGATTGGTAATATTGCATATACTGGTTTACTATTGTGATACCACTATGTCTCATTCGGACCGTTAATATGTTATTAGCGAGGTGATTGTTAGTAGATCTATTGGGTTTGACAAACCCCGCCTGGGCTAGTCGCGCTAGCTTGACTGGAGGTCAAACGGGTGAATGGTTAGCCTGCTTTACTGTGCTGTGGTTTGGTATCCACAGTCGGGGCATTCATTATATTATTAATGTCAATTCGGTCGCGAAATTCATACATATAGTGACTTGTTGTAGGCTAGCTACCTACTTATATGCTTTGATTACTTAATCTGGATTTCATTACTATTACTTACTGTTTTCTGTTAAACCTGTGAACTCACCAACCTTGTGTTGACACTTTAGCATGTTTCTTTCAGGTCCTTAAGGTGCGCACGACTAGAAGCATCTCATCTTTGCATACATTCTGATTACTTTGAATGGTTAAACAATGTTTTCTACAAATTACATTCCTTTGGGTTGGGCGTGTTTTGCACTGTTTAATTTATAAATGTTTACGCTTCCGCAATTATTTTCACGTTTACATTATTAACTCTGTTTTTGGAAATTTCAAATGTTAACTGGAAATTATGTTTCGTAATTGATGTGTCGTTTGGTGTAACTAGTGGCTGAGATCCTGGTATGTCACACGCCTAACGGTAATACCCCGTTTGTGGAAATTGAGGGTGTGACAGTTCATCACAAGTTATATAAAGTTTCACTAAATTAGGATAATAAATGAAGTTTAGCTCATAATGAGCTTGAACATAACAACAAAGATAGAAGATAGTAATGAAATCATCGATAAATTAGAACAATCAAACCAATAATCTACAATGGATGATGTTAAACGATCCCGAGCTTCTTTTAAGTGTTGAATGGACCTCCAAAACCTTTTAAGGACTTCCAAAGGCTGGGTTCCTGAGATGGAACACGAACATTTCACCTCCCAAAAGCTTGGTTCAAAGTTACAAATGAACTTCTATTTATAAGCTTTCTGGAGTGTTTAAGCATGGCTTCGTGCTAGTACAATTTACGTAAAAGTTGGTTGGTTCATACACTCGGAAAATGTCGGGCACGAGCCCGTGTTTATGGTGGGGCACGCCCCTGTGCCGTGGGTCAGGGAATCGTACGTTTTGTCTTATCGGGTTAACTATCACAAGGGTGTGTTGATTTTAGTACGGGGGTGTGTTTCAGGCTAGGCATGGGAGCATGCCTCATGAGGCATGCCCCATGCTTAAATTCTGGAGCTTGGTTTTCATTAATTTCTTTTCTTTAATCTTCTTTTGTTCATCTTTGTATTTTTCAAACCTGAAAACACAATTTAAACGATTTAGATATCAATTTATAATTTTCACTAAGAGTTTTAGAAATATTTTATATGCAATTAATATATTTTATATGTATAATTTGGATCACATCAGATGATAAAAAAACACAATAAGAAATTGTATTATTTTGTCGTTATTTTTAAAGTATTAAATTAATTAGTTGTTAATTTATTATTGTGTTTTACATATTACATATATAAAACAATATTATTATGTTATTATTTTTTTTTAAATTCATCATTTTAGAAAAACATAATAGTATTTAGGAAAACACAATAACTAACAAAAAGACACAATGAGCCGTAATAAATACACAATGACGAGATATGAGCTTAAAAACATAAAATAAATTATTATTTTTTTATAACAATACTGTATTCGTTTTATAGATATAAGAACGCTCATTTTATGGTTTACTTTTTATAAAAAAAATTATATCATACATAAAAGGTATGAACGTTTAAAAAATTAAGAAAACTTGCAAAAAATCAACAAAGTGGCTATTCCAAAAATATAATCTAACAAACTTTTCCGTACGAATTGATCTCAACCATTGATTAAATAGATTAATGGTTGAGGTTGTTTCTTACACCTTTTAATTTTAGGAGCATTTTTGTTTGAATATTTCTTTTTTTTTATATAAACGATGCACCTCTACTTATTATGTGATATATTCCTGTTTGGACTTACAGAAGCTTCTCCTGATCGTTTTAGCTTCTCCATATCTTCATCGCATATATTTTTTCATTTTTACCTAAAAATTGACTTGTGGGAATTGTGGTTTGTTAGAATTCAAAATGAATCAAAATTTTCATGTATAAAAGAAACAATTATACGTTTCATTGTGTAAATCGTTTTTACTGAATTTTTAAAAACCCCACTATCATTGTTTTACTCATGATTTGTTGTCTGTGTTTATTTCATAATGTATGATGTTTGATTTTGAATTTTGAGAAGTCAAAGAAAATAGTAATAGAATCAAAATGATCGTTTTCATTACAGAAATATGTGAGGTCTTTTATATGTGTATATCTCTACTACCATATAATAGAGAATCTATGAGTAGATTTATATTTTTACATCAATTTTAAGATGACACATAAATAATTACAAGTTTTAATATGTAATGTCATAACATTTATTTTTATTATATTTATTTTAAGCTTTTAATACTTGTACCTTATTTTTTTTATAAATTTAAAGTATGACTATTACATTTAAAGTTATCTGTAATAAGACGTCACCATTAGCATTTATCTCCACTAACTCCTCCATGAAGCCATCGAGAGTGCATTAGTTACCATTGGTTACCGGTTACCATTAATAGCATTCATTACCATCGTTTCCTCATCACAATCATCACCATGAAAGCATCAGTTACAATCGATCTGAATCCCAAGGCCTTTAACTTAATCGCTGGTTTCAACCACTTTCCCTTTTAATGGCCAGTCGATTATCACTCTTCTCTCCCATATAAGTCAAAATCGGTCTCAGCATCGACATCGACATCGGAAAATCGAATTAGGTATGCTTAATTGATGGGTTAGCTTGCTATGGTCGTCCTCATCTTTCTAAGATCTGTTTGAATTATGCTTGTCAAGCTAACAATTTCTAACATTTGTACAAGGGTCGTGGGCAATTTCAATATCAACATCAGCAAATCTCACATAACTTCCACCCCGATTCAGGTGTGATTTTGTTATATGATTGTTTATCATTTGAAATTTTACATGTGTTAGAGCTTTGCTGCTATGTTTTCATACTTTGAGCATTGAAGATGACTAAGGTTATGAAATAATCCACATGTAGTGTCTTGACAAATGACACAAATAAAAATAAAACATTTATTTTGATGTTGAATCGATTTATTAGATTTGGAGAAGCTGCAATGAGTGTTTGTGAGAAAAAAATCATCCTGATGAATCCAATTTACATTCCATTCATAGCTTTAATCTACTAAATATGTGATCATGATTGCATCAATGACCATGAAAATGCACATCCAAATACTCTTTTAATTTGCATCATGTTTTTCTGTTTTTCTTTTTAGAAGCTCTAAAATGCATTTCCATAATTCCATTTGAAGATTAAAAGTAGCTCAATTCACCAAAAAAGTCAAAATTTAATATTTTGGTTCACTTTTATTTACTATATTATGTTACTGCCTAAAACTTACTAAAAGTATAAAAACTTATATCATTAGACTGTTATTTAGTTTGCTTTTTTGTTGAATTAAAGGACTACTAAACTCTAAACTCTCAGTAATTAGTTATTTAATTTGTTTTTATTTATTTCAGACCCCAAGAATATTTTATGGTGTGTGATGTATCTTTAAGTTACACCAATCAGACCCCAAGAATATTTTGGTCAGATAGTCACAATGTTCAATATAACTATAATGTAAAAGTGAGCAACACTAACTATTTACTAAATTTGACTGACACACCTAGCCATGTGGATTTCAATTATGAAGTATCAGGTTCTTTGGCTACTTGCTTTTAGTTATTGATGTAGCCCAAAGTATAAAAGCTAGCTTAACCTATTGCTAACTTTTACTATCCTTTGAATCTAATCTAACAATAATACCTGTCTTTAACAAATTTGATCAACTAACCGCTAACCCAGATCGTGTAAAACACAATTAAAGTCAATGTTTGACTTTGACCTAAGTGATTTACTTTTGACTTCTTCAAAACCAGCGATGCTCTTGAACATATACTTATGGCTATTATAGAACGGATTCCTCTGCCTACATACAAAATGAGTTGTTGCAGGTGAAACTAATTGTTTGTAGTTTGTATATGTTGTTGATCTATATAAGAGGCATAATTGTTATGCATCTGCATAATTATGTTTTGAATATTGTTCATGTTTGATTGTATAGATTATGTTTGATTGTGGTTCACCTTTTTTAACCTACAGAAATTTGTGAAAATATAGAGCTCCATCAAACGATTTGAGTTGTCTGAATTGTGTTCTTGTGAATAAATTGATAGTTTATAATATTAATTTTGATTTATTGTATGGAATTCCTAGAACAAGAATGCAGGTGGTAAGTTGTGATTTTCTTGATAAAAGATCTTTTGATGGTCTAGCTTGATATAGGGGAATCACATCATCTATATATTTTCTTAACATTTATCTATATACGAGAAGATAATGGATTGTTGCTTTCATGGGTACTTAAATGGTTGTTCATTTTCAACAAGAGTTTCTTGATCAAGTTGTTGATATAAATTTGGTCTAAAATATCAAATCCACATAAGCGTAGTTTCAAAAGAAACATCTAGCACATTACCAGGATATTTATAGCGTGAGCAAGTTAATGATACGCCCAAATCTAAACACAATGAATAGGTAGCCTGATTTACTAATCTTATGTGGGACTTATGTTGATTTCTTTATAACTTTACTCAATGCTCTCACCTCTTCTTAGAAGTTGAGTGTATAATTCTTGCAGTTAACTACTTTGTGTCCGGTGAAACAATTACAAATATTACCAGTGTTATATAGTTTTATAGATTTAGCATTTACTAATAATCCGAGTTATAATTTTTAGGATAATAATTTCTTTTGTTCTTTTAGTCTGATGTGAGTGTTAGCATCATGTAATATATAATGTAATGACAGACATGACTGTGAACTTGATTTGGTTTATTAGTTTTGTGACTTACGTAAATCCAAGTTTATATGTTTCTTTATCACCTAAATTGTTTGTATTTGGTAGCATTTAAATGAATTGAAGTGATTTTTCAATTGTTTTGTACACAAACTCAATGCACTCAACTTCGGCCATCAAGTTTAATTATTTTATCACAAATGTTTAGATTTTAACTTGGCTATATTATGATGAAATAGAAAGCCTACTTTCATTGAAATTTACAATAGTGCATGATCATCTTTACTCGATAGGGTTAACTTATATTTATACCAAAGTTTAAAACTTTTATTAAAATCTATATGAGTCATCTTTCAAGGTGAATTAAAGTTTAAAACTATAGGTGTGTCAAGTTCAAAATTTATACTAAGGACATTAACGGTGATAGCCCTAACACTTCACATGTTTTTGTTCTTATAAAAACTAGTGTGTTGGGTCCAACCAAACCACATAAAAGCTACAAATGTGGTTATAAATGATGGTGACAAGCTAAATCTTGATCGTGCTCTTTTACTAGACAAGGTATGCAAATTTCATCATGGTAATTATTTATGAAAATGTTATATTATGCCACATGTTTTTCTTCCATATATGCACATAAAGCCAGTTCTTGGAGCATGCAGGCAACTGCAACCGATAGTTGCTCGCAAGAGGTGGCGAGAGGGCAACCGCGGCAACGCGCGAGTGACGTTACTAGTATTAAATATTCAAAAGTTTTTTTAAACAGAGTTATATACTCACGGATATTAGTCATTTGTTTACATTCCGTAAATTTTATTTATAACAAAATAATTAATCTAATACTACTCTGATCAGTCAAGATAATAATACTCTATTTCATTACCATTTAATCTATTTATTACTTACGATACAACTATTTTAATATATATTTTTTTTGTTTAGACAAATTGAATGGCTGAATAAAATGTTTGTGTGTTGAACCAATTTAATGTCTTTAAGGATGATTCAATTATAAAAGTTCATATTATAAGACTTTGAAAGCAACATATCAGATATCACACAGAGACCTATGCAATTAATATAACTAGCTTAGTTTCAATACGCGCCTTGCGCGAAATTGCCTTTCCTTTTTTTTAATTCGTTGTTTTCTCTTAGCTGGGTGTTGCGCTTTAACCATTGCCATGTATCCGTTTAGATAGTATAATCTATCAAAGTTTAAAGCCCATAAAGAAAGTTAATACAAAGCCACATACACATTCAAAGTAAAACAACTACCCATAACATCATGGGGATGGCAATGGATTCATTAGATTCTCAGATGAGGGTACTGTCATCATCACCGAACTGATTTAAAGCAAACGACTACAAAACAGTCTTCGCAAAGAAGCCAACCAGTTCTCAGATGATTGCGTCATCGTCATTGAACAAAAACAACGTTCTAAACATTCAAAAAGAGACCCAAAATAACAGAGATAACGGCATAGATGGAATAAGTGGGTTCGAGCCGTCCTCATCATCATAGAACAACTTGGAAAACCACATCTTATTGGTTCTCAGGTAAGGCTTTCCTCATCATCATCGAACGAAGAAACAAAGACCAAAATTCTAGATTTGCAACATTGAAAAAATAACCCCAAAGAATATATCTAATAATCCTTCAGACAGACACCGTTGAAAGCAGCCATCCAACACGGTTGACAGGCTCCAAGGTGGAGTGTAGAGGTGGTCAGACCACCACCATCAAGGCCAAACGCCGCCGAAAGCAGCGTCGAAGCCCGTGGACCCCGTAACATTACCAACGTCGGTGATCAAAATGCATCATCAAAAACCTAATTAGGGCTCTCAGACGCGTCAGATGCCGTCATCATCGAGCAAAAGATGCGTAGAATGGGACCCAAGGATCACGCGGACGCCACCGAAGGCGGTCGACAGACGCCGACGGCATCTAAGTCGACCAATCTAAGGCAACCTCAACATGCACCACCATCCATTGACGGCGGCGATACATGCATCCACCGGAGCCGCAAACACCAAGCAAAAGATGGGAAGAACCGAACCTGAGGGTTACAAAGACGCCACCAAAGGCGGTCGACAGACCGACGGTGACGTCAGAGCCCACAGATCTAAGCCGCTTTAAATACGCACCACCATCCACAGACGGCGGCGATAGACGGCTCCACCGGAGCCGCCACCCACAAACAGAACCATCGACCACTAACCGCCGACATAGGCGTCTCTTGGTCGGCAGAAGGGTGAGGCGGCGCAAGCGTGGGGAAAAAAAAGCAGAGACCCAACGATCGCCGGAGGAAGAGACGCGTGAAACGACGACGTCACAGGGTTAGAGGACGGCCACCGACCGCAAAGGGGCACCCATGGAAGAAACCGCCACCGCCTAACATCTCTTCATTTTTAAAGCACTAGTACAGTAACCGAGGGGAAAACAAAATACTAAAAATACCCCAAATCACTATTCTTGGCACTCCTTTTTTCATATATATGATAATTATTATGGATGAGCATGTATTCATAAATAATAAAAGAAACACACATTTGTAAAAAAAAATTATGCTTTGTAAACATTTGATTCAATTAAATAGTACATATGGACGTCACAAATACATATGGTTTATATATATATATATATATATATATATATATATATATATATATATATATATATATATATATATATATATATATATATATATCATTTTCTTTATTTGTACAATTTTTTTGTAGGAGAATAAGATCAATGCTATTGTTCTTCATTTATGTGAACTTTGTATAACTATATATTTTGTACAATTTTAATTTGGGTGACTCTATCGGAATCTATAAAACTCGACTGGAAGTGGGTGGAACCCACAATTGAATCTGTCTTGTCTAGAGGTCTATGCCCTTAACCACTGCGTGTTTACTGACACACTATCCCACCTTAGGGTAGCCCCTTATTTCAAATAGAATACCTACCCTATTAACTCTGAAGCAGGAAAGATTCTTTGCTTTTCTACACTACATTCTGGATGGAAAGGAGAATGATCAGCCACACTGGGATTGAGACACGGCCCGGACTCCCACGGGGGGTAGCAGTGGGGAATCTTGGACAATGGGCGAAAGCCCAATCCAGCAATATCGCGTGAGTGAAGAAGGGCAATGCCGCTTGTAAAGCTCTTAAGAAATCGATGAATGTGTTCCGACCAAGCAACGAAGAAGCGCTAGCAGATGAGATTGAACCTATATAGACTAGGAAACACAGGGAAAGACAGTCTTGGGGGTCCCCAAAACAGAGTGAGAACTAGCCCTTTGAGGAGCTCAGCTCTCTAAGCTGTCTAACTCTCTATTACCATATGCAGAGGAAAACCAGGTTCAATAGCCGGATAGAGTAAGAAAACAACCAATGGGAAACTTTAGAGTTCATCCTTTAGCTGTCCAGGCAGTGTAGTACTTGGATATGCTAATATGAGATTTTCTGTTATATAACTTACGGTCTATAACCTAGTAAACAAATTTTAAGTATATAAACCATTTGAATCGGCTGAAATTTTGACTATATAGATGGTCTAAAAGTTAGATGTGAGCTGTATAGATGGACTGGAAGGTAGATGTGGATTGTTTTTAACAATCTAAAAAAATTTGGACCAACTGAAATTTAAAACACCAAATAAATATGTTTTGCATGACTACTTGTATATTTACGCATTAACTTATTGTACCTCATAAAAGACAGTTTAGTTCAACAAAAAGTTTACATCAAAACGTTAAAAAAAACGCAGGTTACAATTGTAGTCTCAAAGGGTTTTTAAATGTGCTAGATTAAAAAATATAACTAAATTCTTAAAACACATTTAGTTTTTTTGATTTATTGGTAGATAATATAAACTTTTATGTAAGTGTTAGTTGGTATAGGTTATTACGTAGTTAATCGTAAGGGATAATTTGTACATAATGTTATAACTACTATTTTATCCTCAAAAGTGATTGTACGTTATGGATTGAATAAAGTATATGTTTTTAATTTTATGATATTTTAAACTACTCCTATATGTAATATAGATAACAATTATCAACTTCATCTAAAGTATTGTACAAGTGTTTTAAGCACTTTGTACAACTCCTAAAGGTAGGCAAAGAGATGAAGCATAATATACAACATTTCCATGCATAATGTTGGTGGCTGTTTTGATGGTAAAAATGTAATTTCTTAAAAACATGAGGCGCTTTTATTCTACTCTCATTTATTAGCCCATCGAAGTTTAGTTTTTTTTAACCGCTAATTGAATCACAGACGGTCCATTGGCTCACTCAATCATCTACATTACTCAAGTACGAAACCTGAGACTATCCTCAAGAGGAAACTCAAATTATGTGAGAAAACTCTCTGGCCCACCCGAAACCCCTCCGCCCTTTTATTTGTTACAGGTGAGACTTGAACCTAAAATCTCCACCTATTTTAATAAGATCTTGGGTTGACTCACTTTAACTACTTGATCTAAGGATCATCGGTGATTGAAATTTAGTTGCTTCGCCTTATTTTCATACCGCTTTTGTGGATTAATTTAATATTTAGTAGAATTGATAAAATATTAAATATACCATGTAGTGTTTTAGTTAGATGACAATCTCTCGAACAGGAGTCAAACCTCAGGAGCAAATCAAGGTCAAAACCGGATAAACCAAAGTTGTGGGTCTCACCTCTTTAGCTATAAAGTTCAAATTTAAAAGGTCGAAATCTAGCAAAAGTTGAAAGAACAAATAGTAATCAAAGGTCAATGAAGATATTTAGATATTACTAATTATTAACTTGGGATGCATAAAATATTGTATCATATGTATAAAATGTTATACATATCTTTTTTTTCTTTTAGTTTTTTCTTTTTTAACCCAATAGTTTTGTATATTTCATAATTTATCCCGTATAATTTTCACTATTAACTTTAATTCCCAATACTTTTTATTTTTTACAAAAATTTTGATTTACGGTCTAAATTTTGAGAGTTAACACGTCGTAACGTACACGTGTGATTCAGTATTGTTACGCTTATTTTTTCCCATTTAACATCCACGTTGTAACGTTCCAGTGCTACATCTACTTAGTTATTGTTTTTAATATTTTCGGTTTCACGTGCGTGGTTCAACGTTTTTATGTCTACTTTGCGTTTGACTTTATTTTTTCAGTGTTGATGGTCGCTGACGGTGGTGTGACAATGGTGCTACTTAATATGGTTTTACGTTCCCGCCGCAACGCGAGGAGCTTAATACTAGTTGGATACTAACCTTCAGTTGGATAGGAGGATTTGCAACATTTGAGAATATCTACACTCTATAAGCAACAGACATTGCAATATTGTTACAGTGATGTTTCAAGATTAGTGTTCATCCATGATCTATCTAATATGCTAATGTTCTTTCACAACCGAAGAAACCAAAGTTTTGCTCAACCGTGTAGACGGTACTCTTCACTTGGGCCCAATGAGCTTCAGCCCATCCTTGACCGGCCCACTAGAAATGGAATTTGATCCCACTTTATAACATAAATTCTTAATAATTATGTTACTAGGATTGTTGTTAGTAATGAAAATAAAAGTTGAGATTGTTACCGGTCAAATTAACAGTATGGATTAGTATCGGTCAATGAGTATTAAAATCCAATTTGCCTTAAAAAATTACTCTATATAATTGACTCATTACACACTTTAAATTAACCCATTTTATGAAATATGATTCGGGTTAAACTATTTAAGCTATTTAATTAGTAAATGACACGAACAATTTAAATCCTATTATAATGTTTGCAGTCTTTTTTCAAGTCTGAGCGATCTATATGGCAACATACTCGATTTGTGTACCAAAGAGATCAAATCAAGGTTGAAAGCAGATAGAAATTGCAGGCTACAAGCTTATATGCGATCAATTTCTAGATTATGCAATGTAACGGTGTGACGTTTCAGTTGCAAATGAAACCAACATTATGTATTTAAGAGGTACGAGAGAGACGAAGATAAGCGTTGACGGAGAAAGGGTTTAATTTAATGAGGTCTGCTAAGAAGCCATTATTATCACCGTTTGCTTCAGGGAACATGCATCAGGTTTCAGAGCATTTATCTTGAGTATGATGATGATGATGATGATGATGGAACAAGAAGACGATAAAAGTTCATGTAGGATGAAAGAAATGGGCCAGGACTCAACGAGCCCTACACAATAGGATAAAGTTTAAAGTTCAAACCTTACATTTATCCCCGGATTATATACAACCCAATTGCAATTGTAGGTGGGGTTCTCCACCGACTGTGGTTGAGCTTTTTTTTTTTTTTTTTTTTTTTTTAATGTTTAAATACAAAGTGTATTTTTGCTACAAAGTGTGAGAATACACAATGAGTCAAAAAAAGTCACAAAAAAATTATATCTCACAATCTAAATTGAATTTCAAAAAAGTAATTCCGAGCTTTCGTTCCCCTAACCTTCCTCACTAAGAAAATAAATAAACGAAAAATGAAAATAATAAAAAAATTAACGTTTTTTTATTGTGTTATTTATAAAAGACACAATGACCTTTCATAAAGACACAATGACCTTTCATAAAGACACAATGATGTCATTGTGTCTTTCATAATGACACAATGACGTCATTGTGTCATAAAAGACAATGAATTTTTTTTTATTTTTTATTTTTTTTCTAAAAGAGGACGACGAGAGAAACAGAGACTCCGGAATACTTTTTTGAAATTCGATTAAATTGCGAGATATAATTTTTTTGTGACTTTTTTAGCCTCATTGTATCTTCTCATATTTTGTAACAAAAATACACTTTGTAGAATAAACTCACCCTTTTTCTTTTGTTTTCTCTTTTTACTTTTTACGTGATTTTTAGGTGCCAAATACTTTCATTTTAGACGCTAGAAAAAAGCGCAACGTAGAGCAGCTGGTATTAAATTGTCATTATATGCGCTTGAAGCGCTTGAGTCTGTGGGGTTGCAGGTTTGAATCTCGCGCCTAGCGACTTTTTTCTTGGTTTTTTCTGTTTTGCTTTCTTTTTTTTTTTTACATTATTTCTTTTATTTTTCAAAAATATTTTGTTTTCTTTGCTACAGTTTTTTTAACGAATTAGTCGTTTTAATATTATGTTATGTTGTCGTCACAATGTACGCAACATAACCATTTTAGTGTCACCAAAGCAACAGGCATAACGAATTTCGACATTGGTTACTAAGTTTGCAAACGTATCATTTACCACCTTAATGTAAGCGTATGGTCCCGTCGCATTGCGCGGGGTGAAGGAACTCGTTGCAGTTTATAAATAGATAAATTATAGTTTACATTACTATAAACTGAACTTTATTCTGTAAATTGCAAATTTTCTTGTAAACTCTAGTATAAATTTTTCCATATACACGACGTATGAATTTGGAATCCCTTTCTCAAAATACCTATCTTGTTATTAAACAAATTGGTTAAAGTTAACTTGATAAAAACAGAGGTTTTAATAATCGTTTTTCTTTTATAAAAATATATATAGATTTAAAACTAATTAAATACTAAATATATAAAATAAACTTAATGATTTTTATTTTTATTTTTGGAGTTTTAAAAATGACAAACATAATATTGTGACCAAAAAACATACAAAATTGAGAAAATTGCATTTAATTTTTTTTGATATACAATCGTCATGCATTGGGTTTGATCACAACTGTTTTTTTGATATACAATCGTCATACTTTTTGGTCAATTATTGTATGCTTTGTATTGCATTGGGTTTGATCACAACTGTTTTTTTTCTTTTTCATTAGTTAAACAAGGCCAATTTAATAGAAAAACATAGGATATAATCAATAGCCTAAAGTTTGAACTCGATTAATGGTGTGGTATTCTACTCTTAGATGAGGGCGTTGGTTTATGAAGAGATATGGTGTGAATCACGCTCATATCCACACGCTGGTTTTACGACTAAACCCGAGGTGCTAGACTAAACGAGACTTTGGAAATTAACATGTAACCAAGTATTATCCACTACCAATATGGGTTCATGGTTATTTGTCATGTTCACGTAGTTGCTCCACATCTCAAACTTTTCGTTACATTCGTAGCCATACATCAAAAAAAAAAAAAAAAAAATTAAGCAATTGCTAAATGACGACTCTCGTGGAATAAAGCCAAAAACAAAGTTAAACCAACCCCCGTTATCAAACTTCGGGTTTCCACAAGTAAAAATTTTGGTTTTGTATAACTTTAATAGCTTGGTTTTGCACAATTTTGAGAAATATATATTACCAACTAGCTTTAGTTACCGTGTATTACACGAAGTATGAAGAGTTAATTATTAAATAATATAAAAATAAAAATAAAATCAAATGTGTTATATATTAAATAAGACATAACAAATTTTGATTATAAGGTCACAAATGAACAAAAACATTCTTGTAAACTACATTTGTAGTAACATTAGTAGATTTAACTCATTATCTAAAACTAAAAGCTTCAATCCATATTTACTCTTAACTAGATGCCATAAATCTGATCATACGTAAAAATAGGTACTTTCAAGTATAAACAGACACTTGACAGAGATTGACTTTAACTTTGGTTTATTGTCAAAGAGAAATATACAGTCAAAGAAAACTGTATTCGTTTGAACTTAAAAGGAATACTTTTGACGGGTCAAATCGTGAGTTAGATATTAAGTGAGTGTGAGGATGTTAGTATGAAAAAATTAAGATTTGAATAATATACATTGAAAAGTTATATGCGATAATTAGATTAATTTCGAATATTTTGACCCTGTAATCAAATATAGAGATATAGTATTGAATCGGGTTCGATCGAGCTATAAATGTTCATAATGTCTCTGATTAGTTGTTGATTATTATTTATTTAATACTAACTTTAGTTAACCCGTGTATTATACGGGTTGAAAAAATAAGATATAAATATAATAAAATTTTATGAATTATAAAATGATAATCTAAAATAAGATATGATTAAAATTACATATGAGTAATAACTATAAGTAATAAAATAACGATATCAATTTTTAAACTTTTGTTTTTAAACTTTCTTTCCTAAAAAAGTTAAATATTTTTTTCAAAACAAACAGTATTAAAATATTATTTTTAAATTTTTTATTATAACTCCTAATTTAATTATTTTTAGTTTATAAAAAATTTACTTTTTAAAAATACTAATTTTAAAATTTTATATTTTAAAAGAAGTTAGATGTTTTTGAAATTTCTTTTAACTGTATAAACAACTATTTCTAGAAATAACATAATAAAAGGACATCTTTCTTAATTTATTAAATAAATTAATATAAAAAAGAATTCAAATTATTTAATATTTTTTAATTTAGGTAATTATTTAAGAGGAGAGAGAGAGACGAGAAAAATAAACTTAGGAGGCCTAGATATATGTTAAGTGTTCACTTAAGTTACTTTTTTAATATTATATATAGATATAGATTTACCGTTAGTTTCAAAATACTAGGTTGTCCAATATCAAAATTCTTCGTTCTTACTATGTTAATTCTGGGTTTCTTAATTTAAAAACATCAATTTCTCAATTTTTAAAACTCTGAATTCACACCACTCGTATGTCCTAAATAGCACCATGCGATAGTGTCGTGGTTGAAAAAATATGGGACGTAGTTGCTTCCTCCTTGGTTAAGGTCAAAGTTATCTAGAGGTTTATAGTACGTGATCCAGATACTAACTGGTTTGTGGTACTTTAAAATCCGATCATATAGAACCAGTTCAAGTATAAACCGGCATAAATGGTTTTAAAAATGTATATGTATTTTTAAAAAGACTAGTTATAAACTAAATATATAAAATAAAATCAATAAATTCTTTTGTTTACTTATTTGTGAAACTTTAGAAATTACAAAACATAATACCGTTAAAAATGCTTAGAAAATTAAAAATGCATCCTATTTTTTGTATATAATTACCGTTGTGCGTCTTTGTTTAATGTTTCATCCCCGCCTTCAAGTTTCATTAATAATAAAAAATACATCATACAGACCCGTTGTAAACAAATTAATCGTAAAGTAGAAGTGTCTCCTTTTGCCACTTCTTCATCGTGCCATTCTTTTTTCATAGTGAGTTCTCATTCAATTCTTTTTCATGTTGTCTACATTCTAACACGTTCATTTAGTCTTTTAAGCACATTTATATTTTCATTAATTTGAAGGGAGTCTCATTCTTCTAACAAACAAAACCCCTACCACTAACTTGTTATCCTGAGATCATGTTGAAACCGGTAAAAAAACCAGTTGGGTTTTCAAACTGGTTAATTTGAGCACATTTAATTTTATCTGCAGCACCAACTACATGAATTGTTATACATAAAATTAGAATCTAAACCGTAAAAGTAATTGTTACAACATATTTGGTACGGTAGATGAAATGAAGTATAGAACGTAAATATTTTTTTTTTTTGTAACACACTGTTTCAATATAATTGGTACGGTACATTGGATAAAGTATGTAACATAAATATTTTTTGGTAAAATAATGTGTGCTTTGTAAAGCATTGGGTTTGATCCAAACTGATTTTCTTTCCTATTAGAGTTAATTTCACACTCGCTACTTGTAGTATGTTATTGCACCTACGATCCTTAAATTTAGAAAGTTACACTGATGATTACTACTATTTACTAAACCATAATATCAGTTGGTCCTTCAAATAAATGACCGTCAATTAACATTAATAAAAATTGAATGTTCAAAGTTAGAAACCAAAATATTTTTTCTATTTTGTTATAAACTAATTCCTAACAACTTTTCCCACGGTTATTGACCTCTTACGTTTGAATTAAGTAATTCACAACAAATTTCTTCTAGTGGCTTTCTAACAACAAGACTTTATACATGTGATTAGGGCTGCAAACGAACTGAACGTTCAGTGAACAGTTCGTGAACCGTTCGACAGGAAGTTCGTTTATGTTCGTTCATTTAGTAAATGAACGAACACGAACAAGAAAATTTCGTTCGTTTAGTTAAACGAACGAACATAAACACGAGCCACGTTCGTTCATTTATGTTCGTGAACGTTCGACAATGTGTTCATTTATGTTCGTTAATGTCCGTTCGTGAACGTTCGACAATCTGTTCGTTTATGTTCATTAATGTGTTCGTTTATATTCTTAATTTTTGTGTCAGTTATTTTTATAACTATTATATCAAGTATTTTTTTTATATTTATGTTAAGTATTTGTTTATTTTTGATTGATTTTGTGTAATGTTTGTAGTATAAATGTAAATTTTATTCTAAAATAAATCTATAATCATTTGTATTCATTTATGTTCATGAGCTTCTTTGTGTTCGTCATGTCCACGAACAGTTGTTTGTGTTCGTTTGCTTATGATTGTGTTTATTTGCGTTCGGTAAGTGTTCGTGAACAGTTCATGAACATGTTCATTTTCTTAATGAACGAACACGAACAAAGAATCTCGTTCGGTAAGTGTTCGTGAACAGTTCATGAACAAGTATATTTCTTAACGAACGAATACGAACAACGCCTTGTTCGTGTTCGTTCGGTTCGTTTGCAGCCGTACATGTGATGTCCACATCAATAATTTTGTACATGTTAAAAAATAAAGATTACACATTTAAGATACATGCCATGTTTGTGTTACAAAAGTTGTTTAATACTTTTCTTAACAACAATATTTTTACTCTTAAATGCTACTTATCATATTATAACCATGTAGTGTAATATTGATGATTGTTTCTTATAAAAATATTATAAGTTCAAATTCTTGTAAGTATAATGATAGGAAATTTTCGAAGTAAAAATTTGTTGTTAAAAAAAAAGAGGTTCAAATACAAAGTATATTTTTGCTACAAAGTGTGAGAGAAAACAATGAGTCATAAAAATCACAAAAAAAATTATATCTCACAATTTAAATTGAATTTCAAAAAAGTAATTCCGAACTTTTGTTCCCCTAGCCGTTCTCACTAAGAAAAAAATAAACAAAAATAAAAAAATTAACGTTTTTTTATTATGTCATGAAAGACACAATGACGTCATTGTGTCATTATGAAAGACAATGACTTCGAAAGAAACAATGACATCATTGTGTCATTATGAAAGACATAATAACGTCATTGTGTCATAAAAGACAATGAATTTTTTTTAATTTTTTTCTAAAAGAGGACGACGAGATGAACAGAGACTCCGAAGTACTTTTTTAAAATACCATTTAGATTGTGAGATATAATTTTTTTGTGATTTTTTTAGTCTTATTATATTTTCTCATACTTTATAGCAAAAATACATTTTATAAAATAACCTCACCCAGAAATGCCACCTATGACTTGCTATTAAAAGCTTTTAATCTCATATTCTTCTATAAAGGATAATCATTAATGTAATCCAATTAAAGTTCAAAATATCATACGAAGTTATCTAGTAAAAATCATAAAGGTTATCTTTAATAAAATAACGGGTTATTAGATTTAATAATCCCAACTTTTATTTATTGGCCGAGATTAATCAAAATTCAGGAAATGATTACAGACACTCCTAATTTTTAGCTTATTTTCCTCCAACGAACCATTACTAACTGAAAGTTAACACCGTTAGTTTTTTATGACGTGGACTATTTATATGGCCAAAACACTAAGAAGAAAATTGAAATCAACCATCTGGTCGGTCAATCTGAAAAGTCCCTGAAAACCGTTAATCTCCACCTTTAGATTTGAACCACTTGACTCGTTAAAGATAGATTTCAAGTGACGATGGAGTCTAGACATCAGAAAACGGACCTAATAGAGGCTGGGCGGCGGCGGAGTTGAAAAGTGGCTCAAAGTTAGCCTCATATCATCAAAAAAACTAACGGATGTTAACTCTCAGTTAATAAATAATCGTTGAAAAAAAATAAGCTTAAAGTTAAAAATATCTTTAAACACTTATTAAGTTGAGAATCTCGACCAATAAATAAAAGTTAAGTTTATTAAAATCCAATAACCTAAAAAAACCCTACTACTTTTTCTAAGGATAACTCAAAAGCACAAATCAAATTGTTTCACTCATACGTATCCACATGAACATACATGATAACTAACAATGTACAATAACAGTTTATTTTATATAAAGGTAAAAACTCAAATGGTATATCCCAAACACCAACTTATATTCCACAAATGATACTAACACACTTCTCTACCACATAACACCACAACCTATGACCACCCCAACCCCCTCTCCGGCGGACCTCCGATCACCCCTCCTCCCACCCACCACCAAAGACCCCCTCTCGGGCCAGCCCGAACCGCCTATCGACCGCCTATGCATCGACGACATGCTCCGCGATCATTGCGGTGAATTCGGCTATTGGCAATTCAAACACTTTGTGCTCACATGTTTAGCTTGGGCTCTAGAGGCCTTCCACACCATGGTCATGATATTCGCGGACCGCCAACCGGATCGGACGTGCGAACCGGGCTCTGAGTGCGTACCCGAGGCGGAAGCGTGCGCGCTTCCGCCCGGGACGTGGCGGTGGGACGGCGGCACCGCCGTGAGTACGGTGCCGAATGGGATTGTTTGTGGTGAGAAGTATAAGGTGGGCCTTGTTCAAAGCTTGTTCTTCGGTGGTTGCATGATTGGTAAGTCTCTAAATTCGTTTTTAAATTTTTATTTAACAGTCTCTATTTATACTTTCAAACTATAATAGTAAATAACACTTTTAATAAATGATAATTCGGGATAAATTGTCGCACTCAAATGCTTGATTTTAAAAGTAGAACATATAGATTCTAAGGAGTATTCATAGTAAGTTTTTTATATTATTATGAGTTTATCTTGTAAAAAATAATTATGAATGGGTACGAGTGAAGTAAAAATAAAATATTCGTATATTTAATAAGGTACTGTTCACTTTTTGTAGTTTTTAATATTTTTTAAAAATAGTTATAAGTAATAAAAATTATGATGGTAAAGTATGAGTAAATATTATTTAATTGAAAAATAAAATATTAAAAAATTTTTTAGTATAGTTATAAAATATGAATAAAAACCGTATATGATTGCTCTAACGGTAGAAAATAAAAGAAAGAATTCCGGCGAGTGACACGTCGGAAGTGTCCGGTGAGTCATCGGTGGTTATTAATTACGATCAGGCGTGTGTGACTTCCACCATGTTTTTCTGACATCGTGCGATAAAACTTGGTTATTAAATGGATAACAAAAAGGACCACAAAAGTTTTTAATTAAGATAATAATTGAAAATAATATAACATGGAATATTCGTTTTTAACTAGTAACATGTTAAGTTCAAGAGAACTCAACTCATTAGTAATTTACACACACATAATTACATATAAAGTAAAGAGAATTAGTAGTGGTTTAGAGAATTAGAATGATTATATAAATGTTTTATGTATCATATTCAACTAATATGTAAATTGTATTACATGGCTCTCATAATCGTTGTCCAATTTCTGATTTTGTCAACTTTATATTGCGATAACTAGTATTGTGATATTTTTATTTACTTATTTATATTGTTGTATAATATTTATTTAACATAACTAGTAGGATGTATTAAATGGTATTTTTAATTTATACTTTTTATTAGTAGTTGATACTTGACTATATGCAGTAAAGAAAGTGAGTCATGTTTTGTGACGACGGCTCTAAACTTTAGGTTAAAGGGGAAAGCTAAAGGAATCTACCGAAATATGTTAGAGATCCGATCTATATTCCAAAAACAAATACTTTATACCATATATCAATATATATTTAATATTATCAAAGTTTAGGTATAAACTAATATGATAGTCTAAATTATTATATATATATGTGTATTTATTTATAAATATAGAAAAATAATGAAAATAATAAATACGAATTAATATAATAAAAGATTAAGTAAAGAGCTCCACATAAACAACTATATTCTTCTAGAGTCCAGTCTTCTTTTGCATTTTTCAATTTCCTGGAACGGTGGAACTTAAAACCTTTTAACTATTAAGTATGTAATTTTACCATTAAAATGTTGTTATATTTATTAAAATAATAATATTGTTATGGATCTTAGTATTAATCTTAGCAGCTATGTTTGATATATTTTAAAAAAAGAAAAAAAAAAAAAAGCATTGTTACATTATGCAAGTTGTTGATTGAAAAGATTCTAAAAAAGACAGCCAAAAAAGAACAAAACATACGGATGGACACGACTCTGATCCAAAGTCGCCATTGCGGACTCAACTTTACTTTTACGTAGTGTCAATTTAAAACAATAGTCTAATTCCAGATTTATATAATATATTGTAACATTATTAAAGTTATATGTATCCTATGTTATGTTTTCTTGTTAGGTGCCGGAATATTCGGTCATCTATCGGACTCGAAGCTAGGTAGAAGAGGATCACTAACGGTTGTATGCATACTTAACGGTATCTTGGGTCTACTAACTTCACTCTCACCCAATTACCTCGCATATGCCCTCCTTCGCCTTTGTACTGGCTTTAGCACTGGCGGTGTCGGTCTTTGCGCCTTCGTGCTCGCAACGGAGCCCGTGGGCCCCTCTAAGCGGGGCATAGCGGGAATGTCCACCTTTTACTTTTTCTCGAGCGGGATAGCATTGCTTTCGGGGATAGCCTACATGTTCCCCACGTGGAGGTCTCTATACATTGCCTCGTCCGTGCCCTCGATCCTTTTTGTGTTCTTGATCCTACCGTTTGTCTCTGAGTCCCCTCGGTGGTACCTTATTAGAGGACAAGCGGATAAAGCGATGAATATTATGCGCGCCATTGCTAAGGGAATGGGAGAACTTTACCCGAGAATGTGTGTGTGGCGCGCGATGAGGAGGTTAATGATGGTGATCAAAGAGTAGGGAGATTCGCGCGAAAGAAGTTGTCAGTGGATCGGTGGTGGATGCCCTTAGGTCGCCATTGACGAGGATCCGGTTGGTTCTTGTAGTGGGGATTAACTTCACGTGTTCGATCGTGTACTACGGGCTTAGCTTGAATGTGGTTAACCTTGAGACAAATTTGTATGTTACGGTGTTGGTTAATGCGGTGGCGGAAATGCCTGCGTTTTTCCTAACGGCGCTGTTGATTGATTGGTTTGGGAGAAAGCCATTGGGTGTTGGGACGCAGTGGTTTAGTGGGATCTTTTGCGTCGCGGGGAGTTTATGGGGAATGAAGGGTGTGGAAGGTGGTGAGGATGGGGTGTGGTGTTTTGGGGATTTTTGGATGGCGGGGACTTATAATTTGTTGTTTATATATGCGATGGAGTTGTTTCCGACAGTGGTGAGGAATGCCGCCCTTGGTTGTGCCACTCAGGCGGCACAACTAGGGGCAATTATGGCGCCTTTTGTGGTCGTCATGGGTGGGGGGCTTCCGTTTTTTGTTTTTGGGGTATGTGGGATCGTGGGCGGGTTTCTTACCTTTTATTGCCGGAAACTCTAAACAAGCCGTTGTATGACACCATGAATGGGATGGCGGAAGCAGCTAATGAAGTGTAGCCTCGAGATGGTATACTCACAAAAAAAAAAAGAGATTTATGTTCTTGTTGTCTTTTTGTTAGAACTTATTTACACATCCTAAATTAGAGTTGTAATTGTATACAATCAAATATATTAAGCATCATCCTAAATTAGAGTTGTAGTTGTACACTATCAATATATTAAGCATCAATGAATGGCTAAAGAAAGTTACACTTAGAGGTACCTTTTAAGGATAACTCACTCACAACTTGAGAGAATGAGGAACAACCTAACAAGATTGTCAAGATCTCTTTCAATCGAAAGAGTTTACTTCACAACATCACTATAGAGCTCTAGTACTACTACATGGATCTTTGTAACAACATTTGCCCTCTTATGTTAGACCACATGCGAAACATGTCTTGTACTTCCATAAGTTGAACTAAATGAGTGCGATCGGTGCAAAATTCGGTATACAGGCCTTTCAGTTAACCTCTTTGAATCATTTAGTAATTAGTATGTGTGATTGCAGATTTGTCAATTTTGAGAAAACCCATCTTTTTTACAACAATTTGTTTTTTTATTATTCTAACTAGCCTTACACTTATAAGTATTCAAGCCTATATTATATTTTGTAAGGGGCTCTAGATAAGAGTAGATTAAAGATTTTAAAATAAGATGGTTATGTTAAAAAATAGTTAGATTCGAAGATCATATATTTATCCATGCACATCTCGAGGTACTGATGCATACTTTAAAGTATTCATGACACATTACAAATCTCTAGATATAAAGTAAATTGTGACCATTCTTTATTATTATTTGTCCACTTTGATAGCAATGATCTTTAGAAAAATTTTTTTGTCTACTTTGGTGATGAACACACGAGAGCCGTTGTTTATCCTAAATAGAACATTATCGTTCTCTCATTTTTAACCTTGGATGAAAGTGAATCCAACAAAGTTAAAGCCAACGACATGTGGCATTTTGAATTATATTTATATGAAGTTAGCAACTTTGAATTCTAGAAAGTTACTTGAAAGATTAAAAAAGGTTATTTGTTTATTACTTTATTGATCTCGTTTCACATGTAAAAGGATCACGCGTGATGTATAATGATCTCTCTAGAACTTCGTAGTACAATGATTCTTTGGGGACATGAGCCTCATCCGACAGTACAAATAATGCATGGTGCTGTTGAATTTCCCAAAGAGTTTTGCTAAGATGATATAGGATCAGCGTACCGCTACCCGTATCGAATTTGATGAGAGGTGGGCACCAAATCATGTATCAAATCTATCGGTTTGGTACTGGTATTGGTAGCGTTTTTTCGATACTTTCAATTTGGTACAGCTTTGCTGGTTTTTTTGGTTTAAGGATAAGTTGTCAAATGCCAAAAATATCTCAAAATTGTATAAGGACATTTTTAATGTTGAACTCTGAATATACTCCATTTAAAATGTGCCAAAAACTGCATAAAAAAAAAAAAAACTTTTGGTACTCGATACCTTTTAGTTTTTACAAAGGGTTTGGTTATTTGGACACCCCCCAATTTTAAATCAACACCCCGGTGTTCCATACGCGTATGGGTCCATACGCAACGTATAGGGTGCAACAACATTCCCTGACACACGACCCTATACGCCGCGTATGGGTCCATACGTGGCGCATAGGGTGCAAAGACATTCCCTGACATGAACCTGTCAAACCAATGTCATTCCGATATCAGTGGAGTCCATACGCAGCGTATGGGTCCATACGCAGCGTATGGGTCCATACGCAGTATGGTCCATACGCAGCGTATTGCTTCAATTTTTTTTCCCTCAACACACTTGGGACGCATGAGACACCTATACGCCGCGTATGGGCCATACGCGCGGTAGGTTAATTTTACATATATTTTTTTAAATAAACAAATAATTTGCGTCAACTATAGTTATGTTATGTTTGTAACTTGCTTAACCGACAATTTTAAATCGATATTTTTAACTAACCGATAAAATATAAGACAAATATTCATATAACTAAACAATCGAGATAACAATACAAAAATTAACATAAAATAATAATATAAATAACAAAGTTTTCAAATACATTACAAAATAAAAGTTACAATAATAGTAATATAATATAAAAACTACGGCGAGTCTGGGTAATGTCGAGGCGGTGGCAACTCCAGAGGATCAATACCAGCAGCATGTGCTCGCGTAATCTCGAGCTGAACGTGCCACTCCATAAGATCCTCAACTCGATCGAGCCGACGACTCTGCTGCCGTAAACTCGCAGCAACCTCCTGCATAAATGTCTCCATACGTGCAGGCAGCCTCACATCTTTGCAATGTGTCGAGGAAACTATGGCTGAGGTGGCGGCTGATGGCTGGCGGCTGGTCATGCGGCGGATGATCATGCGGGAGATGCTCCTGCTGCTGCTGCGAATCATCAACGCCGACCTGCTGAACAGGTGCCGACTGTCAGATCTCCCCGGGTCGAATAGAGAATCGTATGCCACCCGAAAACTGGCGTATAATACGCATGCCGAATATTATACGACGATCTAATCTTACCGGCTCGATGGGAGGAGATACGTCAGCAAGATACCGAGGAAGATAACCCAAAGCTCGGGCAATCACCCTGATATAAGCGCCGTCGTACACCGTTCCTCGCTCCTGGCGATGATAATACGAAGCAAAATACTTCGTCAAAAATCTCGCCATGTTGCACCTGTTCCTGTAAGCAAACAATACAAGTAAAATAAGTCGGGAATGGTACACCACTCCTGACTCTTGCCACGTCTCGTGATGGATGTGCGATCATGCGATGTAAGTAACGGATAGAGATCTCTAATGCCAGTGACCCTGCCTTTAGTCCTCTGAAACGGACCTCCGGCAATCCGAGGCCACCAAGCTCTCAATCGACTCTGCTCAATCTCAGTATACCCTCGGTGAATAGAGGGGTAACAGTCTCCGGCTCAAAGTAAAGTCCCGAGAAAACGGCAAACTGCTCAATGGACATCTGATGTAAATGTCCACATAACCTAAACGAAATCTCGTAACGCTCATCGTCCTCCTCCATCTCATCAGGACGAATATATGTAAAGGTGGATAAAAACTCCACCGTCAGCTCTCGGTAAAAAGGCAAGAACGCGGTCTCAAACAAACGACTCCATGGTGTATTGTCTCCGATAATACCAGCAAGTCTATCGTGCTCTCCGAGCTTGGCCATCACCTCCCAGTCGACGGCTTTTTGATGGCCGATCTTCATACGTATGAATTTCGAGCACTTCGCATGCTCAATGGTCCCGGGCTCAAACTGTAGGCAAGGATGATTGGCAATAACATCAACAACGCCACATCTGAATCCGAAGACATATCTGCATAAAAAAACGAATATAAGTATAACGGTTTTAAAACAAAGCTACGTATAGCACATTAATCACCCACCCCCTATACACGGCGTATAGCCCTATACGCGTCGTATAGGGTTCCCAAGTATAAGCAGTGTATAGCCCACTAGTCACCTACCCCCACTATACGCCGCGTATAAACCTATACGCATCGTATAGGGGTCCCAGTATAAGCAGCGTATAGCCCACTAGTCACCTACCCCCTATACGCGGCGTATAGACCTATATGTAACGTATAGGTTGTCAATCTCTTCATCTTCTTTCTCCTACGCTATACGTAACTATAGCCCCGCGTATAGGTCTATACGCCGCGTATAGGTCATCGTAATATGAACTATATGCCGCGTATAGGCCTATACGTGGGTCTGTAGTGGCGTATAGATCATAGACCCAGTTTAAATCAACCGTTTAAAACACACAAAACGCCACTTAACGCCTAACTATTCACGATTAGCATAACAAAATGTAGGAACAATAATACATACCTAGAGAGAAATCGACGAACAATACGACTAGTATCGGCCTATACGAGAGACTTTTGGTTTTGAAAAAGTATGGGGTAGGGACAAAATGCCAAAAAAATCCAACATATACTGTGGCGGAGGTGCTATACGCCGCGTATGGGTCCATACGCGGCGTATGGCTTTAAAATTTTAAAAATTTGTTTTTTTAAAAAATCACTTTTGATTTGTTTTGAATTTAAATTATTTGAATTATTGGAATTGTACATTTGAAAATTTTGGAATTATTTAAATTATTTGAATTGAAACATTTGAAAAATCACTTTCAAACTGTTAAATCGTGAGATACGAAGACAATAATAAAATATAATACAAACGTAATAATAATTCTAATATTACAAGTTTTGAATAAAAATTTTTTATATAAGTTGGGTTTCTCGGTTATTATCTATTATTGCGTTGTATCCGAGATACGAAGCCTATACATAATCTCCATTCTGCAGCACGTACGTTTCGGTTAAGAAGCCAAGATTACTAATGTAGGCATCGGATAATCTCCTTCACTTACATGGACGAAATGATTATTGTTGACATGAAAGAAGCAATCGACACGACATGATGAGGTATCATAGATCTCCCGTTAGCCCATAACGGAAAAAATGTGTGACAACTATTTTTGCTTATTAAATGAAGAATAACACCAAACTTTTGAGCAACTACTATTCCCGTATACGGCATTATCATCCAATGTTCTTCTGGTGCAGGTTTCACACGTTGCCAGTTTATAGTGTGACGTAAGTCATTATACTATCCGGGGTACAAAGTATTGAAAACTTCTCTGTATTCCAATTCGTGCTTGTCCAATTCTTCTAAAAGTTGTTGGCGCACATAAATCCACTTATTTTTGTTAAACCCTAAGCCTAAAGCTATAGCTCGAAAACCACAATTTCCATCGGGTCGGACATCTTGTATACGTGAAATATACTGATGAAAGATGGACGGAATCCAAGTTTTTAACCTGTTTATATTGTTTAATTGTTGATCTCCGACAATCGATGAAAACTTATTAGTACTTTGTGATACTCCGACACTATTTGATGTTGTTTTCACTTTAGAAGACGTTGAACGACTACGTTGCATTGCGGGCTTCTGAGGCTTTACCGCTGAACTTGTTCTTCCGGTAATGTTAGACGCAATAAATGAGGTATGTCTTGGCATGTCACACGTACTTTGTTGAGCGCCATACTTTTGCTGTTGAACCTTTAACGTTGGACGACCGCGAATTTCTGTTTGAACAACAGGCGCTTTTTTGTTACTTTTTCATGGATACACAATTCATTTTATTTTTTCCACCAAACTAAATTTTACAGCGGTGGGTTGTGACATTATTTGTTGTTTCACGCGTTCCATCTCTTCTTCAACGTCGACTTCTTCATCTACCATAAATAACGGTTTAAGCTTATCAAGTTTCGTCCAAAATACTTCAATTGCATCTAGTGAAATTTTAGTGCCTGCATAATAAATTATTAATTAATATATAATTCGTTACGGGATATAAGACGTAGGTAAAGTATCGGCAATTGCCAGAATATTCATATTTTTTCAGCCGACAAGCACAAGGCAAGCCACAACTTGTGAAAAGATGACAACCACACGTTGCATTTGCTGAGCGCATCACTTGCAATTTAGTGTTTTCGGCAACTAATAAATCAAGAGCTTTGTGTGAAACCTTGCCTCGTAGGTAATCAAATAGCGGGAGTTTATGATGATTCATGGTTTTAATTTTGCTTGTCTCAAAACTTTCTTTTAAACTTACCTCTTGCGCGTTTACCAATTGATCTACAAACTCCACAAGTCTATCCAATGAGTTATTTGTTGATTTAAGATATCTTTTTAAATTGCATGCTGGCTCTCGACTCTATTTGTTGTATGTTGGCCAAAATTGCGGTTTGAGTTAGTCTAGGCTGATACAAACATTTCTTTGTAACTCTCTAGCCAGTTTTTGTATATATAAGACAAAACTTCTGAAAATATAAGAAAATAATTATTTCAGAATATATTTATTTCTGTATTTGACAGCATTGTATGTATGTATGTAAGGAAAACTTACTTTCTCGCTTCGCTTCAACTAGTCGTTCGTAAAGAATGTTATAGTTATACTCGTAAATCTCCGGCGTGGAAGACTCACACAAACGTGCCCATGCGTATTTAAACTTTCCCCAGTCATCTTTCGTAAAACATGCTTTACTGTGTTTTGCGATATTTTCAGAAATATGCCACCTGCATAAATATTTCGAAGCATTCGGAAATACGTTAACACATGCGTTCATTAAAGCAAGATCTTTGTCTGTTATTATGACGCGCGGCTCCATACATCTGTGTAACGTATCTTTCAATCTGTTAAGCACCCATTCAAAATTATCTTCTCGTTCTTTACTAATAAAGGCATGAGCATCACAAAATGTCTTGTGTGTTGAGGTCACACCAACAATCTGAACAAATGAAAGTTTGTACATGTTTGTTTTATATGTAGCGTCTATCATCAGCGCTTGCGGGAATGCACGCCAAGTTTCGTACGATTTTGGATGACAAAAAAATATCTCTTCTACGGCATTTGTAGCAGGATCTTCTCGGGTGTAATAAACGTACCCTTTAGAAGATAAAAGGTTTTCTAAAACTTGCATTGGTGTTTCACCGAATTTCTTCTTATTTCTTATCTTCTGTTGAGCGTTGTATATGTCTCTGGTTATGGATGCGTTATCAGGGTTTTGCTTTTTTAAAGCTGATAGTATGTTACGAGGCTCCATGTTCTGATCAGTAAGCTGCTCCACCAAATCGTATTCTTTTTGAGAAAACCTTCTTACAAATGGGTGCCCCTCCATATGTTGAGCGGGATCATGGTTATGTTCGTCATTTCTCACCTCTAATTTCCACTAACCACGTTTGTTGTCGTATATTCCTACTAATTTAAAAGGACATCCGATTTTTTTACTACCAGATCGTCTAACTATTGCTTGACTTTTGTGTTCGCCACCACGATCACAGATACGCCATACCTTTACGACCTGACCTCCTTTTTTCTTTGATCTTCATGTAATAATAACGTAACCATTATCACGTCCCTTATTAACAGCCCAACAGACTAGCTCATCGAGTGATAAAAATTCTTGTGACGTTTCTAACGATACTTTCGTGTTCTGATTTTCATCACACGAGAGAAAGTTTATATTACTTTGTTGTGGGTCGTAACTTGATTCTCGGCAAAATTCGAATTCATCATCGGGAACATACGATTGGTTTAAATCTGGCAATCGTGTATCGTAAGAAGATTGAACGTACGAATCATCTTGATTACTATCCGCCACGTACGAAACGCTTGAATATTCATTTGAATATTCACTAAAAAAATAGTTACCATCCCAAAACGACATAGCGAACGAATGAAAACGTATGATATTTGAGAGAAACAAACGTTTGGGATTTTCACAATTTAGAGATCGAATGAAAACGTTTGAGATCGAATGCGTTTTTATATATTTGAAAACGAATCTTGTGTCCCGTCAAATTTGAATCTTGTGTCCCATGATTGAAATTACCTATACGTGGCGTATAGAGCCATACACAGAGTATAGGTTGTTCGTCTGACACCTATACGCGGCGTATGGCGCCATACGCCACGTATTCCACGTATGCCACTATACGCTGCGTATATTCGTACCATGTACAAACTGCTTTTATAGTACGTCTGACACCTATACGTGGCGTATGGACCCATACGCCACGTATAGGTTTCAGGCGTACTATAAAGCAACTTTTACGAAGCGTATTGCACTAGGCGTTTGGACTGTTTGGGCATTTGGAGGCTGTTTGGGCGTTTGGAGTCTATTTGGGAGTTTGAAAATTGTTCAGACGCATCATCTACTTGGGCGTATAGCACCTATACGTGGCGTATGGGCACATAAGCCACGTATAGGTGTCAGGCGTTTCTTAATTGTACACCTCTAACTGTGATTTTTTTGAAAGAAAATAGGGCCAATTAAATTTTAAAATCTAACCGTTGGTCGTAAATTTTTAAAAAAATTAAAAAATAATTTATTTTTGATCTATAAATACTAACATATTTACACACAAAAAATCCACTCAAACAATATGATTTCGACAAGTTCTACATCAAGTTCACCATCGGGAACTCCAGAACATCAAAATCCTTGGACGGACGAAGAATAGGTTACTTTAGTAAGATCGTGTCTGCCTGGAAACGTTACCTCCGGAGAAAACGAATATGTTTTTGAGAAAACGAATTTGAATACGAGCGCATTGCCTGGATATCCAATGCGATTATATAGTAACGAAAAAGAATCTTGCGTCACGTCAAATAATTCGAAATCAAACGTTCGGTGTAGATAAAGCAGGCTATACGCGGCGTATGGTGCCATACGACGCATATAGCCATGCTGAATGATTGATTAGACTTAGTCCAGTTTTATTGTCTGAAAAAGGATATACGCGGCGTATGGAGCTATACGAGGTGTATAAACACCACGACAACAACTGACGCAACATGGATTGTCAGGCATTTATTGTGGATACCTATACGTCGCGTATGGACCCATACGCGACGTATAGGTGGGTGTTGATTTATCTAGTGGGGTGTCCCTATATTAGGACCCTTTACCAATACCAGTACCTTATAGTACCATAAGCGAAATGAGGCAAATCAAGTACACCACCGGTATATGGTCAATGCTGGTACTACTATGATCATCAGTACTCGGTACCAAAAGCTAAAACAACACTTACTAGAAGCTGTGATATTGATATCCTTATACACTTGACGATGATTACATTAGAACTTTATATTCTCATATGTAAGGATGGTAATTATATTTACCAGACGTTTGAATACGCTGTACAATGAGTATATTTATAGGAGGTTGTCACACAAGATTGCTTTGCGGGCCATGGATTGAGGTTTGGATTTCGGGGTACCTGCGTAGGATGGTTGGGGGCGAAAACCCATCCTCCACCAAGGCAGCTTCCACGTATCGTTCCAGGCGGCGCATGGCATACTGCAATTACTGGATGATCATACTTATCTTTCTATTTTAATAAAATGGTAAATGGGGTGCCACGTGTCAGCACCACATTCATTCTCATCAATTTTTTCCGCTTCTCTTTATATTTACGTTATAATTAGTTTTTAAATAAATTAGTTTTTAAATAAATTAAGAAAGAGATCTTTTTAATAATGTTATTTCTATAGAAATAGTTTTTTATAAAAAAAAATTCAAAAAAATCAAACTATTTTTACGTAATATTTTAAAATTAGTTTTTCTAAAGTAAATTTTTTATAAAACAAAAATAATTAAAATAGGGAGTTATAGTAAGAAACAAAAAACTTTAAAAAAAAATCATATTATTATTTTATTACTTATAGTTATAGTTATTACTCATACCTGGGTGAACCATTGCGGGCGATTACCAATCTTCTGCCACAAACCAGCCGCATAAAGACACAACTCTTTCATTGAGCTCCGCTTCTGTGAAGTCGTTTGAAGCGACTAAGAGGTAGGCTTTGTTTCAGTTTTGCATCGATTGTTTCTGACCAAGTTATACTCATCGATTAAGGTAATAATTGAAACCCTATGTTAGATCTTAAATGTAATATATATTTGATTCACATACATACACACACTTTTTAAATCTGTTTAATTATGGTATGTGAATTTCTGATTTGTCTCACTTTATAGTTTGTGGCAAAGATCAAGTCAAACTCACAGATTCACATATATTTGAAACCTTATGTTAGATCTTAAACATAGTATATATTTGTCTCACCTATGGTATGCGATTTTCTGATTTGTCTCATCTGATTTACATTATACGTATATCTTCACATATAATTATGGTTTATTAATTTACTTTCTAGATGTTTAGTAACATATATATGAAATAATGCATATATGCATTTATGGATATATATGATTATGCCTCTTTGCATATAAACATCTATGCATATATGCACATATGCACTTTCTCATGTTCAAATGAGTTATGGTATGCAGTGATAACGGTGCAAATTTATTTTCAATTATTCAGTAAGTTGTTAATTGATTTAAATGAACTAAAAGTTGAAGATAACTATAAACATTCAAAAGACATCATATATTGTTTGGTAGTTTGTTAAAAGCTCATTATTTCATACAATCTATTTTCTTCTTTTTATTCATGTATTGCTTTGAATAAAAATTTGATTCTGGTGTGGTTCTGCCCTAGTTATCGGAAGCTTATTAGTCATGAAAATTGTTATTGTTGAATTCATTATGTTTTAAGTCTGACGATAATTTTTCAGGTGAAGCCGAACTAAAAGTTTTGGTTACGCATCTACTTTTCTATTCGGTCAAGCTATCGAATTAGATTTGATCTGAGTGTGGAAAGTAAACATCTCCGCATCAACTATTTATACCTCCATCATTACCGCCAATTAGTACATGAAAAATGAAATGTGGTTTGAGAACTTTAAAGAGATTTCAATACGTAGAAATAATCAGAGAAACGATGAAATTTACAAAAAAGTATGAAACCGGATGTAATAAGAATCAAAATAGGAGAGTAGATGTACCTCCCAAATATGAACATCAACATAGTCTTAAAGCGAGTTCATGTTACTTCTAGCAGTTCAATTAAACATAATGGATCTTGATTATGCTTAATCTAGATCATAAATAAACATAGTGGAATCTTGAGAAATTATGCTTAATCTAGATCGTAAATAATACAGATATATGATACCTTCCAAAAGTAACAAACGACTACGATATATTAGTGCATTTATGTATTTATGTGTTATACTTAAAAAATCAATTAATTGAAAAAAATTTACTATTTGAATAATTAATACTTGATAAGCATTTTGAAATTCATAAGACGAGTTAAATAATACATAAATGCAAAGTGCATTTATTTCACGTTTGCAATAATGCAACCCAGAAACTAAAAAAAAAACGGTTTTTGATTTCAAATAACAACCCCCAGTCCCCACTAATACCAACCATTTAACAAAATACTATTATGCCCTTGATAATTTCTAATAATTAAAATAAATATTAAAATTCAAGAAAAAAAATGAATGGCTATAAATGGTTCTTGACAATTTTATAGTTTTCAATTGAATGGATCCATATATATATATATATATATATATATATATATATATATATATATATATATATATATATAAAATATGCACCGAGTCAGGAGCCGAGCCAACAAACCGAGCCACAAGCCGAGCTCGAACCGAGCTAACCTTGGCTCGAGTTCGGCTCGTTTAGAATTCGAGCCGAGCCGAGCCGAGTCGCTTAGACACGAGCTTTTTTCGAGCCGAGCTTTTTTCGAGCAAACTTCGAGCCGCGAACTTTTGTACAGCCCTAACTAGTTTACTAAATCTAGTAAATGATATACATGTACCGGATGATCTTATTAATAAATGATATGCATGCATGCTTGTTTAAACATAATATCCTAGATTGCCTTTAGCCAGAGGGTGGAGCTAGTCGAGGATATGGCTTTGGACCCCTTCTAACGTGTTTTTAACTTATCTCATGTAAAACACGACTCAAAACGAAAACACTAATCCAAACAGTGATCCAGAACATGCGGTTGATGCTCGAAACCCAATCAAAAATCTCTCACCTTGATAACATAGATAACTGGTTCATGAGTTGGATGCAGCAACCAAATGTCACATAATAGTAAAACCACACCCAAACAAGCCCTCCGCTCATTCGTTGCTGTATGCCTCAACTTATAGATTCAAACAAATAAATTTAGGTTAGTTTTGGTCACTAATATAAAACTTAAACATATTCAGGGTATTTTACACATCATCCATGTTTTACTTTCTATGGTTGTGACATATTACCTTGTGAACTTTTATCAACTATATACGGTAATAAAATGAAATTAAATTATTGAAAAAGTTTGGGTGTTACAAACAGTGATTATGTTGACAACAAATATAGACCTCCAACACGCAAATCGAGGATGTAACGAACTGTGACAGATGCACATGAGCATATGTAGTTTCATGAAATGATCTCCATATTATGATACCGTTAAATCAAGAATCGGTTGCAGAGATAGAGATCACTGGCGGTACCCGCCATAGGTAGGAGGTGATGGAGGAGTCTCTCTTGGCCTAGCATACTCTGCAAATATAACCCAACCATCCAAAAACTGCAACAAACAAAACAAAGACATTAACAAGATATATAATAAACTAATAATACCACAGTACCACACGCGACAATAAGTTGCGACTCTCTATAGACACTTAATGGTGCGTGTGTGTGTGGGGTTACCTTCCCATCCATGCCCTCAATACCAGCAGCAGCCTCTTCAAGTGTAGAATATCGTACAAATCCAAACCCTTTCGACCAACCTGATGCACGATCTTTTACTACTCTAGCTGCAAAGAATAACAGAGAAATAGGATTCAAAGTTCAAAAACTAGCATACTCGTGACTCAGAATAGAAATTTTCAAGAAGAAGCATACCATGAACCACTTCACCAAACTTTGCAAAGCATTCTCGAAGCCCTTCGTCAGTTGTACGCTTGCTAAGACCTGAACTTAGCAGCAAGAACTCACTAAGATGCCTATAGCAGAATTAGTGATGAATCGGCCAAAACAAAACAAACTACAAACCACCAAATCACCAATAGGCATGAAATCAAACATCATAACCCTTGATTCAAAATAACTTAAGTACATGCTCGGTTTATAAAGCGTGAGGCGCTCTGATATGTATCCATTTATTTGGGTCAACCCCACTCATGAATCGGAAGATCCAGTGGATGATCCAGTGGGTATTCAGCCATATATGAACCCATTAAATGTTAGCGGGAATTGTTTAATTAGAGGGAACAGTGGAGCAACTCAAAGTAGTGGAAAATAACTTCCTGACTAGAAATAGGAGTTTTTGTTCTTTGTTTTTGATTATTCAGAGATCTTATTTAGATGTGTCTTTCTTTTGGAGATCTTGGCCATCTCATATCAGGCCTGTTTGTAATCGTTTCTTTCCCTGTTGTCAATAGCGGCTATAGCAACCGCTATAGCACGCTATGTAGCGTGGCGCTCCTCCCTCGCTATTTGTAAATAGCGACCACATAGCGGAATTTTTTATTTTTTTATTTTTTTTATTTTTTTTTGAATATATGAGATTTAGATGATTAGTAATCGAGTATTTTAGCTATTTTGGGGGTCTTTGCTTAGATTTCCTACTACTTTATTGCTAAACATGCTTATCTATTGAATGTAAAACATTCTTACATATTATTCTACTTAATCGCTAAACACGAAATAACGGTCGCTATTTACCGCTATTTGCTACATGGCATATAGGTGGCTTGTCGCTATTTACCGCTATTCGCTATTAACAACTATGGTTTCTTTAGAAATCAAATCTTTCGATTTCCGGTTCTTATCATGCTCCTAGGTGTTTAGGTCCTGAAAGACAAGGCACAAGGAGATTGCTTTATAACATGAAGTGTTGATCTATGTACAACCAAATAAGCCTCCTAGAGAGCCTAGTTATGACTAATTTTGACCCCAGATGTGCATGAGGTGCCGCTTCATGTCCCTGAGGCATTTTCTTGATCACATCCCGTATGCCTCCAGCCTCCAGCCTCAAGCGTGCTTTTTAAGACCAAGGGTACAAGCACAAGACAAACTCTAAAAGACAACATACAACACCAAACAAGCTTGTATCTTTAGACTACAAATGCTTGGATCTTTAAGCAAAAACAATATCCACAACATATGATTATATTGAAGAAAAATAACAATTAGACAAATTTTCTTATGAAGGTCAAGATGCTAATCATTACTATATGATGCAGCCGCATATCGCTCCGAAGCTAACAATGCAGAAAATCTGGTGTATATAACACTACACACCAGTTAACTTCATCTGCTGATCAAAAACTGTTTCATTTATCCACATGAAAGACAAAAACATCACATAGCCAAAATCAAAAAGACAAATTTCAGCAGACCACCAAACACTTACAAAACATCTTCAAGAATTTGAATCAATTAGAAACCAACAATAAGTTCACAGGAAATAACCAGATAAACCCTAATCCCCAATTGTGGGAAGCACAGTTTCCAAATTTACAACAAATAAATCATATGTAGAGCACTAGAAGAAGCTCATCTGCAAGACAAACCAACAATATACAGATTCACAATGCTTTTCAATCATCCATCATCGTAAAACCATACCGCTTAATCAATCACATAACAATCTAAACCAAATAGCCAATTAACACATACAACAGTCACAAAACATGATAAATCTACGCATAGATATTAGCTCATGTAAAATCAAACAGATGAGATGATAGATGGAGATTCAGATGCACCTGAAACGAAGAGATTGGTTGAAGGTTCAGCTTGGGGTCTCTGGGGCTGATTGGCGTTAGGCTGTGAAGGAAATGGGAAGTTGGTGGAAAGAGTGGAGAATAGAGATCGGAGGCCGCGGGGACCGGCGGCAGCCACCGTCGTCGCCGCCTTCATCGCCATTGTAGAGGTTTAAGCTTTGTGTTCCCCCGTTGGGGTTTTGCAGAGTCGGTGGTGACGGATATCGTGAGTCTAAAACCCACGAACTATCTAGGGTTTTTTTAACTACTAGTTTTACGGTTTGATTTTTTATTATTTTGGGTAAAAATATTATGGATATTATGAATTATTACCATAACAAGTGGATGAACTCTTTGTTAAATTTGTAGATAAGTTAACTATGTTAAATAGTTTTACTTATCTATCAAAATGATTGATCTTTGTAGTATAAATACCACCTTAATGTAGAGAAGAAGATGCACCTCTTGTATACACTTTCATAAGTTATACATTTCTCTTCTTCTTGCTCTTGCAATTCTCTTTAAAGTTTTTAAGGTTATAACACTAATCTTGTGTTAATTATTGTGGTATTATAACACGTTATCAGCACGAGAGCTCTTAAACTCTAATCAAGAAGATCAATAAAGCACAAAGTCATCCATTAATTAAGGTAAGGACTTCATTAAGTAATAATATAAATATCTTATATTGAGAAGATAACTAAGATAAATAAAATAAGCATAAAGGAGATCATATTATGGACATCTTGATAACCATGGGACTACTAACAAGCTAACTTTTATTTATGCATCTAACTTTTGATTATGCAACTAATATTTTATTTTATGTCAACTAACTTTTACTTATTCATCTAACATATTATTTATGCATCTAACTTTTACTTATGCAACTAACATTTAATTATGCATCTAACTTTTTCTTTAGTTATGCAACTAACATTTCTTTATATGTCAACTAACTTTATACAACTAACATTTTGATTATGTTTATTCGTACTAACGTCTTATTCTAACCTGTCGTTCTTATTCTCTATTGTTTTTATAAACTACATACATGTTTTTATAACATAATATTATACTTATCTATTTTATTTAAAACTGTTGTCGATATATACACACACGACGGTTATTAGCCGTTATAAACGGTTATATAGCCGTTGTACATAGCCGTTACAAAACGGTTATAATTTTAAACTATAAATTGACCACTATCAACCTATTTTCAATAAACAGATTATCTCTTTTCTCAAGTTTATCCAAGGCAACTTTTCAAAGATGATACACCCGGTTTTAGTACTGGCAACCATAATGCTCATTTTAATTCTTATCCCCATTGCTGAACTACCACCTGAAGAATTTAAACTTTTCTTATTTCTATATTTGTTTATAGCTCTATCGCTTTATTGTATCGCAATGCTTATTGATATATATGGATTCTAATAATTATCTTACTATTTGCTTAATTCTTGTTTAGCAAACAAAAATGTCGAACATTGCAAAAATTGAATTCCCGGCTCTTAATATCAATGGAGAAAACTATATGCCGTGGACGGCCCACGTAAAAAGACATCTTAAATCCATGGGTGTCTTAGAAACTATACAAGAGGGAAATGCTTGCTCGGAACAAGACAAAGCGAAAGCTGATGTCTTTTTACATAAGCATATTGATGAAATGTTACAATTTGAATATTCAAATTGTGAAGATCCATATATTTTATGGAAAGATTTAAAAAGCAGATTTGATCACCAAAGGAAAGTTCTGCTTCCCACTGCTAGAGATGAATGGAACAATCTCAGGTTCCAGAATTTCAAAAAGGTAAACGAGTACACCTCTGCTTTGTTCAGAATATGCTCGACCCTCAGATTCTGTGGACAAAATGTTACTGAGGAAGATATGTTGGAGAAAACTTTCTTCACATTTCATGCATCAAATATAAACTTGCAACAACAATATAGGTTGCAAAAGTTTAAAAGATATTCTGATTTAAATTCATTCCTCCTTGTAGCAGAAAAAAATAATGAGCTTTTGATGAAAAATCATCAAGCTCGTCCCACGGGATCATTAGCAATTCCAGAAGTTAATGTTGCTACTAAAAACTCTGGAAGAAAGTGGAGAAGAGGTCGTGGTCGTGGTTCTGTTGATAAAAGTTACCCTAATGGTCGCAACCATTCTTTCAAGGGTAATTATAATTACCGAGGTAACTTTTATAGTCATGGACGTGGTCGTGGCCGTGGATATGGCCGTGGTAGAAATCAAAGAACAATCAATTACCACGCTCCACAAAATAATAATTTTAACCAACACAAAGGGAATGAAGCTGGTAGGTCCGAAAACAATGGCACTTCCTGTTTTAGATGTGGTAGCACAAACCACTGGTCAAAGGCTTGTCGCACAGCTCCACATTTATGTGAGCTATACCAAGCCTCTCTTAAAAGGAAAGAGAAGGAAGTGAACCATGTTGATAATTTTGATAATCTCAACGTTGAGTTGAACACTGCAGACTTTGACATGGAACTCTGAAACACATGTTGCTTGACCATAATAGTTATATGCAACAATTAAGTGTTTTCATATTTATTAATTATGTATTTTTCTTCATGTAATGTTTTCTTTCAATTAAATAAAGTTCTCGTTAAAATATAACAATATCGTCGTTATTCACTTATTAATTTTTTTTTATACTTTCAAGATTAAAATGAACATCATTGGAGCGCAAGATCAAACAAATGAAGCAGATATATGTATAGCGGATAGTGGAGCCACACATACTATACTTAGGTCTAAGAAATATTTTTTTGAGCTTAAACCAACAAAAGGAATCATTAATACATATCAGGACCTACAGACCTGATAAAGGAGTGGAAAAAACTAATTTAGCATTACCAAATGGTACAAAGCTTATAATAGAAAATGCTTTATTTTCCCCAAAATCAACAAGAAATCTGTTGAGTTTTAAAAACATATATCATAATGGATATGATACTCAGTCAAAGACTGTTGATAGTGAAAAATATTTGCATATCATAAGCAAAGATCGAATATTAGAAAAACTGTCAATGCTTCAGTCTGGTTTACATTATACACACATTAATGTGCCTCGGCATATATGGCAGTTAAAGAAAAATTGTGTGATCCTGAAACACTTAACTTATGCATGACAGATTAGGCCATCCAGGATCTACAATGATGAGAAGAATAATTGAAAACACTCATGGGCACCCATTGAAATATCAAAAGATCCCACAATCAATAAAATTCCTTTGTGTACATCTTGTTCTCTTGGGAAATTAATTACAAGGCCTTCGCCTGTAAAAATTGAAAAGGAATCACCTCTGTTTCTTGAAAGAATTCAAGGAGACATATGTGGGCCAATTCATCCACCATGTGGACCATTCAGATACTTTATGGTTTTGATAGACGCGTCAAGTAGATGGTCTCATGTCTGTTTGTTATCAACTCGTAATGTAGCATTTGCAAAATTTCTTGCACAAATTATCAAATTACGAGCACATTTTCCTGATTATACTATTAAAAGGGTGAGACTTGATAATGCTGGTGAATTCACATCACATGCTTTTAATGATTATTGCATGTTGTAGGAATTATTGTTGAACACCCTGTTGCTCATGTACACACACAAAATGGCTTAGCTGAGTCGTTAATCAAACGTCTACAACTAATAGCTAGACCATTAATAATGAGGACAAAACTCCCTGTGTCTATTTGGGGTCATGCAATTCTTCATGCTGGATCACTAATTCGTGTGAGACCAAGTGCAAATCTTAAATACTCTCCCTTACAACTTGTTTCTGGCAATGAGCCAAACATTTCCCACCTTAGAATTTTTGGGTGTGCTGTATACGTCCCTATTGCACCACCACAACGTATAAAAATGGGTCCTCAAAGAAGGTTGGGAATATATGTTGGATATGAATCAGCTTCCATCATAAGATATCTTGAACCTTTAACGGGTGATGTATTTACAGCACGTTTTGCTGATTGTCACTTTAACGAGTCAGTTTTCCCGGCATTAGGGGGAGAAAAGAAAAAACAAGAAAATGATGTATCATGGTATGTTCCTTCATTATTGTATCTTGATCCAGTAACTAAACAATGTGAGACAGAGGTTCAAAAGATAATACACTTGCAAGAAATTGCAAATCAATTACCTGATGCATTTACTGATACAAGCAGAGTTACTAAGTCTCATATACCAGCTGCTAATGCTCCAGCTCGAGTTGAGATTCCAAATAAGCAAATAGATAACACAATGGCTCATGAATCTCAGAGACGTTTGAAACGAGGAAGACCAATCGGTTCCAAGGATAAAAATCCTCTAAAAAGAAAAACTCATGAAAAGGAAGTTGACAATAAAGTGAATGATCTTGATGAAACGCTTAATACCAAAACCTCTCATGAGGAGGATTTGGATGAAACTAACAAAGAAATATCAATTAACTATGGTCACACACATATCTTATGGAATCAAGATGAAATGAAGGTATTGATGAAATATTTTCTTATTCCGTAGCAAGTGACATCATGAGTGGAGATGATGATCCTGAACCAAAATCAGTTAGTGACTGTCAAAATAGACATGATTGGAATAAATGGAAAGGAGCTATGCAAGCTGAATTAGATTCACTTAACAAACGAAAGGTGTTTGGACCTATTGTTATTACTCCTATGTCCGTAAAGCCTGTAGGGTACAAATGGGTTTTTGTACGAAAACGAAATGAGAAAAATGAAGTTACAAGGTATAAAGCTAGACTTGTAGCTCAAGGTTTTTCACAAAGGCCAGGGATTGATTATGAGGAAACATAATCCCCTGTTATGGATGCAATAACCTTTAGATACTTAATCAGCTTTGCAGTCTCTAGAAATTTAGAGATGCGTCTTATGGATGTTGTCACAGCTTACTTGTATGGATCACTAGATAGTAACATCTATATGAAAATTTCTGAAGGTTTTAAATTCCCCGAATCATTAAACTCAAAGCCTAAGGAAATGTATTCCATCAAATTACAAAGATCCTTGTATGGACTCAAACAATCTGGACGGATGTGGTATAATCGTTTGAGTGATTATTTGACAAGTAAAGGATACACAAGTAACCTTATTTGTCCATGCATCTTCATTAAGAAGACAACATCAGGATATGTGATCATAGCTGTGTATGTTGATGATCTAAATATAATTGGGACGCAAAAGGAAATTAATGAAACAATTGCTCTTTTAAAGAAAGAATTTGAAATGAAAGACCTTGGAAAAACCAAATATTGTCTTGGTTTGCAGATTGAACATATGCATAATGGAATACTTGTACATCAGTCGACTTATACTGAGAAACTCTTAAAGCGTTTCAATATGGACAAAGCAAATCCTTTAAGCACACCGATGGTTGTTAGATCACTCAATGTTGATAATGATCCATTTCGTCCTTGCGAAGATAATGAAGAGGTCCTTGGTCCAGAGATACCATATCTCGTGCAATTGGAGCTCTTATGTATCTTACTAACTGTACGAGACCTGACATTTTTTTTGCAGCTAATTTGTTAGCAAGATTTAGTTCAGCCCCTACTAAAAGACACTGGAATGGGATTAAACATATTTTTCGATATCTTCGAGGTACTATTGATTTAGGCTTGTTTTATCCTAATAATTCAAAAGAAGGGTTGGTTGGTTATGCAGATGCAGGTTATTTATCTGATCCTCATAAAGCAAAATCTCAAACGGGATACATATTTAAGAATGGAGGAACTGCGATTTCATGGCGCTCTCAGAAACAAACACTCGTTGCGACATCCTCAAATTATGCTGAAGTCATTGCACTACATGAAGCTTCAAGAGAATGTGTATGGTTAAGATCTATGACACAACTTATATTAACTTCTTGTGGATTGGAGAAAGATAGAAATGCAACACCAATCTATGAAGATAATGCAGCTTGTGTCTCACAAATGAAAGAAGGGTATATCAAAAGTGACAGAACAAAACATATACCACCAAGATTCTTTTCATACACTCAAGATCTTATTAAAGATAAACAAGTTGAAATGAGATACGTTCAATCTAGCAATAATTCAGCTGATCTTTTCACAAAGGCACTTCCAAAAACAACTTTCAGAAAACATGTTTATGATATTGGCATGCGGCACGTACACACAATGTGATGATCTACAGAAGACAATTTGAGGGGGAGTTATAAGCTGCACTCTTTTTTCCTTAGCTAAGGTTTTTTTCCCACTGGGTTTTTCTTTAGCAAGGTTTTTAATGAGTCAGTACTTAAACTCTTGAAGTTTGAAAAGTGTCATCCAAGGGGGAGTATTATGAATTATTACCATAGCAAGTGGATGAACTCTTTGTCAAACTTGTAGATAAGTTTACTATGCTAAATAGTTTTACTTGTCTACCAAAATGATTGATCTTTGTAGTATAAATACCACCTCAATGTAGAGGAGAAGATGCACCTCTTGTATACACTTTCATAAGTTATACATTTCTCTTCTTCTTGCTCTTGCAATTCTCTTTAAAGTTCTTAAGGTTATAACACTAATCTTGTGTTAATTATTGTGATATTATAACAAAGGAAAATTTCTCAAAAGATTTTTTTTTTTCCTTTTTAAATTGTCTCTCCAAACAAATATGCTTTAAAATGTTTTTACTGGACAAGGCGTCAGCGTCTATACGTGTCCTAAGAAGGCGCCTCCACATCTCTGACATCATTGCCGCGTGAACACAGGCGGTCGATAGGTAAGGTCGCCTGCCTGTTGGGTATAAGGTCTCGTCTTTTTTTGTTACAAGGGCCCGACTGTTCGGACACGTGTCGAATTCTGACTGAATTCCTGTACAAACGCCTGCACCTACATGTAGAGGCGCTGACGCCTTGTCCAATAAGGTCCTTTTTAGAAATATTTGTTTGGAGGGGACGATTAAAGAAAAAAATAGAGGAAAATTGATATTTTGAGAATTTTCTTAAATAATTATTTCCTATGATAAGTTATATAAATGGAGCTACGGAGGATCTTTTGATGCCAAACACTTATACGGTCATTTATGTTCATATGATTTGTATAGTGTCAGTGGCTTCAGGCGTGATATGGTTGTGTGCATCTATATATGTTATATACAAATAGAGTCATAGATGTTATATGTTTTATATGATGGGTTTATACGAATCGTACGCACCTACACACAACTATCATAAAGACTCTACTCAAGAAAGAGAGTACCCCCCCCCCCCCCCAACTAGATAACCTCTACTTCCTCCCGGTCCCAGGCTTATTCCCATGGGTTGGGATGTGGCAAGCTTCAAGGTTCAACCAATGGTTATGTTGACTCTATTGGCAACTATACATGTTATAAAGAATCTTTTACGTTTATTCAAATAATAATATTAAAGAAAGAATATAGCTCTTGAACAGTTGGACTATACAAATCTTAAAAGGATGAGATTAGACTGATATGACAGAAGTAGTTTTGTCGGTTGAGATTATGCTATATGATTCGTATAGGTATATGTATGTCAAACAGATAGTGTCAAATAATTTTTTGTGATATAAATTTACAAGCACCCTTGAAAAACAATTTTTTTATTATAACCTTTTCAATAGTCAGAAAGCATAAAATTGTACTGATGATCAAACTTATGAACATATGTAATGTTAATCCACTAGTAGTCACAATGATGGAGGCTTTTGGCAAACCCATTAGAGCATGCGAGCATCAGATTTTTTGAAATATCATAACGACAGGTTATTCTGAATTATTTGTATAAAAAGGAAATTGTAAATCCTATATACGTGTTGCCTGTTACACAACAATTATAAAAATTGATATGAATCCACTATTTAGCTATTCCTATTGGAAATTGTGTGCGCACGCACTTGCATGTCTATTTAAACCATTTTCGTGAATACATAATAAGTATCTTGATAATCATAAGTGGTGTTGTAAGTGAAGATAAATAAAAGGGTTAAAAGTGTAATGTAGTTTGATGGTGACATAAAGCATTGGTCTTTAATTTTTAAATTAGCTCTTCATCGCACTTCAAGAAGCGCACACACAACACCCATAGTGTTTTCATTTCCTATGGACGACCCCTAACACCATATCATTGTTTTCCAGACATTTAACTTTATGAATTATCACAAATGATCCCTTAATGTTTGTATTAGTCTCAACTCTCAACATAGTTATTTAACTTTCAGTACGGTATGTCATTCTATCACATTCAGAGTATAATCATTAAGGTAACGTTTGGTATGCAAAAATAAATGACGAAATGAAAAAATCATTAAAGGTGAATGAAAAAAGACATATTTGATTGGCAAACGTAATAGAATGAACCATTACATAGTTGATTTCATTCTCTAAAATTCATTTCATCCAACCCCTTCTTTTTTTTTCATTCCATCCCTTCTTGTCACTAACATACCCACTCACCCACCACAACAATCGCCACCGGCCATCAAGATCGTTCTGTCACCGGCAATCACCACCAGCCATGGCCACCGCCAACCACCGGCCACCGCCATCGCCAACCATCACCCACCGCCATCACCGCCGCCAACCACCGGCCACCGCCGCCGCCGGGAACCACGACCGGCCACCGCCGCTACCAGGAACCACGACCGGCCACAGCCGCTCCGGAAACCACCACCGGCCCTCGCCACAGCCAGAAACCTCCCTCGGCCACCATCACCACTATAACTACTTTTACATTTTTTCGTTTTTTTATACGCAATAAACAACACAAAGTAATGATTCACATCAATCATAAAGAGTAACCAAACAGTACTATGAAATGTAATGATTCATTTCGTTCACTCATCCATTCAATTTTCTCATTTATTTCATTTCTTCATCCATTCCATTACCCCATATCAAACAAACCCTAAGTAATTTACCCGTTAAAGCCTGAATAGGTAAAAGCATTTGATATTTGTGTACTTTACGGACAGGGCTAAATAACGTAGTTAAAGCCTGAATAGTTAATAGAAGCTGAGATTTGTGTACGTTACAGACAGGTCTAAATAACATAGGTATAATGTTACGTATAAGGTCAAGAAAACTAGAACTTCAAATGCATTTTCTCTGCAACGCAAAATACACACCATTAATCTAAAAAGTTCAAGGACCGGATGATGAAAACCACTTTATTCATAATACATTTTTACAAAACAAACAACCTCCTTGCAAGCCATCATGAATGATGAACAAGTTGTTCATTTTCATTTCATAGTGTAGAATAGTTCATCAGCTTAGTAGCAACCCAAGATCAATTCGATAAAAGTTCAAACTTAACACAAGCTCAATAAAAACTAGGGCCGCTAAACAACCCGCATTCACAAACTAAAAGGCATCTATAATCAGACATGGCCAATAATCAGTAAACTATTGCAAAACTTTCCAACAAGTAACATAAGATTGTAAATATAGGAGTTGCAAATTCCAAGAAAAAACAAAACATGAAAGTAACATCCATACTATTGGTTCATTACTTATCAGCCTTGGCTGCAGTGGCCGCGGCTTGACCTCTGAGACGACCAGTCCTCCTGGCAGCAATGAGACCAACCTTTTGACCGGGTGGTGCATCACGGCGAACAGTACTTGCATGACCAATATGTTGATGGTTACCACCACCATGAGGATGCTCCACTGGGTTCATAGCAACACCACGAACCTTGGGCCAGCAGTTTCTCTTCACACGGAACTTGTGATAAGCATTACCAGCTTTCAGCATTGGCTTCTCCGTACGTCCTCCACCTGCAACCTGACCAATCATAGCACGACATCCACTTGGCACAATTTTCTTTGCTCCAGATGGAAGCTTCACTCTACAGAACAGGGTATTGATCAATAACATTAAACGTATGGTCACTTTTAAAAACGTAAACTTCAAGAAATATTTAACAAAATTCACCACATTTCATAACTCCAGAGCAACTGTAAATAAGCAAGAATCTTGGCGAAAAAACAGCGTTTCATCTTAAGTCCTTTACTTATTGGAAGATAGGTCTCTTTCTTGAAAAGAAAATATAGTTTTAATAACATCTGTAGAGTACCTTATGATCCAAAAAATGAAGTCAACTAGAAAAGCATGATTTAAGATAATATAAGATTATAAATTGAAATACAAATTCATGAACCAATACAGAGCATAACAAGATCAGACTTCAGGTTTACTGGTTTAAGTCATTCAATTAAACTAAGTGCTCAACTTTGACATGTTTAACCCTTTAAAAGTTTAAAAACTGCATCTTTATTAAACTAGTCAATCGTTAACAAGCTGCCTTTCAACTCTTTAGTTAACAAGCAACAAACGACAATTTCAGGTTTCATTACGCGGGATAGTCTTCAACATGTATAAATACATTCATGCGTGCTAATGTCATCTCTTCAGCCCATTAACAACATACACTTAGCATCCTAACTATACATTATTCCACATATCCATATCATCATCTAGAATTAAAAAATAATAAAGCAATCAAATTGTATTATAAAGCATAAACCTAACAGACAAATTAAGACCATAAACCTAACAAAAAAGTCAAATCAAGATTCTAATCACATTCAATTACAATAAACATACATCACAGCATACAAACAAACGCAAATAACATACGCAAACAACCAAAACTAGGGTTTCAAAGAGAGAATTCAAATTCAATTCAAATTCAAATTCATACCTAGTAGTCCCATTATCCGGATTATGACTAATAACAATCGCATAATCCCCCGAAGCCCTCGCAAACGACCCACGATCCCCCACATGATGCTCCACATTACACACCACAGCTCCTTCAGGAATAGATCTAAGCGGCAGCACATTCCCCACCATCAAATTCGCCTTCTTCCCACAAAACACAAACTGACCAGTATACATCCCCTCAGCAGCAATGAAGAGCTCCTTCTGGTGCTTGTATCGGAACGGGTGCCGGAAAGTGACGCGAGCGAGCGGAGCGCCGCGGCCGGGGTCGTGGATGATGTCGGTGATGACGCCTTTGAGGTAGCCGTTGCGCTCGCCGAAGTCGAGGCTCCGGAACCTCGCCGGACCCTTGCGGTGGTGCGTGTGGGACTTGAAGACGGAGCCGGCTCCCTTACGTTGGGCTCGGATGACGCGACCCATGGCTAGGGTTAGGGTTTGGAGGTGAGTGTAGGTTGATGGTGGTGGTGAAATGGTGAAGGGGTGTGGTGTTAGGGTTTATGAGGGTGTGTTCTTGACCTTGGGCCGTATTGGGCCTAAAACTTTGTTGGGTTTCAGTTATACTGCTGTCTGCTGCTGTATGCCTGTATACACTCGGTCTCAGGCCAATGAATAATTTAGGTGTAGTGGTTCACCGTTCACATACAAACCGGGTTCCCAACCCGACCCGGTGATCTGACCCGGACTCAACCTGGGTTCAACTTACTCAACGTGGGGGTTTCAAATCGGTTTGGCCCCTCCATACCAGAACCCAGTTTCAACCCAACCCCATTTCAAATGTTGAAATAATTTGATCGTTAGAAAACCATCATTTGACTGTTGAGGTTGGGGGTTGATCGTGTTTTTAATTTTTTTTAACCAGTTTGTCTTCATATGATAGTATATATAGATATTGGGTGTAATAGTATAATCACAACATTTAAAACGTAAAAACACACTCAAAATTAGGTGTATAAACCTACTCGTTCGGATTGAAGCCGGTGTTTGAGTTTGTAAAAGTTGAAAATCATTTGTTGGAACCGGTGTAGGTTAAACCGGGTTTGATTGGTTTGAAAATCGGTTTTAATTGGTTCGTTTGACTTTGACCAGCTTCTAACTGGTTTAAAAGTATAAGGTTACAAACCAATTTCAATCATACGGTACGGTTTGGTTACTAGTCAGTTTTTAGAATTTTTTTTTGAAATTAGTTATTTTTGAATGTTGAAATGTTTTCTAGGTTTGTTTTTAGGTTGTTTTGGTTTTAGGTCTTTCGCTATCTTAACCAGCGGAAGTGGATGATGTGACAAAGCAAGGAGTGTGTTCCTTCTTAAGCGGAAGTGGTGGAAAAGTTGCCTTCCGTTTGTTGAACTAGCGGATCACATTCTTTTCTTTGTCTTTCGCTAGTTGAGATAGCGGATGAGTCACATCATAAGTTTGCAAGCATTATATTTTACTTTAAGTGCAAGCAAGGACCAACACTTATATAAATTACATAACACAAAATATTTTTAAAATAATTATGAAGTAAATAAAATAAAAAGTGAAGTTTAGTTTTGCTCCCGAAGATTTGACAAAAATAACAAATTTCCTCCAAAAGATTATAAATATCAATTTAGCTCCAAAGTTTCATAAGTTATTTCAATTTCAATTCAAAGTTTCATTAGTTGTTTCAATTTCAATTTAAAATTTCATTAGTTGTTTTAACTTGAATTCAAAATAATAAAATTTTTAGATTGAAATAAAACAACTTATATAACTTTTGGAGGTAAATTGATCTTTTTAATCTTTTAAAAAAAAATAATTACTTTTGTTAAATATTAGAGATCAAAATTGAAACTAACTCTAACATAAAACTACCCAAAACGTTGATTGCATTTTAACCCATAGATGTTCCAACAATATGCAACGATCAAGGTAGGTTGTATTTAGTCAATGGTTGAGTCTAAGGTCTAGTTGATTGTAAAGAGATGGAAGAAGCTAGTGTAAATATTATTTTTTTATTTTTTATTTCATAGAAAGTGCATTTGTTTTCCTTTCATCTTTAAGTAAAGATGAAATTCTTTTCAAAAAATAAATAAAAAAAAATCTTTTTGCTGGTAGCTACTAGTCATTGCATGCATTTAATCTATGAAAAATTCATGAAGACCAATAATTTGACGTTCAACGGAAGACAAGAAAAAAATATGATCCGCTAGTTTAAGGAACGGAAGACTATTTTTCCATCACTTCTGCTATTTCAACTAGCAGAAAACACTTCTTGCTTTGCCGCATCACCCACTTCCTCTAATTGAGATAGTTGAAGACCTAAAATCAAAAACAACTCAAAAACAAACCTAAAAACCACTCTAACATTTAAAAATAACCTAATCTTAATAAAAAAAAATCTATCCTTATAACAAATATTACATTAATTAGATAAATATATAAACTATGAGCCTTTTAGAACAAATGATTTTAAGAAATATAATTGAATATTCTATATTTCAAGTTTGTGTGTTTAGTTTAATATTGTGTTGTGAATAACGGATGTATCAAAAGGTTTCGTTTAACTACATAAGATCATAATCATAAACGGGTATATATGATACCAAGGAGCATACTTGTGAACCTAATGGGTAATATGTCATGGCCAACGATTACCTGACAAATCAAACTATAAGACATGATTTGTAACCATGTATTAGACCGAGGTTACCAAAACCATCACATATCCTACTCATTTGGTTTTAAACACTGAAAATTGAAAACATATTATTTTAATATTCGGCTTTCCCTTTAGAGCATAATTTAACCTCACATTTTCATAATATGCAATTTATTGCACAGCTATCATTAATCAGCAACGCTGATGAATAGTTATTTACAATCATGAAAAGCATAGCCAGTCGTGAAGAGAGTAAAATGGACTTATGTTCAGGACCCACTCGCTCAGGATGCATACATTTTTTTTAACATTTTTTTTATTATATATTAACGAAAATAGTTATAAGTAATAACTAAATAAAAAACTTAAACGAATTATACGGGCTCATCTCATTAACTTAATTAGAAGCCTATTCTTAAGAAACAAAATACCTAAATCCCATGAACTATGGTCCATTGTTATTTTGTTTAATTGTTTTACTAGATTGGAAACTCGTATATTACACGTTTTGAATTAAAATATTAAACTAATAGTTACTAATTAAAATAAAGGAATTATGAAAATAATTTTTAAGATAAAACAATAGTAGCATTTTTTAAACTTTCGTATTTACAAAAACTCTTGCTTTAAAAAAGAGTTAATTACATAATGGTCTTTGTGGTTTATCTAAAATAACATGTTTGGGTAATAAGAGATTTTTTGTAACAAGTTGGGGTATTATGTTTTTAATTTTGTAACAAGTTAAGGTATTAGGACTAACAGAAGTTAGTTTTTCTGTTAAATTTGAATAGAATGACTAAAGTACCTTTTGGGGGACTACTTTTGTAACTTTATAGTTTTTTAATCAAGGGACCATTTGTGTAACTAACTATAAAATAAATTAAAAAATCAACCCCTAAGAACACCCATCATCGTCTTCCTCCTATTTCAGACCACAACCCCCAATTCATCCACCACCGTCGCTGCCTCCCACCATCACACTCGCCCACAATCGCTGACGCCCATCGTCCTCACCACCACCCTCGTCTTCAGCCCTTAAGCTTTATCTCAAAACCCTAAAACTCAAATTGGGGATTCTTGATATTTGGGCTTGTAGTTAAACCTTTAAACCCAGGGTCAAGTCCCATAGCACTAGTGGTTTGATGGAGACGAAGTAGCAGTGGATGGTGCGATGTGGTGATGATGCGATGATGGTGAAGGTAAGATGGTGGTGACGATGCGATGATGATGGTGGTGAGACAGTGGTGATGATGCGATGGTTATGATGGTCATGCGATTGATATGTGTGGTGGCGCTAGTAGTGGTGGCGATGGTAACTATAATGGTGGTGGTGCCTTGGTAGTGAGGATGTCGATGGTGGTAACTGTTGATGGTTATGTTGTAGTTTTATTTCACAATCTGAAGACGATGGTTGTGGTGAGGATGATGTGATAGTGTGGTGGTCGTGGTGGAGGCCGACCGTGGTGGCTGCTAGTGGAGGCCGATGGTGATGTGAAAAACCATTCTTGATTCAGGAACTAAAGGGTAACATATACATACACATTCATATATATACACATACATATACACATACATATACACATACATATATATACATATATATATATATATATATATATATATATATATATATATATATATAATTATTAAATTTCCCAAAGAATCCTTTATTTATATTAAATGACAAAATAGTCCTTTAAGTTACATTAGTAGTCCCTACACAGTGAAAAGACAGAATTACCCTTAGATTTAACAGAAAAACTAACGTCTGTTAGTCTTAGTACCTTAACTTGTTACAAAATTAAAACATAATACCCCAACATGTTACAAAAAACTTTTAGTACTCGAACCTGTTACTTTGGATAAACCACAGGGACCATTTATGTAATTAACTCTTTAAAAAACTAATATTTTAAATGCTTAATTTTTTTTTTAAAATATTGTTTTTAAAATTTTTTACTTTTTAAAGATCTTTATATTAAAAAGCTTCATATTTCATAGAACTTTGTTTTTAAGAAAGTTACATTTTAAAAATGTGTGAGTTTTAAATAGTGAGGAGTGACATGGGGGTGAAAACGGTAAGTACGGATGTGTGGTGTAAGTGAAAATAGTATCTTATGATGTGATTATGGGAATCTTAAATGAACATTTAATAATGTGTGATTTTAAAAGTAAAATGTATGTTTTGAAACGGTATATGTGCTATGTTAAATTAAGACTAACCAAATAAGTTAACTTGGTTCAGCATGTGTTTCAAGGTGAGTTTATGTGAGCAATGACACGACGTATTTGGGTTATTTGACGAGGACAATAGACATCCTAATGCATTGCGGAGTTTGCATTTTTTATAAAAGTTATAAACTTGAATCATTAACTACGAATGTGGTTTCATTAATGTCTTTCTTGTGTGTGATAAGTAATTCCAATGTTCTGTCAAGCCTTTCGATTTGAAGTGTGACATAATGCATTTGAACCTTTTTATGTTGGTATGTGAAGTAGATTATGACTTATGAGCCTATCTTTGAGTATGAATGGAAAATTATAATGGTATCACCAACTCCTTAGTGGAGCCGTGGAGGCAAATGTGTGACAAAATAGGTCAACTAATAATCATGGTGATGGTACATAATTTTGTGGATAAATGGTGGTGTTAGCATTGAACATATGGAAAGTATGTTTTACACATTGAATACCTTCTTTTCCTCGCTTGATAAGCTCCTTATTATAAGTGGAGAAGTTGTAACACTTTACTTCCATTGCACTTATGTAGTGGATGTGAAAGTGTGTAGCGTAACACTTCGAAATTTGTGATTTTTTATCAGGAAATTGGTAATACATTTCTATAAATAAAATCGCTTATTTTTGTTGGAATAATGTTTAAATCTTGTGTCCATTGATGTGGAGTTTGAATAAGAAGGTATCACGTTTACATTAATAACTAATGAACTATTAGACAAAAAAATAATAATAATAAACAATGCATATATGTTATTTAACAAATATTATAGTAGTTGACCGCACACCTAATGACTCGGCATGTTTCTAGTATGAGTTCACCTCATACTTGGAGTATCCAATAGAAACGAAACGAAGATGAAAGTCCCTATAGAAGCAAATATTCGAGAGAATTAACATATCCAATACTTAGAGGTTAGAATATAGATTGTATTTGATAAACATGATCATGAAGAAGGCCTTGATCCTCTTTTATAAGGAAATCGAGGAGGTGGGCATGCAACACACGCACCATTTGTAGATACTTCAAACACTAGACCATTATGTTCGCACCACATGGCTCTGACATGACCTAGTCTCATTATAGCGTGTATTCAGTGCATATGTTAGCCACACAATAACAAGCTTGAACTTGTGTTACCTTAGTCTCAAAAAAGAAATGAAGAGAACTTTTAGTTGAACATGACGTTCATAAAAAGCTTCAATTATCCAAACCTTTAACTTCTTATGCTATAAACCCTTAATTTCTTTTGTTCATAAAACTTAGACATCATCCAAACCCTTGGTGAGGTTGCACTTGATACCCATGCTTGAGCTCATCACAAAACACAATACCAAATAGTCATGACATATTCGATAATTCAAACATCCATGGATCTAGATTCTTAACTTATGCTATAGATTCTCACAAGTAACATTTAAGGCATTGTAAAAAAAAAGTCCAGAAGCATATCTTGCTTGATCTATAGTAAATACATGTGTTAAACAATACAACGCCCCACTAATATGCCTTTTATACTTCTATGAGAAGACAATACTTACACATTGTATTCACTAACAAACAACAATACAGATTAAAGAGTCTAAGAACATCATATGTCAAGTGACACACCCTCCTCTAAAAATACAACTATATATGAAGCAACAATCTAGAACCCCTCTTTATATCCCTCCTAACATTAATATCTCTTTTAAAACATAAAGGTACTTTTATATCAGATTGTGCCTAGAAAAACCACGCTCTGGTGACTCATTTAACAGTATTTATCCGTATAATAGATGAGCCTTCAAAGAAACATCTACCCAAACACAAAAATATTCTTGTTACACTTATAGAACAACAATACATATACATATTCTATATATAGTCATTTGCAAGTGGCGGTGGCTTCCCCACCAGCACGCCACATGGCGCGTCCTCATTCGCTGCTTATTTTCTTTTTTGTTTTTTTTTTGTTTTTTTTTGTTTTTGCTTTTTACAGATTTAGTTAGAGTATAGCTTTGTTTTCATCAGTTTTAAAAACAAATTGTTGTCTAGAGAAGTTGGTTTTGCGTTTTATTGAAGTAAAGAGAAGTTAGTTATGCGTTTTGTTAAAGTGTTGAGGTTCGCGGGTTCTATCCTAGCAAAAAAAAAAAACTTTTTCTAGGTTTTTGGTTTTTTGCTTTTCTATTTCTTATCGTCTTTTAGTTTAAATCACCTCTTTTAGATTATCGACCCGCAGCATAATATTATTTTGTGTTTGTGTTACGTTTCGTATCTCCAAAACCTATCTATAATACTTTATATACTTAAACTTGTTAATATCAACATCACAACCCATGTAACGAAATTCGTAAGCGTGCCATTAACCCCGTGAATAACACCGTGCCCCGTCGCAACATGCGGGTTTAGAAACTCGTTTTTATACCACTAACTAATGATGATATTCTTTTATTGTCTAATCTCAATTTGTTCGGTTTGTAACCCTTGTTATCTTTCACATATCTTTTACACAATCTCCGTCAAACACCATCTCAATTCACCCAATTTCACGAGGTCAATCGCAAGCCCTAGCATCTTCTCGTCCTCAATCATCTATTCAACTCAATAACTTCAACATCTAACGCTCGAGGTAACGTAACAACTAACAAATCCTCTCACTAAATCCTAAAGTTGGAATGCTTTTGTTCACAATCTTCGATTTGATATATGTTCATCGGTTCGTTTATACTCCTCTTCTCATGTACAGCAACTAATTTCTGCGACAATCATCACACATTAGAGCACTGCGGTTTGATCATATCGTGTTGTTGTTGATCGCTTCATTAGTGGTGCTGTTGCGTATATTTGCAATGAAGAGAAGCTATCAACAATCATCGTCTTCAGCTTCTTTAGGGCCGCCTAAATCTAAATCTAGACACAATCCAGACGGTATTATTCTATAGCTCGATCTCATGGCTTATTGAGCTTCAATTCAATGTGAATTTCATGCTTCTTGCTCGATGATTGTGTGAACCACAAATCGAACTTATTTGTTATTCATTCATGTTAAAATTGATATTGATTCTGCTTTAGAAACAGTTTTTTAAGCATGAGACCCACCCACCATGTTTCTACTTTATTATCAGGTGATGCTTTTTTAGAGGATGAGAGCACAAAGATTTTTGCCAAGAAAGTTGCTGACCATTACAGTGCAAGGACAAACCAGACCTTGGAAGAGCGAGAAGCGAGTCCCATTATTCATTTAAAGAAGCTCAATAATTGGGTGTGTGGATGAGGACTTACATTGGCATATTGTATATATTTGTTGTTTAATTGATTTGGTGTTAATGCTACATTGCTCACAATGCGCAGATTAAAAGTGTCTTGATTCAACTTTATGCAAAGAGGGGGGATGCGGTTCTTGATCTTGCGTGTGGTAAGGTATTATGGGTATCTTTTGGTTGATGGTTTTCCTATGTATGCTCATTAATCACTAGCTTGACCTTTAACCTTGGCTTTTTGTTAGGGTGGTGATTTGATCAAGTGGGACAAGGCAAAAATTGGATACTATGTTGGCATTGACATAGCAGAGGGCTCGGTAAATTGCTTCATATATGTGCATCTCTTGAATTGGTTATGAAAGTTATAAGCATAAGACAATTACTCAAACTTGTGTCCTTAAGTCTTTTAACATTCCAGCGTGGTCAATTTCTTGAGACATCCATCAATATAAGTTACACACTTGCAATTAGGAACTCAATTTGGTCAATATACCTCTTACAATCTCTTTAAGTAAACAAATCAATCTACTTATGGAGCATATCTCCTTTCTGTACTTAATTACATAGCAATATGTTTAAAACCTATTGGATCTTAGTTATGTGGTTATTTTCATATTCACAATCAGATTGAAATAAATGCAGATAGAAGATTGTCGCACTCGTTACAATGGTGATGCAGATCATCATCAGCGCCGTAAAAAATTCACCTTTCCTGCTCGGCTCTTAAGTGGAGATTGTTTTGAGGTGATTATTAGTGTACAATCTATTTTGTTATTCATTCAGGCTCTTAAGGTGTTTTTGTAGTTAATATTTTATATAACATTAAAATATAATGCCTGCAGGTACGACTGGATAAAGCTTTAGCTGATGATGCACCTTTTGATTTATGTAGTTGCCAGGTAAGTAATTTTATATAAAACTCTAGCTAAAATTTGCTATTATTATTGAAACAAAGAAACTATACGTGGATAACTTGACTTTGCAGTTTGCTATGCACTACTCATGGTCTACTGAGGCACGTGCAAGGAGGGCCTTGGCTAATGTATCATCATTACTTCGTCCAGGTGGAATTTTTATTGGAACAATGCCAGATGCTAATGTCATTGTGAAAAAGCTAAGAGCAGTTTATCATCCTCTTTTTTTCCTGTCCAATGTCTTGGATTGCATAAGATAGATGAGTTTGAGTTCTGAAAGTTAACCTTTGGACCATGACTGTGATGTTTGTATTGTCTGATGAAATGATGAAAACAGAGACCATGTGTGATTGTAGCTTCTAAAACATGTACTTTTTATGTTTCAATGTACATAGGGGTGTGAATATTAGACATGAAACGTAAACATGACACAAACCTAACTTGAAATTTCACAGGTTTTGGTTAGTATAAACAGGTTTAGATTGGACCCGCAAAACACGTTAGCTAAATGAGCCTGTCTTAGGTCAACTTGGCAGGTTCACGAGTTGCCGTGTTTATTTTTGTGATATTTAAGGGGTGTTTTACATTATGATCCTGTACTTTATGTCAAGACTTCTAAGTTTAAGATTTATCGTTTAATTTTTTTGAATTACCTGGTCTGTGTCTGTGTCAATCTGAGAATATTCAAGTCATATTCGGGTTTGTGATTTCACACGATTATCGGTTGTGTTGAGGTTTTAGTCGGGCTGACCCACCAAACTAAGCTATAACACGACCCGTTTAACACCTCTAGTTTTGTGTACACGCTTTTTTTTAATTACTTATTTGTTTATCTATCATACAGCTGATGGATTGGTATTTGGCAATAGTGTCTTCTGGATTCAGTTTGATGATGATTTCTCAGATAAGGTGAGTTCTCAATTATATGTACTAGGCTATTAGCTAGTATCTTATGCAAAGTTCATGTAGGGACTGACAGTTATACATGTTTAATGTTTGTTTTTTCAGAAATTTAAATCTTCAAGCCCCTTTGGCATAAAGTACAAATTCCACCTAGAGGTATGATCTAGTGCATAACATGTTGAGTTCTGGATTATGTTAGTATTTTGATCTACAGGGAGTATTAAGAGCAACACACTTAAGTTAAGAATTTAATCAATCATAGACTCATAGGATTATAGATAAACTGCTTAAGTTCTTTAGACAAGAGGTTTTAATACCATTTAGATGGTATCTCCAAACTCTGATTATATCTATAACTCTTCAATACTCTGAAATTTTATTTATCTTGGCGTTGGAATCTGCTTCTCTTTTGCAGGATGCTGTCGATTGTCCAGAGTGGATTGTACCATTTAATGTCTTTAAATCACTGGCCGAAGAGGTAACTGTTCATTTACTCGAAACTGCGTTTATGGATGCATTTTTCGTATCCTGATGATGCAGATTCTATTTTACAATTGCAGTATGATTTAGAGCTTGTTTTTGTGAAGAATTCACATGCATTTGTTCATGAGTACATGAAGAAGCCCGAGTTTATTGAACTCATGCGTAGACTCGGTGCATTGGGTGATGGAAACCAAGACCAAAGTAATTGTCTATAACTCGGGTGATATGAAATAACCCAATCTTTTATCATGGATGCTTTTGCTTATTTTTTGAATGAAATCTGCAGCCACACTTTCACCGGATGAATGGGAGGTAGCTTATCTATATTTAGCATACGTCTTGAGAAAGGTTTGCCTCAACTACACTTACTATATAGTATATATTCTACACATCCTAATATATGAATTTCTAGATGTGACGTACGCTTAGGTTTTTTAACGGGTTAAAGCAGGTGTGGTTGGGTTCAAACTGATGACACGTGTCACTCTTGTCTTCTTTTTCTTTCTAAATTCACAAAGATTATATTATTAAAATAATATATAGTTTGTTTGAATAAATAAATTAAGGAGGTTGAAATCATTCTTATACTTGAGGCAACTTAGAACCTGCTTGACCCGTTTCTTTTTTTATCTAAGTTTGAATGAGTTGATTCATTTCCAAAGTAGAACGGGTTGAAATTGATGCCTCTAGTCTGTAGTGCTTTTCATAGATCCACTTTGCAACTCAAAAGTTTTTTAAGAATTAGTGATATATCTTGAACTGCAGCGAGGTCAACCTGAGCAAAACAGAACAAATACAAGAAGCGACAAGGGGAAGATGCACCTAGAAAAAGAAGACATCTATAACGTCTAATAAAACAAGGTTTTTTTTGCTACTTGTCATTCTCTTATCTCATTTTTGCCACTTGTCATTCTTCTAGATATGCACATATCAAATTTCTCTCTTATTAAAATCAAACTATCTTTTATAAAAATAGATTTTATTAAGAAAATTGGAAATCACATCTTTTATTAAAATCTAAATAATAAAAACTAAAATTTTATATAATATGAAATTTTCTAACACACTAAACCTTTTTTAAACAAAATATTTTAAATCATTTTGTTTTTAAAAAAGTTATAAACAGGTGAATTTTTTAAAAATGCTGTCTTATTGAAACAACAAGAATCATTACAAACCAACATTTTAAAAAACAAGACTTTATAAAAATATTAAAAAAAAACTTAAAACGAATGTTAAATATGAAACTTTTTAGATAAGAGAGTTAAAATTAGTATAATATTTATTTCTTGAACTATTACGTATATATAACTATAATTATATTTTATATTAAAATATTATACTGTAACCATTCATGTTTATTACTAAGTATAATCTGTTTAATTAATGGTTTTAACCTATCCATCTATCTATAAAAAAAACTAAAGTAAGCGTGACATAATTGTAAGACTCATTATTCTTATTTTCTCATTTCTCTATGTTGTTAATAATAATACTGAATACTAATAATATTACTCGTACCATATATTCAAATTAAAAATGTATAATTTAATACATTACAAACTTGTTTTTAATCAAACACATTTTTTAAAATAAAATTTTATAAAATACAGAATACAACAAACTTTTTTTTATCATTTTTCTTAAAACAAAATATTTAAAAATCACTTTTTTTTATAACAAAAGTGTAAAAAAATACATAATTGTTTATTTACTTAAAATAGTTATTTGTATTAATTATAAACATATTTTATCTTCAATCATGATCTTATAATGCATAATTTTTTAGTACTAATTATTTAATATTTTATTTATTCAATTCTTGTAATACACGGGATTAACCTAGTAACTTATATCAGAAGTTGATTTCAAGTGGGGTGTATGGCGGATGATCGTTAAAAGCCTCAAACTAAACTAAGAAAATTATAGGTTTTTTCATGCATCATTAGATCGCTCGATTTGAGGTTGTTTTCTGGAGACATGTTTTGTAAAATAAGTTCGATAGTAGCTGTTAACTGTAGTTTTGCTGTTACACAGCAAACGGTAGTCCATTGCTTGTAAAATTATATTGTAGCAGAATTTAAGATAAACTACCCCTATAATACAAGTTTTGGTCGGCCAGAGGGTTAAACCCACACCCTCTGAGCGGGCACGGGAACCCCTCCGGTTTGGCCCATGATCACGGTTCAAGTTCACTTTCCCTTTGTTTCATGGATGTGATTCCATGTTCTTTGAGTGATGATATTAAAGCTTTGAAACTATAGGTTGATCAAGCTTTGTTTTTTTTTTTTTTTTTTTTTTTTTTGATCAATCTTCAAGAATTGACTTTTGATTGAGCTTGTTTGAGTTTGTGACATGATGGTGAAATTTAAAATTTACTATATAACTAAAAGATAAGAAGTGTAATTTACTCGATATATCATAAACATGTTTACTTATATATAAGTTATAAAGTGATTATATTTTACTCAAGACATAAAAAGGGGTTTTATGGCCATATCATGACACAACTTGCGCAAATATTGATATGACATAAATATTTCTTTGTAGTAGGGCCGTAAACAGAGAGTTGAGTCGAGTCGAGTTTCAACTCGACTGTGTTTAAGCTTTACTTAGTTTCTTGTTTTGTTTAAGAAAGCTTGAATTTGATATTGCTTGTGAATTATGTCACATACAACTTGATTCGTTTTCTGATTTATTAAATTATTTTATGTATTTGTTTAATTTTTAGTATGTACTTTTTAATTATTATTATATATAGTTATTTAGTTTCCCTATATTATAATTTATAATGTTATATTATATTATATAAAAACAAATTGATGTTTAATACTCTAAACTATGACTTATTGGCGATAATAATCCACATTATTTGTTTTATTGATAATAATCTTAACTTTTATTTTTATTGCCAATGACAATTCTAGTAGTAAAATCTTCATTGGTTTACATTTAAAGTTTACTCGTTTTCATTTCATTTCGTTGTTTTTCTATTTCATTCACAATCAATGAATCATTATCGTAAACAAAATGGAGTGGAAATCAAGTGTAAATCAATAAATGATTATGATACTAAGATTGCTCTTGGCAACAAAATGAAAGTTATGATTATCATTAATCAAACTTATAGTATAAATTATTACAGATCAATACATGATAATTTGAATTATTTAAGTTCAATTTGTCTTATATAAATAAAGTTCTATCTATAAAACAACAAGCTCGTTTAAGCTAGCAAGTCTAACCAACCTTTGATGTATGAAACTCTGCTTACTAAAGAAAATCTATTTTGAGCTTGAGTTTATTTAAAACTCCGATTGAATTAATGTTTTAATGAATCGACCTCGCATAGCTTAATAACCTTTAGAATCTTGGACAACAAGAGATGTTTGAGTTTTGTTTTGGTAAGTCCGAGCTCTAAGATTTCAAGAACCCGAAAGAGTATCTTGAGTTGTATATTTATGGCAAAAAATCTTGTGATTTTAGCCAGATAACAATATCACAAAAACCTCGCGAAAGAGTTTGTCATATTGTGTTAATTTTTGGTATCGATTATTACATGTTACAGTCATTGTGTAAATTTTTGGTATCGATTATTACATGTTAAAGTCATATTGTGTTAATTTTTGGCATCGACTATTACATGTTACTCTCTTATTGTTTTATTGTCCCAAGTTGCCTTATTGTTTTGATGTCTCAAGTCGCTCAAGTTACCGTTTTGATAGCGGGTTTGCTTTTGAGCCCCATGTGACGTTCTTGTTTGCCTGAGGACTAGCCAGTTCTTCTCACTTATGATAGTGTACAAGTGTTTGCATCTTATCATGGACTTATAAAAGGAGTGACCACAACTCTCGACTAGTGGAACATTAGAACACACACAATTTCGATGTCACCTTTACTTAATCGTCGACACAAATATTAAGGTTGCGGGAAGGATTCCATTGGAGACTGTTTTGATGACCCTTAATAACTAAAACAATTACCATTTGGTTTTATAACTTATGTCTAGAAATAGGATATTTTGATGTTGAACGGATGTTATAGACCAGAGTAGCATGATGCCATGATGTATCTGTAGATTAAGCACATGATCTAGTGGCGGAGCTTGAACCACGGTTTAGAGGGGCGGGGGCGAAAGTAAACTATTTTAGGGGGGGCGAACACTATATTTATTAAAAAATTTCCACTACCGGACCGAAAATTTACACTGCCGAGCCGAAATTTAACACTACTGACGGAAAAAAGAGGGGGGGGCCGGCGCCCCCCCCGGCTCCTATGAAGCTTCGCCCTTGAGCACATCTCAGTGGAGAACTGCTCAATCTGCAAGTGATTTTCACAAGCAACCTTGGGTGAGAAATTTGTAACAAATTTATACATATTAAAAAAATTATTTTTAATATTTCTTTTATTGAACCCAACCTAGTTCCTATCGATTCAACCTCAACCCGACCCGGTCAAAACTGGTGATGAAAATGTTTGACTTGAACCCGACCCAGTTCAACCCGAATTGGGTTAGGTTTCTGTGTACTATAGATACCCACTCAAGCCCAGCCCATAAGCCCAAACTATTAAGCAAATCGAGTCTCGAATGCAGGCCCACGTAGGAATCACACCTATAAATTCTTGTTGCCAAAATTTCAACTCATATATCCCCAAATGTCAATATCAAAATTACACACCGATATCATTTGGCAAAATATAAAGGTACTTTGTTTCCAATTAACCATTCATATAAATTCCATCCATTTGATGGATATTTGTTTTATAACCAGAATTTAAAGTTTGAATTTATTAGGAGGTAAAAAAATAGGCTAAACAAGAAACGAAACCAGAGAATCAACCAACCATTTAACTTATATTTTGATTGTAACTTTTGTTTTTTGCCGCGACCCGTTTTAAAGTGACCCATTTTAACACAAATTGTTCTAACATGACTCATATAGTCCTCACCGAAGAAAAATCGAGTATATACCCCTGGCGCGAACTTACACGCTTCAACACAACAACTTGAATAGAGCTTATCCTCAAACATTTCAACTCCATATATCCTCAAGTTTCTAATATCAAAATTGCACATTATGCTTCAAGCTAATCACTAAGATCATTTGGCAAAATACAAAGGTAACTTTGTTTCCAATTTACTATTCTCACAAATTCCATCCATTTCATTACTATTTGTTTCATAATTACAATGTGAAGTTTGAATTTATTACAAGAAAAAAACAAGACTAATCAAGACAAGAAAACATCATTCAGCAAAATGTCCTATACTTTTAACGTGACCCGTTTTAACTCAAACCGTTCTCTCGTGACTCATTAAATAAAAATTGCTGAATCCGCCATTGCAGCAAATTTACACGGTTCAACACAACTTGAATAGAGCTTATCTTCAAACATTTCAGACCACATATACTTTTAACTTTTCATAACATTAGATAACATTACGGGTGACTTTTCCCATAAAAAGCTGAATAAACACTTGAATATCAACTGATAACAATAATGAACAAAATGAAAAAACAATAAAACACGACAAACCAAAAGCAAACAAACAAGCAGTACTGCATAAAAAAACAGAGTTTTTTTTTCTTCTTTTTCTCAGAGGCATATGATCAAACACCTTACCTGCATACTCCCACAACATCATACACACTAGTGCTGCTGTACAATTGTCTGAAATTATTCGCCAATATCCTCTGTCCGACCACCACACTTTGTTCTTTGTACCAAATGAACCATGATTTTGTGTTGATTTCTTCATCCCATCAATCAATCAATCATATAAATGTATCAATGGGAGTTCACTTTTGATGCAAATTTGCCAACACATTGTTTGTTTGATGGGTGTTGGATCAATGTTTTGTCTCTTTTAGTACTAACTCTGCTACTACTGTGAGTTTTGCCGCCGTTCTTGTTTCTTGAATCAAATAATATAATAGGAATATAGGATAAACGTGTTATTCAAATAAATTCTTAATATTTACATAAAATGTTTGTTATTTGAATTTTTTTGAAAGACAAATGTACCACTATGTTTTGGAAGATGCGTGTTATTTTTAGTGGTGGAATTAAGAATTTTTTCTATGGCGTTAGTACTTTTTCGATTCTTAAATTTAAACAGCCTAGACGTCATAATTTTCACATCGATCGAGGGTTAGAGTCAGTCAAGGGTCACAAAATAAAAAGACATTGTCATTAGATAAAAAACATAAAAAAACAATGTTATTAAAATATAAAAAAACGTCTTTTATAATTGTTCACGATGACGTTTCATATTTTGAAAGAGATCTATCACATTTTCAATGGGAACTTTTGCATAGAAGTGTTATTTAATATGGCAAATGCAAGCATTGTCCATATACTTATCACCTATTTTGTTACCCAAATCTATCTTTAAATACAAGTTATGCTTTATCTTGGGCTCTTTAACTAATAAATGGGTAATAAAAAAATGGAATTGACTAGGGTTTTAGGTTTTAATTTTAGCATTTTAAAACCAATCGACAAAACGGTCATGGTTCTTTTTCTTTTTTTGAAAAAAACAATAGTGTCAATCGTAAAAAAAGATTGGTGTCATTTCAAGTTTGTGTATTATACGTTCTACTTGAAATCAAAAAAACAATGGTGCCAGTTGACCCATACTCCCCAAGGTGGTTCCGCCCCTGGTTATCTTAATCGGGTCTATCTGCCTGTTCCCTAGCTAGAACAAACACTCCAAACCCCTCCGAAGAAAAGTTACAACTAGAAAAACATTATGTCTTAACCCTGAGCATATTTACTAAGAGTGAGATTCAAACATAAAACCACTCTATTTTTACTTGTCTTGAGTAGCTCACCTCATATAACAACTTAACTACTTAGGCATTGGTTTGTTAACTTGATTGATCTGAACAACGGTCATTCGTTCCAACATCATCTTTGTGTAACATATGTTCACTCCTTTAGAGATAAGTGTTCAATTCTTACACTAGATAGATTAAGTGAATTTAAAAGTAAATTAAGAGTTGTTAAAATAATATTGATAATGAAGTCAATAGTTTATGTTGAACATTTTTTACATAAAACTTAGTCACTTTCATGTCGATTAGGCTTCAACTAATAACTCATTTACGTAAAACAAGTTATCAAAGATTTCAAAGGTGATAGATAAAATAAAGTCTCACACATATCTTTGGATGAGTCATAGATCGAAATTTTGTTCACTTGATTAGGTTTCATGGTACTTAAAGGTCTCTAATGACTTGCTAGATTCATGATTATAATACACTCTGTCGTTAAAAAAACTAATAACATAACGATACGTCATAAAAAAACTAATAACATAATGATATTTTATGTGTAAATATGTCTATAATCAAATAATATGTTTAGTCAAATGACTTCACGTGATTTTATTTTTAAAAGAACTTTCACCTCTCATCTAATTTAATTTCCCGTGCCTTTTCTTACAAATAAATAAATTAAAAAGGTCAAAATTTGAAAATTAACAATGCATTGTATTGGGTTGAGCCATTATCAGAATCTAAAATGCTTTCTTAATTTATAGTGGATATGTTTTATACATTATTAAAAGATAAAAAGTAACACTTTTATACATTATACATTATTAAAAGATAAAAAGTAACACTTTATACTATTAGTAGCGCTATTATTGAAAGAAAATTATAAAGACAAAAAAAAAAAAAAAAAAAAACATAAGTAGGATGGAAGAAAAGGTAGTTTACTTTCCTAGGAAATATTAATACAACATCATATCCCCATGAAATTTAAGTGGGCAGGATTCCTGGTTGGATTCTAACATCATTAAATTAATTCCTTACAACTATTACATCAAATTCCACAAATTAAATCAACAGCTTCAACTCCAAATCATCCTTAATCTTTCCTTAAAACACCATACTGCATGCTTTTGTACATGATTAACAATAATAATAATAATAATAATTAACTTAACCCACTTCATATACTACCTTAATCACATATCATCTTTCATAATCATCCTCATCATCATTCATCCACTAAAACGATCACCAAACTCTTAATTCACGTTGTTCCACTGCTTATGCCCCGGAACCCATTTCGGGCACTTTGGGCTGAAGTAATTCGACACCACCAACTTGTTCAGTAACTCGATGATCGGTGCGAATTTCACGCATCTCGGTGTTTTGTACTGGTTGATCGATGCACCCAAACCGATCGCGTAATCCATGAGCTTATCAAACGTGCCCGTTTCCACGACTCGAATCTCAAGCGGCCCGATCGACTTGTCGGAGGCCCGTCCCTGTCGGTACACGCTGTTGAGCGACTCTTCGATGGTGATGCAACAATCTTCAAGCACCGATGGCGGAACATGGGCCGACGACCCTTTTGCGCTTAGCTCCCAGAAGATCACATAATGGCCTGGGATCGTGGTGGTGTCCGCAAAGCTCGTGTACTCGATGAGGGTTGCATCGAATGGGACCAAATGGCTCGACGCCTTCTCGATCGCTTGGTGCAATTCGACTTCATCGGTTTTGTCCGAATCGATACTCAATGCGACATTCTTTCTACATATGAAGTTGAACTGTGGGGCTTTGTTCTTGAATCCTGCAACTCTCAACACATCACCAACTCTATACCTATAAAGCCCTGCAAAATTGTCACAAAAAGCAGCAATCTTTAATCATCAAGATCACATTTTTATAAACTTTTGATAAAATTACAACTTACAACTTACCTGAGTAAGTTGTGACAACAAGCTCGTAGTCCTGGCCGAGTTTAACATCGGCCAGATCAACGAGCTTGTGTTGTTGATCTTGATCATTGACACTGAGCGGTAAGAATTCGAAATAAGCCATTGTGGGGATAAGGGTGTACGAAACTTCACTAGGTTTACAAAGCGGGTTCAAGTTGACACCAAAGTAACATTCAGAAGATGCATACATAGTGCACACAAGAGGGAGACCATTACTATAATAATCAAGAGTGGGTATGTATTGCGACATCGTCCCCGTGACGATAACATCAACATACTTCGTGTTGGGCCAGATCCTGGTAATAATCCCTTGCCATGACTTTTTCAAGCACTCCCGCTCGATAAAGTCAGCAAGGTTAGGATCCGGCTTCAAAACACGAAGAACCGCGTTCTTCACCTCCGGGTCGGTGATCACCTGGTTCACCGTGCCAGTCCGGATATCTTCACAGAGAAGCGCCCAATGCTTCTCCAAAAACCGGATGGCACGGATGAACCCGGAGGCAAAAACCGCACCGACCCGGAGAACCTCGAGGTTCAAACACAACCCACAAAGCATTTGCGAGTACATGCTTTGAAACGAATCCTGACACAAAATAGTCTCATTGGGACTCGTGTAGTTGGTATACGGGTCGTATGGTCTTTCCTTAAAGTGGTTACTTTTATAGTAACTAGTCAGCACCGGACGGGCCAAAAGCCCGCCCGGTGTCTTCGACTCAGACTTCACAAACAAAAAGTACATCCCTTTCCCTTTATCCAACCCGGGCACAAACTGGCTCATCACCGGCATTAACAAACTATACAACAACGAGCGTCGTTCGAGCTCGGCTTCAATAGTGGGCATGAGCTTCCGCTCACCACCGGACGTCCCAGAGCTGCACGAAACAATTAAAATGATCAGAAACTAAATTATTCTTATGTCAATGTAACAAACGAATGCATGTGATACCTTGTTAAGAACTCCGAAATGGGGTGAGAGGATAGGATGGGGGATTTATCGCCATTGGCGATTCGAGTGATGTCGGGTTGAAGGTCTTCGTAGGTGATAACAGGTATGAGTTTCTTGAACGTTTCGCGGTCGGTGTGGGCTGAGAGACGGTGGCGGTGGAGGTATTCGACGGTGGCGTTTTGGGTGAGGATGTCGGAGAGGACACGTAGTTGAACGTCGTCGGGGTTGGAGGTGACATCTTCGATGAATTGAAGGGCTTTTTTGTTCTTTTCGCTGAGGGTGTTTGGTGCTTCAGGCATGATGGTGGTGGTGGTGGTGGTGGTTTACGGTGGTGGTGGTGTGGAGAGAGAGAGATGAAGGGGTTGGAAGGTTGCTTATGGAAGTGGTGTGAGGTGGGATGAATAAAATAAGTGAGGTATATATAGAAAAAGGGAAGGGTCTAGGGGAAAATATTTACTCTAAATAAAAGTAATATGTATATATTATACACATCATTTATTGAAAAATTAGAATGAAAAATACAAGGAATGTAGTATGAATTTAAATTTGTATGACTTAAAATGTTATTATTCATGTTCTTTGAGTCGTGGGTTTTTTGAGAACAGTCGTTTATTCGTGTTGGATGAAAGTAATGTTTGTTTTTATCACCATCCTCCCTGCATTTTACTTTTTGGGTATGTTTGTTGATGATTTAGAACGTTTATAGTTTATTATTTGATATATTTCGTGTAACATTGTTGTTGGTTCACGAACGTTTGTTTCAAACCTTGTTTTACTACATGCTTTTTGTGATAACACGTTCACATATCAAAATTGCATGCTTTCGAAGTCACATTTCATGTGATAACTTATTCAAAACAAGAATTTTGAGATGTGCTACACATAGCATGAACGTGTATGTTAAAAAGTAACTAGAATCCAAAGTGATATTTAGGGTGACATGGTGATAAACAAACGTTTTAGTCTGTGTATTGAATACCAAAAGATTTTAACAATTAAAAGTTAATAAATTTTTTAATTCTAATGTAATTTTCACAGAAACATGAACACTTTGATTGAAATGATCTTTATAACAAGCTGTAAGCGTAATTTATTTAAAATTCAAATAGAAAATTAACTTTTATTTTTGTCACTCATGTCAATAAATCCCAACTCTACACTGACCATCTGCCCAGCACAAACTACGTCTTACCTGATTTGATTCTATTAGTTTTGGTTATATGAGTTTGTCCGATGACAAGTTCTAAGAATTAGAAAAAAGAGGAGGGTAAATGGGTAATAATATATAGTTAAGGGGTTGAATTGAGAGGTGTAGGCATGCTATATTGGAGGTTACCCTAATTAGGTGGTGACAGCTGGCAGGTTAATATTGTTAGGTTGACACGTTAATGAATGGTAGTAGGTTCTGTTAATACATGAGTTTCCCATTGCCAGCCTGGTTTTTATATTTTTCACCCCTATACGATTCCACCATTTCCACGTCAGCAGCATCATCATCTTCTTAAATTCGTACTCTCTTTCTCTAATATTTTTTCGTAAACGACAAACGTAAAACACTGATTTGAAAGATTGGCGGGGCTCATATATTCGTTTATCAGCCGATATCGCACTACCAACCATCCCATAAGAAAACACATTGCTAAAAAACCCCAATCGCTTAACTCTAAACATCTTACTTAAAGTGAGACTTGAACTCATGACCTATTAATATTTACATGTTATAGATATCTCTTTCTCTAATAAATAGAATTCAACAATTAGTTATGTCCTTAGGGTGTTTTGGTATTTCACGTTTAATACACACACATATATATTATATTTACAAAATAGTATTTTTTAAGGTAAACTCACACAACTAACAAAATATCATTAAGTCTACACATGTATTACAAGGCTACCTTTAAAGGTTTACAGCCGCTTAATGATTAACCTTGAGTCTGAATAGTTAAAAAATAAAATATTAATGTTTTCTTTTAACCATACAAAATTAAATTATTTTTTAATTATTAAGAGGTAACTTTTATTGATTATTAAGAGTTTAGCAAACAACGCTTTATTATATAAAAAACACTATTTTAACACGTTAGTACAATATTTCTTATGGAATATGGAATATAAATATCTTACAAATAGTTAATTTAGTTCATGAATTTACTAACGGTTTTTAACCGATAACAACAAAACAATAAATATTATAAGATCATTAATCAATAGCTACCCACTACCTAATAGTCTTTTTTAAACAACTAAACTTTTAACCATAATATATAGCAAAACCTAAAATATAAATCATGGAATGCTTAATTTAAGTGTGTGAATTAAAAATGTGCTTCAAATATATATTATATGTATGCATTATGCTTAGAAAAATAATGTTGATATTTGTTATGGTCTATAATTTATTAATTTTCTTTATTACAAGTATTTGTTACGGTAACATTGTATAAAGTTGCCTCGTGTATACCATCAAGCCCAAAGGCGCCAATGATGAGGTAGAATCTAGGTAAGGCACTTTTCTCCATTGTTGAGGATTAAAACATTCAATTAGGAACCATTGGGTGTACTTATTTATGTATACACTATAATCTTTATCATAGTTTTTGTAGAAACAACTCACAAGGAACCCTTGAGTAGCATATTGTTTTGTAAAGTTTGCTTTGAGTCTTTGTATGTTATTTGTAAAAAGTACAATTTCATGAATATTGTATTCACAATGTCAAATTTTTGAAACTTGTCATCTTACGGAACATGAGAGTTCAAAGCTGGTATCAAAGCATTAGTTTAAATGATTTACGTACCATTTTATATTACTTAGACATAAAACTAGGGAAGATTAAGTGTTTCAAGTGTAGTAGAACAAGGATCCTTAAGATCGAACGCCCTAAGATTGTTACTTGTTGAAGATTGTCATAAGCAATTACAAAGACCCACATGCATCATAATTTATGTGACAATTGATTGACATCGTTATGTATCTATCTATCGTTGCTTGTGTGTTTGGTATTGCATGCTCCCATTAATTTAGGCTTGTGGTGAGAAAAAAACACGCGAGTAGGTATAAGTTCAAGGATGAATGCCTCGTACAAGCAATACTTTTATTTGTTATCTTCGTTAGAATTAAAACTAGCCCGTTTAATAAGGCCATATAACTAATTTAGAAGTATCAGTTGATTTAAACTAACGTTGAAGCATTAGTACAATATTATTAATGTATAATAGAAGATAAATAGATTCAATGAAAATGTTATGAAATAACAAAGACATGGCATTTTAACTTTTCTATGTACCACTTTCTTGTTATATTTATTTACCATATATTAAACCTTTTGTTATTTTAAGATCTTTTTTTCCACTTGTTTTCTTTTATTTTGATTAAGCTTATGTTACAACTATCCTTTGTATTTTGTAGGTTTGGATGTTTTGTTTTCAATAGGTTTGGGAATTTTTGGGTTAAGTTGTTTAGGTTTAAATGAAGATGTTTCACTTATTTGTAGATGAATCGTAATTCATAGAGTAGTGTTTATTTATTTATGTGATATAAAATTTGATCAATTCTATATAAAGTTTTTTTTGCATCTTCAAACAATTTATTTTTCTAGTTTGGCTAAACAGTTAGAACATAGGGATGGGCTAGGTTTTTTCTTTTGAGGTAGTCTTTTGCCTATTTATACACATAAAAATAATAATAAATAACAATGTCGTTTCTTAAATGAATGCACCTAAATATATGATGCAAGTATAATATTGTTAAAAGATATATTTATTTATATGTGTATCTTTCTAATATTAAGATACCCACCCTTATAAATCGGCATCTATACGCCTCGTATAACGTTATACGAGACGTATAAGGTTGACGACACTGAAAACAATGAAAATTCAGGTGAGCTGTCAGAGGGTTATGCGTCTCATATAGCCCTATACGACCCCCTATACAACCTATATAGGCATATACGACACTGATGGTAAAATTCAACAATGAATATGAGAAAAAATTCAGGGGCTGTCAGAGGGGTTATACACCCCCGATAGGGCTATACGACCCCACTATACGACATGTATAGGTCTATATATACGACACGTATAAAATTCTAAGGATGTTGATTAATAATTGGGGATGTCCAGATATCGGGTCACTCATATTATATCTACCTCTACGTAATTAATTTCGCAGGAAAAGTACGATTAAGACTACTATGTTAAAACAAAAAAACTAAAATGATTGATAAAATAAAATTTGATAATTGTTATGTAAATAATGACGAGTTAAAATGTAAAAAGAATTTAAATGATAGATGTTAGTTCGTATATAGATTTATATTACTCTAATTACTATATGTTAAATAAACACAAGTAAAAAGTTATTTTAAAATTTATAATGAAAAAAAAAAAACATTTTAGCTTATAAAATCAAAAAAACTATTCATTACTTATATTAATTTTGTAATGTTAAAAACTAAAATGAACGAATATAGATGTTTAATGAAAGTAAGGTGAATCGTCATGATAACTCCGTTTCATGGTTCTCTTAACTGGTTACATTTTCTAATTTTGTAACTTGTTGAATTTTATGATGTTAACATTTTGTGAAGTTTTAATACGGATGAGTTTTGTAAATAATGTTAATAATTAATTGTTTAATTTGGTAAGGGCGTCACAACATCGTTGATAGGGTGGGATGATACAAAAACAGCGACAACATCTATGAACAATAAACATGTAAAAGTGATGAGGAGGGAAGGAATACGTAAGAGGAAAATTAAATTGGAATTTTTATTTGTTATTAGACCATTAGAATTAGAGTTTTTTTGAAGACACATGGATGCTTGTGTACTTTGTATTGAAAAACAAGGATATAGCGTGCTTCATCGTGCGACTCTATCATTGTGCATTTGTGGGGATGGAAGAACGAAAAAAAGAACATAAATGAGAACTTGTTGTTTCTCTTTCTTGTAACTTTCTTATTCTATGTTTATTTTTCTTTTTTATTTTAATAAAATTAAATTTGTACTTAATAAACTATATTTATATGCAATTATATATATATATATATATATATATATATATATATATATATATATATATATATATATATATATATATATATATTTGTATGTAAACTTGTAAAAGGTCTAAAAATGTTATAACACATACAAACTTATTAAAATTAAGAAAGTAAATATATTATTTTATAACAGTAATATTTAAGTTTTTAAACTTCTTTTTAATAATCTCTAACTTTTTATTAACTCTTTTCTATGATATAGAAAATGTAAAGATGTTTGCAAGATAAAATTATTACATGGGGAAGTTGGCAGAAATTTATGAGTGTTACTCTTTGACAAATGTTTATGATTTATGGAGGTTTATCAAGATTTAGGTTTCTAGAGATGCTTTTAAAGTACCCTAACAAGGATATCCACATAGAACTTTTTCGGCAAAAATCCCATGAACCCGTCCTTCCCCACGAACTTCTTTCTTTCTCTCTCTTTAATTTTCCTCTTAGATTTATCATCCTCGGATGTGCTTTCACACATACACTTGCATCCAAAACCAGTTATATTCTTTGCTTTCTCTTCCACGCTAGTGCCAAGTAAGGCCACAAACGTCCATGGTTGCCCGATTGCAAACCCTTTTAGAGCATAAACAAGGGAGGGCTCATGCCTCATGGACCCGCTTTCCTTCACTTCGGCTCATTCGTGTTAAACCCCACATACCTACATCCCTTCTCCCCCTGAATTCTTCCTTTATTGTCTTTGTTCATGTAGACAGACTTTTGCCTCGGGTCATCAATGTTCGTTGCCCTCTTACTCCACCTCAATGCCATATCACCCAAAAGATATCGATAAGGATCTCATTGGGTGTATATTGGACTTGTGTGTATATTATATTCATGTATTTAAACGAACCACAAGGGTATTAATCCTTAATGAACCCAAACTTCAATGATTTAGAATGTGTAAGATAGTAAGACAAAAAATTTACCTTCAAGACATTTTCATTTAAGCATAAGTATGTATTTCTGTTATGACTGTCTTAAGCAAATCAAAGATCACTAAACAATTAGGGAGGAATGTAGCTAATTTTAATGTCATTAAATCATTTTTATTAATAAAGTTTACTTTAAACCAAAGAAGAAATCATAATAAACACTAACACAAGTTGAAAGGTGTGGAGTACACGTTTGTTCAAGATTAATCTAAGGGGCAAAACCATCTTTTTATTTTTCTTCTTGATTAATTTTATCTAGAAGTTGCTTCAAATTTACTTAATTGATGAAAAGTCACATGGATCCTTTCATCAGAAAACTGATAATCACTAGTAAGTTGCTTCTGATCATGAGTAGTAACAACAACTTGTTCTTTCGCAACAACTAGTGAGTAGAAACTCATCAACACTAAGTGAGCGTCAGTGACAATGGTTCATCGACGGTAACTTGATAAGCAGTAGAAAATGATTAGCAAAAAGTGTGATAAAAAATAACTAATTAGCAACAAGTGTGATAATCAACATTGAGTTTATGTTGAAGGGCAAACCATCAACAGTAAATCAGTCACTACCGATGGAGTTTCTAGTATGAATTTTTCATTGATATAACTATCCAACTATGGACGTTATACACACTATATGTCTTACTTGTATGTGAAAAGTTGCAATGTTTAATTATGTTGGTTCTCCGCCTATATAAGAATGATCTTTGTTCTAGTCTTTGCAACACTTTTTTAGAATAGAACTTGTACACTCATTTTTATTTCTTTTGTTTTATTTGATTAAATATGTTGAATTACCATCAAAATTATTTAAAAGATCTCACACGACTCAAAAAACTATCCGTCAAAATCCAAACGCAGAAAACCTACACCTTTTGTTATTCATGTGCGTACGTGTTCTTCATGTTTTGAATCTTGATTTGACGCTCATTTTAATTTATATTTGGGTGGTAGATTCGTGTATGTTCTTTGTGCGTTTTCCTAATTGGGATATATTCAAACACATTATAAAATAAAACAAATTGACCTATACTAGTATAGAACTAAACTAATTTTATATAGTTAATTATTAACGTAATATACATATTACATTTGTATAAAATAAATTAATCTCTAAACAACAAAAAAATTTATCACATTACTACTTTTAATTATGTAGAAGTTTCACTTGACTATCTTTGAGTAAAAAAATTTGTGGTATATTTTAGTCGTTCACAAATCACAATGGTCACCAATCAACACTACCGACATGGGTTGCTTAAAAAAGTTTTATTACGAAATAATGAAAATATATATATATATATATATATATATATATATATATATATATATATATATATATATATATATATATATATATATCAAAAGGGATTAATGTCAAAAGGGATTAATTCCTGGAGTCAAATCGTCCGACTTACCTTCTCTTCTCTTATTTGATTTTCTTCCTATCCGGTGAGCGGTGAATACTCATTGAATTTCACCGATCTCCACAACACTTCATCACCTCTACCGCCATTAACCACTCTCCATCACATCTTCCTCATTTTTCCTCCGGGAGTCTTGATAAGTTGATCTTTTTTTTTTTAATATTATATTGTATTAGAAAGCTTTTTAAGTAATTTTGCATATTGACATCAAGCACTTTCATAGAATAAGTAAGTTACATCAAATACTTTTAGAAACCATAGTAATATTGATAGTTGAATAGTAAACTCATGCCTTTAATATTTTTATTGCACCTCCACTTTATTGATTTGTGTGATATCCCTCTTTTATCTCCACTTGTTTGCTTCATTATCGTTGTGTGTTATGCTAATCCATTGACTTCAAATATCCGGTTAGTAGATTTGACGGCCAAATTTGACTTCCATAGTCATCATTTATTAAGGAAGCCAAATATTTTCTAAATCTTGTTTTATAAAAACAGAATTACAACATATTGTTTCGTGCGCGCAAATCTATTATATATTTTGATAAATCTGTATGTGTCATGATGTTAGTATATGATGTTATACTTATTTAATACTCTTATGATACTCATGTATCAAATATTTTTAAATAATGACAATAGTAAGAAGTTTTTACATCCGTCACATATTTGGTACAAATTAGTGTGGACCGAGTAGGCGAATGCGGAAGCAGGAGGCAAGGAAAGGTCTTCTAAACCTCATCCTTTTTATGATTGTTGAACAACTATAAACGATTACTTTATTATTAACTTTTTGTAATTAATAAATAAGAACCCTATATATGCTATTTAGAATCTTCAAATTTAACATACCAATCTTAACCATTGTCTTTTAGCATTCTTACATTAGTATTTTCTTTCACATCTTTATGGATTCAACTTGTATTAATGCTAAGAAAACCGACATCATCATTGTTAGAATAACAACTGGAAGAACAACCATTAAGAATGTTTTTAAATTTAATAGTTTTAAGAAACAAGATATGAAAGATAAAAAACAACATAGAGCGTAGGTAGAAGAGTTCAAAAAGAAGAAGTTACGTCTCATGAAAAAAAATTAAAAAAAAAAATACTTATCTTGTAACAGGAGTTAACATGGAGATTGAGTGAAGTGCGTCCCCTCCTTAATACGAGATTGCTACACTTTGTTGGCTTTTTTCAGCTTAAGAGTCAAACCTAATTTAAAATAAAATATGTAGTTTCTAAAAGAAATATTATAGTATAATCAGTAGATTTGAGAAAGAATGAATGTGTGTAGTGAAATGGAAATCGTTGACCTTTGACTCATCTTCCCATATTTTCTGCTGTTTTAAATAATTATAATAGTTATATTTATTCAATAATACAAAAATACATAAAAAGTTGTGCAATATGTGATGTAAAATGTCAGTAAACCAATTCTAAAAAAACTAAGTGAAGGACCACATCTTCCTCAAATCCCTGCTCTTATTCTACCCTGTCCCCCTTGTGTTTTACACACATAAAACAATATAAATGATTATTTAATGTTGTATTCAAAATATATTTTTATTTTATTGATATATCAACAACTATTATGAGAGGTTATAATATTATTCTATTTGGTTTAACTTCAAAGGTGTTTATGGATGTTTGTGTTTTCAACAACCAAAGTGGCACATGATTGGGTGTAACAAAATTGAAAGTTACTAAATGGGTAGCAAACTTTACAACTATTATGATCTTTTTGGGTGAAAGAATTTATATAGATAAATTATATAGTACTAATGAAAAATAAAACTAATTATCAATAACTTCTTTTAATAAATCATCTAATACTATTTAACTTATGATGTATTTTGTTTTTAATGGATGGATCTACATACACAAATGTTATGACATCGTTAAAATTTTCAAATTTTCATGTATTATAAAATACATCAAATATTTTTCAATTTTCAAATTTTCATGTATTATAAAATACATCAAATATTTTTCTTTGTGTGTTGTATTTGACGGTAAGAGTAACGTTAGTTCTTTCAATATTTTTCAAGAGTGATCAAAACTATATACATATGTACAAAAACGTTGTTAATATAAAATAAATAAATGATATAATATATATATATATATATATATATATATATATATATATATATATATATATATTTATATATATATTTATATGTGTGTGTGTGTTAAATAGTTAATAGTGGCCTATATGCACATAAAATAATATATAATAAAAGTGTAGATAGGGTTAACGATCAAACCATGTACAAAGTGACGGAGACCAGCCCTTTAAAACCCTCATGGGGCGATCACCCACTACATAAATTGTAATATTTGACTAAGAGGTTTTGGAGCTTATCTAATCTTTGATTAATTAGTTGAAAGTTAAAAGATGTATTTTCTTTGCAATTAGGGTTATGGTTTTAAATGTTTTAGTTGGATAATATTTTCTAGATTGACAATTATCACACACTCATGATATATCTACTCCTCCTCATGCTTCTAAGCTACATAAATGGATAACATCTGAATTATTTAGGATAAATTCCCATCTATAACTCGAACTTACGACATCTGGCTGGACGAGAACTCTACTTATCATTACATCGAACCCTCACTCCCTAGTTGAATAACTTAAATAGTAAGTTTAAAAGGCGTGAATTCTATAAACTTATTACGCTAGGTGGTGTGAACATACGCACACATATACATGCATACACACATTTATATACTAGATTAGAAACCTTGTATTATACAGGTTAAATAAACTAAAAATTAAATAGTTAGTAATTAATATTTAAAAATTTACAAAATGATATTTAAGTTTTAAGTAAATAATAAGGCAATAATATTGGAAAGAAATGAAATGACAAAAAAAAACTTACGAAAGTAAAATTGTGACACGTGATAACATAGTGAAAATAAATGGTAGCTAGACTTGTGACACTTTAATGATATAAACTCCTTATTTATTAGTGATATAGATGTATAAGTGTTTAGTCAAGAAAAAAAAATGAGTGGAAAATAATGAATACATATAGCTACATTTATGATTCTTAGGTAAGAAAATAAGGGTATTCTTACCCCTCCACACACTACGTGTCAACAAGATATCAATCCATTCTATCTGACCTCGTTCTCCTGATTAATAAAGGGATTTTGAATTCATGCTACTAATTATACATATTACACCATTCATATATATTTAAAGATCAAGTAATGCATATAGTTTAGAATCGCAATTCTATATATGTGGTTTTTGTTCCATGAATATCATGTGCAAGTCAATGAAAACTTATTTGAGAGGAAATATTACGTGAGGGAAAATTAAGAGAAAATGTGAGTTTGTGTAGAAGGGAGAAAAAAGAACCAAGTTTATAAAGCTATCAATATTATTTTATTTAATTTTAATTAACTATAGAGGAATGATTTAAATATTATGTGTAAGTAGTCAACATGAATCTTTAACATATTTGTGATTTTTAATTGCAATATAGCATAGTTGTGGTTTTGATTGAAGAAGCACATATGCATGAATCCGGTTTAGTTGGGAAAACCTTAAACTAAAAGCATTTAAACTGACTAACCTGGTAAAATAGAAATGAGATATATATATATATATATATATATATTGAAAAATTATGTCAACATGAAACACAAACCAAACCTAACAAAAATGAAGCAAAATGAACCATATTTTACACAAATTAAAATGAGAGAAAAACTGTTTGGGTCGACAAAACACTGACTTGTGAACCCAAACACAATTCCTCTCTCCTCTCTCTTCGTTTTAATATCTCACCAAGGTTTTATTTTAAAGAGTAAATTATATGGATGGTTCCTGTGGTTATATTAAAAACTTTAATTTAATCTTTAAAGTTTAATTTTTTTGAATATAGTCTTTACTTACATCCATGGTCCTTAAATCTGTTAGTTAACAGTTAATGATGTTAAATATTGTCAAAGTTAATATTTTACTCACATTAGCCATCTATCTAATTTACCTTTTAAACTAAAGTATTATTTTTATTAACGAAAGTTTTATAATTTTGTTTCTCAAAGTTTTTTTTTTATTTTTTTATATCATATTTACTATTTTATTATTAATATGTTTATTACTTAATAAAGTACCTTTTAAATACAAAAAAAAAATAGAAACATGTTTTTTTGAAATTTTTGGTTTTTAAACCATTAGTTTTATTCTTAAAACCATTTATTTTTTAAACCTTTTTTAAACTAGTTGGTTTTCTAAAATTCTTTTTTAAAACCATTCATTTTTTAATACATATTTTAAAAAAATTCTCAAAATTTTAAATATTTTTTTAAATCAATTCAATTTTAAACGTCTTTTTTAATATTCTTTTAAAACATTCAATAAACAAACTTTTTTAAAAAATAATATCTAGAAAATAAATAATTATAAAATTACATTTAGAAAGACAAATGATTTTAAGAAATACAATGTTACTAAAAATACCTTTAAAATAGAAAAGGTTTAAGAAAGACGTTTAAAAGTCAATAGGTTTAAGAAAACATTTATAAACCAAACATTAAAAAGAAGACTTTTTTAAAAACATTTTTTATTTGTGTATTACATAATAAACATATTTGTAATGAAATTACTTGAATAAAATATAAATTACATTGATGATCCCTACAAGTAAAATAGTCAATTTAAAAATTTAACATCACTAACTAAACTAACAGAGTATGAACCATTGAAGAAAGATAATATAACATTAGAGATTATATTCGTAATTTTAAAACTTTAAGGATCAAATCTAAAATTTTGATCAAACCACACGGACCATCCGTGTAATTTACTCTATTTTAAAAGTATCTAATTGATTTTAGTTTAATTTTTGTACCAGCTTATCAAACAAACAAGTTCTTAAACAATCATATTTTTTTTCTTATTATTTTACATGTTTCCAATTTTATTGATACGCCAAACATCACCATAGTTTTATCAGATCAGTTATCCATATAAGGAAGGCTCAACATGGATCCAAATTGATTAGTTTGACGGAAAATTCCTAATAAAAAAGTACGAATCATTAGAATATTAACATATGACATTTCCCATAAAAATTGTGAATCGGGAATTTTTGTTTCTTGATACATCGAAATATATTAAAACTTAAGTAGCAGATGTGACATGAAGATAATCTAGTTAAATGTCGTCCACCAGTTATATGGATACATTTACCATCCATCAATTGCTAAAATGACCATATGAACAAAGTTGATTATATTATCAACTAAATGGATGGAAAACCATCCTAAGAAGAATCTGATGATAAGATATCTCTCATCTATCTAAGAGTCAAGGGTTCAAATCCGTTAAATTATAGTTACGGGTGGTTAATAGAAGCTATTATAAAAGGTGAAAGGAAAAACGATAGGATCTGGCTATAAACGAAACTGCTCTTTTAGTTATAAAGCCATGACAGAATAAAGGGGTTTCTCAAATGATGTTGAACTAGTTTGCTCCCCGAGCTACGCGGCGGGAAACTTGTCACTTTTCCGATTCTGCGTTACGTTACCCTGGTTGTTATTGGCTCGGCTCGTCAAAAATTATAAAGGCGAATATTTGGTACCGATAATATCAATACACCAATTTTTTTGCTCATAATCGGTTCGATTCGTCATGATACCCTGACGGTAACTACACTCGCTATAGCTTACAATGCCAAGAAATCAATTTTTATACAACTATGTTTTCAAAAGAAAATTATATCCGAGCATTGACAAGGAAAATAAATATGCCTGGGTATTTCATTTCTTAAAAAAAGTCTGCAAGCAAAAGTTATTACCAATAAACAAAATCATTAGAAAATAAATCGGGTTTAAAAAGTAAATTATTTGGTTAAAAAATGAGAGAATGAAAATTAAAAAAAAAAAATAACTCATTTACCTTTTATAACAGATTCATAAAATACTAATGTGTTGTAGCAAAAGTTAAAATTCTTAAAACTAAAGCTTAAGGGATCAAAATAACAACTCCATCAAACTTTTGTGGCAAAATAAGAAATACTAATAAATCTATTGTAGCACTCATATTGTAAATTAATATAGTATATAACTAGTATTTGAACCCCGCATGTTGCCGCGAGGTTATTTTGTAACAGAGTGGTTATGTTTCTTGTCCCGTATTCTGATCTTCCTCCTACTCTCCCATCAAGATCGGTGAACACCCATCGACTTAATAATTTCAGTACAATCACAACACTATAATCACAATCACTTAGCTAAATAATAATAAAGTTAAACTAACATGAACTTGTATAAATAACATCTATAAAAAAGAAACATTAAGAATATAATATGATGTATATTTTATTGGTTTAAAACTATAAAACAAATAACAATTTTAAGAATAACAGTTAAAAAGTTAACCATTATTGTATCTTAATATTTTAGTTAAACAATTTGTATTTTATTTTGGATTCCACCATATTAATGGTAAAAGAGAAGGGAAATGTTAGGTGGGTTTTTTTTTTTGTGTGCAATTTATCAAAGGCAAATGGTTAATTTTGAAGAATCTAAAATGATCTGTATAAACTGACATTTTACACTAATAATATATATAATGTTACAACTCAATTTTTCCGTTTTTCAAGATAATTTTTTTTGTGAATCCTAGAAATAAAAGTAGAAAATTACATAGAAAGAAAAGGTGAACATAACAACAGTTGAATTATCCAAGTAGTGTGTGGAGTGGTCATATCAAAAGATTAGAGGTGTTGGAGCAATGATCCCATTTTTAAGGGATTTGGGCCTCCTTACTATTCTGCTTTTCCACCTTGTCGGTAAGTCAAACTGCTCCTATTTTTAAGGACACTCTTCCTACTTTTATCCCTTATCCCATATCTCCCATTTCATTTAAAATATCCATCTTCAAACTTGCATAAAACAAATGAGTATGCTCGGACTAATTAACTTGCCTGCTCAGCTCAAGACCCATGAGGTGATATATAAGACTATACGATATTTAAGGTGGTTAGCTGTATAGTTCGAACTACTATTTCTATCTTACATTCACGTTATGTTATTTACCAATGCGTCTAATGCTGTGTTCATCGCCCATAGGCTAGCCACACATGATCGACCTATGGAGGATTGAATTTGGGTCAAAGTTATATCAATCCCTTATAAATGCAAACATATGATCTTGATTTATTTGCTTAAAGATGTAATTATTTCTATTTCCGATGGGTTAATAAGTGAAGTTTGAAACGGCCCTGTTTAAAAGAAATGAGTTGGAAATTCAATTTATATTTAAGTTTATAAAAGCTACGAACTCATAAATTTAAATTTCAGATAAACATGTAATTTGATCTAACCAAGTAATTTGATCTAACCAAGTTCTACTAGTGATGATGATCGAGTTTGATTCTCCTTCAAAAAGGAAGTTGTATTTGCTATACATAATGAAGACATGTCAAACTACGTGGGTGTTATAAACAAAGGCTACGCCCCAAGCTAAATGGCAGGATCAGGGGCGTTAAAGTTATCGTATGTATATGGATATCACGTATACGATGTGTTCTCTTGGAAGATTTGGTTGTCTAGTAAGCCATGTAGCAAAGTGATTTTATAACACCCTTTTGGTTCGAGGTTATACATGCTAACGCGAGATGCTTTTCCTAACAATAGTATCGTATATGCATTTCTAAGAATTAGTAGTATGCAAGAAAGCCCACGCCTTCCATTCTTTTAGGCCCCGTTTGGTTCACAGAGTTCTCAAGAATTAGAATTGAAAAATTTTCTATCCAAAATCCTGTTTAGGTGGTCAACAGATAGAATTGAAATTGGAAAATTTTCCTACATTCATTGAAATTCATATTCCTTCCACTTACCAATGGAATGTTTAAAATTAACATTTCAATTCCACTCAAAATTGACCAACCAAATACATTATCATTTTTAACAATATTCCAATTCCAATTCCAATTAGAGTTACAATTCTATTTTCAACTTCAATTCCAATTCATTTGCAAACATTCTGTGAATCAAACGACCCTTAGTTTAAAGTTTTATTAAAAATCATCATAGGGGGAGTTTCCTATGCTTAACTAGCTCCTGCTTCACGACATTACACTACACTTTACTATTATATTCAACACAAGTCACATACATGCCTAATCATTTTCCCTTAAACAATACGCACACAACATACTCACCACTAACAAATAGCTGGCGATACGCCATCCTCCTACCCGTATATTACTTAAGGATGAATGTTATAAAAGGAACAAGAAAATAACTTCAAGGGCATTCTCTAACACACTTTATCTATACTATTTTATACAACATTTGATAAGTGTGTATACACACTTGTAATTTTATTTAAAATTTAAAGACACTAAATATAACTTTTTAAACATAAGGTACAAGTGATGTATACAATAGTTTCTAACTTGCCCATATTTAATAAATTTCTCCCAATTAATACATTATTATATATATACATTTATTTTAAGTATTATTTTATTTATAATATTCTAAATCAATATGATAATATATACATTTATTATTTATATTTTTATGACTTAATACTCTTTGATTTAAGTATTATTTTATTTAAACACTTTGAGTATCTAATCACTAAACATTTACAAAGTTATAATAATAATACCCAAATATATCGATATTTAAGACAGGTCGGAAAAAAGACTTGATAACACTCACCACATCACTATATATAACAAATAGAAAAAATTATGAGTAGTGAATGTGTAGGTTTTTCTAAATGTTATCATAATAGTTTTCTTTTTCTCCAAACTAATAAAAAAATCTTCTTTGTTTTTTTTACAATTTTACATTTAAACCGCTAAGAATTTTTTAAAAATAACCACAATACTTTTTCTGTCTTTGTTTTTTTTTTCAAATTGATAACTACTAATTTTTACTTTTTCAAAATTATATATTTAAGCCTTCGAGTTATATCAAATTTACATTTAATCACCTGAATTTTTTTTTTTAAAATCTTATACTTAAGCATTCGAGTTATATCAAATTTAAATTTAATCACCTAAAGTTTATAGTTTTATACTTAATCCTTCGAGTCATGTAATATTTTCTAATTAATTTACAGTAGAGCTTGTTAATTATAGTAAAGTCACTATTTACGCATTTGCTATCTTTCTTCTCTTTTTTGAGGTATTTATTTTTTTATAATATTTTTTTCATTACACTTTTTTATCAGCTTTTCGTACGTAATCTTTTTTCGAGTGGTTAGTACTAACGAATAAATCATCAGAATTAAATATTTTGACTTTTATAACCCCCTCTGTATAGCGTAGTCAACACCCACTAGTTACTTAATACATGTATCATTATATTTTGTAACACCCCAAAATTTTAAAGGAAAATGAATGAAGATAAAGTTCTCGGGCTAAGGTGACTTCTCGTGCGACAGAGGCTTCTCGTGCGAGAACCCCATGCGATAAGTCTAGGAACCCTATAAATAGGTGAGAGCACCTGTTTGTCCCCATTCTCACGCAAAAACTCCTGCTGCTAAAGAGAGAAATTCGAGAAGTTAGGGTGAGAAAGCAAGGATTTGAGGTGTTTAAGGTATAAAACCTGTGCATTTTATTCTTTCATGTATTAAGGAATGATTATTGATAATTATAATGCATAAATGTGTAGTTTCTATTTGAAAAGCTCTCAGGAAAGTTTGTTGTGAGTTGTAATCTTCAAAAGGTGAGTTCTAGCCCCTTCTTATGCAAGTTTTTACGTTTTGGAGCTATTACGCATACTAAATTTCTTGTTTATGCTTCTAATGGTGTGTTTATGGAGATGGTTACATTAATTCGGTCTTAGACGCGACTAAGTTGGGTTTAGGCAGGAATCCTTGAGTTCTCGTACGAATTAGGTAGCTTGGGTGGCAAGAGATTTCAAATCCGTATGGTTCTCGCGCGATATGTTAGTTTTCACGCAATCTGTTAGTTCTCGCGTGACTTATGTAGATTGACGTGCAAGGGTTTGACTTGAGTACTTTCTCGCGCGAGGGGTATGTTTTTGCGTTGGTTTAGTTCTCGCGCGACTTGTTTGTGCTATGTTGTCATGTTTTAACCATTTTCGAAATGATAACGTTTGATGATGGATCCTTACTTGGTATGCTATGTGTAACATTTGCCCCATTATGAAAATGAAAACCGGAACCCGTTGGGTCAATTTTATAAATCAAACACATTAATTAAACTATTTTATTCATTTTGGTGATTCAAAAGCAATAAATATATTATTTAACTAATTTTGTGAATTATATTATTTGATTTTCATTTATTATATTATTTAATCAATTTATAATATTTTTATAATGTATAAAATAAAATTTTATAAAGTTATAACGTTTTATATGTCATTTATGAGTTTTAACTATTAAATTTAAATAAATAATTAAATCATAAAGTTTTTATAAGATTTGTAAAACTTTATAAAGTTTTATAAATAATTTGATTTATTATATAAAGTTATGATTTCAAAGTTTAGATTTTAATTTGTAAATCTTAAAACTTGAATTAAAAGACTTTTTACATAAAATAACAAAAACATAAAACACTAGGGACCAGAGTGTAACCTCTTTTAAAACCACCCAAACCCCCTCCCGTCAACCTAGGGGTGATCACTCTCGGTTACCCGAGACCCATGTAGGGATTCCCGACCCGACCCGATACCCGATATTTATAAAATAAGAGAACCGAGACCGTGCCATAGGTACCATAATCGGCATTCGGGCAAAAACAAATTCGGGTACTCTGGTATTTGTGAAATCCTGATACCCGATTAATGAGTATGTGATTGTTATAAGCTATTCTAGTTATTTTTTGTGTCTATATGTTTATACACCCATAAAGTCATAAGATCTTGCACTATGTATATTGAAAAATAAGAAAAACCTTCCCGATCTAACTCAACAGCATATAAAAATACATTTAAGATCTAATTTGAAGATGTTAATAACACTAATTGAGCATTATTGAGAAGATGTTATCCATGAAATTGAAGACAACCTTGAAGGATCATCATAAGTTTGACTAAAAGTAACTTTCACGTGTTACATACTTACATATGACTTCTGTTATGGAACTCAAAAGTTCTTACAAATCATGCCATGACAACTTTTAATCATTTAGAAACAAATGCAGATAATTGCCAAATATAAAACTAGTGAGCTGTTAAAGACGGGCAACCTAAACATCGCAAAGGGTCCGTCATTACTCATGCATGTTATGCAGATGTTATGTGATGGTTATGAGCTAGTAAGTGAACATCTCAAACTAAAACCAATCAACATGGTTCGATCAATGGGTGGTCAACCTAACACCACTCCAAAAGACATCAATGGTTTTATCGAAAGAAATATTATATATATAGCAATGTATCAAAACTAATATTAATATATAGCAATGTAATATACAACAATAATATCCAAATTGCGTTTATGAGTGAGATACCTTCTGTCGCCATTAAGATAGATTCTTATTTTTTCTAGGTTTTTTATATCTTAAATTATTTCGGGATTAGTCCAATGTCGGTTAACCGATGTCTTTTCCCGATACCGACCCGATCTCAACTTTATTAAAAAATAGGTACCGAGTACCTACCTTGCGTTGTAATATCAGTTCGGTAATCGGTACTTTATCCGGTCGGTTGTCGGTAATAGTCGGTATTTCCCGATAGTTGCTCACCCCTACGTCAACCCATGTTCCGGCCGACAACTCCGGCCAGCTTCGGCAACATTGAATCAATCACACAATTCGGTTTTAACTAAATTAAACCGGTCCTTGACCTTTTCCAATTCAATTCGAACCTATAACCACCCCCAATTTGAAACATTCCAACATTAACCTTGTTCAAACTCAAACCCAATTACACATTCAAAGCTTAGATTGTTTCAACTCGATTAACAACTAAATAATCAAATCAGTTGATTACTAACGTAACATTGGTCATTGTGAGTTCAAACGTATGTTTAATTGTAAGCGAAACAACAAATTAAACCTCGAATCAAACCCGAAACCCCTGAATCAAATCTCATAACTCAATGGATTCGAAACTGTGCAATTAAACCTATATAAAACACTCGAATCAATCCATTTAAACTCCCAGAACCTCCAATTTCATTTACACAACACACCCTCATCCATTTCGATCCCCATTTTCTCTCGAACCTGTAACATTAGTTACAGGACCGGGTAAGGGTACTTAACACTTAGTTTCACACTGAGGAGAGATATTAGATCACTTAACAATTCAAATAGGGAACTGGTAACTAAAAAAACAGATGATACTAAGAACATAAGTAAATTAAAGAGACAGAACTAAGAACAATACAAGAACACAAGATTGGTTTTCAAGGATGTTGTATATTGATCTCAAGTTCTTTTACAAGTGTTACAAAGCATAAAGAAATTTCAAGGACCTGAGACACTTTTATACTACAACCTACAACCGTCACTTACATGTAAAGACAGTTGGGATTTGACTAATTTAGACAACAAGATCAATCTACAGTCAAAAGGCAGATTGCCTTTTGACTAGTGACTATGACATGCCATAGCTCACTGACTTTTCCTAATACAAAAAGTCTATAGGAACAAGTAAGGTAGTTACAGACAAAGACCATTCTTACTTTTTGATAAAGCATGGAAGTTTCACCAACTTGTGTAAAGTAGGTGAACCACTAGAGCAAGCAGCGGAAAGTGTGTCAACTTTATCAAAAGTTGATTCAGAGAAAGCATATTTTCTCTATCCTCTGAAGAAATCAGTCTTCACAGCTTCGGCAGACTTTGTCTCTAAAGCTTCGGAAGATTTCATCTTTGGCTTCGGAAGATGCTGGTCTTTGGCTTCGGAAGATTTCACACTTAGAATATTTTTCTATTTGAGTGTAGAACTTCTAAAGTAACTCCTTCTGAACTTTTAGCTTTGGAAGATCTTACACTTAGACATATTTGAGAGTGTAAGACTTCCAAAGCTAGTTCATCTTTGTTTCTTAGTACATGTATGGAAGACTTGGTTGTTCTGGCTTGTTGGTTACATCAACCTTATAATCTTCAGATGATCTTACAAACTCCCCCTAGGCTGATGCTACCAAAATAGAAAAGTTCTTTAGATTTTGATAGTCCACATTAGGATCCTCAACATACCTTTCTTCATCATTAGGTCTGGATCCTTCAGACTAACATATGACCTTCTCATGTCAAAGAGATCATACAGAGGAAGATTGAGCATGTCTTCTGAGGAATAGACATGCACGCCTTCCTGATATCTTATGACATACCATCTGTCTTGATCTTCATCATAAGTCCATGACATAATTTGTTTTCCAACAGCAAGAGGCTCTACTATGATTGGAATTTGTTGAGAGACCTCTTCATGCACTCCCTCAGGATGCTCTGACTCATCCTGAGGTTGGGAGGTGGATGCCTTTCTTCTCTTCTTCCTTGAGGATGATCTTCTGGCCATCCTTTTTCTTCTCCCTGATGATTTTAACTGAGGGGACTGGTCTTGAGTACCAGGTTTTTCAGTTGAGTCCCCCTCAGTTGGGATCTCCTCTCTCACAGGTTCAGAAGGAGAGAGAGGAGGACCCTGCTGTGGATCAGAAGATGAAGTTGGTTGAGATGCAGCTCCAGGTTCAGGTTGTGTTATCTCAGTGGGTTAAACCTTCACCTAACATTCAGGTTGAGCGGGACTTGGTGGAGAATGCAAGTCCACCAGCTCTCCCTTCTTTATCTTCTGCTTGATTACCCTGATATGCTCATCCATTGTGGATAGAGACATAGGGCCAAGCCTCCTTTCTGAGAATCCATACAGCTTCAAGAAGCTCATCATCCTTTGTCTGTCAGCAGACTTCTTTTGGCTTTTATGGATGATGGCCCTTGACTTTGCAGCTTCTTCCCTTAATCTTTTCTTTTCAGCTTGTTTTTCTCTTTTAGGTTTTTCTTCCATCTGCTTATTGTATTCAAACAATATGTACTCAGATGGTAAGGGAAGAAGTGCATCTGCCTGATAGAGACCTGTGGCACTCAGGTAGCTGATCATCTTTAGTCTTTCTTTTTCAGTTGCTACCTGAGGTTGTTCAGTGGCCACAGTCTCTGGCTCAGGACTTTCTTGAACTGGGGAAAGGACATGAATGTTCTTGTAGAGTCTTTTCAACCTCATTTCTTCCTTGTGCTTGAGGAGCAATGCTGCATCCTCTGCTTCCTTCCTCTCCTTTGACAACTCTGTGTCAGCCAGTTTATTCAATTCATCTAAGTGGAGAGAGATGAGTTCATTAACATTATAGTTTCTTGTTCCCAGGTAGTTTAGCCTGGCTGCCCTTAACTCATCTTCCTGAGTGTTTAGCCTGGGGGCAACCCTGATTGCAGCTTCTATAAACCCTGGGGAACCACTTGAACTCTCTCCCCTCATCTTCCTCTTCCTCTCTTTCTTCTCCTTCCTAATTTCCTCAGGAGTCAGTTTCCTTTTGCCTTTGTCAACCACAGGCTTTGGTGACTCAGGCTGGAGAGAGCTTTGGCCTTTATTGCTTGGTTCAGCTATCAAGCTCTGGCCAAAAAGAGGTTGTGAAACACCATCACCAGCTGGTGTTTCACTGAGGATAATAGGTGCAAAAGGAGATCCTGTCTCAAGGTTCACAGGTTCAACCTCTAGGCCTTCAGTCAAGGTTTTCCCTTCGAAGCTAATCTCCGGGTCTACCTCAACATCCAGTTGACCAAATATCTCACCTGCTAGCCTCTGTCTATATAATTTTGATCTTAATTTAAACTCCTCTAGCACCCTATCTTGGATTCTTTCTGCCAATCTTGCTGCTTGTCTGTTATTGCCTGGGTTGACAAGTGGCAGATCTACCAAGTTGATGCTCTCATAGAAACTCAGGTGTGAAATGTTGAGAACTTCTAGTTGACCCTGAGCTCTAGAGATCACAAGAGCTCTCTTATTACTGTCATACCCCCAACCCTAGATTGGGTTCTCAGAAGGGGCATACATTGCTCTTGGTATTCCCTCCTCAAACAGTTGTTAAATGAGCAAATGTAGATCACTGTCTAGAGGAGGTTGCTGAGTATGAACATCTGCAAGAGAGAATGGTGATTCCTCTATATCTATACTCTGGGAAGAACTCCCAGGTTATGTGATTGTCAGAATTTTCTCTCCCTTTTTGGTAGCATCACCCTCTTGCATAGGTGAGCTGGGAGATTGATCCATGACATCCACAGGTTCTTGTGGACCTGGATGAGTTGTCCTCATGGGTCTCTCAGTTAACTTGCCCTTGAGATCGGTGATCTCAAGTTGCTGGTCATTGACCCTCTTCTATAAGATAGTCACCTAAGATTCCAGGTGAGCTATCTTTGAAACAAAATAGGTGCAAAGATGTGACAGTTTATGCACTTGTTGTTGCAGACTCCCCTCATCTTTAGATGAAGAATCATTGGAGGATGAGAGAATTGGACCTAAGTCTTCTTCCTCACCACCAGCATGAGTTTCTTGGCTGCTGGATTTCCCCTGCCCAATGACAACTTCCAGAGAAGTGTCAAGAGCCTGGGTTGCCATGGTAGAGGTCCTAGTGATATTATCACTTGCAAAAGTGATAGCCTCTGCCATATGTATTTCCTGAATAAGTTCAAGACTATCCACCTCAGTAGGGGGTTGCTGATGTGGGCTAGAGATGAGGGAAGCAGGAGTACTCATCTCTCCTTGAGTGTGAGAAGAGAGGAGAGACTCATGGTACTCACTGAAGCCCAAATCTTCATCAAAATAGAAGTCAAGGCTGGGAATGGGGCGGTTTAGATCAAGAGGTTGGGGATGGTAGCTTTCCCCAGAAAGTTGATTACTAGAGTGTTGAGACTCAAAGTGATGGCTTAAGGCTGTTTGTGGGGTTGTGAGCTCATCAGGCTGAGCATGAGGAACCTCAACACTGATTGGTTGAAAGATGGGAGTGGTCTGCTCCTCAGGGGAAGTGGGAGCTCAAGATTCCACTTCCTCATGTATGGGTTCTGATATAGGGGCCTACACATGCTCAGTAGCAAGTGCAGGGGTTCGTTAGGATTTTCTTTTGTAGGTGATGGTGCTGGTAGGCTGTGTTTGAGGTGGTTGAGAGGTGGAGGGTGTTGTTTCAACACTAGCTGGTGCTGCTAGGTTTTCACCCTAAGCAATGAGCTTAAACATTTTTAGGACAAGGGCTGTTTCTACCCCAGAGAAGCCAACAGTTGGCTTCTTTAAGATTTTGAAGATGCAGGGCCTCATTTGTCCTATTTTAAGAATAGTACATGTTCCCCTCAACTGTGGTCCCAACTCATAGTTGAGAAAGTGTTGAACATACCTAGGGAACATGTAATACTCTAAGGAGTCCAAGTTTGCAAGTAAATTAGTATATACAAACTGAGAGTACCTGAACTTGACCCTTTGTACCATCCCATGGACTATAAAGGAGAGGTCTTCGGGAACTTGGTCCCATCCTCCATGCTTGTTGGAAAGGCTGTGAATGACGACATAGAGGAGGTATTTCCATTGAAATAAGACCTTCCCCTTCCTGAAAGTTTTGAGTGAGAAGTCACCTTCATAGCCCATCTGCTGAAAGGAGTGGTTGATAGCAGATTTGGGAAAGGACAGCTAACCTGCTTCATCATCCAGTTGTAAATGGGTGTTTATGATGGCCGAAGTGTTGAAAACTGTCCTCCCTTGCACTGTAGCAGACAGTGCCTTCTCCCCGTCCATGGTGACCTCTTGACAGGTCCTCCAGAACTCAAGCAACTAATCCTCATAGAGAGGAGGATCAATTGTAAGGGAGGTGAAGTAGTGAGACGAAGAAATGTACCTACACACATCTGAGAAGCTTGGATCCTTCTCAGAGTGTAACGGGGCAACCTGATTGTGTTGCCTGTGTAGGTGCATGGAAAAATCAGGGTCGTTGCGACGATCAATGTTGGCCATTTGAGGAAGCTTTATAATCAAGAAAGGAAGAAGAAGATGAAATTTGGGGGTAAATTTAGGGTAAGGATCAGTGAGAGTAGAGAGACGAAATAGAACCGTTTGGAAGATATATGTTGTGGATTTGAGACAAAGTTATGACAAAAAGATAAATTTTAAAATCCGCAAGTGGGTCCTACTTCTGAAAAAGACGCCCAAAAAGTTAGTTTTGTTGGTAGTTGTAAAACATCCAAAGACAATTTTGGCTTCCGAAGCTTTGTAGCAAAGCTTCCGAGGGCAAGTTTTGCTTCGAAAGATATCTCAAAGAATTTTGAAAATTTGCCTTCGGAAGAAGTGAATAAGTCTTCCGAGACTTAGTTGCTTTCGGAAGATATTTGTTCTTTGAATGCATTTAAGTGCTTATATACAAATTTATGCTTCGGAAGATACTCCAAGAATTTCTTCCGAAGGTAAATCTTAGATAAGCTGTTAAATGATTTAGAGACACAAATTTCTTCCGAAGGCAATTTGAGTTCTTCCGAAGGTAAGTTTTCATAAATCTAAGGAATATCAGTTAAAAGTTAGTTTTCTTCCAAAGAGAACTGGGCTTATGAGGTGATCTAATAGACAACTTAGGACACATAATTTTAGGAAATAAAGTTGATTAAGTTATTAAGGAAAATCTATTCAAAGTTAATCATCCCAATAGCTGATACAAGATATTTAAATCTCTATTCATCAAATGCCTTTGTGAACAGATCAACATATTATTCATTTATGTTAACTTTGATTAGTCTGATCAATCCCTTTTCAAAATTATCCCTAATCAGATGATACCTGATGTTGATGTGTTAGGTCCTTGAGTGCTGTACAGGATTCTCTATAATGGAGATGGCACTGTTGTTGTCTATGTGGATGGGAGTCTCCTTGAAGTTGAACCCATAGTCTAGCATCTGCAACTGAATCCAAAGCACTTGAGCATAACAGTTTGCAGCAGCAATCTATTCAGCTTCAGCAGTTGATGCAGACACACAAGATTGCTTCTTGTATTGTCATGAGACTATCCTTCCACCAAGGAATTGACATCCCCCAGATGTGGACTTTGCAGTCATGTTGCAGCCACCAAAATCACTATCTGTAAAAGCATACTGATTAAAGTCTGAATTCTTTGGATACCAAAGGCCTAGATTTGGAGCACCTTTGAGGTATCTGAGAATCCTTTTGACAGGTGTGACATCTTGGGGTTGGCTTGATATCTTGCACATATACATGTGGCAAACATAATATCAGGCCTGCTAGCAGTAAGGTACATAAGTGACCCAATCATAGCCCTATAGAGATGTTCATCAACACACTCCCCCTCAAGATCAGGACCAATGGAGTGGTTTCTGGCTATGAGTGTCTTTGCAACCTTACATTCAGTCATCTTGAATCTTGTAAGTATGTCCTGTACATACTTTGACTGACTAATGAAGATGCCATCTTCAACCTGCTTCACTTGAATTCCTAGAAAGAAATTGAGTTCCCCCATGGCACTCATTTCAAATCTATTCTTCATCAGCATCTCAAAGTCTTTACAGAGCTTTGGATTAGTTGAACAAAAAATGATGTCATCTACATATGTTTAAACTAGCAGTGTGTCATTCCCTGTTTCTTTGATGAAGAGAGTCCCATCAATAGTACCTCTTTTGTATCCATAATGACAGAGGTATGTTGATAGTGTCTCATACCACTTTCTTGGAGCTTGATGCAGTCCATATAGAGCTTTATCAAGCTTGAAGACATAATCAGGATGATCTGGGTCTGCAAAGCCAGGTGGTTGTTTGATATAAACTTCTTCATCAATCACCCCATAGAGAAAAACACATTTCACATCAAGCTGGTAGACCTTGAAATCCTTGGATGCAGCATAAGCCAGGAATATTCTTACAGCTTCAAGTCTTGCAACTGGAGCAAAGACATTAGTGTAATCAATCTCTTCTTCTTGAGTGTATCCTTGGATAACCAGTCTAGCCTTGTTCTTGATGATAATCCCTCTATCATTCTTCTTGTTCCTGAATACCCATTTGGTACCTATGACAGTCTTCCCTTGAGAAAGAGGGCATAAGTTCCACACCTTATGTCTTTTGATTTGAAGCAGCTCATCTTGCATAGCTTCAATCCAGCTTCCATCCTTCAAAGTCTCATCAACTTTCTTTGGCTTTATTTGGGATAAGAAATAAGAATGTAGACAAACATGGCTATCATGAGTTTGTCCTCTTGTTCTTACCCCTGAGTCAATATTTCCAATGATGTTTATGGTGGGATATGACTTGTGGATCTGAAGTTGAGGAATCATAGCAAGTTGGTTGGACAGATCTAAATTAAAGAAATTCTGATATGGTAATGAGGTGTCTCCCACCACATCAGCACACTTATCAAGAGAAACTTGATCCAATGAGTGTGTGACATCATTCATGTTGTCTTCAATGGAGTGGTTATCAGTATCGAGAAATTCTTGATCACTGTCACCACCTCCAGTTCCTCCTACATTAGAAGTTCCTTCTCTTAAATTCTAAGCCTTTGAGCTGGAATTTGAAGGCAATTCAGTTGAATCAGCAGTATTTGTCACGCTTGTGCTGATAGGAGCCTCAATTACAGGGTTAGTCACCACTGGAGCTAAAGTAGTCTTCTTGGTTGGTCTTCTCAGCTCAAATCTTGGATCATGATCTTCTGTTGATATGTTATCTGTAGATCCTGAAACATTCTCACAAAACTTGTTAAAAAAGTTGGTAACTAAATCAAGATCAAACAGCCAATCCGAACTAGAACCTTTCACACAGGGTGTGTGTTCATTGAAAGTCATATTGGCTGACTCCTTATTGATTCTAGTTCTGAGATTGTATACTCTATAAGTCTTAGTTTGAGAAGAGTATCCAACAAAATGTCCATCATCTGATTTCTCAGCAAACTTAGCTATTTGATCTTTGGTATTCAAGATGGTGTAAGGACATCCAAATATTCTGAGAAAACCAATGAATGGTCTCCTTTTGTGCCACAGTTCATAAGGAGTCTTACCATGTGTCTTAACCACTAAAACTCTGTTCTGCATATAGCATGCTGTGTTGACAGCCTCTACCCAGAAGGTGATAGGCAGTTTAGAGTCAGACAACATGGTTCTAGCAGCTTTAATAAGTGTTATGTTTCTCCTCTCAGCAACACTATTTTACTGAGGAGTCCTGGGAGCACTATATTGTCTTGAAATACCTTTTTCATCACAAAATGTATCAAGGATTTGGTTTTTAAATTCAGTTCCTTGATCACATCTTATAGTCTTGACCTTGTGATCAGATTGATTCTTAATTTTCGGAATGAAGTTCTTTAAGATTTCAAGGGTTTCATCCTTAGTTCTAAGGAAAAACACCCAAGTGAATCTTGTGAAATCATCTGTGATCACTAAACAGTAAGAGGTCCTTCCTAAACTCATTACACTGGTGGGGCCAAACAGATCCATATGTAACAAGTGAAGGGGAGTAGTGATGGAGTTCATTTCCTTTGGCTTGTGAGACACTTTGTGTTGTTTCCCTTTCAAGCATACAACACAGTGGTCATCACTTGTAAACTCTTTCTTTGGCATTCCAGTTACCAAATCATTCTTAATTAATTTATTCATGTTTTTAAAGTTTACATGGCACATTCTTTATGCCAAAGGAAAGACTCATCACTATTTGCTTTAGACAGAAAGCAAGAAACTTCTCCAGAGGGAGATGTTTTCTGTAGATCCATCTTGTACATGTTCCCTCTCCTGGGGGCACTGAGCAGAATATGCTCTTGAGGAATGTTAACCTCGGGCTTGAGAACAATGCACTCATGCTCAGTAAAGAGCATGTGATGTTTTTGGTCCCAAAATTGGGACACACTCAGAAGATTGTATCCAAGCTCCTTGACAAAGTTTACCTTCTCAATACTGAGCTTACCATTTGTAACCTTTCCCCTGCCAGTGATGTAACCTCCTGCATCTCCTCCAAAAGCAACTAGTCCTCCATCAAATCTTTCAAAATTTTGAAGTAAGGACTCATTGCCTGTCATATGCCTGGAGCAGCCACTATCAATGATCCACACATTTCTGGTTGCCTTTGGATGTCCCTACACAAAAGAGATGATTTAGTTACATTTGGAAACCCAAGCCTCATTGGTCTTGGGCTTGTTAAAATGAGTTGAAGGTAATGAAACAGTAAGTGATCCTATGTTCAGGCTCTGAGGATCATTTGCTGTTGCTGATGAAGAATCTTCAGTCACATGGTCTTCCTTTATTTTCCACACCAATTTTGGAAAATTTGGCTTGACCTTCAAAGCTTTAGAAGCTTTTACAGCTTTGGAAGATTTGGAGACAGGACCTTCAGAAGATCTTGCTTTCACTGCAGCAAGCTTTAGTACTTCGGAAGCATTCCTTTCTTCCGAGACCAAATTTTCTTCCGAAAGCAATTTTTCACTTGCCTTCTTTTTCATTTTGGAGCTTCTGAAGGAAACAGATTTTCCTTCAGAAGCTTTTTTTTCCTTCTTCTTCCCAGAAGTCATTTCTTTGACCATATGGATAGCACTTTTAGGATTGTAGATGCAATCCTTAGCCAGATGAGAAGTACTACTACACATGATGCAGTCCATTTGCTTCCTTCTTGAAGTCTTCTTCTGAGAGCAAGACTGAACTTGAACACTTTCTTTCTCCAGCTTCTTCTTCACAGATGATGCAATAATTTTCTTAGGGAGAGAATTGCTCTTGGAGGAGGATGGTTCAGACTGTGTAGCAGTGGTACATAGCAATTCAACTTTCTCTTTGCTAGAATGAGTTGGAATTGTACTAAAACTCCTGTACTAGAGTTTGTAGTTGATTCCTCAGCCTTTACCACTTCAAACCCTACATAGATGAACACTTGTTTCTACTTGGAGTCAAAAGTGGCCTTGATCTCTTGAGCCTTCTTTGATATTCTCTTTGCTCTTTTGATCAAGTTCTTCCTCTTTGTCTTTATCATACCAGCCTTCTTACTCTCCTCAGGAGCATGGTGACCCTTTTTGGATTGACTTTCTTCATTCATTTCAGAGTCATTTCTCACCATCTCCTCTTCATCCTCTTCATCACTGGGGTTTATAGAGGCAGCTCATCTTGACCAGTTCCACACCTTGGAGATCTTACTGATAGTAGGGTGTGTAGAGGAGCTATCTCATAAGATCCCAGTCCCTGCTTATTCTGATAACAAACTTTTGCATGTAGAGATGATGATATTATGTTCTTGAAATTCTTTTCTTAAAGAACACATTTTTCTGCCCTGACTTTGCTGATCACAAGCTCAGCCTGGCATTCTTTCAACTTAGTAACAAGATCTTTTATTTGAGTCTTGTAGTTTGTTTGCTCATGTTTAAGAGTTGAAATTGTTTTCTCTAGATCTTTTATTTTAAGCATATAATCATTTTCAGCTCTCTTAAAATCAGCTTTTAAAAGTTTAAAGACTCAATATCAGATCTCATTTCTAAGTTGTAGGACCTGTATCTATTTACTTTAGCAATACATTCAGGAGAGCAAAGATGTTCTAATACCTTGGCTTCATCATGGTCAGCCATGAGTGCTTGATTTGGAGAAGCATCTTCAGCTTGGAAACTCCAGTCAAAGCCTCCTTCTTCAATAGCAACAATAGCTTACTGTCTTGGCTTCTTATTCTGGTGCCCTCCTTCAGTATAGTTTGGCCTGGATGATGCTTGGCCATCATTTGACTTAGGTACCTTGCATTCTCTGGCAAAGTGTCCCATCTGGTTACAGTTGTAACACTTTACTTTTTTTTTGTCTAGCCCAAACTTGCCACTGGCTGCATTGCTAGGAAACCTTCTCCCAGTCCTCTTGTAAAACTTTTGGGCTCTGTGAGTGAGAAGTGCCATCTGCTAAACTATGTCCATATATTCCAGATCATCTGAATGGATACAGTCCAGGTCTTCAAGAGTGAAGAGAAAGTTGCCAGAACTTTCAACAGTAGAGACAAAGCCTTGAGAGGAACTTGTCTCTTGGAAGGGACTTCCTTGGATGTAGCTCTCTCTGGGTGTCTCTGGGAAGGTGATGAAAGGACCCTTTTGTGAAGTTTCAGGGTAGCAGATAAGATGATGTTGTGGTTCTCTGCTATCCCTTTCACCCATATGAAAGGCTGAACACTGGTGAGTATTGGAGTTACCAGATGAATTTTGCATGTTCATCTCCATCTGGTATCCACTGAGTATCCCATACAACTCAGTGATAGTAAGGGTCTTGAGGTTTTCAGTCCTCTTAATAACCACACAGTAGTGTGTCCATTGTCTGGGAAGAGAGGACATGAACTTCCTAACATTATCTCTGTTCTCAATAGTTACTCCAACATCAGCTAGAGTATCCACAATCTCAACATACCTGAAATATTGTTGAGTCATGGTTTCAACTGTCTTAAAGGTGAAGTTTTCAAACTGCTGCTTCAGGAGGTCCTTCTTGTTCTCCTTGGCTTCATTTGACCCCTTATACATCAGTTTCAGTGCTTCCCATAGTTGTTTAGCGGTCTTGCACTTCTTGAAACCTCTGTAGATGGAGTTTGGAAGAGCAGTTTGGAGGGCTGTCATGGCTTTCTGATCAATATCAATCCTTTTCCAGTCTTCATCAGAAAAGTCAGCCCTCTCCTTTGGTATCATGCCACCACCAGCAGCAGCTGAAGAAGTGCATGGTACATGAGGTCTATTGACAACAGACTCCCACATCCTGGAATCTTGAGACTTGATGAAGCCTTCCATTCTTTGGCACCAAGTGTCAAAATCCTCAGGAGTGATCAGTGAGGACTTTGTCATAGTTCCAGTTTCCATATCAGTCTTAGAGATAGCTGCCATTTGAAGAGTTAAGTGATATGTGTAGCTAAGAGGATTAAAGATGGTGAGATCTTACAATCAAGAGCCTGGAATGCTCTGATACCAAATGCAGGACCGGGTAAGGGTACTTAACACTTAGTTCACACTGAGGAGAGATCTTATATCACTTAACAATTCAAATAGGGATCTGGTAACTAAAAAAACAGATGATACTAAGAACACAAGTAAATTAAAGAGACAGAACTAAGAACAACACAAGAACACAAGATTAGTTTTCAAGGATGTAGTATATTGATCTCAAGTTCTTTTACAAGTGTTACAAAGTATAAAGAAATTTCAAGGACCTGAGACACTTTTATACTACAACCTATAACCGTCACTTACATGTAAAGACAGTTGGGATTTGACTAATCTAGACAACAAGATCAATCTACAGTCAAAAGGCAAATTGCCTTTTGACTAGTGATTATGACATGCCATAGCTCACTGACTTTTCCTAATACAAAAAGTCTACAGGAACAAGTAAGGTAAGTTACAGACAAAGACCATTCCTACTTTTTAATAAAGTATGGAAGTTTCACCAACTTGTGTAAAGTAGGTGAACCACCAGAGCATGCAGCAGAAAGTGTGTCAGCTTTATCAAAAGTTGATTCAGAGAAAGCATATTTTCTCTGTCCTCTAAAGAAATCAGTCTTCACAGCTTCGGAAGACATTGTCTCTGAAGCTTCGGAAATTTCATCTTTGGCTTCGGAAGATGCTGGTCTTTGGCTTCGGAAGATTTCACACTTAGAATATTTTCTGTTTGAGTGTGAAACTTCTGAAGTAACTCCTTCTGAACTGTTAGCTTCAGAAGATCTTACACTTAGACACATTTGAGAGTGTAAGACATCCAAAGCTAGTTCATCTTTGTTCCTTAGTACATGCATGGAAGACTTGGTTGTTCTGGCTTGTTGGTTGCATCAGCCTCATAATCTTCAGATGATCTTACATTAGTCGACATCCACCTTCTGGGAAGTTTAAGTTGAAATTGATTGAGGTTATTCGATCTATAACTCCCTGGGAAACTTCAAATACCATTAATTTGGTTATTGTCATCATCATCACCTCAAATCACTCTCAACTCAATCACGATTGTTCTTAACCTTGTTTCTGTCCAAATCATAACCATTCAGGTAATTGGTTACACATTCATACACGTCTATACTTGGGAAATCAAAACCCTAATGTTAATTTGATCAACGTATTCGAATTGAGTTTTAATTCATTTGATTTGATTCTAGGGTTTATCTTGATTTTGGAATTTCCAAAATTTGGTTTTTAAGATTTTAATTGGGATTCAAAACAGATTCGATCTTGCAGCCCATTAGTTAACACCTTACCTGTGCATTTAGATGTCTAGAAGTTATTATCATATCTCTATATTAATATAAAAATTGTTTTGTCAATGAAAATTACTTCATAAATTATTTATTAATTTCTAAAATTTTCAAAAGTTATAATCTTACTTTTTATTTAATTTTAAGGTTTTAAATATTATAAAAACTTATTTATAAGTTTTATATTTTATAAAAATCACTTTAAGTCAAATCTAAATTATGTCAAATCATTTTAAATTAATATTTTATAAATTAATTGTTCAATTGATTATTTTGACCAAGTCATTATTTAATTAATTATTAAATTAATTTTTTCTTTTTCACACTTTAATACTCAACCCTTATTTAATCAATTATCATAAATTAATTAATATTTAATTATTCTATTTCACTAATTATTTATTATAATTTTCAATCTTAATTATTTAATTAATTTATCCCATCTTTATTGAATTAAGATATAATTGGTTACATTATTTTATTTAAACTAATTATTAAAACCTCAAATTCCAACTGAAACCCTAATTCATCCCTAGTATTTAAATCACTATTATTTTAACAAATAGACACCAAACCTTAGGTCGAATCGTATTGAACTTTTGGTGTCAAGTCTAGCATTCTCTCATTTTCAAATAGATTACAATTACCAAGTGAGTATTCAGAGCCCTTTTTATGTGTTTTATAATTTGGGGAAATCATATGATTTAATATTCAATCATTGATATTTATTGTTGTGCTATTTTAAAATTCAATTCAAGATATGATATGTTATTACTTGCAATTATGTGTTCATAGTTAGATAAACTTGATGAGAACACAATTATTAATTCATGCAATCACGGTAACAATGATAAGTCTATTGGTTTGACAAACCCACTCCATTTGTTTAGTCGCATGATGATTGGAACCAGAATCATTCATTCTACAAGGCTTCGTCTGCAGACCAAGTCAATTCAGTTATCAGGTTTGATTGTGTTGGTTTGTCTTTTATGTTACACTGTTGTATTATAAGTCTTGATATTACCATGTGAATTGAATTATTTTCAATCTATTTAATCAATCTATATATGTATGCAAACCTATGTTTACTCACCGGCTAATTCGTTAGCTGACTCGTTACTTTCTCACATGATTTCAGGAATGCAGATTAATGGACTTCTTCATGCTCATTTAGAACTTGGACCTAGCTTAATAAAAGGCTTTTGTGATATTTATTTGGATTATTTTTTAATTGTAATGCATCATTTGATTAGTATTATTCACTGAAAATGATATTTAATATTATTTCAACTTATTTAATTCCATGTCACATTCGTCCGCCCCGATGATTCCACCGTCGGTCGAGGTGTGACACTATGTACTAGTATATGTAAAGTATTGTGTAATACAAGTGAAAGATAATGATAATGAAAAGTGAAACATAATGAATGAATAAAACGTTTGCTAGCAAAATGCACAGAGGTTCACAATCCCATGTGGATTGTTAACTCAACTGTTGTGCGGCTTAGCTAGCCTAGAAGGATGTACACGGGGGGTCTAATCCATGAGATTGACCATGTATGAATGGGGTAACACAATCCTTGTGATTTGTAGCTCAACTTTGGGTGGCTGTAATGGTCCAGAAGGATACTAACAAGGGTTCGATCCTTGTGATCAACCATGAACGGAACAGGATCTTTGTCGTGAGGCCTTGAGATCATGACCAGTCTCATAACTTTTGGTGGGGGTCGAGCATATGACACTAATTCGTTATAGTGAAAGATAATAAATGAAAGAATCGATGAGGAAAGATAATGAAATAAGCTTATGGATATGTATGTATTGATGTGTGCTAACATATGTAAAAATGCAATGGTTTTAATGGATGAAAAATATTTTATTATAGAACTAAAACTCACTCAGTGTCGCTGACTTTGTATGCATAATAGTTGGCATGTAGTTGATGATGCTAAGGTGATTCAAGCGTGGCCATGAAAGCTACTGGAATAGTCTGAGTCTGGCATCCAAAATTTTGGAAATGATGTTCATATTATTACATTTTTGATGTTTAAAGGAAATGATACGATGTCTTGAGACAATTATTATTTTGAATGAAAAATTTATGATTTTCACTACAAATGTCATGTTTGGAAATGTTTTATATTATGAATGACCAACTGTGAGTGTTTTTGGGTTCGAGGCCTTACATATTTTAATGTCTAACTAGTAAGCATTCTATCCACATGAACCCTAACAATTATAATTAACACTGCACTTTATACAATCATTTGACGTTAGTTTTCTATGATAAACTATTTTAGGTGAATCATTTAGAGTTTGAGATGTTATGTATTTTTTATTTAAAAGTGATTAAACTAACAAATTGTAATCTTAATGCATGTATTAACTAACTTAATACAATATAATCATCATCAACCAGACATAATCTGTGGGCACATGCATAATATATGTGTAATATGTGTGAAATAAAAATGAAGATTAAGATACACCAAACTAAATTTAAAGAATAAATTAGAAACCATATTATATTTGATATTGATTGTTTTTTATTAAATTTATATAGAAACATAAGTAAAACTAAACACTTTGCAACTCGCAACAGTCTGTGATAGTATAACTATATTAAATATAGAGAAAAGAAAAGAAAATATATAAAAAGAATTAAAATACATATAATTAATTTCTAAGGTGTCTTGACTTAGGACCCTAGACTTAAGGTTTAGCCACGATCCCTCTGGTGGATGGATTATATGTTTCAATCCCTAACCATCCTTAAGTTCTATCTACTCGAAGTGTGGCCACATAAACTTCCACTGCCCTTCCCTACACCATCGCTAAAGAGGTGGAATGTATCTTTCAGCCTATTCTAAATTTTTTAAATTTAATTTTAATTAATTAGCTTTAGTAATCTGTGTGTTACAAGGGTGAGATATATTTAAGAACTAATATTAAAAAAAAATTGGTTTTGTATTTTTGAAGAATAACATAAAGTAATACATTATAAAACTTATACAATTACATTTAAAACCCAAATAATCAAAGATGTGTAAATACTTACTTCTAAACTACATTCATAGTAACATTAGTAAGCTTATTGTCTTGATCTATGATCAATAGTTTCAGTCAATCTCTACTCTTGACCCTCGATAATGTCACATACAATTGACCGTATGTAAAAACAGAGTCTTTTAGGTACAAACCAACTCTCACAAGATTGTTCTTGACTTTCATTTATTGTCATTGCAAAACAAACGACTATAAGAAACTGCCTTCTTTTAAATTTAATGGAATTCTTTTGTTCGAAAGCGTCAACTGAGTCTCAAAATGAACATGTGGCTACCAATATTGCTTTCTAATATAACCTCCGTCTTAATAACTCGACTGTACAGTGATGTAACCTTAAGTCTGGTCCTGTTACACCACCTAATTCTACACAAATAAATCTTTTAATCAATGATAGAACCATAATAATTCGCTAAGATATAAGTATGACATGTATAAAACATACCAGAACCCTCCCCAAAACATATTTAGCCTTAATCCTATATCTCCAGCTATTTTTATCATGGACTATGTCTTCTGAGAGGTGCAACTCTAGTAAATTATGTCTAATCCTTTCCTCCCATGTTAGTTTAGGCCTGCTTCTACTCTTCTCCCATCTATCTTAAGGGTCTAGAATACTCTAATCGATGTCATTATCTACCTCCTTTTGATATTCTCAGACCATCTTAATATTCTTTTTCTTATCTTACTTGCTATTTGCTACTCCCAACCTATCCTTGAACATATCAATTCTTATTTTGACTAACTTTGTATGCCCACATATCCACCTTTGCATCCTCATCTCTACTACCTCCATCTTGCGCGTGTGCCTTCTTGATAGCCCAACACTCGGTTTCATATAACATAGCCGGTCAGATCATAACTCTATAAAATTCTTCTTTTAGGTTCGTTGGGAAATTCTTGTCACACGATACTCCTGATGTTGTCCTCCATCTGCACTATCTTGCTTGAATCCTGTGTGTAACTTTACTATCTGTCTCCTCATCTCATTGTACATACAATCCTAAATACTTAACTTTAGTTATATGAGGAACCTTGTGACCTTGAATGGTGATTCGAGTGTCTTCATCCTTTCTTGCTCCACTAAAGTTGCAATATAGGTAATCAGTCTTAGAGCGACTGATCTTTAAGCCCTTGTTTAAAGATCCAATCTTTATGTCAAACATTCGATCTTTATTCAAAAAATCCAATCTTTTAACCAAAGTTAAGATCTTTTTGTTTATAACAAACCCTTATGACAAATAAAAATGCAAGATTATATAAAAGAATGTTTAAACGTATGTAAAAATGGCTCAAATACCACTGTTGGGTATTATGCACCCGTTTTAACCATTGAAGCCGTGATCTTATATCAAAGTTAGAAAATTTATGAGTTTTAAAGTGCGGAAGCATTTTGACATGATTAATTAATTCATAACTAATACCCAAAACAAGCATCCAGTTACATACAATTTAAATAAAACATAAACACATTCATAAGGTGTTTAAAGATTTTACTTTTGGCAAGCAAATCAAAAATCAAACACTACGAATGCAACAACGTTTCGCTAGTTGACTTAATCACAAAAGATCAATCTTCTAACATTTGTAACGTGGACCGAAAACCAATCAACGACGGAAGAGGCGGCGGCTACCGCCCCACGATGGTGGTGTTTTGGTTGGTTGGGGGGATGTGCAACGGCTAAGAATAGGGGATTAGGGTTTCCCCTAATCTCATATTTATATTTGTAACATTTACGTTTTAGCCTCCTCTTAATTAACATTTGATATCCTTGAGAATTAACATTTAATTTCCAACAATCCTTGTGGCTTCTTAGTTGATATTTGATTAAATAAACCCATAAATGTTTAAACATTTAACATTTGAACTTTATCTCGTATAATCATTCTATTAATTATTACATTAAATAACTAATCAATGATTATTTCTCAAAATAATCAAACACCTTAAATTAGTCTGTGTTTCATGAACTATAATGTGTTAGAATTACATGTAATCATTTTGTTGTTGTCAAAATTTTAACTATTTGAATCGTGACTCGATAACTACTTAACATAATTGATGATTGAAAATTTAATATCCAACTATAATAAGTATGTTAGTGCTAGTCAATCGTTTATTAACTAGAGTTTGATAATTATTATGATTTTAACAGTTTCTATGTTAATACGTATAAAATAATACTTTAAGGGCTAACAATATGAACAACAATCACATCCAAATGAAATTCGAGTTTTAACATTGCACACTAGTGATTTTCAGTAAAGTAGATAGGAAGGTGACAATCGGTAAATGAACTTTATTATATTAACAAAAATATATGACAAAAAAGACAAGGTTTGATTTGATGATCTGATTGATTATTAGTTGCTTAAAATAACAAGAATAAAAATTGTAATCAATCAATCCAATACTTTACAATGATTGATGCGGGTGTTAGTATTTAAATACTTTTAACTAATTATCTAGTAAAGGACACCGTGCTAAACATTTGTAATATATTAACATTTCATTTAATTGTTAATTAATCTTAATCTTAATCTTGTGTAGTCAAGATAAATTTTTATATTAATGTTTCACGACAATTTAATTATAATTTTTAACTAATTAATATTATTCTCTTATCAAGTTATCATAAGACGATTACTAGACATATATGACAAAATCTATATCTTAAAGCAATACGAAAACTGCATAAATGCATGTTGCCATAACTGAGCCAATGAACTTCAATTATTAGATATTTCTGTAGTTTAGCAATCATAATTACACATGTAAATTATGATTTATCTTCAAAGTATTTTTATAATAAACCTTAACAATATCTTTTTTTTTATAAATTAAGATAACTTAATTTGATAATAATCTATGCAAAATTAGTATATCCACATCTTAAATGACATCTTATTTCATGTGCGGTATGCTTATATGTTCAAACATTGTATATCAATATAAATACATACATACACACACATATATTGTATGTATAAAAGGAAAATTTATGGAATATAAGAGTAATAATATGCCTCACAGTGGCGGACCTAATTTTTTTTTTCATGGGGGTCGGAAAATTTTGAGGGTTCGTTAGCTATAGCTAATTATAAAAGTTTTTAGTCTAATCAGAGTCGTGTCAATCTGTTCGCACACTATAATCACTAAATGTCATTTAGTTTAATGGCATTCTAGTATGTTCAATAATTGTTTTTTTCCCCTTAAGGTCGGAAGGTCAAGTTTTGTAGATAATTGTAGAGTAGAATTTAGAATATATTAGAATGTTACGTTAATAGATAAAATTATATTAAAAAATATATTATAGATAAAATTATATTAAAACATAAACACTGATCATATAAAATAATAAATAAAGCAAATAATATATTGCATACCGGTGTACTTTTGTTGTGTTTTCTACTGAACTTTTTATGACAAAGTGTGCTTTTAACAATAAGCTATTAGCTATAGGTATATTTTCAAATATGATCCTACTAATGAAAAATTGTTGGATGTGAATACGTCAGTCATTATTATTACATTTTTTCTTTTATATCTATCATCTTCATCTTCTTCTTTCTTTCATATAAAATGATGACAACCATGATTGTATTTTCTATCTTCACTTATTCTTTTTTATTTTTTGGTTCGATTCGGAGTCAAAATTTATTGGGGGTCGTTTGAATTTGATTGTATACATATCAAGAAAAATATATTCTTTCATGGGGTTCGGGCGGCCCCCATCGCACATGAGTGGGTCCGCCCCTGAGGCCTCATATATGTGCATCACATACCTAACCCCTTAGTTGAAGAGCTTTGCAAAGTTGACTCATAAGGGGAACAAATTACGTCTCTTTATTGTAAGTATTGTTGTAAACTAATCATATAAGTGAGGCACTTGACTTGAAAAATCAAAATTCATCTTTGTGTAGTATGCGCACCCGCACGTTGCATTGATCGATCTTTTCTAACGTTTTGCTTATTAATGTAGCAGACAAACATATTTTTATAGATACTAAAAGTTTATCCATAGTCACCAAACTGGTTGTTATACACTACCAGATATTCTAGTACAAAAGATAATATGTTTACGAAGCACGCCAAGATACTAATATGCAAAACATCGATGTTGCATAATTGGTGTAGGTGATCATGAGCTCAGCTTCTGGTTCATCAACATTCGATACTTATGTTAAGAGAGCAATATGTTCATATTCTTGCTCCAAATCAGGCAACTAAACTCTTGACGCTTCATTGCTTTACATAGAGCCATGCAATTGACTATCTATCAAAATAACAAATGTATTTATGATTATTTATGAACTGGATACTCAAAAAGTGTAACTTTAGGCATGCAATATCCAACTGCCAAGATCAAGGCATATATTCTGTAGGATTTTTTGTATCGTTTTAATAAGCGGCAGAAGTCTTTGATCAAAATCAAGAAGGGAGTCATTTGAAGATTTAATCTTGATTAAATTAAAAAAAATATAATTATTATTATTAATTTATTAGTTGTTTGATAAAGTTTGAAGTAGATAAGGATTGAGTTTAATTATCTAATAAAGTTTGATCGAGTTGGTTTAAAAGTAATATAGGTTGAGTATAAATAGATAGTTTTGAGTTTTTGTAAAAGCGTGGTTTTGTTCTTAATAAAATTGATGATTATCGTTTTTGCTTGATCCAATTTTCTAACAATTGGTATCGGAGCTTAAAATACGATCATGACAAATATGTGAAAATCAAGCAAAGAAAAAGTGAAAAGGTTTTGTGTGAAATAATTTTTTTAAATTTAAAACCAAATGATATGGAAAATCATTATTAAAAATATCTATGCACCGCATACATCACAATATCACATATACTATACTCCGATATACCTAGAAATTATCTAGCTCAAGCAAGCATTAACAAGTAACTTAATTATATATGTATTTAAAAGGGAGGGGGAGTAGTGGTTGGGAAAACTTTAGTCATCTGATTTCTTATCTACAGTGAAAAACAGGGTATGCGTTGCTTGATATATGCTTTACCACGTGCGGCCGAAAGGCTCTTCAAGTTTTCATGAAAGACAGGTTTTCAGCATCTCTCATCTCCATTATTCTCCCTTATCGATCTCCGATTACAACGAAGTTGACGAGGTTGGCGATATCATAGCTGCTTCCGCCGGCAAGTCAGTCTCATTTGATATTTTTTATTTTTTACGGGTCTAATTTTGACAAAATCAAATACTCCTATTCACATTTTTAAGATTTGAAACTATATGATAAAAAACTAAATTTCTATTATTGAATAGTAAGGTTGTAATATATAAACAACATTATGCAAACCTTGATACCTAATGGGTTTTAGGGGCTCATACTAATAAACCTAATATCTAATCCTCACAATCAGTGAAAGTAAGCTAGACATTAAGACAAGAAAACAAGAAAATTGAAAATTAATAATAATAAGATAAACATGTTTTAATCGACTAAAAAATTCAAACATTTGCCAAAAATCCATATTGTACTTAATTGTCATTTATATTTTGATTGATTATGTTATTCATAGTTTGGTTGATAATGTCATCCATAGTCTTTGTAGAAAAAAAGCATAGCAAGGGACCTTAGTCCTCGTCATCAAAAGCATATTTGACGTGCTTATGCGGCTGTAGTCCTTAGTGCGGCTAAAATATCGATAAATAAATAAAAAAAAGAAGTGAACGCTACAATTTAGGAGCCATATTGCAAAAACAAACTAAGAGAATGATGGTGAACAAATCAAAAGAATGAATATTTGGTTTGAGTTTTCAACCGATAATGAAGCTTTATTAAATGGAAATAAGAGATAGATAAGAAACAAAAACAAAAAACGAATGTGGAATAGGGTGACGGTAGGGGTAGCATGCCACCTTGTCTAAGGTTTAAACTCGATGACGATGGCTAGGTTTTGTACGTTTTTGTGGTGGCGTAACAGAGAAGAAGATAACCAAAACCAAAACCAAAACCAAAACTTCAAGGCTGTGATACTTTATAAAATGGTGAAAGATTAAATTCCTATTATTAAATATTATGTTATAATATATAAAAACATAACGTAAACCTAAATACATGATAGTTTTAGTAGGTTCATACTGATAAACCTAATCTATACTATATAATAAAAAAATATTAGGGTTGCCATATGTTTTTAGACATTCACACATTTTTTTCTCTCTAAAATGGTATTATGGTCATTCGAACATTTAAACTAATTCATTTCTCTTATTAAAAATATTAATTAATTATTTTATCTCTCTCACTCTCTCTCTCTTTCATATAGATTTTTTAAAATCAAGCTACCTTTTTATATTAAAAAACATCTTCTTATTAAAATAGAAATAATAAAATACAAGATTTTATAAAATATGAAATTTTCTAAATCGATCTTTTTAAAAATACTATAAAAGGTGAAATTTCTAAGAACAATCTTATCAAAACAACAAAAAAATTTTAAAAAAAGTGTTTAATAAACAAAATTTTAAAAAATTAATTTTTTTATATTTGTTTATAAAACAAATGTTTGAAAATGAAACTATATAAATAAGAGAGTTAAAAAAATAATATAACGAATATTTTTATTACTAACTATTGAAATTTTTTTTATTTAATCTATTTAATACACGAGTTTCTATCCTATCCTATCTATCTAACTAACTAATTATATATATATATATATATATATATATATATATATATATAATTATAAAACATAATGATAAATAATAACAAGTTTGTATAATTTATAAAAAACCAATAACAAAATAACGCATTGTGTTATATTCAACACAATGAGTTATGAAAAATTACATTGGTGAAAATATATCATTGTATACTGGTAATTGTAAAACATAATGATATATAATAGTTTTTATAATCTATAAAAACAAAGACACAACTAACATGAAATGATTTAAAACGTAAAACATAATGATTAATACATATAACAAATGACATAAAATATATAACATAATGAACTGATATTTGACACAATAAATATATAGAACACAATTAACTGACGTATTTGACACAATTACCAAAGTGTCATTCTCTTTAAAATAATAGAAGAACACGTGTCAAGCTTACAATATTTCTTAGACTTTTTAGATAAAATATTTTTTTTTACTATGACCTACTCTTTTTGATAATATTGGATACTAATAATATTATTCGTACCCTTTTAAAATGAAAAAATGTATTATTTAATAAATTAAAAACTTGATTTTTTAATTTATACACACTTTTTAAATAATAAAATTTTTATAAAATACAAAATATTCTAATACAATGAAATTTATCTTTAAAAAAAGTAGTATTTCTTGAAATTTTTTTATTAAAATGAATCACAAACGTTTTTATAAATATAATGTGTAACATCCCAAGCGTTTGGGTTATATGTAATAGTTGAAATACAAGCAATATAAACTTTATATTTTGTATATTGTTAAACGAGTAACTAATGAGTGAAATGACTATTTTTAAATTTAAAGTTTTAGACGAGTTTTAGTGTCGTAAGAGATCGTTTAAATATATATAAATATAATAATATATTATATTTAAACGTGCCCTGTTTTTAACGAAACTTAGATAGACTCGTAGAGAAAAATAAGCTCGTCACAACGACATATTCGAAATTTTTTAGACCCTTATATTTTAGAAGTTATAAGAGAAAAACAAGTTAAGCAGATGAATTAATTATAATAATATAATATTATAATAATATAATATAAAATTTATAATTTGAGAAATCAAATGATGAAGCAAGCAGACACCTCAACATGCCTTCCACATCGACCAGAAGAAAAAAAGAGAACCTTCAGAAGCCGTTATAAATAGAAACCTTAAGTTTGAGTTTAGATTATAAGTTTTCTTGAAAACGCTCTATTATAAAAAGAATTCCAGGTAATAGATACCCCATTGGGTATTGTTATTAGTCGTTTTTAGAGCTCGGGTAGGAGCGCGAGTAGGGAGACTCTACATCAGATTGCCGTAGATAGTTTTAAGGTATGTTTTCGTTTAAGCTTATGTCAAGTTAATTATTATTTATTTTAGATTATTATTAGTATTAGAAGTGATTTAGTATTATTAGTATTATTATTTTTAGGTGTTAGGGTTACTGTTAGGAGTGGTTATTGGGTAGCCTAGCCTTAGTTAGGCATGGACTGATCACCCATGTTTAAACAAGGTAGCGTAAACCAATATCCAATCATTACAATAACTAGTTAGTTGTACCATTACCTAACCTAGGATTACTTAAACTGTATCAGGACCTAGAGATATTACCAGATTGTACTAGGAAAGATTATCAACTGTTGGACAACTGCTAAACAGATGAGTTCCTCTAAACTGTTTTCTAAAACGGGATGTGATGTTTTGATAAATGGTAATAATTGAAGAATTAACTATCAATAGCATCCGTAATATGTGGCAATGCTTGATAGGATGGTTGTATGATTCTGCTTTAGCCAGTTGAGTTTGTATATATAGCCTGGTTATGTGAATTTATACTGTGCTTACTCTGTTCCTATCTGTTTGCCATGGTTGTATCTGGTTAATGCAATAGTCAATATTAATATGTTTTGAATTTTGAAGAATACTATGTTCATGAACTCACAAGCTTTATGCTGAGTCCCAAATGTTTTTATTTTATAGACACACATCCTAGGTGTCAGGTGATTACAAGAATAAGAGATTATGGACTAAGCTCATGAGGAAATAAAGGACTAAAGTGTTGCAGAGGATTTGGATCTATTCTTTAGTTAAGTTGATGTAATACTAGTATTGTATTAGAAGACAGATGTATAATACGTTATAATTTATAATTATAGTTTGACTTCTGCTATGTATTCTCTGATTACTATGTGTTCTGTATATCCGATGCGTAACGCTCCCTAGGGTGTGCCCTGGGAGGCGAGCGTTACAAGTTGGTATCAGAGCCACAGTTTAAGTGAACTAGGTACAAAGATAGTATCTAGACTTAAACTAGGAAGATGCTTTGAGATAAATAGATTAACTACTTAGGTACTGGGTAACGGGTTTTGATAAAATATAGAGGATAATGGCTAGAACATTATAAGTGCAATAGACAAGCAATGAAACCTGGCCACTGTTATTTCTTGTCTATCAGTACTATTATATTTTGGATCATAATCCATCATGTGAATACTAATTCCCTGCTCCCTCATGTAGGTTTTCACTATGACAAGAGAAGGAAGTACTCATGGTAGGGGTCGTGGTAGACCTCCTAGTAGTAGAAGGCAAATCATGTCATATGCGAATGATGATCATGAAAATATTCGTAATACTGAATCCGAGGAGCAACAATTTGTTGGACCGCAATTCCAAGCGGCTGTAGCTGGTGTAATTAAAGATGCTTTGCCAACCATTATTGCCGAGGTTATGAATGCCTCTAGGGGTTATATAAGCAATGATAGTAATGGACAAGATGATCATATCTATAACACCAATGGTAATGGAGATGCTCTTATGAGAACTGAACCTAAGCAAGGTTGTTCTTACAAAGTTTTCAAGGGATGTGAACCTCTAATATTTGACGGAAAAAGAGATACCATGGCTACCTTTCAGTGGATCCATGAGATGGAAGTTGTTATTGAAATTAGTGGATGCACAGCCACACAAGCTGTCATGTATGCCACTCACTCATTTAGGTCTGAGGCATTGTTTTGGTGGGACAATGTTGAACAAGGTAAAGGACATGGATTTGTTACCACTTTGACCTGGAATGAATTAAAGGAGCTCGTGATGGAAAAGTTTTGTCCTGAAGTTGAAAGGGACAAAATTGAAAGAGAATTCTTACAACTAAAGGCTGGGACGATGACACATCGTCAGTACACGACCAAGTTTGATGAGATGGCTCGACTGCTTCCTGAGCATGTAGCACCCGAAGCAAAGCGCGTAAAAAGATACGTGCAAGGATTACCTCCTCATATTCGACAGTTAGTTAAGATGTCTGCCCCCAAAACCTATGAATCTGCAATTGCATTAAGTGCCATTGCATACGAAGAAGAAGGCATAATGACTGAAAACAACCAAAGAAAGAGAAATGATGATGGAAACCAGATGCCAAGAAAGGACAGAAAGATCACACGAAATGAAGGGAACCGTATCAACAAACCATGGAGGAACGATAAAAGTGAGTCTTGGAGAAAGTATCAAGATTCCAAATGTCTTAAATGTCCAATGGGTGATCATTCACGAAAGAAATGCCCAAAAATTAGATGTTTCAATTGTTGGGAGTATGGACATTTCCGAAGTGATTGCAAGAACCCTCCACAAACACAACCTGTGGAGAATCAAAACAACTCCAAGGGCCGAGTGAATGTGTTAAAAGAAGCTGGGGATGAAACTATAGCTGGTACGTTTCTCATTAACAACATATATGCAAGAGTTTTATTTGAAACTGGCACAAATAGAAGTTTCATTTCAACTGTCTTAGTACCTTATTTGAACTTAGTACCACAAACTCTAGATTGTGCATATATTTTAGAAACTGCCAGTGGTGAGCAAGATAAGATAAGTAAGATTTTTAAGGATTGTGTTATTACCCTAGTTAACATTAAATTCTTTGTAAATTTAATGCCGACCATTCTAAGTGAATATAATATCATTCTCTTGATGGATTGGTTGAATAAATATTATGCTCGTCTCGACTGTGAACATAAGACGATGACGGTACGTAAGCCAAATGGGGAAAAGCTACTAGTTCATGGAAGTGATGGAAATCCCAAGACCAATATCATCACAGCAGTGAAGGCAATGAAATGTATTCAGAAAGGATGCATAGCCTTACTTTTGTGCATGATAGATGCTAAAAAGGAAATACAAATCAATGAAATCCCTATGGTGTGCAACTTCCCAGACGTGTTTCCGGAAGATTTACCAGGACTTCCACCTGGTCGTCAGATAGAATTTCATATTGATTTAGTACCTGGTGCTAAACCAATAGCGAAGGCTCCTTATCGTCTAGCCCCTTCGGAGATGAAAGAACTTATGAAGCAAATTGGCGAACTCTTAGAAAAAGGGTTTATTAGACCGAGTTCCTCACCTTGGGGAGCGCTAGTATTGTTCGTCAAAAAGAAAGATGGTTCAATGCGTATGTGCATTGATTATCGAGAATTAAACAAGCTAACTGTCAGGAATAAGTATCATTTACCAAGAATAGATGATTTATTTGATCAACTTCAAGGAGCCAACTACTTTTCAAAAATTTATCTTCGATCAGGTTATCATCAGTTGAAAGTGCGTGAGGAAGACATTCCCAAGACCGCATTCAGGACGCGTTATGGACATTACGAATTTTTGGTTATGTCTTTTGGACTAACCAATGCCCCTACGGCATTTATGGATCTGATGAATAGAGTTTGCAAACCATACTTGAATAAGTTTGTCATTGTCTTTATCGATGACATACTTATTTATTCTAAGAACCAAGATGATCATGCCAGACATTTGAAAATGGTTCTAGAAACCCTTCGACAAGAAACGCTTTATGCAAAATTCTCTAAATGTGACTTCTGGAAAAGAGAAGTTCAATTCCTCGGTCACGTGATAAATGAGATGGGAATACAAGTAGATCTAACCAAGATAGAAGCTATGATGAAATGGGAATCCCCGAAGAATCCTAGTGAGATTAGGAGCTTTTTGGGATTAGCAGGATACTACCGAAGGTTTATTCAAGACTTTTCCAAGATTGCTACCCCTTTAACCTCTTTGACTCGAAAGAATGTAAAGTTTGACTGGGGACCAAAGCAAGAAGAAGCTTTCAACCTTCTAAAACAAAAGCTTAGCAGTGCTCCCATACTTGCATTACCAGATGGTAATGAAGACTTTGCAATATACTGTGATGCCTCATATAATGGTTTAGGTTGTGTGTTGATGCAACGAAATAAGGTTATAGCCTATGCATCACGACAACTAAAAGTTCATGAAAAGAACTATACTACGCACGACCTTGAATTAGGTGCCATAGTGTTTGCCTTAAAGATTTGACGACACTACTTGTATGGTAGTAAGTGTGTAATCTACTCAAACCATAAGAGCTTACAACACATCTTTAATCAAAATATGTTAAACATGAGGCAAAGAAGGTGGATGGAACTTCTCAATTATTACGATTGTGAAATCAAGTACCATCCAGGAAAGGCTAATGTAGTTGCTTATGCTCTCAGTCGGAAAAAAAAAAGTTAAACCAATTAGGGTAAAAGCATTAAAGATAGATGTCAAGCTTGATTGGAAAGACCAAATCAAGAATGCTCAAACTAAAGCGTTGAAAGATGAGAATATTCAGGCTGAAAGAATGATGGGTAACAAAAAATTACTGACTCAAGGAACGGATGGAATCCTACAATTTGGACAGAGAATTTGGATCCCAAAATTTGGGGGTATTCAGGGCAAAGTATTAGATGAAACCCACAAGTCCAAATACACAATGCATCCCGAAGCAAGCAAAATGTATAAAGATATTCGAAATCACTACTGGTGGCCTAATATGAAAAAATCTATAGCCCAATATGTTGAGAAATGCTTAAGATGTCTGCAAGTTAAGATTGAACATCAAAAACCAGCCGGCCAGTTACAACAATTGGAGTTGTTAGTATGGAAATAGGATAGAGTGACGATGGATTTTGTCACGAAACTTCCAAGAACACAAAAAGGATATAATGCTATATGGGTCATGGTTGACAGACTAACCAAGTCAGCATATTTTCTACCCATAAGTGAAAGCTATCTAATAGAAAAACTGGCCAAGATATATATTGATGGAATAGTAAGTAAACATGGAGTGCCTTTATCCATTATCTCTGATAGGGATAGCCGATTTACATCCAGATTCTAGACAAGTTTCCAAAAGGAACTAGGAACCAAAATCAGTTTAGGCACTGTATATCATCCTCAAACTGATGGTCAGAGCGAGCGAACAATTCAAACCTTGGAAGACATGTTGAGTGCTTGCGTGATTGATTTTGGAGGTAGCTGGGAAGATTATTTGCCTTTGATCGAATTTTCTTATAACAACAACTACCATTCCAGCATTAAAGCTGCACCGTTTGAAGCCTTATATGGAAGAAAGTGTAGAACTCCCATTTGTTGGACAGAAATAGGGGATGATCAGTTGACTAAAACCGAAATTATTCTTCAGACAACTGAGAAAATCCAACAAATAAGACAGTAACTAAAGGCTGCTCAAGATAGACAAAAGAGTTATGCTGATAACAGAAGGAGGCCTTTAGAATTTCAAGATGGAGACTATGTAATGCTAATAGTCTCACCATGGAAAGAAGTGATGAGATTTGGTAAATGGGGAAAGTTAAGTCCTAGGTATATTAGACCGTTCAAAATCATCGCAAGAATCGGTACAGTTGCATACAGGCTAGAATTACCAAAAACCTTAAGAGGTATTTTCGATACATTTCATATATCAAACTTAAGAAAATGTTTGGCAGATCCAACACAAGCAGTGTCATTGGAGGACGTGCAAGTTGACGAGAAACTAAACTTCACAGAAAAACCGTTAAAGATTCCCGATTTTCAAGAGCGTAAACTAAGAAAGAAGGTAATTCCACTAGTATTAGTTCAGTGGCAAGATCAGAAAGGGCCCGAGAAGACTTGGGAATTAGCAGAAGAAATGAAAACCAAATATCCTAAATTATTTGAGTAGCCTTAGAATTTCGAGGACAAAATTCTTTTAAGGGGAGGAGAATGTAACATCCCAAGCGTTTGGGTCATATGTAATAGTTGAAATACAAGCAATATAAACTTTATATTTTGTATATTGTTAAACGAGTAACTAATGAGTGAAATGACTATTTTTAAATTTAAAGTTTTAGACGAGTTTTAGTGTCGTAAGAGATCGTTTAAATATGTATAAATATAATAATATATTATATTTAAATGTGCCACGTTTTTAACGAAACTTAGGTGGACTCGTAGAGAAAAATAAGCTCGTCCCAATGACATATTTAAAATTTTATAGACCCTTATATTTTAGAAGTTATAAGAGAAAAACAAGTTAAGCAGCTGAATTAATTATAATAATATAATATTATAATAATATAATATGAAAGTCTGAGAAATCAAATGAAGCGAATTAAAGCAAGCAGGCACCTCAACATGCCTCCCACATCGACCAGAAGAAAAAAAGAGAACCTTCAGAAGCCGTTATAAATAGAAACCTTAAGGTTGAGTTTAGATTATAAGTTTTCTTGGGAACGCTCTATTATAAAGAGAATTACAGGTAATCGATACCCCATTGGGTATTGTTATTAGTCGTTTTTAGAGCTCGGGTAGAAGCGCAAGTAGGGAGACCCTACATCAGATTGCCGTAGATAGTTTTAAGGTATGTTTTCGTTTAAGTTTATGTCAAGTTAATTATTATTTATTTTAGATTATTATTAGTATTAGAAGTGGTTTTAGTATTATTAGTATTATTATTTTTAGGTGTTAGGGTTACTGTTAGGAGTGGCTATTGAGTAGCCTAGCCTTAGTTAGGCATGGACTGATCACTCATGCTTAAATAAGGTAGTGTAAACCAATATCCAATCATTACAATAACTAGTTAGTTGTACCATTACCTAACTTAAGATTACTTAATCTGTATCAGGACCTAGAGATATTAATAGATTGTACTAGGAAAGTTTATCAACTGTTGGACAAATGCTAAACAGATGAGTTTCTCTGAACTGTTTTCTAAAACGGGATGTGATGTTTTGATAACTGGTAATAATTGAAGAATTGACTATCAATAGCATCTGTGACATGTGACAATGCTTGATAGAATGCTTGAGGGCTGCTTGTATGATTCTGCTTTAGCCAGTGGAGTTTGTATACATAGCCTGGTTATGTGAATTTATACTGTGCTTACTCTGTTCCTATCTGTTTGCCATGGTTGTATCTGCTTGATGCAATAGTCAATATTAATATGTTTTGAATTTTGAAGAATACTATGTACATGAACTCACAAGCTTTATGCTGAGTCCCAAATGTTTTTATTTTATGGACACACATCCTAGGTGCCAGGTGATTACAAGAGTAAGAGATTATGGACTAAGCTCATGAGGAAATAAAGGACTAAAGTGTTGCCGAGGATTTGGATATATTCTTTAGTTAAGTTGATGTAATATTAGTATTGTATTAGAAGACAGATGTATAATACGTTATAATTATAATTATAGTTTGACTTCCGCTATGTATTCTCTGATTACTATGTGTTCTGTATATCCGATGCGTAACGCTCCCTAGGGTGTGCCCTGGGAGGCGGGCGTTACATAATGTTTAAGTAAAAGATGTTATTTTTTATTTACTTAAACTAGTTATTTATACATAATTTCAATCATATTTTATATTCAAGTTTATAATTCACAAATTTTCACTACTCCGTATTTAATATTTTATTTATTTAACTTGTGTAATACATGGGGTACTTAGTATCTAGAGTAAATTAAAAAAACCTTTATCTTTATAACTAATTTTATTTTTTAAGATTTATCTTTGCTAATGATATTAGACAACCTTTATATACATGATTTGTTTCATATTTGATCCTTTAGTCTAATGATCATTAGTTTGTATAGTTAAATTAAGTCATATGATTATGACATGATAAGAGATGTGTATAAAACCTACATGCGACATTATCAAAAAACAAATAGACGTATTAAGAATATATGATCAGGAAAAATTGAGACAGACGAGTAACACTTCAAATAATATATATATATATATATATATATATATATATATATATATATATATATATATATATATATATATATATATATACACACACACACTAATCATCACTTTTCTTTTAAACTAGTTTTATAAAAGATTATTGTGTCATATGATTCGTATATCAATGAATAAATATCAGGGTAGTAGTTGGCATCCACCCAACCCCGTCTTCAAGTTACCTTATCTTATGCAAAAATCAGTAGTACCTTGTTGCATCATAATGTTGTATAGTATTGTTCATCCTCATGACTTTAAAAAAGTATATAATAATAAGCTCAATACATTCAACTTGCAACATAATACAGAATTATAACAACACATATTAGTAATTTATAAACTTGTTCATAACAAACTCATTTGTATTGATAGGGTAAACCTTGAAACTGTAACATTCTTTCATGTTTACATTTATAAATTCACATATTGTGTAGCGATAGTGTGAGCTCTTCCTATGCACATGTACATTAAATTAAATATTTGTTTTCATTGACTGTTTTTCATTTTGTAAAATTTAAATTCTTTTATGTTTATAATTATTTTTATTAATTTATGTTTACTTCAATACTAAATACGCAAGTAGATCTAAAAAATAGTTCATAATCTTTTATTTCAAATTAGCTTATGTGTTTGCTAACACCTATATTTTAGCATCTTGATGTTCTATTAGATTTTGAACATACTTAAATGACTTCATTATTTTTACGCAAAATCAATCCACCACAAAGCGCAAAAATTACCTGTTGATTATATTAAACAACAAAACTAAGTTTGGTTAACAATTTAACAAAAGCATCTACATAACTTCACATTACTTGCATTCAAATTTCTATGTATTAAGTTTATTCTTTATTTTTGAATCATATTATACAATAAATTGTTACAGAACTAAGCTTTTGAAAAATTGATGATAAAAACATAAAATATTTGTTTGAGTGTTTACTAGTCAGTCTCAACGTTTCACTGATTCTGTTGTCTTAATGACGCATGAATGTTTTTTTCCACATCTACCATCATATGATAACCAAATTACTTATCTTAACGATGAAAACTAACGACAGTTGGACCAAGAGTAAAAGATGAAACAAATTATATACATAAAGGTTATACAATGTAACTAGTAAAGTTATAGGTTAAGAATTAAAATTAGTTAAATAGATAAAGGTCCTTTTATGTAATTTTCTACTATCTAATTAATACGGAATAATTCAATTCAAGAGATCATAGAGAAATATCTAAGGTGAGAAAATTAAGGGAAAAAGTTATTAGAATATTTACAATCATATTAAAACGTTTTGAAGATTATCCAGTTTTGATTTATGATTAGACTTAAAACCACCTAAATCGTTGTTTGTCGTTTTATTTTTTTGGTCTACATTTGTTTGGTTATCATTTTGTCGATTTGAAGTCGAGTTGTCTGAATCTCAATAACGACAAATTTTAAATTTTGGATTTATAATCCAAAAATCGCAAGTGTCGTAATTTCCAAAATATTGAATCTGATATATATTCATATTTATCACGTCATAAGTTAATTCTAGCATTTCTTTTTGACATAATGCATTAACTTATTAAGACATTATTTATTACAGGATAATCTACACGACTTTTAAATTATATCATCAATTAGTTCTACCAGATAGAGATGGCAAAAAAACCAGTTTAAAACTGAAACTAGCAACCTAAATAGACGTTGTTGCCAAATTGGTTTATTTTCAATCCGACTCGATCCGTAGGTTTGAGATCGGTTCTTAACCTTACTCGGTGAAACTTCCAACTCGGTAAAACCATAACCACACATGTTTCAATCCCAGTCCATAAACCCGCTCATTCCCATCATTTAGATCGGTTTCAACCCAAACCAGTTCTAGAAAAGACTAATTTTGACTCACAAAGCCAATACGAATCGTTTTCCAACCCAGTTTCAACCCCATGCGTACACCTCTACTACCGGATTGGAACACATGTTCTCTCCGAAAGACTAATTAAGACGTTATTTATCTGGCAAATATTAGTTCTCTAATCACATCTACACTTATATAATTTACATAATATATATATATAATGACTGTGATTCATTGTATCTTTGTTGGATATGATGGCCAACAAAGTTCTTTCCAAAACTGGAATGCAACATAAATCATAAAGAAGATTGGGTGCTTTATATCTATTTATTTGATATACATAATTATATAAATAATCTGGGCTTTGCTTTTTCTATTAAATTAAAATCTTTTTAAATTTTATAAAACAGTACCTGGAATCTCATAAAGATTAGCTTGTGAAGTTCCTTTTTATAAGATAGACAATAATTATTAAGACTCATATCATAAGACACCCGAAAAAAAGTGTATATTCACAAGAAGAATCCGTAAGATAATGGCAAAACTCGTAAGATATGTACAACTTTAGAAATGCAAAGTTCCTTTAAAGTTGGCGTGGTGAAGATCCTGAGATCAAGGATTTGACTTTCGAGGTCTGTCTTTTACGGATTAATGTAAATTAATTATGATGTAATTAGATGAAGTAGGATCGTTATGGTAACATCAAATCTTTAAAAAAGAATATGTATAGTTTACAAAATCTAATTTTAAACATTGCTTTAAATCCATGGTAATAGTTCAAATAAAATAATTTGTAATATATAAAATTTATAAGAAAAAATCCAAACCATCAATCTTTTAATCAATCGTTAAGATCAAATTATAGATAAAAAGTTTATTATAAGGGTAATTTAAGATTAGCTATTTTTGTAGACTTTTTTCAAGTTCCCTTACTTTTGTTAAATGTTAATAACTTTAATATACGATATTATTTTTTTATAAAAATTACACATAAAATACGAGCATATTTATCTTTGAAACGATTACGGTATCGTTATGTCAAAATAAAAAATAATTACATTTTTTAGCTCATTTGATTTCTACTAGTTATTGTGTCATTCCTGCATTTCATTGTGTCTTTCCATTTTTTATTGTATTTTTTTAAATAACATTGTGTTTTTTATTGATGAATTCAAAGAAAAATAATGATGAAATAAGACTGTTATATATTTTTACCAAACACAATGATAAAATAACAACTAAAATGATAAAATAACACAAGATATAAGACATAGAACACAATAATTTGTCCCTTTTTTTGCTCGTCATTGTATTATTTTCTGAACACTATTTTGTTTTTGTAAAATAATAAGTTTTGAAAAAGACATTAGTGAAATAAGTACATCATTGTGTAGTTTTAATTGTAAAACACAATGATAAAATAATAATAATTATATATATATATATATACATATATATACATATACATGTATATATATACATATACATATACATATATATAAATATATATATATATATATATATATATATATATATATATATATATATATATATATATATATATATATATATATACTAGTGGGTGAAACCCGCGCGTTGCGGTGGGGGTATAAATAATTTTAGGACTGTGCATTTAGCTAACTATCTGTTATTATACTAACTCATATTTTGTTTTTTATTTGATTAATGTGCGATATTAAACATATCTATATTACAGCAAGATTGAACAAACTTGTAAATAACAAGTTATTTATGCATAATCACTTGTACCAAATGTAATAAAATTGTTCTTAAGTAACTTAAAAATAGATTAAAATTACAATATTATCCAAAAAGTTGTATTATATAGTAGTATAGGTATAGATATTAAGATAACCTTAAATATAATAGTCATAATTTAAATTTAATTAGAAAATAGTGGAGTACAAGTATTTAAAGCTTAAAATGGTATATTAGAAATAAATCTTATGACATTATATATTAAAGCTTGCAACTCTTCATATACCATCTTAAAAGTGATGTAAAATTACATATATAGCCATTGTTTATGTATTATATAGTAGTTAAGATACATATTGCAACTCTTCATATGCCATCTTAAAAATGATGTAAAATTACAAATATAGCCATTGTTTATGTATTATATAGTAGTTAAGATAAGATTGAGATATATATATGAAAACAATGACAAAAATAATACCAAATAATCTAAAATATAAAACATATTGATAAATACATATAACAAATGATGAAAAATATTTAATATTATATATTGACGTTTTTGACATAATAACCTGATGTATTAGACCTAATGATCAAAATATAATTTTTACTCTAACCCTACCATAATTTCACATTTTATCCATTTGTTTACGAGTAATTAATCGCTCGTTACTAAGAATTTCTCCTAAGATCGAAAAAAGAGTTTGACTTCTAGAGAACTTTAAAAGTTAGGAACTTAAGCCATGGGTTATTCTCTCATGTTCAAGGACGTTTGAGCTCATATGAAATGTTAAAGGGAGTGATTAGTTCCCCATAAGTGTTAAGAGGCGTGAAGAGGGTGCTTGTGAGATTTTAGCGGGTGTGAAATGAAAAAAAATGAATGTTTGATAAGGGTCTTTTAACTGTTGATTAAAAAATCTTCGATCACACAACACTAGAAAATATAAATAGTAACTAAAGTTTTATAAACTTTCCACAATAAAATACTCATCTACATATTGCCGAAAAATGTTTCTCATCATTATCATCCGACTCTGATACTGCAAAAGAGATATTCTTCAAAATGGTTGTGTTCACACCCAAGTTTTGACACAGCAACCACACGCCCAATCTTCACAACCTAGTACCTGAAAAGTTGCACTCAACCGTAAATAGCTACGTGCACATACATTGCTAGTTAATGGTTTTTTTATATAACACCCGACTTAATGACTTATAATTATACTATGTAATAGATGTTGTTTTTTAATGCACCCACCATTATTTCTTAGAATAGTTGAAGATGTGGTGAGAGTGAACCCTTGATTCCAACAACAGCATGATGCGAGAGGTCGAATTGGTTTTCCGTCTTACAAAAGTCTACCGCGTTAAACTGTTCGTTTCATCTTAAAAAAAACGTCAAGATCTTCGTTTCATCTTATTATTTATATTTCATGTATGATATTAAATTAAAAAAAGGCAGGGAAAGTGAAGTGAAAGAGGATGAAACCATTTCTTTAGTTTAGTGAGTGAGTGAAGCGGCGTGAAAGAGAGGGGCAGATAACGCAACGTCTATATGAAGTGAAAAGCGCTTTATTATCGTCTACAACTACAATTCCTATTTTGTGGACTAACCGATTCACATCTTTTTATGTTATGTAACCCAATTATCAATCGGTTACACCAGGAAGCCTCTTATGTAAATTGTCATTGTAAATAAACGTTTAAATTTTATAATTTACAGATTTATCACTTGATAGCATGGAGAAAATTTCTAATTTTATACTAAACACATAAGTTAATTATTACCAGCATTATATACATACTCATTTAGTAAGGTCGGTGGGGGTCTCACCGGCCTTGCCACGTGTCACACAACCATTGGGCCACACCTAAATTTTTTCTCTTTTTTTTTTGTTTCTCCGCGTTACTCTTTGTATATATAAGCGCGTTTATGATCTTAAACTAAACGTGTGTTTTGGCTCAGTAGTTAGAGGCTTGTATTTTGTTTGGAGGTCGTGGGTTCGAACCCAACCTTTTAAAAACTTTGTACTATGTCATTTTCACATGCTCAAGTTTTAAAGTTTCGATTTACCCCTGTACAAGCTTAGCTAAAATGTATTTTTGTGTGCATGTCGTCATAATTTCGAGTTTGTCTGGGTTTGGACGTAATCGAAGATTAATCGGATCAAATATAAAACACTTACGTGTCTGTTTTTATATACAACCTTAGTTACAACCATTTATTTTCATACTTTTAGTTGTCTATATTTCTGTATTCAAAGCCGAATTGACTCGGTCAAATATAAAACACCTTTATCCTATTTTTATATATCCTTTCCTTTCAAATTTTCACTTTCACCTCCTAAAACCTTTTAAAAACTATATGAAATGTCACTTAAAGAAAATTTCCTATATATATAATTTTGTATACGTGTAGGTATAAATACAAGTTAATCTACGTTTGGACGTAATGAAAATGACTCAGATATTGATGTAAATTTAGTTTGGAAACAAGTCGAGTCGATTGTAATTTATATTTTATCACGACGCGTATAATACCGCTGTAATGTGCGGTGGATACAAATACTAGTTATAAATCATAAACTCTCTTGTGTTAGACACGTGGTCAATTATATTGTAATCGGAAAATCTAATAAAGATGTTTTTGATATGCATTTAATTTGTAATTTGTAAATAGTAATATTTGTATTTGTTGTGGCAAACACTCACGTGGGTAGTTCCTATTCATTTTAGTCATATTGTCCCCTCACTTTTAAAGGTCTGGAAACATTCCATACTTTTCAAATAATCTAATTATCGTAAAGAAAAAAAGAATACTGTTTGTTTATTCAATAAATTCTAGTAGTTGAAATCCGTACTATTAAGATTTTAATAATACATTGAGGTAGAATAGAATGTACTATTAAAGATATATCAACTTCGTTATTTTCTTATAGTGAGAATTCTTGAACTATAGATATTATTAGAGTAACACTCTGAATGTAAAAGATTTACCATTGCCATAGTCTTTGTGTATTTAGCATATCGATTACCGTTAAATGTAATAAAATAATTGATAGTTGATAGTTAAACTGTGAACCTTAACAAGAAAATAATACTTTAATATGGTTGTTGGTGGTGGACATTTATTTTGGATATGATTATTGATGGTGTGGTGAAAAATTATATTTGAGCATCGATGGTTAAAAGGGTCCTAATATACAAATATCTCACATTATGAATCGACTCATTTTTTGTACGTCTCGTACGGCATCATACGCGGCATATAGGATGAACACTATGAAAACAAGAAAAATTCAGAAGGGCTGCTAGAAAGTTATACGTCCTATATAGCCCTATTTGATCCCCTATATGGCACAACGCATTTATCAAATTTCGACACTGACTACAAGGAAAATTTAGGGGGCTGTCAGAGGGATTATACGTCACGTATAAGACTATATGACCCTTCTATATGACGCGTATGAAACTATACGACCCGTATAAAAATTTTTAAGTGTTGATTTATAATGTTAAGTGTTTCAATATCACACCCTAATTAAATCGGCATCATTCATGAACATTTAATATCTTTTAAACAGTTTTCATTTTACTTTTCGTGAAAAGATTTATGATGGTGTGGTGGAAAATTTTATTTGAAAATGATGGTATCTAAAGTTGAAAAACATGACAAGACCATTCATAAATTAAAGAAATGATTAAAAACATCATGGAAGGGAAAAGAGATGACCTCTTTTCTTTTTGATTCCAAAAGTAATAAAACAAACAAACACAAACGCAAGTATTAGATTGGACTGGATTATATACTTTTAATCATAAAGTTTCATGTTTGTTAACTCCTAAAGATAATATGGATGAAGTTATTCTAATCACATTTTTATGGTAGCCACCAAAACCAAATTAAGTGTATCATTACACCCAACAAGTATGAAATGACAAAGGTTTTTAGTTCTTATCATACATAACGTGACCACTAAATTTAACATGTTAACATAAAAATGGTAAAATAAATGTTGTTCGAACTATTATAATTCGAAGTAACAAAGTTGAGGTTGCACTTTAATTAATATTGTTAGGGATTTTAGCCCCAATTATAAAATAGTGTGTATTACCCAAATAAGGGTAACCATAATATGTTGTCACGTAAATATCACACAGATCACTGAATATGATAAAAAAAGAGAGGGTGCAATGGTCATTGAAGGTTAACAAAAAGTAAAAAGATGGTGTTATATAGTATGATTGGTTAAAAGTTTAAAGAAAAAACATTTAAGTCCATCATCGCATGAGGGTGGTCACGCCAAGCCCCAATCATGCCCTTGGTCACTTGGGGGTGGGGGGTCTCCGTATGATGAGGTGCCACCTCAACCCTGACGCCTCTGGATAACGAGGTACGACATATGTGTAAAATGTTTGAAGTATCCAGAAGATTACAAGAAAAAATGAATACACAAAATGACACCACAAAATACTTATTTATACATAATTTTGTTTTTGGGTGTTAGAAAGTACATACTAAAACAAGTTTTCGATCAAATCAATCTGCTAATGCTCGTTATATTTATGGTTGCAATGAATCCTCATGTGTTTGTGTCTCTAAATTATACACACATAAAAATATAAATGTATGTACTTTATAAGTATTTTTAATTACCCCACACACACAAATAAATAATTAACATATATGATTGAACAATTTAAAAACATATAAATTCTTTTATATTACAATTTTACAATTTGAAAAAAAAAATAAAATTTAATTAAAGTATATGATTGAACAATTTAGTTAACGACAAAATAAAATTTTGAATTAAAAAATATGTAAGTAAAAATTAATATGATTTATTAATGTAGTTGCCTAAAATAATAAGGTTAAAATGATAATTTAATTTAGTTGTTTAAAAGAGTGGAATTATTAATTTAGTTTCCCAACTTTAGATAAAGTGTTAGACGGGAAAAACAGTTAACGAGACACAAGAAAACAACCCATGTTTTCTAATTATTCATTGATTATATAATATAATTATATTTATGTCAAACAATTAACACTTATTACATTAGGGTTTATTGTATGTGCAAACCTCATATAGATGTTGATGATTGTAATGACATTAAGCTATTTTGGGTTAATATCAAACAAATTGAAAGTGTGCATACATATTTATTTTGAGAATATTATGATTTCAAGGATTAAGTAAGCACTAAATCATTGGGTTTGGGGGGCAGCACTCTAGATAGCTGGGTCCAAGGGCGATTGCCCCTAATGGGGTCCAAGGGGCAAAGTCGGTCCCTGGTTGGGGTCGAGCTTTGGTTTCGATAGCAACTTAACAACGGTAATAACTTTCGTTGTACATGTTAACTTTGGTTTTGATTGACAGTGAATAAAAGTTCGATAAAAACTTTATGTTCTATAGAAAGTGAAGTTGGGTAATAACTTAGTTACTCCGAGGTTGGTTTTTAAACTAGTTATAACTACCAAACTACTTAACCATCAATTGAACACATACAATTATTCAGTTAATAATGTAATGTTTTGACCCATATATAAAGGTTTTTATCTATTCATTTGATGTTATCATTCTTATATGTTTTCTAGTATAAAGTTCACCACAATTTAGCCTATTCGTTCTTAAACGATTCTATTTGATTAAAGAATTTGGGTACCACCATGATTGATTCAATCTGATAGTGATAAAACAATTCGAAGGTCTATCCGGAAAACTCCAAACAACAATTTCAACAATAGACACGTATTAAAGACGGGATATAGATCAATTGAAAGAGGACTTTTGGATGATGGAATTGCAACAAGGAATTGTAGAGAAATGCTATTTGATAACAGTTGATGGAGTTGAGTGATTCTAAAGAAACAAATGATCAAAATGAAGTACTATACAAAACGACTGATGACATAAACGAAATAGAACGAGTAGGGAAATTTCAATTGATACGATTAACTTATTCATTGGATTATTACTATAATTTTAATGCAAGAAGAATGGAGTTAGGCCAACGCTTAATTACGAAGAATGGTATATTTGCGTGTTTTAAATGAACCACGTATAAGGGTCTGTATAGAGAGATTGATAGAGACGGATACGAAACCCTAAAGCATAACACTAATGGGCTTGAGAAATGATATGGATGAATAATAAAAGGAACATGATAAACAAGACTAGATTAGAGAGAACCACGATACAAGGTTTTTGCAGAGATGACGAAAGTAGTTCCCAGAGACTAATGTTATAAAATAAGATGACACATTGCGGATTTATTCATAGATTGACACAATACCACCATTGAGCATCGTTAAGGAAAATCATTGTTGAAAAGCCTTCCGGTAATAGCCAATTAATGATTTTCTGACAGATAAGTTAGTACTTTTCCAACTGATTTCTAACGGATAATTACCGATTAATCTCTTACGGAGTATTGACGGAAAACACAAAACCCAAAGAAAAGAATGTAAATATTTAATTTTTGTCGGATAATTTTCCGACAAATTACCATGGGATACCACAAAATCTAAAGAAAAAGCAGAAAATTAATTTTAATTATCTATCGAATAATTACCTGATTTCCAATATAGCCCACAAAATACCAAAAGAAATTGAAAAAAAGTCTTAGAATCCATCGATAAAGTTAATATATGCTTTTTTTAATACTTATTAAAAAACTCATCGCTCACAAGTTAGATATCAAATTACCCACTCTTTTATTTTAGACGGAGTATCACCGACACGAAGGATTTAGAATGAGTGATACTAATTATTTTTGTAGCGACATACATATTATATAATTGTCTCATGTTATGAGTTGAGAAAAAATATATATCAATTATAATGTTATAAAACACAAATAAATTCTATTTTAATTTCTTTTCAACTCAAAATTCCTTTGATTTTGTTATCACTACTATCAGATTTTCAGTCACAAATAGATCACGAAGAACTTCGTATGTAATTTGTTTTGTCACTTGGAGTCATTTTGCAGTCACATTTGTGTGGAAGATCATCTAACCGTTTTGCGATTGTCACATTTGCGACAGATTTGCAACCAAATTTTCTGCGACGGATTTGCGACCTTTCGCCAAATTTGCCTTGCAAATATATAATTTTCTGCCGTTAGTAAAAAAAAGAAGAAAAAATTTCTGGTAGTGATTGCAAAATTCATAACATGCATACACAATTTTAGTTTCACTTCCACACTTATTTAATTGGATTGTGTGTATTTTATCGCTTTACTTGTAACTTACTTTATTATAGTTGTTATCGTGAATTCAATTTCCATCATGATTTGTTGTGTTCCATATGAACATGCATTAAAGTAGAATAAACAAGATCTAAACATCATCGATTTTGGATTATGAATATTTTATTCCTTTAAAGATGATTAGTGTCCCCTAATCAAATGACTATACACAATACTATGTAAAAGTGATTGATGGAAAGGGGAAGCTTTTAGCCCATCGTTTCATATCTCCACGGTAGGTCCCGACTGGATCAAACATCTTCCTGACCATTAAATAGTCTAACCAACATCCAAAGCTATGGTGAACCGCGTAATCCGGATAATAATACGTGTGTTAATGAAGATGTGATTGAGTGTTTGAAATATTATTTTTGTTGTAGTTACGCTAAGATTGCTTTCTGATCGTAGTTTTAGTATGTTGCCTCGGTTTTAAATAAGATATATGGGACTTAATTTTAAAAGATTTAATAGATAATAACCTACTTTTTATGACATGAATAGGTCGGGAGTTGAATTATTCAATCTGAACTCTATTCGTTTAACCCATTTATCTAAATGTGTTAAAAAGGGTTGACAAGCAGTAATCAAAAAAAGATGAGATTGTGTGTTTGAAATATTATTTTTGTCATATGTATGCTGAGATTGCTTTCTGAAGTTTATATAGATGATCCAACAGCTTTATATAAGACAGATTTTTTAAACGATTTAAAAGATAACGATTTCATTTTATAACATCAACAATGGGTGTCAATAAGTTAGAGGTTGATTATTCGGCTTGAACGTTTAACCCATTTTTCTAAATGTGTTAAACAGGTTGACAAGTAGTAATCAAGGAGTGAATGTGTGCATTGAGTTGGTTTGGTTATAAAAATACAAGTTAATTAAACGGATCCGAAACAGGTCAGCATGCTGACATGCTTAATTAAAAAGTCCATCTTTTTAAATACGGGTTAAATAAATTAACCCAAACATGACATGTTTTCTTAACGTGGTTAATCTGATAATCTTAAAATAGAATTATTTTTATGTTGTGCTTTTAAGTCTTGACCAAAAAGTCCACATTTAGCATAAACCCAATCAAAAGTGGTATTCTTATACATAGACTATAACTTGCTTTTATAATGAGACGTGTAGAAGTCTTGGATCTGAAATTTGTTTTAGAGAGGACAGATGGTACTTATCCTCATGAACATAAGCAAGCAACATACATATGTGGATTTATATCAGGGATTGTCGGAGATGTGGTGTAAAAGTTTTTATATAAAAAAATACTACAACACTACTATATTCAAATTTAAAAAAAAATAAATGTTTGTTTTTATGCTGTAATTTTTTTTTTAAAATGTAAACGTGTGATAATGTTATATTTTTAAAAATCACGGAGGAAGTTGGGTTGAACATCAACAATTATAATCACATTATTAGCATGCGTATAAACAATAATTAAGATAGTCAAATTCATAAAAGACAATTTATTACCTAAAACTCTTAAAAGTTAGTGTAAAAAAAATTATGCTTTTTAAATGTATTATACAATATAGAATAAATATATACACACATACTAAAAAACAATTTTAGATATTTAATTTTTTTATTAGTGTCTGATTATAAAATTTTGTACTTTTGACGTAAAAATACATAGATTATGTACATAAGCATTAGACTACATTGGTCATATGTTCTAATTTTGTACACCCACACATTTGTAGATTATATTATCTACATACTTATAGGTTAGATGCATAAATGAACAAATAAACTTTCTTTTAATTTCAAGAAAGAGAACAAGAAACAATAACAATAACATCTATGCACTTTTCTTTAGATTTATTTTTTTAATTTGATTTTGTTCTACATATTCTCACGATACCTAGCGTTCTTAATTTCTACTGCCTGATAAACGCACACAAAACCGTAAATAATAAACACTAATCTAAAACACTCATTTACAAAGACATTTCATCCAACAATAATGCATCCCTATTAAAAAAAACTAGATTCAAAAGAGTAAAAACATGTTTGTCTATGATCTACACACCTTTTAATTTATCCACTTTGTGTTTGATTGGTGAATTGGATGTTGGGACAGCAGAGAGACCAGACCATGCAATGTGGGGGACAATTGATGCACTTGTTACAAAGATGAAAAGGAAAATGGATAATGGAACAGCAGTAGGTTTGTCTTTGGTCCTCCAAAAGAGTCAATTGTCTAGTACATTTGGTCGTGCAAATAGGTCAGTCACAAATAAATATGTATGGGTCCATATGTGCTTACTTTTTTTTATCATCTGTCTTGACTCTAACTAGTGCTTTGCTTCATCACTGTGTCAGAAAATATTATAAAGGGAAAATGAATGTATGTGTGTCATGATGATATGATCTATATGTAGATTATACATTCATCTAATAAATGGGAAATCCCAGTTAAGAAAGGTACTTTTTTCATGCTAAATCTACTTGCAAGTGTTGATTATAACTTTTAGTGATTGGATTTAATATGGTGACTAGGGATGTCAATCGTGTACGTTTGGTAAGTTGATGTGTTTCAGTTACGCATATTGAATTCTGGAACCCTAATCCAACTCGTATACTTACTCGTTTCGTGTCATGTCGGACTTGTTTAAAATCGCGTTGCATGTGTTTAGGTGGTGTTTCAAGTCGACCGGCATTATGATCATTTATTTATATGATTAATACAAAGTGCCTTATTAAACAATTTAACTGCATTGGCTCAAATGAAACATTATTGTAATTGTGTTCTTATTTATGGTGACAACATCATAAATAATAAGAAATTGAAAATGGTCGGAAGGGAAAAAGAGTAACCCTAGTTTACGAAATGTTTAAAATTTAAATGACTTTTATATATTTTATTAGTTCTGAAAAAATTATGTCATAAAATCAATAACTTTATCATCTTTAATTTGAAACAATATCTATAACTTTTAAAGAAGTGACAATTTTTAAATCTATTGCTTTTTTGCAATTCTAACAACACGTCTAAATTTATTATACTTGTGAGGCTAAGCCAATTACACCAGTACATCTGTATTACAATATCACGCACTCACGTTCAAACCATTTACAACGGTATGATTTATAGTACAACGACGCATCTAAGCTGTAGAAATCTTAGGCACAAACGATTTGTGAGTATGAAGTGCATCCAAATTACAACTGTGCATCCAATAACCACAATTTTAGTAATGCGTATTCCCTCACCTTAAATACATGTGCTACATCTGGTAGCCAAAGCCTATCGCTGGATCGAATACCCGAGACTTAGAACAACGATTTCCGCGAGATACAGTGGCAACACTCGAGGACTCCGTCGGGCACTTCCGGTTGACTGCTGGATCATGTGGCTATCATCATCCAATATCATTTGTACATTTCACAATTTTCTACTTAGTTAAGCACCACCGTGTTTATATTTATTATATATGTGTGTTTGTATACATATAAAATGAAAGGTTCACCTATCGGTTTGAAGTACTAGTTTGACTTTGTAATTTGGACGAGTGGTGTTGAAATAGAATACGTGGGACGTAGAGGTGAATGTAAAAAAAAAAAAAAGAAGAAGAAGGGAATAGTGTGTCATGTCTCCCAACAATTGACCCTTCCATTTCATTCATCCATCCACTTTTAACATAGTTAATAATTTCTTGTACAAATATCTACTTTTGTTCTATGGTCTATCTAGTTTAAGAGTATGAATTTGAAGGAATGAGGTTTGATATTCCTATGTAAATTACCGTTTGCATTCTTGATATTTTTTTTATTTTAACCGTTTGTGTCTTTGTTGTTTTAAAATTGTCACCTGCCCCCTAACGTTTTATGTTATTTTTATTTGAGTCTTTGTCGTTTTATTTTTATCTCCATTTGAGTCCATATGACTAACACTGTTAGTTTTTCTGTTAAAATTATTATTGAAAAGACTAAAGTACCCTTAAAATTAATTAAAAACAAGAAAAAAAATATTGTTGGACCTATCCATCCATCTTCTTCTTCACCACCAACACTCTCATACTATCTCTCTCATACATACACATACACTATCTCTCTCTAGCACTCACATTCTCTCTCTATAAACTATCAAACCAACATCTTATCTCAACTTAATTCTAAATCCTTAAGAAATTGTTGCTTTCAGCCTACTTAAATTCATCTTTTATGACCTAAATCTCTAAGATTGGCATATCAACCATGACCTATCAGAGGAGAAAGAATACAAATCAACAGCCCCCATTACCGCCACCACGACAACCCCTATCACCACCACAACTGCCACCCGTCGCCACCACAATAGCCCCCATCACCACCACAACAACCCCCATCACCACCTAATTCCACTCGGGAAAACCAAATTGAACACCCCTCATCACAGCCCCTATCCCCATCACCACAGCTGCCAATCACCCACACAACAGCCCCCATCACCACCACCACCACGACCACCACCACAACCACCCAGCACCACCACAATAGCCCATATCAGCATGACCATAGCCCTAAAATGTTCACCGTTCACAACATCTTCTTAGTCGCCTATAGCCTGGCTGCTCCTCCGTTGGAATCTCGCTGCCGGCGTCCTCCACCCATCCTGCGGTAAGTCATACTCGTGGAAAGTGATCAATCATTGCTGTTGTTAGTTGGCTTAGGGAGGTTAATATCCTCAATTTCTTCCTGAAACGATGGATTTGTGGCATATGTTATGGATTTGGGGGAATCGAATAGGGGCCAATTAAGGCTTGAGTTAGGGTTGCAGAGCGACGGTGGTGGTGGATGGTCACATGGCGAGCGACGGTGGTAGTGATTTGGCGGTGCCGGTGACGGTGGTGGTCGCGGTTAACTACCGGGAGAGAGAGAGGAGAGAGAGAATGGTGGGTGGAGGTGGGGGTTTTTTATTCTATTAAAGATGATAGGTGGTTTAATATTTACTAAGGGTATTTTTGTCATTTTACAAAAAAAGTTAACGGAAATTGTAACGTTGTTAGCGTTTTATATTGAAATGGATACAAAAGTAAAACGTTATGGGGCAAATCGAGACTTTATAACTGCAGGGATACAAGTGGTTAAAATAGAAAAACTTTAGGGATGCAAATGATAATTTACTTTAATATGTCACTCTTCCCGGTCATTTAAGAGCATTGCATTTTCACATTACAAAATTACTAAAATATAGCAGGTTCTACAACTACAAATCTACAATGTGTGTGAACAAAAGCTACTATGTGGATTAGAGAAAACAAAAGAAAATTGCAAAAATAGTCTATGTGGTTTGATCATTTGTAATTTTGATCCCCGAACTTTAAAATTTGCAAATTTAGTCCAAACATTGAGAGTTTGTTGCAAATTTAGTCCCTACCCGTTAGTGTCCGTTAGTTTTTAACGATCTGGGGGCAAAATCTGCAATATGATCAAACCGTAGGGATTAATTGTGTAATTTTCTCTAAAATTAAAAAAAAATTAAAAAATGAAATGAAAATTTAATAAAATTAAAATCAAATATAAGAAATTAAAATAAATGTCAATAATTTTTAAAAAAATAAAAAAAGGCTAAGAAAACAAATCAAATTTAAAACTAAATAAAAGTAAAAATAAAAACGCATTTGAAATAGAACAAGAGAAAACGAGAAGTATTGAAAAAGAAGTATGCGATTAAAGTAAAAAAATTAAAAAAAATAAAAAATAAAAATAAAATCGAATAAACATATATAAAATTCAAAATAAATATTGAAAAAATCATATTAAAGTTAAAAATAAATAAACAAAACTGTTCATTTGGGTTTTTATTTTTTTGGATTTTATACTTTCACAAGGTTTTGGATTATTCGATTTAAACATGACATATGAACTTCATCAACTATAATAATAAAAAAATAAAAAATTAAGCATACTTCTCATTTTCTCCTTTTCTATTTTCATATATCGTTTATTTTTTTACTTTTAGAGTTAATTACATAAAAGGTTTTTATGTTTAGGTCTGTTTTCATTTTTGGTCCATAGGTTTGAAAAATTATAAGATTGGTCCAAACGTTTGATAACCTAACACAAATGGTCCTTGATATGGATGGTCGTTATTTTTTCCGTTAAGTGACTGTAAAATGATAAAAATACACTTAACAAATTAAGAAACAAACTAATTAAAAGGAGTTAATTATAAGATGGGACTCATCCACCAGTTCTTCTTCAATCCTCACCCGCTCTTAGCTTGACTAGTCCACCACCACCACCACCTGCTGCCAGCACCTACCACCATCATCACCAGTCCGTCACCACCAAAAGTTCATACCACCAACCACCAACGATTGCTTTCATCAATGAATCTCTAATTTCTCCAAAAAACTTACTCCATGGTTGGTTTCTCACACCTTTGAACCTAACTCATTAACTGTGGAATAAAAAGCTTTTGATATGAAAAGAAACAAAATAATTAACAGTGAATCATAGGTTGAATTTTCATGGGCTGTTGAAAGAATTAGTTAGTTAATGGGTGTGTTGAAAGAATTAATTAATTAATGTGGTGTGAGGTAATGATGAGATGTTGGAAATGATTTGGTGTTGGAGGCAGGTGGGATGCGGCATCGTTGCAACGCAACACCACAGGCAGACGGAGAAGATGTTGCTCCTCCTCTACTACCTCGCATGACTAAGGTAAAAGTTTCTGGTGAATGTGACGGTGACGGTGGTTATCAAGTGGTGGTTGGTGGTGACGGTGGACGTTTGTTGAACAGGTTTGTGGGTGTTGTGCATGGTGGCTGGTGGGTGTGGTGCATGGTGGTGGTGGTTGTTGTCTGAAAGACCAGTGGCGGTCAGTTCAGGGAAATTGAGATTGAAGGTTTTGTTTTGTTTGAATTTTTTAAACAGGGGTATAATTGTCATTTTTAAAAAGTTTGCAAAAAAAAATAACAACCATTCATGACGAGGACCATCTGTGTTACATTTTTTCAAACGTTTGGACCTACCTTGTAAGCACATGAATCTTTCATCTAATTAACTCTTACTTTTATTTATTTTATAAATTTGATTTGATTTTTTAACCTTTATACTATTTTTTAACGATTATTCAATTTCTCTATTAACATTTATCTGAATTTTTATTTTAAATTTTTATTAGATTTTTTTTTTTAATTTTTTGAGAAAATTGCACAATTAGTTCCTATGGTTTGACCATATTGTAGATTTAGTCCCTAGATCGTTAAAAACGAACGGATACTAACGGTGGGGACTAGATATGCAACAAACTTCTAAATTTTTGGACTAAATTTACAATTTTTATAATTTAGGAACAAACTTGTAATATGATCAAACCACAATAACTATTTTTGCAATTTTCTCGCCAAACAATTATGAAAATATGTGATTGTTTACAACTTATTTTTACTGTTACAAAAAATTTAAAATTTAACAGGTTATATAAATCACTACATTTGTCATATAGCATGCTATTAACAAATTTAATAAAAATATATGAATTTAATTTTTTGTTCTTATATAATTGTAAATGGACATGTAGTATTCGACTCAAGAGCAGTTGCTATAGGATATGGTTTGAATAATTAAATAAGTTGGAATATGCCAAACATATCATCTTGAAATACATTTATAAATAGAAAAGAATATACTTTTATATATTCTTTCAATGTATATACTTCATTTCATTTTATAATTCTATGTAACATTTTATGTTTTTGTTATTATATATAAAATAATTATCTCAAACTAGATCATCCTTTGCATGTTATTTAAACGATGGCACCTTTAATGTATACACATTCAATGATAGAAAACAATTAGGTTTACATACATACAAGAGAAAAATATTTAAAATAAACTTATTTACAATTTTGAGGGGTCAAACAAATACATCTACAGGCAAAATTAACGTGCATGAGTTAATGGTAGTGAAATCAGAATTTTTTTTCTATATTTCGATTTTTGAATTCTAAAAACTAATATATCATAATTTTCAGGTTTGTCAATAGTCATAAAATAAAATGACGTCGTCAATACATAATAAACACAATAAAAGTACATTAATGTCATTAAAATATAAGTAAATATCTTTTATAATTTTTCCAATGACTTTTCATGTTTTAAAATTAAGTCATCACAAATGGAAACTTTTACAAAGAACTATTTTATAATATAACAAATGCAAACATCACTATATATCATCCATCTAGTCACGCAAATCCAAAGAACTATGCGTTTATCTATGGCTTTTTTAAATAATAAATAGGTATTAGAAAATGAAAATTGACAAGGGTTTTGGGTTTTCTAATTCTACTATCTTACAATCTATACAACTAACACAACAATATTTATCAAATTTTTATATAACTTATTAATTACTTTTAAAAATTATAAAAAAAATTATTGAAATTAAAGCCAATGGGCAAAGGGGGTCATAGTTGTTTTTTTATTTAAAAAATAATAGTGTCAATCATAAAAAAAAAAAATTGCGTCATTCGAAATTCATGTATTATACATTCTACTTAAAACCAAAAAACAACCGATGTCTATTGATCTTATTTTGTTCAAGGTGGTTCTGCCCCAACAAGTAACGAAAACTATGAAGTTTAGAAAAAGGAGCCACTTATATATTGAATAAGTGTAATGGCAAGTTAATTTTGAGCTACTAACATTAGAATGCCAATGAATGAATTTTTTTAGCATACCTCTCTTACCTTCTCTTTTCTAATGTGTTGCCACTAAAGTGGAAGGTTTGAACCCAATACGTGTTGTTTACCACATGCGCTCTCGCAATCTTAGCGATCCTTTGTTTTGTGATTTACTTGGAACCTAGTTGTATTTAAGCACAACTTAAAGGGTGGAAATTAGAGGAAATCATAACCTATCAATTATGGCAAGCTCTAATTGACCCTCTATTGAACATTAATTCCCTCAAGTAATTGGCAAATTCCTATGAAATTATAATATATGATATTTATTTTTTTGTTAGTTTTACATTTATAATGATATTAATCTTTAAACATATGACCTTAAAGATTCTAAGCTCAAAACATAACTTCTATGTCATTGCATCAGAAGACCAATTGTTGTAACAATAGTAAATAGACATGTAGATTTGAAGGTTTAATGATTAAATAAAGGTGAAATATGATAAACACACCATCTTCAAAGACACTAAAATATAATTATTCTTTTATTATTGTAATTTATATAATTCACTTTGTTTTTATCATATGTCCCATTCTTACACATTTTTAGTTATATGTAAATAATTATGTCAAACTATGTTTAACTTTTACTTTGAGTTCAAAACAATAAAGAAAAAAAAAACTTTCTATATCAGAAAAAAAATGTATGTGTTTAAATAATGAGTGGAAATACGAAATTACAGATTTAAAATCAATTATTTTATGGGTGTTTGAAAGATAATATATAAGAGTCAGAATTGTATAAACAAAAAGAAAAGATAGAATGATGATATTATAAATCCTACGTACACTATGTTCACAAGTCTTTTATAAAAAAAGAAGTGAAAGAAAGAAAAAAGAAGTTGTAAAAGATTTTTGTCTTACCGAGGTTTATAATGGAAGGAAGTGCGAAAAATCGAAGACTTTTAATAGTCTTTCTTTATAACTTTTCCTTCAAAGTAAACGGATAGTAACATAAACAAATATCTTTCCTCTTAAGTTTCTCTGTTGTCTTTACTTTTTCTTCAAATTCGTTTGTTTTGAGAGTAAAGATGAAATATTACTAAAAATCATCTTTTCTATTTTTTCCATTTCATTCCATTAAAAAACTCATGAATACAAATGTTTTTTAGTTTTTTTTCTACTTACTTCCAGTACTCTTTTTACAAAAGACTTGGCAACATTAACTCCATATCTCTTCGCTTCTTTCATTTTTTAAGCTCGAAAACACAACGGTAGCGAAAACTAAAAGAAGTTGTAAGTATTTTGAATATGTATAAATATAAGAAATGGATTGAATTCAAAAACTGAATGATCATTATTTGCATGAATATCAGTTTATTAATATAATTGTAAATGGATTTTTGAAATATTCAAAAATGATAAATGTTAAATAGTAATTTAAGTAAATATATTTATATATCTTTATGAAATAAATATCGATTTAACTACATTCATTTACTTAATACAACATATGATTATTGTTATAAGGGTTAATTTCATATTTACCCTTCTAAAGTTCAATTATATCATATATACCCAAAAAACGTCGACTTCTTCTCCAACATCGATCATCCATGGCCGACTCTTCAACCTGCAATTGATCACCTGCCGGCTCTTCAACCTGCAATCGATCATCCATGGCCGACTCTTCAACCTGCAATCGATCACCTGATCAATCAAGGTATGTAATTCGCAGGTGCTTAGGGTGAGCGATCGGGGCTTAGGGTAGTTCCGATTCCGACCACCATATTGGGGCTTAGGGTAGTTTCGATGGGGCTGTTGAATAAGGCGTAATGATTCCGATATCAGAAGCACGAACTTCACTTTGAATGAGTCTATTTGCATGGGCTATGGCAATATCAGCTTCACCTTCATTTAATGTGCTTTCTTCTTCATCCTTTTTTTCCTCCATGTCACAACCACAAATCAAATAATATTACTGATATGAAAATAATAAATTTACAGAATTGTGGGTCTTTAATTACATCATATGATAGCTATTGAAAACGATTAATATGCATACCCTGCTATGTCTATAAGAAGAAGAGTAACTTCACTGTTATGTCCCTCTTTTGATGGTGCAATTTTAATGGGTTCTTGATGTTGTAATTGTATTTTTTATTGTAAAGATGCAGAAGCTTTCTTGTAATTGTATTTCTTGATGTTGTAATGGGTTCAATCTCTGTAATCATTGATGCACTTTCTTGATGTTATAACTTCATTGTATATATTGTTGTTTATATGCATTTTCTTGAGAATTATTTGCCTACTAAATTGTTGTTTATATGCACTTCTTGAAAATTATTTGCCTACTAAATTGTTGTTTATATGCACTTCTTGAGAATTATTTGCCTACTAATTGACTAGAGTTTATTATTTGCTTCTCATACTTCTTAATTAATTTCAGATTATATAATATGGATATTGTAGAAAGTGCATCATCTAAGTATAAGTTGAAACTGAAATATGGAGGTTACTTTAGAAAAGTTAAGAACTCGTCTAGAAAACGCTACTGTTTTGGATATCAAAAATGTGTTTGCATCGACACGTCCACATACATGATTGAAGATTTAATTGAAGAGGTTAAGAATCGTTATCCGTCAAATAGGGGTTTAGTTTTCTCAATGTGGTTTGTTGACAAGAGTGTCTTAGAACGCCCTTTCGTTCAGATTGTAACTATGGATGATTTTAAGTTGATGCTTATTATGTACGAGCTAGAGAAAGATGTAACTATTTACGTGACGAGGGCTGATGATAATGACACCAACTCGATAGTACAAAGGTATAAATTTGAAGTTTTTTTACGACAATATTTCTTTCTTATACCTAAGTTCATGTCATTAGTTTGTCTCGTACAACTATCAGTTTGAAGTGGTTGATGAAGTTGTGCATGAATCTGTTCACGAACCTGTTCACGAACCCAATGAGGATGAAGATTCGGAGTATTGTTGTCACATCCTGGCGGAAGTGTGAAATGCTTGATGCGACTTATAGGATAAGAACGCATTGATTACAGAAAACACAAATATCAACAAGTGTTTTAACATAACATGACTACATATTTATAATATATTTTGGGTTACATACAAAAATTTACATAAACAAAACTTGTCAATATAATGACTTTTATATTTCTATTGTAACCCTATTACATGTTAACAGTAACTACTACATAATAACAGTAACTGATTCTAATCTTCAATAATAGTGGATATGCGCGTCCACTGTTATGTTGAGATCATACATATTCACGGTTACGTTCATACGTACTTTCCCAATAGCCTCGTACCAACCATCATACACATCAAAGGCAAGTAGAATACTATTAGTCATTTTGATTTCCTGAAAAAGCATACTTAAAACTGTCAACATAATGTTGGTGAAAACATAGGTCTAATGACTCACAAAATACATATATTGATGCAACATAAATAAGAATGCAACAAAACCTACTTATATGCCAGGTGATTCATAACTGTCACAAATACAAATCACAAAATCAGATAATCTAGTATCACAACACTCATCCTGTTGGTGTAGGAAATATTTCCTAAGTAGCGCTACCTACATTATCCGACGGTTTCTCATTCGAATTAATGGTTGCAACTTACGGCATAATGACAGTATATCTCAAAAATCTTATTTAAAATTTGCATCAACCCAAAAACAATATACTTTTTCCCCCAAAAATATGGATGTGAAAATAGGGCTATGAACTCACCTTATTTCCAGCAAAATCCTATAAAAAATTAATTTATAGTTAGAAATAAATAAATTTATTTCTTTAAAATTTTTATCACTTTAAATTATAACAATTAAGCTATAATTTGAGTAATCAGTCAAAAATTCATCACAATATACCCAAGATCAGATCTAACTTCCAGTATATTACCCAAATAATAAATAATTCTAAAAAATCATTTTTCAAGAAATTTAACAATATTCTCATGACATAGAAGAATGAGCTACGGACTTCTAAAAATTATGAAATTTTTACAGAATGTCATAAATATTATATAAAGACTCTAATAAATGTTTCATAATTTTTCATACTTTTGAACTATTTATTTTAATTTTCTTCATATTATATTTTCAAAAATACATAACTTAATTATTTTAACGAATTAAATCATGAAATTTATTCTGAAATTCTAACATAATATAGGGATTCATATAAAATGTTTCCAGATTTTTATCACTTTTAAATATTTTATTAAGCATTTTCCTTTATTTTTAAGGAATAAATCATATAAATTCATATATCAAGTATTAAATACCCAAATTTTCCAGATTATTATTTTTAGAAATTTCTGATAAATTTATTATTTTTATTCCCACAATCACAGTCATTTAGTATTTTAACTTATTTTACTTTAATTTTTCAAGAGATTTCTTTATTTTTAATTTCAAAATTTCAATTATCATGAGTCTCCACAATTTTCTTCAGTCTTAATACTCTTCATTACAGAAGTTGATAAAAATCAAGAGATTTTGGGATTTGTTTGATGTTCATGTACATCAACTAGTTTCATATGTATGTGTTATACATATGTGTAACACATGTATAATCCATTGTTTTTAACATGGTTAATAAGAATCAAACACCTTGTAAATGGAAGAAAGAAAAGCTTAGAATGATTGAAGATAGCTTCCAACTTCTTAGGTTTCAAGGTGTTCTTGTTCTTGAGAAACGACTTCCAAGCAATTGATGTTTACAACTTGACATCTTTGATGAGGTAAAACCGAGAGCTTCAAGGTGTGTGTGGCGGATGATGTGTGTGTTAAATTGAGAGGATTTGAAGTAAGTATGACAGTGTGTAGGAAGAAGATTAATAACTTCAAATTACCGAATGATATAGGAGAAGTGGCGGGGGTTGTTTGCACATGGATTACCCGCATGAGTGACACATACTTTCTTAGTAATCATGCTACTTAGATGAGGTGTCATTGCAAGAGATAGGCTTAGTGTCCATGGTTATGATGAGTTTTGAAGAATCGTCCGAGGGTGTACGCCACCTTTTGGAAGTATTAATAAGGCTTACACATATTTTAACAAAATAGTGACACCTAACCCTTATAGTAATGAAGTCTAGGTGATGAAGTGTCCATGGTGAAGCTTTGTATGTCGGCCAAAAGTTTCAAAGGAACTAGTGAATGTGGTGGCAGTTATACATATGGTTTAGCTAGGAGTTTGACAACAATTCCTTAGTAATGATTGTCATTAGATGAGATGTCAAAATATAGGTCAAGCTTAGTGATTTTGGCAATGATGATGGGCGGACCGAAGGACTATACCACCTTTCACTTGAAATGATGATGGTTTATGTGGCATGTTAATAGGGTGCTAAGTGTCCTAAACATGGTGACTAATCAAGGATCGGCTTAATGATAACATATTGGTGATTATATTTGATTAATTTTTGGTGTTTTAGTTTAATGATGTGGCTGAAGGTATCTTTAAATGTGATGTTGTCTAGTTTAAATGTTTTAAAGTGTATTATTTGTTTTCTCTTAAATGTTATCTTATATTGTGTTTGGTGTTCATGTTGTTGATTTAGAAGATCAATATTAATGTGGTGTTATGAATATTATGGTAGCTCTTAGTGAACTTATATCACAAAACATAATTTTGGCATATGTAACTAAACACATAATCACATTATGTAGTTTATAAACATCTTTATCAAATATAGTTGCATATTAATATAAAAGTCATACAACAAGATATCACTTATGTACTCATATTAATATATAATCATAAGGCTAAACAAATAAATTTTTGAAATATGCAAGTAGTATGAGATTCTAATTTCTAATCTAACCTTAATTCTCAAGGTCGTCACATTCTCCCCCTGTAATAAAAATTTCGTCCCGAAATTCATCTGTTGTCAGATTCCGATGACATTGGATTTTTATCCTTATAACTGTCCTTTTCATTCAGTTTAACCTCAAATAAATATGGATATTTTCTTTTAATTTCATCCTCCCGTTCCCACGTAATTTCAGGTCCTCGTTTTGAATTCCATTTGACCTTTTACTATTGGGATCTTACTTCTCTTTAATCTTTTCACTTCTCTATCCATGGTTGCTACTGGTTCTTTCACAAGGTGAAGTTTCTCATCTATTTTGACTTCCCTTGTTGGTATCTTTAATGTCTCATCATTCAGACATTTCTTCAAGTTGGATACATGGAAGGTGTTATGTATTCCACTTAATTCCTGAGGTAAGTCTAACTTATATGCTACAGGGCCAATCCTATCAATTATCTCAAAAGGTCCAACATACCTAGGGTTTAACTTATTTCTTTTCCTAAATTGAATAATTCCTTTTGAAGGTGACACTTTCAAATACACTTTGTCCCTGATTTGAAATTTTAACGACTTTCTTCTTTTATCAGCATAACTTTTCTGTCTGTCACGTGCTGCCTTCAATCTGTCTTTAATTTCGAAGATTTTATCCGAGGTTTCTTGTATAAGTTCTGGGCCCGTAAGTTGTCTATCTCCTACTTCATTCCAACACAAAGGTGATCTACATTTTCTTCCATATAGAGCTTCAAATGGAGCTGCCCCTATACTAGCATGATAGCTATTGTTATATGAAAATTCTATTAAAGGTAAATGTGTATCCCAATTACCACCAAAATCTAATGTACATGCTCGTAACATATCCTCTAATGTTTGAATGGTTTTCTCACTCTGTCTATCTGTTTGTGGATGATATGCTATACTCATGTTTATTTTAGTTCCTAATGCCTTCTGCAAAGTCTGCCAAAATCTTGAAGTAAATCGATTATCTCCGTCTGATATAAATGAAATTGGTATTCCATGTCTAGACACGATTTCTCTTATATAAATCTTAGCCAATTTCTCTATTTTAAAATCTTCTCTGATTGGTAAGAAATGAGATAATTTAGTCAGTCTATCGACTATAACCCAAATAGTATCGTATCCACTTGAGGTTCTAGGTAGTTTGGTAACAAAATCCATAGTAATCTGGTCCTATTTCCATTCAGGGATTTCTGGTTGTTGTAGTTGTCCAGAGGGTTTCTGATACTCAGCTTTAACCCTTGAACAAATATCACATCTTTCTATGAACTTTGCTACTGATTCCTTCATGCCTGGCCACAAATATTGGTTTGTTAGGTCCTTGTACATCTTATTGTTTCCTGGATGTACTGAATATCTTGACCTGTGTGCTTTACTTAGAATATTTTCTCTAAGTATATTGTCGTCAGGAATCCAAATTCTTCTCTTAAATCTCAAGGTTCCATCTGACATAACTTTTTTTTGTTCATTGCTTTTCAACTCATCTTTTTGTTGAGCATCACGGATTTGACTCATTAGTTCTGAATGTAACTCCATTCTCATAGCACGAATTCATAATGGCTTGGTTCTTTCCTTCCTACTCAAGGCATCTGCCACTACATTTGCTTTACGTGGGTGATATCTGATTTCACAATCGTAATCACTTAGTAATTCTACCCATCTTCTCTGCCTCATATTCAACATCTTTTGATCGAATATATGTTACAAACTCTTTTGATCCGTATAAATTATACATTCAGTTCTGTACAGATAATGTCTCCAAATCTTAAGTGCAAATACTACTGCTCCTAGTTCTAAATCGTGAGTAGTATAATTTCTTTCACTCCCTCTGAGTTGTCGAGATGCGTATGCAATTACTTTATTTCGTTGCATCAAAACACATCCGTATCCTTGGTGTGATGTGTCACAATATATCACCAAATCATCAGTGCCTTCTGGTAAAGCTAATATAGGTGCACTGCATAATTTATGTTTCAAAGTTTCAAATGCAGTGTTTTGATTTTCTCCCCAGTCAATTCTGTCAAAGGTTGGGCTATTCGAGAAAAATTTTCTATAAATCTCCTATAATAACCGGCTAACCCTAGAAATTGACGTATCTCAGTTGGTGTCTTTGGAGCTTCCCATTTCTTAACTGCATCAATCTTTGCTGGATCGACCTGAATTCCAATTTCTGTTTGATTGATTTCGTATCAACTATGTCAGCCAGAAATGCTAAGCACTTCTTTTTCAAATACTTCTGAGCCTTCATACAAGAAATCATTCTAATGAGGCCTCTCGGTTTTCGCCGTGTAAAACAAGAATTCTGTTGTCTTTAGCTAAAGGTATTTTTATCATTTGTTTTCCACAAATGATTTCTGCCTGATTCCTACTTAACCAATCCATACCTACTACAATATCAAAACCCCCTAATTCAACAAGAATCAAATCTATGCTAAAGCAATGATCCTCTAAGTATAGAATACAATTAGGAATAATTTCATCAGCTGCTATCATGTTTCCATCAGCTAATTCTATTGTATAATTATTTTTCAATTTCTCTGTTGCTAACCCAAGTAGGGGTTTGAATTGTTTTGAAACAAAACTTCGGGTTGCTCTCGTATCAAATAATACAGTTGCGTATTGATTATTAATAAGGAACGTACCCGTCACCACTTCTGGTTCTTGTCTTGCTTCTTCAGCTTGAAGTACAAATGATCGACCATGTGCATTATTGAATTTAGTGGAAGCTTTTCCTCTCAGTTCTGGGCATCTATTGCGTAGATGGTCTTCATTTCCGCATTGGTAACATACTGACTTGGGATTTATGGGTCCCTTGCATTCTCTGGAGGTATGCCCCTTCTTTTTGCAATTATAACAAATTACCGGCATACATCTCCCAACATGATGCCTTTTACAGGTGTTGCACCAAGGTTGGCTTTCTGTTCGTGGTCCTTTTTCCTGCATGATGCCCATATAATTTCTTTCTGGGTTTCTGTTGATCTTCTTGTTTTAGTTTCCCCCAAATTCCTTTCTGTGCTGTTGTTCCATTTTCTTTTCTCTCCTGCCTTGATTGAAGTTAATGATCCATTCCTAATCATCAAATCTGTCAAGCTTCCTACTAAAGCTACAGCATCCTGAAAAATCTTTGGCATTGCTGATTTCACCATTCCTCTTATCTGTGGTACTAGACCCCAGATATATCTTCCTATCCTTTTTGTTTCCGGAGTTACTAAATGTGGCACTAATCTAGAAAATTCATTGTATTTCTCAGTATATTCCTGAATAGCAGCACCCTTCATTTCTAGTGCTAGAAGTTCTACTTCTATCCTTTCTAATTCATTATAGGGACAATATTTTTCTATCATTAGTTTTCTAAATTCATCCCAACTTAATTCATTCATAACATTTCTTCCTTTTGTTTGAATTTCCATTTTCTTCCATGACTGTGCTTCTCCTTTAAGTGAATGCGAAGCAAACCTGGTTTTGTAATTATTAGCACACTCACTGATGTCTAAGACGGACTCCATTTCTTCTAACCAGCGTAAGGCTTGTACTGCTCCGCCTCTTCCATCGAAGTCTTTGGGTTTACAAAACATAAAAATCTTATATGAACATCCCTTTTTAATTCCTTCCATAATTTCTTCGTGGTTTTCTATTTCATTCGTAGGTTCAGGGTTATTACCTTCATTTGTCATTCTTTCAACAGTTAAGTTTTGTTGAAGTAGAGCTACTAGAGTTGGTATTGCAGCTTCCAATTGTTGGTTACTATTCGGGAAATTCTTTCGTCTTCATTTGTAGCATTGCTCCTTGGCGATGCTTCTTCTACCAACCTGGTTCTCGGTCTTCCTACACGTGTGGTTTTTCGTACGGGTTGTGTCTCTCTTCTTGGCGGCATTCTTCACTACACATTATTTATATTAATATCATATAATTACATCATATTATTAGATATTTATAGACGAGATACTTAATTATATTCTTATTTCTATAATCCAAAACAGTCATACATATAACATAGAGTTCTTATTTTTCTATTTTTCCCAATCCAGCTCCGTATTTTAGTGAGGACGCCTTCGCTTCCTTTCTTCATTTCCTTGACATCATCCTGAAGAATCTGAATTTCTTGCTGTATTCTTCTAACCTTCTTAAGAATTTGTCTGTTAGTCTTTCTTTGGCATTCCTCTAACCTTTGTCTCTTAATTCCTTTTTCTTCAACTTTGGAATTACTATGTTGGATTGTATCAAGAGTTGGAAAAAGAGTTGCTGAATTCTCATTTTCTTGTTTCATGATTTTCTTTGTTGAAAATCTCTTACCATACCGTACACTTTTTCTTGGTGTCATGATGGTATAACCTCCCATATGTACTGGTGCACGTCAAACATAAAACTTGGTTACAGTGTTGGTTCGAGTCTCAGGTTGAGGTGTTTCTACTCTGTTCTGTGGCTCTATCTCAGGTGTTATTTCTTTGATATGATCCGATGGATCGGTTTTACTAGGGTAGTTATCAGAATTATCAGAATTCATACTGCAAAAATTCTTAAAATTTAACTTATGTGAATGATATAAAATTTCATAAAAATTCACGTATGAATTATACACGTCTTAATATAATCACATAATCATATAGAGAAAACATCATCACATAAATGACTTATTATCATATGAGGTTATGGTTATAGTCTAGGCATTTTATTAATAATACCTAATTCTCTATAACCAATGGCTCTGATACCAAGCTGTCACATCCCGGCGGAAGCGTGAAATGCTTGATGTGACTAATTGGATAAGAACGCATTGATTACAGAAAACACAAATATCAACAAGTGTTTTAACATAACATGACTATCATATTTATAATATATTTTGGGGTACATACAGAAATTTACATAAACAAAACTTGTCAATATAATGACTTTTACATTTCTATTGTAACCCTATTACATGTTAACAATAACTACTACATAATAACAGTAACTGATTCTAATCTTCAATAATAGTAGATATGCACGTCCACTGTTATGCTGAGATCATACATATTCACAGTTACTTTCATACATACTTTCCCAATAGCCTCGTACCAACCATCATACACATCAAAGGCAAGTAGAATACTGTTAGTCATTTTGATTTCCTGAAAAAGCATACTTAAAACTGTCAACATAATGTTAGTAAGAACATAGGTTTAATGACTAACAAAATACATATATTGATGCAATATAAATAAGAATACAACCAAACCTACTTATATGCCAGGTGATTCATAACTGTCACAAATACAAATCACAAAATCAGATAATCTAGTATCACAACACTCATCCTGTTGGTGTAGGAAATATTTCCTAAGTAGCGCTACCTACATTATCCGACGGTTTCTCATTCGAATTAATGGTTGCAACTTACGGCATAATGACAGTATATCTCAAAAATCTTATTTAAAATTTGCATCAACCCAAAAACAATATACTTTTTCCCCCAAAAATATGGATGTGAAAATAGGGCTATGAACTCACCTTATTTCCAGCAAAATCCTATAAAAAATTAATTTATAGTTAGAAATAAATAAATTTATTTCTTTAAAATTTTTATCACTTTAAATTATAACAATTAAGCTATAATTTGAGTAATCAGTCAAAAATTCATCACAATATACCCAAGATCATATCTAACTTCCAGTATATTACCCAAATAATAAATAATTCTAAAAAATCATTTTTCAAGAAATTTAACAATATTCTCATGACATAGAAGAATGAGCTACGGACTTCTAAAAATTATGAAATTTTTACAGAATGTCATAAATATTATATAAAGACTCTAATAAATGTTTCATAATTTTTCATACTTTTGAACTATTTATTTTGATTTTCTTCATATTATATTTTAAAAATACATAACTTAATTATTTTAAAGAATTAAATCATGAAATTTATTCTGAAATTCTAACATAATATAGGGATTCATATAAAATGTTTCCAGATTTTTATCACCTTTAAATATTTTATTAAGCATTTTTCCTTTATTTTTAAGGAATAAATCATATAAATTCATATATCAAGTATTAGATTCCCAAAATTTTCAGATTATTATTTTTAGAAATTTCAGATAAATTTATTATTTTTATTCCTACAATCACAGTCATTTAGTATTTTAACTTATTTTGCTTTAATTTTTCAAGAGAATTTCAATTATCATGAGTCTCCACAATTTTCTTCAGTCTTAATACTCTTCATTACAGAAGTTGATAAAAATCAAGAGATTTTGGGATTTGTTTGATGTTCATGTACATCAACTAGTTTCATATGTATGTGTTATACATGTGTAACACATGTATAATCCATTGTTTTTAACATGGTTAATAAGAATCAAACACCTTGTAAATAGATGAAAGAAAAGCTTAGAATGATTGAAGATAGCTTCCAACTTCTTAGGTTCCAAGGTGTTCTTGTTCTTGAGAAACGACATCCAAGCAATTGATGTTTACAACTTGATATCTTTGATGAGGTAAAACCGAGAGCTTCAAGGTGTGTGTAGCGGATGATGTGTATGTTAAATTGAGAGGATTTGAAGTAAGTATGACAGTGTGTAGGAAGAAGATTAATAACTTCAAATTACCGAATGATATAGGAGAAGTGGCGGGGGTTGTTTGCACATGGATTACCCGCATGAGTGACACATACTTTCTTAGTAATCATGCTACTTAGATGAGGTGTCATTGCAAGAGATAGGCTTAGTGTCCATGGTTATGATGAGTTTTGAAGAATCGTCCGAGGGTGTACGCCACCTTTCGGAAGTATTAATAAGGCTTACACATATTTTAACAAAATAGTGACACCTAACCCTTATAGTAATGAAGTCTAGGTGATGAAGTGTCCATGGTGAAGCTTTGTATGTCGGCCAAAAGTTTCAAAGGAACTAGTGAATGTGGTGGCGGTTATACACATGGTTTAGCTAGGAGTTTGACAACAATTCCTTAGTAATGATTGTCATTAGATAAGATGACAAAATATAGGTCAAGCTTAGTGTTTTTGACAATGATGATGGGATGATTGAAGGCATAGGACTATGCCACCTTTCACTTGAAATGATGATGGTTTATGTGGCATGTTAATAGGGTGCTAAGTGTCCTAAACATGGTGACTAATCAAGGATCGGCTTAATGATAACATATTGGTGATTATATTTGATTAAGTTTTGGTGTTTTAGTTTAATGATGTGGCTGAAGGTATCTTTAAATGTGATGTTGTTTAGTTTAAATGTTTTAAAGTGTATCATATGTTTTCTTTTAAATGTTATCTTATATTGTGTTTGGTGTTCATGTTGTTGATTTAGAAGATCAATATTAATGTGGTGTTGTGAATATTATGGTAGCTCTTAATGAACTTATATCACTAAACATAATTTTGGCATATGTACCTAAACACATAATCATATTATGTAGTTTATAAACATCTTTATCAAATATAGTTACATATTGCAGGACCGTTAAAGGGTACTTAAGCTTGCACTTAATTAACACACTTAGGAGGATCTTAAGATCACTTAACAATTCAAATAAGGAACTGTGAACCTTTTTTGAAGATACAAGATAAACACAAGTAAAACAAGAACAAGAGCACAAGATAAAGTTTTCAAGAAAGTTGTATATTGCTTCTCTAGTTCTATTACAAGTATTGTACAAGTATATTTTAAATACAAGAACCGAAGACTACTTATACTACATCCTACAACCGCCAATATGCAAAAAGACAGTTGGAAGTGACTAATCTAGACAACAAGATCAGCCTAAAGTCAAAAGGCAGATTGCCTTTTGACTAGTGACTATGACAAGCCATAGCTCACTGACTTTCCTATTACAAAAAGCCAAGAAGGAACAAAAACAAATCTTGCAGGCAAAGACCTTATCTAATTTATCATAAAGTATGAAAGTTTCACCAACTAGTGATAGCAGGTGAACTATCAGAGCATGCAACGGAAAGTAGGTTGCTTTATGATAAAGTTGATGGAAAATGTATATTTTCTGTCTCTTCAGAGGAAAATCAGTCTTGTTTTTAAACAGCTTCGGAAGACTTTGTCTTGAGAGCTTCGAAAGACTTCATCTTTTACCTTCGGAAGAGTTGAGTCTTTGGCTTTGGAAGACTTTACACTTAGAATATTTTCCAAGTTTAGTGTAAAGCTTCCGCAGCAGTTTCTTCTGAACTTTGGCTTCGGAAGATTTTACACTTAACATTTTTCTTGAGTGTGTAAAACTTCCATAGCTAGTTCACCTTTGTTCCGAAGTGCATGTTGGAAGACTTGGTTGTTTTTGGTATCTTTTGGTTGCATCAGCCTCTTAACTTCAGAGGTTCCTACACATATTAATATAAAAGTCATACAATAAGATATCACTTATGTACTCATATTAATATATAATCATAAGGCTAAACAAAGAAAATTTTGAAATATGCAAGTAGTATGAGATTTTAATTTCTAATCTAACTTAATTCTCAGGGTCGTCACAATTGTCTAAGTGATGAAAGTTATCATAGCAAGTTCAGTACCGATGATGAATTTGAATATATAAGTGATGAAAATTTTCTTGAAGGGGAAACTCATTCACAAACTAAGAAAACTCCAACTATGAATAAAAATTCAATATTTTCAAATGTGGTCGAGTTTAGAATAGCCTTGAGCCATTATGCAATTATAAATGAATTTGAGTACATTGTAGAGAAAAATGACCCAACAAGATTCACAGCAAAATGTACAAGCAAGGAGTGCAAATAGAGAATTCATGCTTCCTTAATGCATGATTCGGTTACATTCCAAGTAAGATTTGGTTACATTCCAAATGAGTTTGCTACTTTTTAATTGTTAACTAATTAAGTGTACTGTTATATAAAATTGTGCAGGTTAAGGCATTCGTAGGTACTCATTCTTGCACACGGAGTAATAAGGGTGGTAATACGCTTGCAAGTCAAGGGTGGGTTGCTAGTGTGGTAATCGACAGGCTAAAATCTGATGGAGATGTATCTGTTTCGGTTTTCAAGAAGTGGATTATGAAAACCTACAATGTGGATGTTCCATATCTTCGGGTGTTTAGAAGTAAAGAGCAAGCATACAATGAAATCTATGGAAAATAGGAAGACTTATTCATGAAGATGAATGATTTTAAGGAGGAATTACTTAATAGAAACCCGAGAAGTGTTGTTGACATTGACTTTGAGGTAAAGAACAAAAAGAAACATTTTTTTACGTTTTTTTATCTCATTTGCAGCTTGCTCAAGAGGGGTTCTTAATGGATGTCGTCCTTACATTGCTCTTGATGGATGTCATCTAAAAGGGAAGTTCCATGGGGTTCTCGTTGCAGCAACCGGTGTTGACGGAAATAATTCCATTTTTCCGGTAGCTTACGGTGTACTTGAATCCGAGAACAAAAATTCATGGTCATGGTTTCTTGAATTGCTTAAAAAAGAAATAGGTACACCTAATGGACTTGTAATATCTTCGGACATGCAAAAAGGTCTAGAAGTAGCAATATCATAGGTTTATCCTAATGTTAAACATAGAGAATGTGTTCGACACTTATACAGTGACTTCAAGAAACATTTCCATGGAGTGTTCTTTAGTTACAATTTATGGCAAGCTGCTAGAGCCTACCGTGTAACTACGTATGAGAGATTATTGGATGAGATTGCTAATGTACGTGAAGATGCATTGACGTATATTAATGAAAATCATAAAAAGATATGGAGTCGTAGCAGGTTTGGAACAACGTCCAAATGTGACTACATTACTAACAATATCTCAGAAGCATTTAACTCTTGGATAGGTGAATTACGTTATCAACCTATACTTGATCTTCTTGATTCCATTAGAGAAAAGATAATGGCACGGTTTGATAAAAAACGAATGATTCTGAAAACGTGGAAGCGAACAATAGTACCTAATGCCAAGCGTTATCTCAACAAAATCTCTAAGGTAAATGTTTATTCTTTATAGTTTAATACATGTATGTTTATCGTTTTGTTAAAGATAATCTTTGATCTGGTGCCATGTTATATGTAGAACTTGGGTGAATATGAGATTTCAAGAAGTGGAGAATATCGAGCTGAAGTGAAATACAAGGGAAGACGTTGGGAGGTATTGCTTGATGAACAACAATGCACTTGTCGGGTTTGAAAAGTTAAAGGTCTTCCATGTTACCCTGCTGCCTCTTTTATTGCTTTCACAAGGGATAACTGGGATCGGTATGTTGATCCGTATTTTACTATTGAAAAATATAAATCAACTTACGATTCAGAAATTGCTCCAATGTCGGCGAAGGATGAGTGGGTTCGCATCAACACAGATGAGAAGATATACCCACCTACTATCAAACGTCCATCCGGGAGACCAAGAAAAAATAGGATAAAATCACATGATGAGTCCAAAAAAAGACATAAATGTTCGCGTTATGATGAGTATGGACATCATGCAAAGACATACAAGAATTTCGCATCTCAAGCTCCTAATGACGATCAAACATCAATCGATAAAAAGGGACATGGAAAGAGAGTAAAAGGTCATGAAGATTGATGATTTCATTTATAATAGTTTTTGGCTACTTTTTAGAATTATTTTTTATGTCTCATTTATAATGGTTTTTTTGCTACTATTAAATGTGATTTTTCGTATTTTTTGTTCTATAATAGCAAAAATGTCTTGAGTTTTTATTGTTAAAAATGGATTACAAAATAAAGTTTATTTAAACAAAAGTTAAAAAAAGTTTTGGTTAAAAATGGTTAAAAAAAGTTTAGTGAATAGTGGGTTAAAAAAGAAAGTATTGTAACAAATGGGTTAAAAAAGAAAGTTTATTTTATATATGGGCATATATGAAAAATAGAGATTTATAAAAAATAAGGATAAAATAGTCATTTCTTAATAAAATTTTAATGAATTGGGCATATATGATATTTTATATGATATATTAATTTTTACAAGGATATATATGATATTTTAAAACTTTATAAAGGTATATATGAAATTGACCCTTGTTATAAATAAGTACTAGGATGATTCAACCTCTCTTGTTGCACGAATGTTCAAAGTAGTAGTTAACATGATTTCGATCGCTAATCACGGGTAATGCATACATTGAATCCTATTAGGAGCCATTATCATAAGCTTCAATCACAAACATGATTGCCACGCCAAGACAACGAAATTATTTTCCCGGATTCATCACAGCCATCCTATTAGGAGCCATTATCATAAGCTTCAATCACAACTGTACCATATCAAACATAAATACAAATCTAAGAAGCCAAAGTTCATCAGCTGTACAATAATAGTCACCATCATCTATTCAACATCCCAAACTCAACTTAATAAAGCATAAACAAACATAAACCCAGAAACACAAGGTTTGATCAAATTGATCAGTGGAGGCTCGGATCTCTACCATGGCTGCAACATACGTTACCACACCAATTGAAAGAGCTACATCATAGCCGAAGTCATAGATTAATAGTAGAGAAGAAACTAAAGGTGAGCCGACAGCAGTAAGCCTCAGGTGATACCAACGGCTGCCAGATTCCAAAGAAGGCCACCACGCTTCCTTCGGCAACCAAAGAAACGCAGTCGAGATAATCGACCGGCGGAGGATGACATCTGAAAGAGGGAATGGCCGGAAACACTTGTTAAACATGCAATCGATTGCACCTCCATGACCGCCTACCTAACACCGACCACCATGGTTACCTGCTAAATCAGGGAATGCAAGAACCCCCCCTGAAAATGACAGCCACCACTGGAACCCTAGAACCAAAGTTGAAGAGAGCCCAACGGCCTGGCGGTTAGAACCCAGGCGGAGAACTGTCAGTAGCCGCATGAATGCTAACATCTTAAAACCTCGGAGTCAAGTCGGAAAAGAGGTCAAACCAACACAATGTCGCCGCAACCGGCTACCGTGAGCATCAACGCGACTCGCGCCATGTCCGCCTTTCCCTCTCCGCCGTGTGAGGCCGGAAATAGAAGACCGACGGTGACTGACGGTAACCCCCACCAGAGCTCCACCCCTCATAAACTCAGTTTCTCTCTCTCTACAAAACACAAAGACACCAATGCTATAAACACAGTTTGGGAGAAAACTGTAAAACCTAAAAAACAGTGGCCAAAACATAAAACCCCACATGCAAACAATTTCTTCACGTTGGTTTTTAAATATTTAGGAAAATTATTTGTGTTAAAACGTTTTAAACATAAATAGATACTATAAACATTTGAATAAACAGTTATTAATTATTAAATAATTACATAAAAATTTTTGAATAAGGTAAGGTTTTCAATATTTAAATCTGATTTGAAAACTCAAACTTCTATTCAATTCTCGAAAATCACCGTTTTTAAATTCAATTCGAATTTTCAAGTTCTAAGTCAATTTGAAGTTTTATTATTGAATTTTAATCGAATTTCGAGTTTGTGATTTTTGATTCAAAATTGAAATTAGAAGTTTATATATATTAAGATTATGTATATGATAAATTAAGAAACAAAATTTTAAAGATCATTCGCATGAATTTGAAAAATATTATTAGATTAGTTAGTTTTTTACAAGATACGAACCGAATAAATCCAAATTCGATTCAAATTCAAACTTTTTTCTAGATCCGAATTGAATTCACATTCTGTTTGAATATTTCGAATTTGATTAGATTAGAATTCGACTTTAACGTTTCAAATTTGAATAGTGTTTCAATATTTTAAAAATCGACTTATTAAATTTGATTAACCCAAATTCGATTTGATTCGATGAACACCCCTGAAATAAATAAAGTAGTTTAAAACCAAACGACATACTAATCACACAAATCAACCTTTAATCAATTAACCAGACTAATCACAAATTAACTTATCTTTCGGTTTTACCTCCAAGAAAGCCGTTTGGTATTTGTGTACAGCCAGAAATTAAGCTCGTGTAATGCAACGCGTTTGCAAATTTTTTTATACGGTGTGGTGACATTAATACAATTAAATACATATACGAAACATATTGAGTTGTGGTGACTCGGTTCTGAAATTCAAAACAAAGATAAAAAAAAAAACAGTAATATTACGGTATCTTTCCCTTGCTCTAACGAACCAGCTAAAACTTTGTTTTCGTTATAGGTTCTATTATTTTCTAACTCCTTGGTATCTCATACCTTGACCCAATGTTTTTTGTCGGTATCAGTTTCATTCTTTATGATTCTAATATGTTATCATCAGTCAATGTAATTTACAATACCGTAGAAATACATTATTTTAAATATAACTTTGTTTTTAACAAAATTAATATCAATGTGTAATTAAAAAAAAGTAAACATATACACAAATAGTTGTTTCTAAACAAAGTTAACGATCGAAAGCTTTTGAATCCAAATCAAATAAGTAAAATATTTAATGGGTTTAAAGCGTAATTATATATACTATAAAGGGTAAAGTTAGAACCTTAAAGTTTTTGTGGTAACAATTAAATTTTATAAATCTAATGGGGTTAAAGTGAGAAATTTAGAGATTGGTTAGAGGCCAAGGCTTGTACGCGTATGTTAAAACAGAATGCTAAAAGAAAAAAAAAGTTAAAAAATGTTTAAAAAAATCAAAAGAAAATTTAACTATAATGCAAAATATTAAGTGGGAAATTTTATAAACAATAAGAAAGAAAATTTTTAGATTTTAAAAAACTAAAACAAATTTAAAAAAAATATGTTAAAAGAAAAAATAGAAAAAGAAACATAATAAGATCGCAGGATGTTAAAAACAAAATAATAATAATAACCAAAGATGCATAATGTACTTGTACTCGTAGCTCAATGACTTGTACGAGTATAACAGCACTTTCTACACTTAGCGCCGACGTTAGTAGTTGTGGTTATATAAGTATAACGATGTCACCTTCAATGTACACGCATACAATGATAAAAACAATAAATTAAGTTACATAGAAGAGAAAAATATTTAAAATTTAAAGGGGTTGTAACAAAGGGTCAAACACATCATAAGTTATTTATTTAAAACCGAAGTTAGCGTACATGAGTAAGAAAAACTATAATGCTTAGAAAATAGAGACACCTCTAACTTAAATAAGTATGATGGCAAGGGTTAATGTCAAACTAAGAACATTAATATGTCAAGTAATGTTTTTTTTTTTCTCTTCTATCTTCTTTTCCATTTTTTTTTTTTTTTAAGTTGCTGCTCTCAAATCTTAGTTAATAGGTGCAAATTGATAGGTGATATTTAAAAAAAAAATACTATTTTAAAATAAAAATAAAATCTTACTTGGCCATCCATCTCTTACTCCTGTAGTCTTGCTTTTTGTAATAGATCTTTTCTCTTTTGTTCTCCCTCATATCATACCTAGCAGCAAAGCCTCTTATTGGCCTTTGTCTCTGGCCACGTTTGTTTACTTACTCTCTTGTAGAGTTGCACAAAACGGGTTTGGGCCGGACCCGGGCCCGGGTACAAACTGGGTTTGGGCCCAACCGGGTTTTTTGTACCCGGGTATTGGTGAACCCGGGTACGAACCCGGGTCGGGTTCAGCGAGATACAAACCCTACCCGGTATACCCGGGTAGGGTCGGGTCGGGTTCGGTTCGGGTATGAAACCCGGGTTCAACCGGGTTTTTGCCTTTTTTTTTTTTTTTCTTTTTTTCTTTTCTTGTGTGTGTGTCGAACACCGGGTCGTATGTTTTTTTTCCTTATATTTTCTTTCCTTTTTTTTCTTTTTATTTTTCTTTTCCTAACCGGATTCACTTGAATGACAAAAATTTAAACAACTTAATATATAAATATATACAAATCTTGAGCAGAAAATGTTACACTTATAATATACAAATATTAAATACTTTTTATATAAAACATTTGAATGACAAAGAAATTTAAAAAGAACATGAAAGACATATAATATTAAAACAACTTAAAAATAACAATATCGTCTAATTTTATCTACTACGAGATGCTTGATCAAATGCTAATTCTTCATCGGATATGCCAGAAGATACTTCGTCTTCTACCTCTTCATCATGTACTTTAGCTTCGAGTGTAATCTCGTCTTCGAGGCTTGTTTGGTCTTGTATACGATCCGTTGCGTCTAAGTGATCCTTTAAACAAATGCACATCTCCACTGCTTTCGGAGTTAGTCTTGTTCTTCGTAATGATATTACCCTGCCACTAAGAGAAAAAGCATATTCCGAAGCTACCGTAGAAGCTTGGACGCTTAGTAAATCACGAGCCATAGCAGAAAGAATCGGAAATTGAGATTCTTTTCCTTTCCACCAAGCCAAAATATCGAATGAACGATAATCTTCGGTAGTCATAGTGGAAATAAAATCCGTTCCACTATATCTACCGAGCTCACTTGTTGGGGTGTTACCCCTTTGACGTTTAGCCGTCACATCCCGAACAACATTCAACATAGTCAAAACAGGGTCTTTAAACGAGGTACTAGCACTTGAGGTTGATCCGCTTGGCATGGTTATGTTTACGTTAGGCCCATATCTATTTAAATAAAAATTATAAATTGTTTTTAAACTATGATTAAAATTTTCTTTTGCCTCGTTTGAAAAATCAGGGTTTTCGTCATGCATATCCAAATTGTCATTTATCTCATCTATCAAACATTCAACCCCCGCAACATTTAGAAACGGATTTAAAGCGGCGGCACACGTAAAAACGGGTGGTAAGTCCTTAAAATATTTTTTAAACTTTTCTTTCATTGGTTCTATCATTTGATTAAACATATTATTTTTATTTTGAAAATTTTTAAAATTCAAAGACATAAAATATAGTTCTTGAAGCACCGAATAACTAGTGGAATAATAAACTCCCGATAATTTTGTTGTTGAGTTTTTAAAAACCTCAAGAAACTCGGATAGACGTTGAAGATTCTCCCAACCGGCATCCGGAAATGGGTCGGCTTCACCATTATCCGAAAGACTATTATGAAAAGCTTTCAAAGTGCCCTTTTGTTTTAAAGCACATTCAAACATGTGACAAGTCAAATTCCACCGAGTAGGTACATCCCAATTAGGACCTAAAAATCTAGAGTGCGTATCCTTACAAAGTTGTTTATAATCTTCATATCTTCTTCTACTTTTTTTAAAAACGTCATGTAACATAAATCGAAAAGATGTAATAAAGTTATTAACATATTGCCCGGATAGTCCGTCTTGCACTACTAAATTAATAATATGTGCAACACAACGAGTATGGAAAAAATCACCGTTTGCAATCGGAAGATATTTTAATTTTAATTTTTCAACCGCGGTTGTGTTGTTAGAGGGGTTATCAAATGCAATTGAAAAAAGTTTATTTTCTAATTTAAAAGTACTTATTACATTATATAAAAAATAAACAAAAATTCTCCGGTGTGTGGATGTGGAAAAAGATCAAATGCAATCGTACGTTTTATCAATTGCCATGAATTGGGATCCACCCAATAAGCGGTGACGCAAAGGTACGATTCGGGTAAACCGTGTGGAGCCGACCAAACGTCACTAGTTAAGTTTACACCGGTATTTAAATTTTCAAATAATACAATTAAATCATTTTTTGCTTGTTTCCATAATTTTAAACAATAACGTCTAAGTGTAGTACGACTTACGTGAGTGTAACGAGGTTGAAGCGTCTCTCGAATTAAGTTGGTCAACCGAGGATTGTCGAAGTGACTAAAAGGCAAAGCTTCTTGAATCACGAACTTCGTCATTCGATCTCGAACCGTATTAACATCGTAATTAAAGATTCCACCGTCTCCACCCAATTGTGTTTGTTGCGAATCCGGATTACTTTTCACGACTTACAAAACTTCTTGCTAATGTGTTTGTTTAAAGTCGTGTTAGAATCTTTAGCAAGCAAAGCTCCACAAAACTTGCAACGAGCCTTTACAGACCCATCACTCAACTCAACCATATCCCAATTGCACCAAACATCCATGTTACGATTGTGTGCAAGAACACGAACGACGGTTAGAGCGTTGGACGAACCTTGACCAACGGAAGATTGTGAGTGAGCCATATCAAGATTGAAGAGAGTGAAAGTGTAAAACGAGAGAGTGAACGTGTAAAACGAGAGTAAGCGAGAGTATTTTTTGCTTTTTTTGAGTATATTTTTGCGTTTGAGACTTGGGTACTAAACCATATCAACCCACACCTATTTATACTAACTTATAGGGCAAAAGTGACCAAAAAAACGGTCACAAATCGAAGGTAACGACTATATAGCCGTTAAAAAACGGCCACTTTTTTTTTAAAAAAAAAAAAAAACGGTCGAAACCGGGTCCAACTCGGGTTCAACCGGTTCCGGGTCGGGTCGGGTTCTAAGAAATTCTAGAAAATCATACCCGGTTCCAACCTTTTTTCGGGTCCAACCCGGGTATGCATATACTGGGTCGTACCCGTACCCGGTTCCGGGTCGGGTCCGAACCCGGTTTTTATGCCCAAGTCTACTCTCTTGTATAAAGTTTCGGCATGTCTTTAGGAAAATATCTTCATTTGTTTCACATTTAAGGTTTTGTTTGTTAGTATCATCAATCTTCTTTTTTATCCCAAATACATGAACAAGTCTTCTTGAAATGGGATATCAACCATTCATTTTGAGTTTGACAATTCAGGCCATACTCACCCACTAATATCATCAAAGAGGAAACTCATCATTATGTGAAAATTCCTTTAAGTAAGGTTTAAATCTAAGACCTAATAAATCGCAAGCCCAAATCATCATTTCATACCATTGGACAAGAAGACCTTTGGTAGTATCATCAATCTTTTACTTATAGATTGTGATAAATGTAATACACAATATTTTAAGGAGGTTTCACTACTAACTCACAAAAAATATGCTTGGAAAAACATTTAATAAACATAAGAATCGATCAGGCCACTTGAATTGTAGTCTAATGATAAGAGATAAAACCTCTTTAAAGTAAGCCATGATTCTAATCTAACCGGAAGTACTTTATGATTTAGTTTAGGATTATAGTTTCGGTTTAAAACAAATAAAAAAAAGAATCGATTGGCATTTGTAGTTGTTGTTATTGACCTCCATCAGTAAGTATACATTGGCTAATCATTATTAATAGCCATCAACCCAATTTTGACTTGTGATAACCAAATCCCTTTGTTATACAATATCTTATTCGAGTATAATACATATATTGAATCAACCTTCCAGTTCTTAAGAGTTGTTATCAATCCAAGTGTAATCTGACAAATTATTTGTAATTTGTTATTAATCATATATTAAGTTATTGGAGCATGATATATTGCCTAGAAGTTAAAATGAAGTGAAAAGGAAATTAAAATATTAATTTGAGATGAAAGAACTTGAATTTTAAATTTAACTAAAATAGATAAGAAACCAACAATGTATAATAAACTAAAATAATAATAATAATAATAATAATAATAATAATAATAATAATAATAATAATAGTATAATAATAGTAATAATAATAGTAATAATAATAGTAATAATAATAGTAATAATAATAATAATAATAATAATAATAATAATAATAATAATAATAATAGTAATAATAATAATAGTAATAATAATAATAGTAATAATAATAATAGTAATAATAATAATAATAATAATAATAATAATAATAATAATAGTAATAATAATAATAGTAATAATAATAATAATAATAATAATAATATAGTAATAATATAATAATAATATAATAATAATAATAATAATAATAATAATATAATAATAATAATAATATAATAATAATAATAATAATAATAATAATAATAATAATAATAATAATAATAATAATAATATAATAATAATAATAATAATAATAATAATAATAATAATAATATAATAATAATAATAATAATAATAATAATAATAATAATATAATAATAATAATAATAATAATAATAATAATAATAATAATAATAATAATAATAATAATAATAATAATAATAATAATAATATAATAATAATAATAATATAATAATAATAATAATAATAATATAATAATAATAATAATAATAATAATAATAATATAATAATAATAATAATAATAATAATAATAATAATAATAAATAATAATAATAATAATAATAATAATAATAATAATAATAATAATAATAATAATAATAATATAATAATAATAATAATAATAATAATAATAATAATATAATAATAATAATAATAATAATAATAATATAATAATAATAATAATAATAATAATAATAATATAATAATAATAATAATAATAATAATAATATAATAATAATAATAATAATAATAATAATATAATAATAATAATAATATAATAATAATAATAATAATAATAATATAATAATAATATAATAATAATAATAATAATAATAATAATAATAATAATAATATAATAATATAATAATATAATAATAATAATAATAATAATAATAATAATAATAATAATAATAATAATAATAATAATAATAATAATAATATAATAATAATAATAATAATAATAAAATAATAATAATAATAATAATAATAATAATAATAATAATAATAATAATATAATAATAATAATAATAATAATAATAATATAATAATAATAATAATAATAATAATAATAATATAATAATAATAATAATAATAATAATAATAATAATAATAATAATAATAATAATAATATAATATAATAATAATAATAATAATAATAATAATATAATAATAATATAATAATAATAATATAATAAATAATAATAAATAATAATAATAATAATAATAATAATAATAATAATAATAATAATAATAATAATAAGATTTGCTTATGTCTTCTAAAAGCTATGAACCCATTTCTTTAACTTTATTCCGCATTCCCACTTATCCCGAGTATGAGTCGATCAATCGAGTTACATGTCCCTCGTTTGAAGTCCAGATAATTTCGATCATCTCACGAAAATTTACGTGTTAAGAAAAAATAAGAAAAAAATAAATCGGATCATAATATTGGTAAGAAAGTCTTTAACAATTGTATTTTTTAAGTTTACACAATCATAAAGCATCTTTACCCAGCCCGTAAGAATATGTACTAGCTCAAGTCTGCAAACAATAAGGGCCTAATTTCTGTTTGCGATAAAGTCTAAGGCCCAAGTCAAGGCCCATTGTTCATATGTTCCTTTTAAAGGTAGTCCATCATAAACTAAAAACATCCTCAATTGTCAAACGTGAATAAAGTAGACGAATGATGTTAAAAATATATAGAAACTATCGAAACTCAAAATGCGTAAATTACAACTTCAGTAATTTGCAAGATATTCCTGGTAGTTAAAAATTATATATTCATAACAAAACATAGATCATTATAATTATCATTAGATGTAATGCAGTATACATTGTTAGTATTAATATTACGACTCATGTTGAAGAGCTTCTTCTAACAAAAACTCCGACCGATCCATCAGATCCGGGCTTAATCTGAACATAAGAACACAAAACTCCATCTGATTGAGCGTGCCATCTCCATCATTATCTCCTTCCCTCAGCATACTCAACAGATCATCGTCGCTAAGATCCTGAAGCCCCAAAAGCGAAGAGTTTTTTTTTAAACTGTCAAACGTGATCACACCTTTATCAGCATCCATCAACAGTTGGAATCCTTTACATAATTCTTCGATCAGACCATCGCCGCCAAGCTTCTCCTCGATCAAAGGTAGATGATCCTGAAACTCGAAGCGATTATTATTCAATGCCGCCATCGGGATTTCAAAGAGAGAGTGAAGAGAAAAAGGGAATATAGATTGTTGATGATAATATTGTGAATTGATGTATGGATTATATATATGAAGAGAAACTTGACCAATTCAATGATGTGTTTTTCATGGAAATTGGAGATTGTGGGCTCTTGGAATTTTGACAATTTCACACGGCCGATGGCAAAATGGTCATTTTACTTAATGGTGGAAGGGAAGTGCTTCTTGTTGGGGGAAATTCCCATGAAACTGATTATGTGAAATGACGGATTAGCCCTTGCCAAAGAAAAGTGAGGCGTTGTGATCGACCTAATTTGGAGATAAAACTACTTTTTTAATTCATTTTCTACTTGTTTTCTGCATGGGACAGATATTTTAGTATATAATATTGGGTATATTTATTGAGAAAAAGTTTAAAATTATGAAATGTTTTTTTTTTCACTTTAAGATTTCTTTAATATTATTTATTTGATTGTTTTTTGACTTATTTATTTCTTTTTAGGTTTTATTTTTTATTTTCCTGGGTTTCTCTTTAATTTTTGAAGTTTCTTGGTTTTTTATATTAATTTTAGTGTCTTTATATGCCACCTATACTTGGTTTTCCCGAACATACCCACGCGCGTATTTTATTAACATGAGACTGTTTATCGTTTGGTTAAATGATTTTTTAAGATTTGCTTTTGTATCTTTTAACGTTTTATATTTACAATGACATGATGGATTCACAAAATATCCGTCGTGAAACGTGGGCCTAATTTGCTTGTTAATATCTATAGGACGTGAAATTAACACGACTAACCTGAAAACAACAATGAAAACACAAAGTTTGAGGACGGATGACCGCATAACAAATACCAAAACAAAAAGGATGGACATTACCTCTTTAAGTTCTAATATGATTTCATTTATTGTGTCTAACTATTCATAATTCATGGGTTTGCACACAATTACAAAGCTCATAATATAAAAGTGAGCGCACACAAGTGCAAAAGTGCTTGGTGTGTTGAAAATTTGATTTTGGAGGGAAGCTATAGTTTAATAACACCAGGCATTTGTATCACGTAACATAAATAAAAAAATTATGTGATATGTATGTCTGTCTCTTTGTTACACAAGCCGAGAAACATAAGCTGTGGTAGAGCGCCTGATGCGGGAGTGGAACGGAGAGGGAGGGTGGAAACTATGAGAACAAATAAATGATACTATGAAAAAATAGAAACAATAAAAAAAACATGAGTTTTAGGGAGGAAACTTTGTTATTACTAGAGTTATGCTTAGTAATGATTGTTAAAAAAGTTCTTCAAGTTCATAGACATCTAAAATCTAAACATTTTATCATTAGCAAATGTCACCATCCACCACTGAATATTAATTATTTTGTCGATAAAGGGCGTGATTTTTTATGTTAGAATGCAGGCATCATAATAGGTTAAATCATAAAATTACAGTACTAAAACGTTCGCTTTTATCGTTACTTTATTAGAAAAAAGAGTAACCGACTACAACAACACACTAAAAACGTAGTTATTATTAGGTGAAATATTCATAAATCACGTTAGGTTATGATTTTGAATATGATATCAGCATTCTTCAAAATACTTTATGTGTGCGTGTTTTACCACTTTAAGAGTATTCACACTAGTTTTATCGTCCTCATTTTTATATTTACATTAAAACATTATTATTTTTATTTCAATTAAATAATATATTTTTATTTCTCTATCATTATCTTTTCTCTCTTCTATACTTATAACCACTTTAAAAAATATTAAAAAAATTATAAGAGTTGTACCGTATTTCCTCAAATATAAGGATTAACAGTAATATTTTCTTTCATCTTCGCTCGTAACCGTCTACTACTATTATATAATACTTAACATTAGGACAAAAGAGGAATTTCACATACCTTCCTAAGACGCGCCCGTTTACTTAGTCCCTCCACCCCGATTTACAAAACATTAGGTTTTGGAGTCTGCGTTTTCAAGTACACATTCTAAATGTTTCTTTCCTTTTGTTTCTGTTCAATCTTTCATTCATAGATTAGTTTGTTTCTTGTAAGAATATAAGCATAACCGATTGACAGAGGGAAAGATAAAGATCGAAAAATTACCTTATGAAGATCATTTGAAGTTCACTATGATCATGTGAACTTGTGAATTGCCTAAACCCTAATCTTTCTTTCAAGTGTCTTTATGTTTCAATTTTAGTTTACAGTTTCATTCGTTGAGAAATCTTTATGAACTAACCACTGTATAAAACAATTTAATTACGCCATCGATTGAGATGAACTGATGACAAATGGTGTTTTCTGTATTCATGGGTACTGAATTTGACTTTTAATTGATAGAACCCTATGTTCAGAACGTCCAGAATCATTCAGGACCCAAGATTGAATTATGTTTTCGTGTCATCTTCTTTATTGAGAACAAAGCGTAGGGTAAGGTTGGGTATATCAGATCTTAAAGTGATTTGGCACTGTGCAAAGAGCCCTGCTTACAAAAGGATACTATAGTGTGATAAAACAATTCCTATCTTATATTCAGTAAGTTACTTGAATGGGCACAAGACAATGCATGTGCTAACCACATTAATCCGCAAAGGTAGATGATATAATCACAATTAGACCAAATTTAGTAATAAATAATGTCATCACAAACCAGCAATTAATAAAGTTGATCAGAAGGCACAACCAACCTAACTTTTTATGGATAGTCCATCAAACCTTCACCTATAAAGCTATACTTTCTTCATTCTGGCCCAAACGTCTACACATATGGATCTGAATTCCTTTCCTTTTGAATTTGGAATAATTGCATTGCAGAATCATCTTGTCCCTTTTGGTGCTACCCCCTCCCCCATCTCGTAAGCTCATCCGTACATAACTTTCATAATTTTGGATGGATCTTGGTTTGCCTCCACAGTAACAACATAAGTTTTCATTCCCCTCCCGTGAAAAGAAATAACACACACATCACGAAGGACAAAGCTACATGAACTGAATATGTCCAAAGCAAAACACAGAAACAATTATTTTCCTAAGTTAGATGTGAATAGTTCTCTTATTTTAATGCTTTAAAGTTCACTAAGGAGTAGTAAATACAATACAAAACAAAACAAGATACTTCAAAATAAAACAATCTCCAGTCATTTCTTTGTTTCTGCTCATAGCCATGGGGTTAAGCAGTTTTCTGAAATGCAACCATTGTTGCTAAGTTAATTTCTTTAATAATAGCCATAGAAGTACTTCGTCTACTAATACATCTTCTCTCATTTTCCTTATTAATCCTTTGGTTACATTTTGTTTATTAATCTTTCGTCTCATTAAAACCTTTTCAGGTTATGCATGTTCTTAAACCTGCTAGGTAGAAATATACTCAAGACTTCAATTCTCCTCTCCCATATGCTCTGCTTCACGTATTCATCGCACGCCCATCTGCAATTCCGCCATCGACATCATCACAAACACGAAGGTATGACTTCTGACCCACTTTCCCTGCCTTACCTTCAATTCCGATTACACCCATCAAAATTACTGGATTGTTTCAACGGTTTCAGGGATCTAAAGCATGTATATGTCCCTGCCCCTGTTCTTATGTGTTTAGTCTTTTCGCAGGCAGGGAACCACAGGGATCCTTCAATCGCTGACCTCCTGCTCTGTGAATTACAGGTACCACTTACACACTTTTCTCTGCTAATGCTTTTCTTCACGGCTTCATTGCCAGATTTCTTTCTTATGTCCTGTTATTAAACAACACTACTGCAATTAAATTTATATGCTTCATCCTGATTTATATGTAACGTGCTTATGCCTTACCCGACCAGACCCTGACCGGATCAGGCCTCAATTTTACACCTATTGTTCAGGTTTAAAGTGATAGAATGTATAGATATCTACACTAAAAACCTTTCACTTTTACGACCAGTCCCTACAAACACCTTCGATGTTGCTGTTAAACAAAGGATCCAAGCATCAAACCTGAATTTGGAATACCCACAGCATTACGGGGTTGTTTTAATAAGAGACTTAATCATAGTCAAACTAAGAAGACAAACATTAACCAAATGCAGTAGACATTCGCTATTACGGATGATTTAAAGACTACTAAAAAACAAAAATAAGAATGTATTCCTTGTTTTCCTGATGATATTGGCATCATCTTCGTATATGACCATTTTACAAACATCTTAATAGCATTCCATAATCCTTTTTATCACGATGTGGATGCTTTCATCAGCTTTGTCAACATCATAAAGTACCACTGCCGTTGATATGTTAATTAAAACGCTTAAATACAAAGTGAAACCTTTTCATAAAAAAATAAATGTAAAATGAATGGAGTTTTGTAATTTTGATGTATGTCCTTAGAAAATGTTACTCAACGTGTGCACATCTCTTACACCCGCTTTTTAAATTTGCTAACATGTTCGCCTCTCTTATGTACACTATGTTCTACCTTGTGCACCATAAAATTACGATGCAACTTACGGAATATAAGATAGGAATTGTTCTATAATACTATAGTATCCTTTTGTAAGCAGTTTTCTGAGAAACACCATAGTTAACATTAGTTAGAGATATTGTCTTATAGTTGTTTTATGATTTAAATAACTTTTGTCAACTTGCTAATGCAATGTTTCATCATTTTTCATGAAGTTAAAGGTTATTGCGTCAATTAAATTGCTTATGTATTGTATGTGTTATCTTGTAACCACTAGCATTTGTTTTCATGTTTATTATTCTACTGTATAAGTTCAAGAATATGACAGTTTCATATGTAGCTTGTTTTATCTCACTTGTTACACTATGTGTGAGGTACTCGATCAATGCCTTCATCTCTCGACTTCGTACACATACATAGTGATACCGTCAATTTGATACCAACTGAGCCATATTAACTTTAGTAAGAGTGTAAGATTGTAAATACTATACCCACTGGTAATGTGCTTGCCACCACACACACAACACAAACCCCAACAACAACTACAAGGTGACAAAACAGCAGCACCCGCCTCAAGTAGTCCCATAATATAAGGCACACACTAACATAAAATAAAAAACCTATTGTGAATGCTCTACGAGTAGAAAGCCAATACCATAACCACAACCAAGTCAGTAATCTTATCAATAAACAAACCATTGACGAGGTCTGGTGAGGATGAGATATAGGCAAACTTTACCTCTACCACAACAGATAGCGAGGCTACTTCCAAAGAGACCCCCGACTCTAAAGCAATCAAAGAAATAAAAATAAAGATCATACAATAGATGGGTACCGTCTACAGCGGCGGGGGACTTACGGTGTGCAGTGCCTTCTTTACATTTTTTGTTTCACTTTGAACCTTCTTCTTTGAGTCGAATGATGATCTGATTCTGGATGGGGATGATAAACGTTATGATGTTGAGGTTGGTCTTTTTTTTTTTACCCACGAGCCTAGCGTCGTCGGCTAGGGTTACGTTGTGTTGCGTTTCCGGCCAACAGTCATATCTTAGATTATGGAATACAAGTGTGTTTTTGAGATAAAATCAATGATGATGATGTAAATTTCATTTGAGTTTGAGCTAGAAAATCAAATTTCTAGAAAGTTAAGTCAATGAGTTGGTATAGGTTACAATTTTAACTCCGTAATTTAATTCGGGAATAATAAACATATAATTCGTGTTGCAATTATAGAAACAAAAGTAAAAATTGTTGAATATACTGTCAAGCTAGTGAATGTTTGATTGAGATCCCACAATGAGACGTGTACAAACTTTTGAATGCTAACGGTTCGACGTTATGTTGTCTCTTTCGAAAACGTTTACCATGGCGTCCATTTCGGTATAAATACATGAAACAAAAACGGGGCAATGCCCACATGGCAAAATACTAGTTAGTTTGATTAATGATTAACAAGGTCTCGGGTATAAGGAACTTTAATGTATTATTATCATCGTTGTCGTTATTATTAAATATGTATTATTATTTAAAAATAAAAAGAGAGTTCTAACTGTTTTGGTGTTACGATATTGTTGTGAGAACTGAAATGTTAAATTAAAAAAGTCAATAAGAGTAGAATTAGTTAAAGTAGAAAATATAGTAAGTTATGTGTTAAAGTGGTTTTGATACTAGAATCTAAGGAACCTAAAATGACAACTTTTTTATAATTAATATCTGGAAATTCCTAGTGAGGGAGTAATCGTTAGAGAGGAGAGAGCACGTAGAAAATTAGTTTTCTACAAGAAATCAAAAATTTATGCAAACAATTTATCACGTTTAAATGGCTGGAGAAGTGGAGTGAGTTTTGAAGTAGTGTTAAGGAAACAACCTCTCGTAGAAACGCAAGGTAGAGATGCTTACAATAGACCCAAGTTGGCATGACATCTCTCAAACGCTAAGCATGTGGGAGTCTTGTGAACCGGGTTTGCCCCAAGCAGAAGTAATTTCACAATTTATTAAATAGTTCACAAGTTATTATTTCTCTAGGCACGTACAAGACATCTACTAGTCTATAAACAATCTCTATAACGCTCAAAACATGTTAGCTAAGTTCAATTAAAGCCTAGTCATATCATCATGTTGCATTTAGGTAATTTAAGCAACATTTAGGTAATTTAAGCAACGTTGACTGTATGTGATCCAAATATGGGATCTATATGAAAAAGGTTAGGTTATAAACATTAACTTATTATCATGATTAATCAACCACCTTGAAAGATGTTTACAATGAGTATCCAAAATATAGTTTTGGAAGCGTATATCGATTTTGAGGTTTGTTATTCTGATTCTCATGTGTTGATTTTGTTGAGGTACCCGGTCAGTTCGAACACCAAGAATCAAGAATTTTATTAATCAATCGAAAACGATAACAAGAAAGAAAATGAATTGTGAAGTACAAAGAATGAATTGAATGAACTAACTAAATTGCGTGCTCAATCCCCCCTTTTAAACAAGTCTGACTACCGAAAGTCTGACTACCGTATTCAGCTATTCTAACTGCCAAATGAATTCTATCTAACGCATTACAAAACCTTATCCATATTAACACTTTCAATCCTCTAAGCTTACACTATAACAATTCTGACCCTTTATTCAACAGGTTTGATAACAAAGAGCATGTTTTCTTAGAACTACGATGCAAAATAAAAGGCGAAACTGATGCTACATAGCTCCCGTGTGCGTGTGGTATGGGAGATGTGGGGTCAACGTGGTTTTTATGTACGTATCCTTACCCTGCATATATGTAATATGATGCACAACAAATGCACATAACTAACGAGAAATGAAATATAATCCAGTAGTAAAAAGAGGATAGAAATTGATAATGAGTTTGATAATATCCGTAGTCCGCGAACTATTTATTATGAAGCCTAAACCAATAGACAACAACCAACCCAAAACTATAAAATAGAAGGCCCACTTGAACCATAAAGTATGAGGTGAGAAAAACCCGGAGATCCTGGTTTGGATCTAATCTGATTCGCTTGTTTGAAACTGGTTTAAGCATATCAACTTGGAAGCTAGTTTTAAAACCGGCTTCAATGAATCGCTTGTTATATAATACGTTGAAACCGATTTTAATCTGTCTAGTCTGATTGATTTGATCTTTCTTTAACAACCTGTTTTTAAAACAAACCGATTTAGGAGAAACCAGTTTTACCTAGTTTAACTCAATCCTATTATGTTTGAACCAAAACCGGAGCTGTACGTCATCATCGAGGTATGTTTGAAATCTGATATGATATTTACTATTTTCTACTATATTTTTCTTTACATCCCCGCCCCATAAGTAAAGCTATTACTTAGACATAAAGACTTTGTAAATGGTAGTTGGTACATCGATTTTACTTTTTTTTATTATCTAATTTGTATAATTGTGTAAAACTCTACACAAATTCAGATATTATATATGAGTATATTTACATTTACCCCGGGTATCTATCTATTATAATAAAAAAAGGTTTTAGATGGACACTTGACAAAATTCTAGAGCTCTTAATTTTAATTTTTCCGAATCTTTTTCCTATTAAATAATTATATTAATTACAAATGATATTATTTAATTCTTTTTAAATTAAATATAGTTTTTTAATAAATTAAGAAATAGGTCTTTTATAAATGTAATTTCTAAATAAACAACTTTGTTAAGATAATAATTTTTTCTAAAACATCAAAATTTTTTAAAAATATGAAATATTTTAAAATCGGTGTTTTTAAATAATGAATTTTTAATAAAAACAATTAAAATTCAGAGTTATAATAATTTTTTTAGAAATGACACTTTTTTAAAATGGTTTGTTTTGGAACAAAATGCTTGATTTTTTTTAAAATACAAAAAAAGTATTTTATTACTTATATTTTTAAGTAATTTCAATCATATCATGTATCAAAATATTTTTTATAATTAATTAATTTTAGTTACTAATTATTTAGTATGTATTTATTCAACTCGTGTAATACACGGAATACTAACCTAGTAATATATAAAAGTTACAAACAAATACAAAACAAGACTCTAAAGTATCTATATTTAACATGTACTCGTCAAGCCATGTCAATCACTCGTTTTATCTTGATAAAAGCTTGTGTATAATTCATACACCAAACTCAAGGGAAGCCCTGAGGGCTGAGGGTATTCTGGGTGTGCGAACGCACATGACCCATTACTTTTTAGGAGCCCAAAGTTAGGATCCCAAAGTTTAAAAAGTATTATATGTACGTTTTATATAAATTTATTTTAAAACAAAAACCTATAAATGAAACTAAGTTTTAAATTAAGTTTCTAACTCAATTAAACCCAATAAGCTTTCTAACTTTAACCATCTAAAACTCATTTAACTCAAGTCATTTTGATAATACAGATTTGTTTTTTTTATTTATCTATTTATATAATTTTGAACTTTTAGCTACATGAAATTTTTAGTTTTTGGGTTTTGGCCACCAAATTTTTATGGTTTTTATATATGATCCTTTTTTATTTGTCAAGGTATTTTAGTATTAAAAATTATTCTAAATACCTATTTATTTAACTTGCATCATAAAATATGTGAAATTTACGTTAATTTGACACATTTGTTAAGTTTATTTTGTTATGTTGATATTATTTCTTTAATTCTATTTGTTTGAGCCATTTGAGTTTGAAGTCGGAGTGATGGTCGTTACTATACTTTTTGTATTTTGGTTTTCATATTCAAGTTCGTGATACAATTATCCGCGCAACGCGCGTAGGATTATTTCTAGTTTATATAACAATTTTCATCTTACTAATTAATATTTCTCAAATAAATAATTTGTTTTTGAGAGTCCATTTTTACTAGTTACACCGGCACCTGAAATCTTTCCTGACCCCGACTAAACTTTATTAGACTTGGTCTAAACAAACATAAAATTTGTATAAATATAATAGTATATGCATAATATAAAATATTATTTAATCAAATAATAAATAATATATAAATAATAAACAAGGTTTTCAAGATCTAGTTAACTAGTAAGATTATTCACTGCTCACAATCAAATTTGAGCTACAGACAATCTTTTTTTCATTTTAAGTAGGATGACAGTATAGAAATGGTTTCTAGGCAAATTTTAAGTTAGTTTTTTTTTTTTTTTATTAGGTGAATCGTTATTTGAATATATTGTTTAAAATTTTTACTTTAATAATTAATTTCATATATAATTTTGTTTTACTCTTCTAACTTGTTATATTTAACCTTTAAAAAATCTAAATACCCTGTTTTGTTTGAGTTTTCCGGACACTTTGATATAATTTTTGTTGATGGGAAAATTTCCAAAATGTACCATAAACGAATTTTTTCCATTAAGATGTCCCTTTAATCGGCTCATACCCCAAACTGTCCACATCCCAACACAGGCGTCCTGTCCTCATCCCAAATTGTCCGCATCCCAACACGGACAAACTTACGAAAGAAACATTTTGAGGATTACTTGGTCAAAGAGAAATTCTAAAAAAATGTATTTAAATAGACATTTTGGGAATTTTCCCATTGTTATAACTAAAGTTGATTTGAACTATGTTTTTTTTTTCCCTAGAAACCATGTTAAGAACTCATACTCATAACTCACCTAGAAAAATAATATCACTTTACACAAAGGGCTCTAACGTATTAAATCTGTTCTCTTCTCTTATAACCTAAATGAAGGGGATCAGGTCAAGCTAGTGCTAGGCTTGTTTATGCCCTTTACTCGTAGTTCGAGCCGGAGATGCTGATTGTTAAAAAAATAACATAATGTGGTTGAACTTTTTTGGCCATCCCTGTCAGCATACCAGAGCATTGTAAATGCAGAAGCACCTCCATTTTTGTTTATATTAATTTAGTTGCAGGACAGAAGCAACCAACATCTGTACTCTATCTGATACCAACAACAGCAAGCATCTTTCTTTATGAACAATTAAGCACTGAAAAGGTCCTTATTATTTGTACCTTCTCAAACTGCAGTCAGTAACAACACCTAGATAACTATAACATACATTGATCAATACATACATGCATGCATGCATACATACCCTTTAGTTATAAGCTGAACATGCAATGTTTTTATCTCATGTGGTTTTTGTATCGACCCTCTAGTCTGTCTTTTTTTCTCTCAATACATTTTATCCATATATTTATATAAGCATCCTAGAAAGATAAAACTATCACTTTAGTCGCATTTTAGTTAAGACACTTTTGCATTTAATATCTTTGAAAACTTTTTTATAATATCAAGATTATTCTGTAAGCATGATGTATAAGTAATCTAAACATATTAAATTTTATTAATAAGTTTAAGATTTAATTACACGGGTGGTCCCTGTGGTTAGACCTGATTTCACTTTTGGTCCCTAACTCTCTGTAATTACAAGGTTGGTCCAAAACTTTGCACAAATGTAACAACGATGGTCCCTGAAATGGATGGCGTTAATTATTGCTGTTAAGTGCGTGTGAAATGACAAAAATACACCCTTTCACCTTTCTTCTTCTCCATCAACCACCACCCCCACCACCTTCAACCACTGTCACCACCAACACCACCTTTAACCACCACCACCACCACCACCCTCAACCTTCGACCATCACCATCTTCAACTTTCAACCACCACCACCACCACCACCTTCAACCACAACCACCACCACCACACTCAACCTTCAATCACCACCATCTTCAACCTTCAACCACCACCACCTTCAACCTTCAACCATCACCACCTCCAACGATCTCCACGTCCATCATCGACCCTCCACCTCCGTCTCTGCATGAGATCTGATAGTTGTGTAATGCGATTCAGATCTGCTCAACTTCTGTCGCCACCATCGCCATCACCACCATCGCCATAAACGTCTCCATCACTGGAGATGGTGGGTTTCGTTGCAGCGGTAGGCCGCCAGAGTTGGAGGGCTGCCGGAATCAATTGGAGAAGACAATGATACAAGGGTGTTTTAGTCATTTTTAAAATATTAACTGAAAAATTTAACGGACATCCGTTTCAAGGACCATCGTTGTTACGTTTGTGCAAAGTTTTAGACCAACCTTGTAATTTCAGAAAGTTATGGACCAAAAGTGAAATCAGGCCTAACCACATGGACCACCCGTGTAATTAAGTCTAAGTTTAATAATTAATATTTTAGATTTTAATCAATTTTATTAATATTGACAACAATGATTTATAAATTATTATATAAGTGTTATTTATATAAACTGTTATTTGAATTTATATAATTTTTTATTTATAAAAACTATAACAATATCATGTTTTAAATGTAAAAGCAATTAGAAAAAAAATATCCTAAACATTAAGAATTTTTTGTGACTTTCCCATTTTAAAAAATATAATTATATAATGCTAGCAAAATATATGGAGGGGTACTCGATACCAGTAGGTTATGGCATGAATTATGCTTGAATATTATTAACATATGATCCTTTATATAGGGATGAATTACAATTGAATACAACCTCTAATTGCAGAGATAAAGAAGGAAAAGATAATATAATATTTTACAAAATAAATAAAGTGATAATAGTATAATCTAATAATATCCCGTAGTTTGAGCAATAGGTGGACGAACGTTCAAACTGGATTTAAAAGAATGATGTAAGTATCGAGTAAGCTCTTTGATAAATATATCTGCATATTGGAATGAAGAAGGGATATGTAGAACTCGAACGTGGCCAATGCGTACCTATTCACGAACAAAGTGGAAATCAATTTCAACGTGCTTTGTTGAACTGGATTTTCTGATAAGTAAATGGTCGATACATTATTACAATAAACTATAGTTGCCTTTCGTAATGGGACGTTAAGTTTAAACAATAAATTAGTTTAGTTACAACAATAAATTAGTAACCATTTAGTAGAAACAAAATTGTCATCCAAAAATACACAATTGAGACAACCACCCTAATTCGCATTTGTATAAGCAGGGTATGTGAGGAGATGGAACATGCATGAAAAGACAAACTTGTTGGATTGCATATGTAATATCCTGATGTGTAAACGTGAGATACTATAAAGCCTCAGTAAGTGCTTGATATAAAGTCTCATTGAGAGCATAAGGCTTACATGAAGCCATGGATTCACGTTGAAGAATGTCATGGGCATAACAAGCCTTTGATAGGAAAGGGCCACGTTGATCACGAGTGGTGATAATTCCCAATAAATGATATAGATCACCAAGATCGATCATATCAAACTCCTTGAAAAGAGTTTTGATAGTACCTTGTAATAGTTGTGAGTCCGATGCAGTCAAAATAATATCATCGATACATAATAATAGGTATGTAGTAGGGACGCCTTGGTGAAATATAAACAAGGAGTTATCACAAACACTACTACAGAACCCATGGGAAGTTATATGTGGCAAATCCGTTATACCATGCTCTTGGAGCCATTTAAGACCAATGAAGGCGACAAACATGAGTTAGTTTAACTGTGTAAATATTAATCGAATCTAAGTTCCTTACTCATATATGAGTTGGTCACCCGCATCTGATTCTTTACAAGATCACACTACAAGAAAGTGGGTCTATAACAACGAAAATATGACACCTTATAAGCAACAATGTCGTTGCTATAGCTAATTTTGACTCTATAGCGACGACATGTCGTCGCTATAGAGTTAGTTCGTAAAAGTTAGTTGTAATAGGCTGATATGTCGTCGGGATAGAGGTCGTCGGCATAAGTTTTTCTATAGGAACGACAAATCGTTCCTATAAGTGTCGTGGTTTCTGATTTTATCGAGTAAAAAAATAAAAAAATAAAAAAGAGATCAATAGCGACGACATGTCGTCGCTATAGGTGTTTTTTATTTTTTTTTTTAAAAAGGAAAATACCTATAGCGACGATATGTCGTCGCTATAGGTGTTTTTTAATTTTTTAAAAAAAAGGAAAATACTCTATAGCGACGACATGTCGTCGCTATTGATCTCATTTTTTTATTTTTTTTTTATTTCTTTTATTTTATGCAAAACCTTATCTTTTTAAAAAAAATAACAAACATATAATCAAGAAAAATCCAATGCAAGTTTAACAAACTAATAATTCATACAACTTCAAATATAAGTTTAACAAACAGATAATTCATACAATTAGTTTAACGTTCAACAAAATCTAACAAAAATACAAACGCTAATGACCACCAGGTGGTCGTTGCTACTGCCAGTAGCGCATCATTTCCATCTGCTCTTGAAGTAATCGTTGCATTTCTTGTATTTGTTGTTGTTGTTGTTGTTGGATTTGTTATTGTTGTTGTATAGTTTCTTGATTTTGTTGCTGCTGTTGTCTAAGTTCTGCAACTTCATCATGCAATGTTGTGTTGGAGGAGGTTGCGAGCTACAAAAATCAGGGGTGGGATGTCTCACCACGCGACCAACACCTCGTATATGTCCTCCCTTTGACCTAAGGCACGCTCAATGCATTGAATCTCATCAACAGCAGATGAGTCTCCACCGGTCTCGCTAGAGGATCTCACATACTCCTCTTGAATTCTTTCCTGCATTAAACATATTGAATATTTGTCAAACGGGTCAATTGACCCAAACACACTTAAACATACTAGAATCACACAAAAGTTAGTTCAAATGGGTCATTTGACCCAAACACACTTAAACATATTAGAATCAATCAAAGTTAGGTTCAAATGAGTCATTTTGGCGCACACACACTTAAACATATTAGAATCACACAAAAGTTAGTTCAAATGGGTCATTTTGACCCAAACACACTTAAACTTACCCAGACCGATTCTGCAGTTGCATTCACCCATCTCGTGCCTTCTCTGAAATGCATCTTCTGAAAGAGATCAATCGGTCCACTCCCCTGTGAATAATAAAAATTCTAAGAAATGCATCTTCCGACAGTTAATACTTATTTTTATAATAACAATTATACTTTTACCTCCATATGTCTCTTTTGTGCATAAGATTGGCTCCCATGGAAACTCGGATAGCGTTGTTTACCTCTGTTTAATTTGTTTGCCTCAGATCGGCTCCTATAAGCAGGATCAAGAACAACTCATTAATCACCCGAGCCAATCCTTGCGGGTCAATTCCCTCAGGATGACAAGTTAACGCTGTTTCCACGTCATCATAACCACCCACATCATCAAAATGATTTTAGATCTTGCTTTTGATCTTTATAGGCTCGTTGACACTCGGCATTGATTCCGAGCCTTACGCCTTCCCACTGTTCGGATTCCCTCCATCTAGCAAGGTCAAAATATTCCTGCAAAACATGTAATTAGAAAACATGTAATACTTATAGAATTAAAATACGATAAAAACACAACATTGTATACTTACAAAAAGTGTGGGATATATGGCTCTCTTAAATTCATCGGGAACAGCTTGCCAACTGGGATAATGGAAAGGAACAACCTTACTAATCTCATTAGAGATTAACCTTATAAAATCCAACTGTTTTCTCCAACAACTTATATGGCCCCCCTTGCTTTCACTTCGATCGGTAGTGGTTGGCCTTTTTTTGCTCAATTTTTTTAAATAATTTAATGTTTTTTTCCTTTTGATCTTCTTTTTCTTGCGGGTTGTGCTACATTAATATATGCAATTGAAAAGTTAGGAAACATAGATTATGTTCAACATAAACATAGATTAGAACAAACCAGTGTAATGATTTGTAGTCATCTTCACATAGCGCAATGATTTTCTTTTTAGACATTGGTCGACATTGTGATGAAAACACATGAAATTGTCTCTTTGGGATGCCAGAATCTGCATTTCTATCGGGTCGGTTGAATTTGGTTTGCATACCTTCAAGATACATAGAGCAGAATACCAATGCCTCATCTGCAACATGACCTTCTGCTATCTGTCCATTTGTTGATAACCTTGATATGCATCAATTTTGCTAAAAAGTTTAAAGAAGACATCCAACTACAACCGGGGTATAACTCGGTATTCAGCTCCTTAAATAATGCATCAAACTCCAGGTCAAAACCAGTTCCACCTTCGTCTACATTTTCTTCTTCGTTAATATTCTGCTCCGCCATAACATCATCAATTACATCAAACATCTCATTATTTGTTGCTGGAATTGATTTTCTTGGAGCAAAAAGGTCTTTTATTTCTGAAGCACGTGGATGTTTCTCACCACCATGATAAGTCTACGTCTTATATGATTGTAGAAACCCATTGTCATGTATGTGGGCATAAATGATCCAATCCTGCCGACACCCATTGCAACATCATTTACACGGACAAAAGTTTTTTCCTAAACTATCGACATGGTTCTTCTTGCAATTTCTAGAAAACTACAAAGACCTTTTATAAATTCCGGAGAACTCCGATTTCGCAATTTAATCCAACTCTTATCAATTGTCATATCTATGGTGTTATAAAATATGGAAATACAACTTTATCAATTAACATATACACAAAGATGTACTAATATTAAGTCATATACACTTACATATACATACATACAAGCATAATCACAACACAATAATCACTTACAAGTATACAAACATAAAAATATACAGCATACCTACATACACAATTACAAAAATACAAACATACTTACATACAAGTATACAACATACTTACATACACACTTACAAGTACACAAAAACATACAAGTATACAACATACTTACCTACACAATTACAAAAAACAAACATATAATATACTAATGAACAAACATAAACATAAATACATACAAACATTCACATACAAATTACAAAAATTTACATAATACATACATATAAACATATACAAAAACACTAAATACATCAAACCATATACATATAAATTAACACATAAAATACATACAAACTTAAAACCATGAAAATATATAGTGGCATTTCATCAAACACTTGTGTGCATAACCTAATCTACCATCAAACTTACATACACTAACATATATATACACTTTTACAATCATACAACCTAATCACACATATTCACTAAACAACACTTAAATCATAAGCTTTAAACGAATTTCATACCTTCAAATCTTCAAATCCTTTAATTTCAAGCTTTAAACTTTAATCTCACCTAAAACATAAAAATTTAGATAAACTTATAAAAACAAGATTATATAACTTCATTATAGTAAAATAACATCATTCTTACCTTCAAACACTTCAATTTGATACCAATACGCATATAACCGAGATGAAAATCGTGAGAAAAATTGGGGTTTTTTTGTGTGAAAAAAAGGGCAGAAGGTCTGGAATGCGATTTAAGGGTCTGCACTCTATAGCGACGCATGTCGTCCCTATAGAGTAAAAAAAGTCGTCCCTATAGAGTCAAAATTAAAAAAATTAAAAAAGCCTGTCCCGACGATGTCGTCGGCACAGAGAAATTATTTTTTATATTTTTATCTATCCCGACGACATATCGGAAAAGTGGATTTTAAATTTTTTTTTTTAAATCTGTAAGTCGAGATAGAAAAAAATAAAAAATTAAATAACTTCACCTGTGGCGACGACATGTCGTCGGCATAGGTATTTTCATAAATCCCGCGTATTATTTAGCAGCCCGCCAACTCTATACCGACGACAAGTCGTCGGTATAGAGTTTGACCAGTCAAAAATCCCTATTACACTATAGCGATGATATGTCGTCGCTATAGACCAATCTATACCAGCGACATATGTCGTCGCTATAGATGTCGTCGGGACAGAGCTAAATTGTTGTAGTGAGAACCTGATCATACTAGACAAATTTTAGGAGCATTGTTCACTAGTAGGTGACTTCTTACCCGCATGTGATTATTCACATGAACCTGTTTCCCACACCCGTATCCGATATGCCTTAGAATATTCTTATCAATTTGAACCTTGACTTATAGTTAATCAATAGTTGACCAAGAGTTGATTTTTTACCAAGGTTGACTTTTACAATCGAATGGTTTCTTGTATGTGTTTTCCAATGTGATAGTTTACATCCACCACATGTATGTTATATATATGGCATGGAACGCATGGTATGATGAATATAAATAATGAAAGTATTATGCATAATAAAGAGAAATGTTTATTGACTATAGAATAACAATAGAACTAAATGAAAAGGAAATAAGGCCACTTATGTTACGAAAACTCTTGCAAGCAATGGAATGGAGCTGTAATTGCGCATATTCAACTAACGGTGGCTTTTATGCTCAAGACTGATAGCTATCAAATGCTTGATATGTGTTGTCAAGCCAATGGTATAGGGTATTTGCACTTGTGCAAACCAATGGCTATGGAAATAGAATCTGTTGCTTGCCATTACTCTACCATTTATGCTCGAGACTTATAGGGGTATGGTAATGGCACAAATTCATGCAAATGGACAATTAATGAAAATAATGAATGAAATAAACATAATAACAAAGACATGAAAGCCATGTGATATGTATGCATGATTATTATGTATCCATGAACGATTGACAAAGTTTATTTTAATATACAAACTAGAACTATTTTCTAACGTTAACTGTTGTATTCATATTAGTTGGCAGATGAATTGTTGGGTTAAGGATAGGCAGATATAGTTACCAAGCTAGCTACTTGACACAAGAAGTTTGGCATCCTATCTTTTCTTTTACAACGACGTAATTTTTTCATGATTTCTTAAGATAACGTCACGTGTGCTCTTTTATCTTCTTTACGTACTCAACCACACTAAATATTAATATTATCCTTGAAACACGCGCTCGCCACCAACTAGTTACCTACAATCTGTTTGGAGTTGTGGCTAACTTATAAACCAAACTTTCATTTTACCTTTAAGCAACGTGCTACCAATAACCAGAGAGATCAACAATAGCTTTTTTCGTTTCAATGGTTTCTGAAAATAAAAAACAAACAATATATTGGGGTCGTGTTCGTGCAGATATCGCCACTAATGGAATTACTTCAAATCTTATCAAAAGATTTGATAGTGAAACACCCTAACTATTAACCTTTACTTGCTTTTCGGCCATTAATTAGTGTATATATTTGTTTTGAAAATTTTATACTTTATTACAAGGTTTAAAGTTGTTGTTAAAAGTCAAATTATAATTTGTAAACAACGTAAGAACCTTAAACTAGAATACTTGCATGAATTGAAGTCGATTTAACCTACTCATGTTTGTTTACACATTACAAATACAAGTGCAATGTGTTCTAAATTCTTAAAAAAAATACAACCCACACCACGTAAACATAAATTCGACTACTTTTAAATCCCACATCATTTTCACAAGGTTAGAGGCGTTCAATTAGTTTAGATATAATCATAATCTTGGTATAACCATAACCACCATATGCTAAGAACATGTGATTACTTTGTGTATATTAAGTTATAGATTCCTACTAAAACTTTCGAAAACACTAATTATGTCTTAAATCTAATGAATACTAAACCAGATGGAGATCCCGTCTTTTTCTGCCAAGTGTTAAAAATAAATGTAGCTACAACTCGGCGTTGTTTATGTTCTTACTGTTTTATAAGTTGATAATACTGGATAACACTGAGTTTGTGATTGATCTTATGGACAAACCATAAACATTAATTGACCTTGTGATTTTAAAGGCATTCGATACGTTTAAATCATCAATAAAATATCACAGATGCATAGTGATCTCTCTGTATGTAAATGAGTCATTAGTTAGTGATATTTGTTGTCTATACTTGATGTTATGAACCAAAAGCTTTAGTGTTTGTTGTCATTCGGCCTTAGATACGTGAATAAAACAAATCCTACGCATTATTAATTGTAATTTGCTAGTTAACTATATGCTTCCCAATGATAGACTAGTGGTGATTCATGTATGACATGATTTTACCCTTGATTAGAATAAAGTCAAATATGTTTTTTTTTAACGGCGAGTTAGTTGTTAGTAAGTTGGTAACACCAAGTCAGTAAATACGCTCATGCCAGGGATTGAACCCATGACCTCCAAGAGAAGCAAAAATTTCCCATCTTTTCCTTGAACCATTATACCAAGGGATTACTGGCATAAAGTCAAATATGTGAATAGATCCCCGTATCAACAACTATATGTATAATTTTTTTTTTTTATTTCAAATGACTATAAACGTAAAGCACACTCAAACAATTGATTATTTCATTGTTTTTCTGTGAAAACACATGTAGAATAATAATGAGATTCAACTGACTCATTAGGCCCGTGCTAGTCGTTCGAGCCATCAAGGAATTAAACTGACTCATCATTGCCATGGAAGTTTTAAACGTTATCACATGTCAAGCATAATCGTTTGAAATCCTCCAAGGTATCTCCATTCCAAATAATAGTCTTGTTCTTTCTCACTTTTTATGCACATGTTATCATTTTCAAGGAGAATGGTCGACCTCTAATTTCCACAACTTGGTGAGACTACTTAGATGTTCTTCTTGGCGTAGTTGTTAGTATTAACATGGATAAAAGTAAAGTAGTCGGAGTATTAAACTTGCTGAGTTTCTTCGGTTTAGACAATTTCCGCTAATTTCAAAGATTCATTAACACCCTCGACATTAACTCCTTAATAAAAAAGATAATTGTGTTTATCTATCTAACAATCCATAAAAAAGAAAAAATAAACTTAATAATAATAAGAGTTAATTACACGATTGGTCCCTGCGTTTTGCCCATATTGCAAGACTGGTCTCAACTTTTGAGAATTTACATTATTGGTCCCAACTGTTTACGAAACTGTAATATAATTGGTCACTGACACTACCTTCTGTTAAGTTTCTAGGTTAAGTGGAGGTGAAAAGACTAAAATACCCTTTATTTTAAAATAAATAATAAACTCTATATATTAATATATGTAGGACCCACTTTTATATTATATTATATTATATTATATTATATTATATTATATTATATTATATTATATTATATTATATTATATTATATTATATTATATTATATTATATTATATTATATTATATTATATTATATTATATTATGTTATGTTATGTATATTTATATTATATTATATTATATTATGTTATGTTGCGTTGCGTTGCGCTGCTCTGCGCTGCATTGCGTTGCGTTGAGTTGCGTTGTGTTATGTTTTGTTATGTTATGTTATGTTATGTTATGTTATGTTATACACACACACCAAAATCCTCAACATCATCTTCTACATCGACATCGTGAAGACAACATCGCCGGCGACCTATCATCATCAGCAACCCATCGCCGCCATTGATGGATCGGAAACACCGGCACCATCATCTTATAGGGGTCTGCAATCGGTACCACAACCACCACCATCTGACGGCGATTTGGTGATGATTAGTGGTGATTAGTGGGCGATCTGAGGGGGTGATTATGTATTGTATGTTGCGGTGGTAGTGGGTGGCGATCGCAATTGACCAATCGTGGTGGTGGAGCTCGACGGTGACCGCCACACCTCCGGCACCAAAAACCACCGCCGGAAAAACCACCATCAATTGGTGGTTTTGTGATGGTAGCTATAGTGGTGGTTGTGGGTGGTGCGATGGTACGATGAAATGGTGGTGGTTGTCAGGGGCGGACCTATATAGGGTTGAGGGGTAGCCTCCGCTACCCTTCAACTTTTTACGCGTAGTGTTAAAAAAAAATTTACGTTTTTATGTAAAAAAATTTTTTACGGTTTTACGTTACCCCTAAGAAAATTTTACGTTACCCCTAAAAAATTTTAAACTCAAAACTTTATAGAAAATTTTAATTTTATAAAAATTAATCTAATATTTATAAAAAAATATTACCTTTTATAAAGTAAAAGCCCAATATCTTATTAATCCTCACTTGGGCTTTTAATTTAAAAGCCCAATTTATTTTATAACACATCTAAATTAAAAGCCCAAATGCCTATATTAATCCTCAGATGGTCATCGCAAATGGCAATCGACCGCTATCCGCATCCGCCTATCCCTCACTGAGTCACTGCGAACTTGCGACCGCTTCGGGCTTCGGCAATCGGCAGTTCACTGTTCCAGACTTCCCTGCTGTTGCTGCTCCAGTTCGGTTGCTCCCCTGCTGCTGCTGCTCCAGTCGGTTACTCCCCTGCTGCTGCTCGGGGGCGCGGCTGCTGCTGCTGCGGAGTGCGGCCGCCGCCTGCGAATCCGGCTGCCCTGAAGCCTTGAAGGTATTGTTACTTGCAAGATTTTTAGAGTAGAAGATTGAATGATTGGTTATTTGTTATTTGGTTTAATTTCTAGGTTTTATTGACAATTAGGTATTGTATTGAAATTAGAGATTAGGGATGCTCACACATAGAAGATTGAATGATTGATTATTGTTATTTGGATTTGTATTGAAATTTGCAAGATTTGTATTGTAATCTTATTGTGTTATTTGAAATTGAATTAGGGATTTGGAAGATGAAAAAACAAGTTCTTATAGGCAATTTTTTTAAAAGAAAATTTCAAGAGGAAGATATTGGTTCTAATAATGATGATAATATTGGATCAACAACTCCTTTGAGTTCAATTCCCTCGGTTTCAATTCCTTCGGGTTCAATTTCTTCGGGTTCAATTCCTTCGGGTTCAATTCCTTCGATCCCAAATGGATTTGATTTGAATGATCTTCCTTCAGACCCCTTTGATAGGCCTCCTATTGCTAGTTATCATCCTAATCAAATAGATGACATAAGAAGACACTATCTTGTTAAAAAGGCTTTTCAACCACGAAATCATAAATTTCCATTCAAAGAGTATTCTAGTGGGCAAAGACGTTTTAATGTAATACGGTTTGATGCATATCTGTGGTTAGAGTATAGTACTAAAGTGGACAAAGCGTATTGCTTATATTGTTATTTGTTTAAAGAAAATGTTGGCAATCAAGGTGGAAGAGATACTTTTTCAAGTTCAAGTGAAGGGTTTTGTAATTGGAGTAAACCGGTGCCTTAAAAGACCATGTTGGATTAGTTAACAGTCATCATAATAAGGTGATGCAAAAATGTGATGATCTTTTAAAACAAAACAATCTATTGATGTTAAGTTAAATACGATAAGTGATCAAGAAAAAGTTGCAAACTGGTACAGATTATTAGGATCTGTTATTAGTGCTAGATTTTGCCTAGAAAATACTTTACCATTTCGAGGTCATGATGAATCGGAGAAATCTCGTTTGAAGGGTTGTTTTCTTTCAGTATTAAAGTTGGTTAGTGAGAATAATCTGGAGATTGGTAAGTACACATTAGGGAATGCAAAGAAGAATAATAAATTAACGGCTCCATCAATACAAAAGGAGATTATTGATTGCTTTGCGAAAGAGGTAACAACAAAGATTTATGAATAAATCAAGGATAATGTGTTTGGATTGTTAGTAGATGAGTCTGATGACGTATCTTTAAAAGAACAAATGGCGATAGTTTTGAGATATGTAGATAAACTCGGGGTTGTTAAAGAAAGTTTTATTGGAATTGCTCATGTGAAAGATACATCTTCTGCTACTCTTAAAGAAGCCATTCTTTCTTTGTTAGCAAATAACTAGCTGAGTATTGATCAGGTAAGTAATAAATTTTATACTTTCTACAATTAAACTTTAATATAAATTAATTATTTTTGTGCAATTGTTTATTTTTTAAAACAGGTTAGGGGTCAAGGTTATGATGGTGCAAACAATATGCGAGGAGAGTTTAATGGCTTAAAAGCTATAATTTTGAAAGATAATCCATCGGCACATTATATACATTGCTTTGCTCATCAACTACAACTAGTGATTGTGGCGGTTGCAAAAAAGCATGAAGGTGTTAAAGAGTTTTATGATTATCTTAACATTGTTGTTAATACGGTTTCTGCTTCTTGCAAACGAAAAGATATGTTACGGGAGGCAAAAAGAAAGAGTGTGGAGGAAGGAATTCTTTCTGGTGAAATTAAGACCGGAAAAGGATTAAATCAAGAGAGTTCCATAGTACGAGCCGGAGATACAAGATGGGGTTCTCATCATGTAACAATCATAAGTGTGCTTAAATTATTTCCGGAAGTTGTTGACGTGCTTCGTTATGTTAAAGAAGAATGAGATAGCACTCAACAACGAACTAGTGCAAAAAGGTATTCTATCTTATTTTAAGAAACTTGAGTTTGTTATTTATGCACACTTGATGGAACATATTTTGGTACACACAAATGTTTTATCTAAACATCTTCAAAAAAAAAGTCAAGACTTATTAGAAGCGAGTAAGTTGATAAATGGAACAAAATGATTTAAGGCAAAAGGGTTTGATGCTATGTTAGAAAAAGTAAATTGTTTTTGTGAAAAAAATCATATTAAGGTGTTGGATATGATGGAAAGTTATGGTAACCCAAGAAATCAAAAGAATGCTATTACTAATCGACATCATTTTGAGGTTGAGATTTTTAAAACGGTTTTGGATATGCAAATTCAAGAATTAGGAAATCGATTTAATGAGGTATCAACTACATTGGTAGAAAATATGTCGGGTTTAAATCCTTGTAATGGATTTTCAAAGTTTGACATATCTAAGATAGTGGCTTTTTCTGAGATGTATCCGGTTGATTTTAATATGAATGAAAGAGGATGTATTTTGGGTGAGCTTAAGGTGTTTTATCACTCGGTAAAAGAAGATGATAGATTTACAAACTTGAATAGAATGTGTCATCTTGCTCGGCTAATGGTGGAAACCGGAAAACATCTATCTTTTCCTTTGTTTTATCGGATATTAAAGCTAGCATTGATTTTGCCAGTTGCAACCGCAACCGTTGAATCATGTTTTTCTAAACTGAAGCTTATCAAGACGGATTTACGAAATCAAATGGGGGAGGAATATTTGAACAATGCTCTAGTATGTGTGGTTGAAAGGGATACGTTTAACGAAGTAACAAATGAGGATGTAATGCTTCGTTTTCAAGCTATGAAAAACCAAAGAGGAGAGTTCTGAGATCAATTAGGTATTTCTTTAACTATCTTTATTATCATGTTTTTTTTATTTATATTAATGTACGGTAATTTTTTTTTTTAAATTACGTTACCCCTGAAATAAGTTTCTAGATCCGCCACTGGTGGTTGTGATGGTGTGATGACGATGGTGGTTGCAATGGTGCGATGACGGTGGTGGTTGTGATGATGATGATGATGATGATGTAGATGTCTATGATGGTGGTTATACGAAGAGGATGGTGGAGATGTAATGGTGGTGGTTCTCCGGCTAATCCACGGTGGGGGTGAGGGTCACCGGTGGTGGAGGTCAAAGCCTCACAGGTTGTGTTTGTGGTGAAGGAGAAGGAGTGAGGGTGAGGGTGGGGGTGGGGGTTGGGTGTGTTAGGTTAGGGTGGGGTGGGGACCCTCTAATAGAATACTATTATCTGTAAATGTAATGGTTATTTTGTTAATTTCACACCAACTGGAAAAACTAACAACCATCCACTCCAATGATCGATCGTGTTACGATTTCGCAAACAGTTGAGATCAATAATGTAATTTCTCAAAAGTTGCGACAAATCCTGTAATATAGACAAACCATAGGGACCAATCGTGTAATTAACTATAATAATAATCTCTGCAGGTATTTTTTTAAAATGTAAACCCTCAAAATGCTTACTTTTTTCCCCAATTTCACACCACTTACAGTCCTTGTCCTAATAAAGACAACACGATGATACTCTAAAATTAGTAAGTATCACCAACCCATAACAAACTCTAATTCCTATATATTTTTTCACTATATACACCATCTCCCAAGCACACAAACTATCATCTTCTTCTGTTGCTAGCTATTGCTTCATACACTGAAAACATGACGGCTACAAAGCCAAGTGAGTCAACTCAGAAGAAAAACAAACAGGTTTTTAGAGGATACGGCGTTGAGCAGCTCGAACGACTCCGGCTACACGAACGACGGAAGAAGATCACTCAACGATCCACACTTCCATCGTTGTTCAACCTAGCCTTTACCACTTCCATCCTCCCACATGTCCCCGGTCCATTCCCATCCGCTCATGTTCCAACGCCGGATATGTATCCCGCGTTGCAGATTTATGGACCGGGTCTGCAATTTACAGACCCTGTCACGGGTCTGTTATTTGCAGACCCGACCATGGATCTGTCTGGGATTGGACCAGGTAACCCTGGGTTCCGATACGAGAACTCTCAGGAGCTCTCTCCGATCCCAAAGTATGTCAGGTGTGGTGATGGATGTGGTGTTTGTCACCACGTAAACCGATGCGTAAGTTTTGTTGATTGATTATATTGTTGTTATGTGTTTGGTAAATTGTAGGTTTTTTAAAATAACTTTTTGGTCCGCAGGAAATGCGGAGCAATGGTGGTGGTGGTGGTGGTGGTAGCGCGTGCTTGGTGAATCGGTTCGGTCGTATGGAAATTGGTCGTTCAAAGTTGTAGGTTGGAAGTTTGTTAGATGATTATGAAGTGGAAGTTTGTTATGTTATTATGAAGTGGTGTTCAAGGGTAGTAGTTAATGTTTTAGTTTTTATTTGTAATGTGTGTTGTTTTGCTTCTGCTTTGTACGTTCACAGCTATATGTAGCTGGTGGTTCTTATATGATTAAGATATCTTATTTTGTTTGTAAACTTTTACATTAAAACTTTATATTTTTATAAAATTTTAAACGTGACAACTATAGTTTCATAGGGTTGGAGACTAACAACGATAAGTTAAATATTATGTTGATGAGTAGAGGTGGCAAAATGGGTGGGTTGGATTGGGTTGGTTGTTAGGTTAGGATGGATTTGGGTCAGGATGGGTTTGGGTTAGGATGGGTCATTTAGAAAAAAGGTCAGGATGGGTTCGGGTCAGGATGGGTTCGGGTCAGATGGGTTCGGTTAGTTTTAAAAAAGTCAATACTATATTACTAGTTTTCTACAATCCAACAACACATATAGACAGATGCATATACGAGCTCAAACAGATACATATACACTTCATCTATAAAGGGTCGGCACCTTCAATAAATCGACGATGATGGTGCGGTGGTGAAGCGAAGGCCCGACTGCAGGTGTGGTGGTGGTGAGCGATGAAACTCAATGGAGGTGTAGACTGATGCGGAGCCCGACTGTAGCTGCGGTGATGGTGCGGTGGTGCTGCACGATGAAACTTGACGGAGGTGGGAGGCTGTTGATGCGGTGGTGGTGCGGTGGACCGGTGGTGGTGCGGTGGTGGTGCGGTGGTGGTTCGGTGGTGGTGCGGTGGTGGTTCGGTGGTGGTGCGGTGGTGGTGCGCGATGAAACTCGACGGAGGTGGGAGGCTGTAGGTGTGGTGGTGCGGTGGTGATCAATTTGAGTGAAAGAAATCTTGACTTAGTGTGACTTGCAAATCTAATTTTAAAAGCCCATCTTGACCTATGTTTCTTTTTTTTCAAAAAGCTTTTAACCCATCTTGACCCCCTTGTTTTGTTTATTTAATCCATTCTAACCCATCTTTATTTTTAAAACACCCATTATGACCCAAAATCACATTCTTGGACTTCTTTTGCCACCTCTATTGATGAGGTTTAAGACGATTTTTTATGTTAGTTTACTTTTCTAACTAATTGTATTCAATTTATTGTTGGATTAATAAGATCCTCTTCTTACAAAATTTGTGTGCCCTCCCTGGTAGAAAACGGAAACTTCCCAAAACGTTCTTTTTTACTCTGAAAATGTCACTTCAAATAATTATCCTTTAAAATATCTATACTAGACAAAACGTCAGCACCTATACAGATAGAAGTAGACGTCTGCACAGCAGAACTAGTCATAAATGTCCCAAAGCAGACGCCTCTTTGACATTATTGTCGTGGTCGCCTGCGCGGGAACAGGCGTCCACAAACTAGGCACCCTGGGGAACAGACGCCTGTTTGCGTAGGAACACGTGCCTATTAGTGACTAGTTGCTGTATACAGACACAACGACTTGTCCGGTAGAAACATTTTAAAAGATAAATATTAAAAGGATGTTTCGAGAGAAAAGATAGAAAAAAAGAGATACTCTTAAAAAACGGTAAGGGATACTTTAGGTGGATTAGCCACTACCAATAATTACCACAAATGGCTAAATTGTAAAAGTGAACAATTTGGGGTGGACAAGATAATAGCTTTTTACTGTAAACCTATAAAAGCCTATGTATTTATGTGTATGTATGTGATGAAGAAAGTGAGGTTGAAGAAGGTTTCTGTTACACTTTTGACGTTAATGAGTGCTTGTTTAATGTAAAAGAGGCTACTGATATCTGGAGGTCTGCAGAAGTACGAGCCTGCTATACGCAGGTTAATGCAGCAGCACAAGCATAGCAGATGCTGTGAGATTAATGTATACGGGCCAAATATTGATTTTTGAGTAAACTTCACTTTTGCTTCCTGTGGTTTGGTTCAAATAATGGTTTTCCTTCAAACGTTTCAAAATTTTGATTTTACTCCCTGTGGTTTGTAATCAGTCTCAATTAACTCCAACCCACTAACATCGTTAAAACTAATATGTTAATTACAAGAGTGTATTGGTCATTTTAGTAATAAGGACCATGTAACTTATTCAAACTTCTGACTAATTTGGACATTACTCAAAAACCCAAGCACACTTTCTTTGATATCCACTTACCACCACCACCGCCACCACCATTGAAACCATCAACACCACCACTGAGACCACCAACCCCACCACTGCCATCACAACACCATCGGACCCTAACACCAGTACCTCCACCACGCTGCCACCACAAAATCACAACTACCACCACAACACCACCGCCTCCAACACCACCACCACATCACAACCACCACCACCACCACACCACCGCCTCCAACACCACCACCACCACCATTACCACATCATAACCACCACCGCCTCCAACACCACCACTTCCACCACAACACCACCGCCCCCAAAATCAAACTTTAATCGAAGCATCGATATGTCGTAGAAGTCGATTGTTAAAGAAAACACAACAAAAACCCACTACCACTGCCTAAGATTTGAACCACCACCAGTATGCCACCGCCACCACCACCATCGCACCACACCACCACCATCAGAGTTCGTTAATAATCAGACCGTCACAAACATCGCACCAACATAACCAACATCACATCACTACCACAACAAATCAAAGAACCCTAACCACAACCCAACCAATCTTGAATCTGTTATGCCCGAATTCAAATCTAGATTCAAACCCTAACATCTTCACCTTTACACACCCTTAATCGAAGCCATGATTAAGGGTCTGGTTCGCGATTTTCAGGTGGTAGTCTGTGATGCTCGGTGGAGAGAGAAAGAGAGAGAGAGATATTGGCCAATAGTGGAGGCGAGAGACCAACGATGGAGGCGGATGACCGGCGCTGGAGGCAGCGACTACCGCGAAGGCGGGTGACTGGCGGCGAAGGCTGGTGACCGGCGGTGGGAGGTGTTGGTTTGTGATGCTAGGGTGTGTGTATGTATATAATCAATTTATACAAATACCCTTGTTAGTTTGGATACATTACATTTGTAATCCTTATATATGTAAAGACCAAAATGCCCTTGATTTTAATAGATATTTTTAACGGAGTTAGTTGGTTGGAGTTAATTATGACAAACGGAAAACTACGAGTAAAATCAAGATTTTGAAACGTTTGGAGGCAAACCATTATTTGGAACAAACCTTAGGGAGCAACAGTGAAGTTTAATCTTTATTTTTTAACGGCGAATGTACGATCTGATTCAGAGGATATGTGTTATTTTAATCGTGTTTGCTTATTCGTTTTCCATTAGTGACCACACCCCCAACACCTATTGGATGAAACTCACAACTGAAAAAACCTTCTGGTTCAACCCTGAGTATTTTTGCTCAAAATAAAACTTGAATCCAATATCTTTCATTTTATATTTTCTTAGGTACCTTACTTTAAAGACTTGGATTTTTTTATTGGTGGGCCAAATATTGATATATGTATATACTAGCTTTAGTAAACACGTGTATTACACGGGTTGAATAAACAAAATATTAAACAGAATAAAAATTATTAATATAAAATGATATACTAAGACATGATATGATTGGATACGTATGAGTAATAACTATAAGTAATAAAATAATAATATGAACTTTTTAATTTTTTTGTTTTTTTCAAAGATAAAGTAAACATTTTGGTTCAAAATAATGTTTTAAAAATTTTACATTTTTAAAAATTTTCTAACTATAACTTCCTATTTTAATTATTTTTTTTATAAAAAATTTACTTTAAAAAACCAGTTTTTAATATTACGTAAAAAGTTTTGATTTTTTAGAATTTTTTTTTCATGAAAACTATTTCTATAGAAAACACTTAATAAAAAAATATCTTTTTTAATTATTAAAAAACTAATCATAATGTAAAAACAAATGAATAAAAACAAATAAAAAACTAACTCATAATGTAAAAACAAATAAAAAACTAATCATAACGCTCTTATTTATTCATGGCAAAACACATAGTTAGAGGGAATTGTCTTCTTTGAAATTTAAAAGGTAGCATCTTGTCAGTTGGTAATGAAATTCTAGGGAAAAAAGTACGTTCTCCAATGTTACTACCAGATATAACATCTGCTTCTATAACATGATTTTCTAATGATACAACTTGTTTGGTCAATGTTTCTGAGAAGCATTCCTGGAATACCGACTTTTAACACTAACTTGTGATTGGGCAAACCGAAAAGTTTTATTCCATGAGTATATCTCGAGAGTATAAACTTTCATCTAAATTAAAATTTAGCATTTATGTTTGAAATATAGAATCAGAACTAAAATATTCTCTCTCTTCACCTGGGAAAATTGAAAGCAATTTTTCATTATCTCATGCACCACCTCGTTCTTTGGAGTTAAAATTGCCCTTTCATAAGAGTAATTTGGTTCTTTATAATTTTCTAAAATAGAAGGATATACAAAATCAATCAACTCTGAAACGAGATCTACTGATTTTTTTATGAGAAGATCATCAGGTATGTCAATAACTGCTTCACCATCATTCTTACCACCAACGATACCTTCACCTATGCTCAAGAGCCATTGTGCAAACCTTCTGGTTTGTTCTATATCAGATGGATCATTACTAGAAGTCAGCCTTAGGTTTTTTGTCAATCTGAAGACCGTGCAATTTTTCCAAATGTAAGACGAACTCAAAGAAGCATCAACAATTTGTTGCCTGCTACCGCTTGGGACAACCGGTAGAATTTGTCTAAAATCACCTCCAAAAACAATTACCTTCCCACCAAATGGTAAAGTGGATACCGATGCTGATACAGAAGAAAATATGTCTTTTAATGATCTATCAAGAGCTTCAAATACGTGTTTATATACCATTGGATCTTCATCCCAAATAATCAATGATGTTTGTTTAAGTAGACGTGCAAGATAGTTGTCTGGTTTAATGTGGCAAAAGGAATCCTCCACTATGTTTAAAGGAATATGAAATCTAGAATGTGCAGTCCTACCACCTGATAGCAAAAGAGATGTGATTCCGCTTGAAGCAACGTTTAGTACAATCTTTCCTTCTGATCTCACAGATGCCGATAAAGTTTTCCATAGATATGTTTTTCCTGTTCCACCGTAACCATAAACAAAAAACACTCCACCTTTATTCCTTAAAATTGCAGTCATTATTATATCATAAATATGCCTTTGTACATCAGTCAAGGAAGTGTAAAGGTTATGAAATTCATCCTTAATACGTCTTTGTTATATGCTAGTTCTTCATTAAGTAACAAATTGTTTGCAGAAGATATAAGATTATGATCCGGATAAGACATGGTCGAGAACCTTCGTAGACTTGAATTATTACGAAGCAAAAACTTTTCAATCTCGTACAATGTAAGGTTTTTTAATCTGTTCTTCTGAAAGCACTAAACCTGTAAATATAAATATAAAACATAAAGTTGTATGAGATAAAAATTAGTAACTTTATGTAAATTATCTAATTTAAAATACAGTTAATTTATTATACCTAGTTGCTTTAAGGTAATACGTTGGTTGTAAAGTATTACATTAGATAAGTAATTCCATGTTCTTTCCCAAAAAAAATCAGGCCTAGAAAGGCGATCAGACATTAACATCGTAGCATATAAACTTCGTAAAAAATAACCTATCCCTGAAATGCTAGCTTCCTAGATTGCTTCAATTTACTCATTGTCATCATCCAAAGTCCCCTTGAAAAACATGCATCTCTAAACATAGGACACACAGAACTATTAAAAGTTCTAATATCCTCAAAAGAAGTTGGCCCTTTAACCTTGTTCAACAAAATTCTCAAATAATATGCTTCACCAAGAGACGGAGATACCAAATGTATTCTACCAATCGAAAAACCGACCTTTCTGGGTACCCAAGTACGCTTGTCGGCTTTCCATAGAAACTTTGTAGGAAATTCAACATAAATTAAGTTTACGTGCCTGTAGGTAAATTTTATTGCATTTCATCCACTCAGTAAACATCGAAGTAGACATAGATTGTTTTTCTAGAACATTGTCTATATGATCATCTACATCGTATATAACTTGCTGTTGACCAGACAGATGAAAGGGAAGCCTAATAACTGAAGGAGTCCTATAATGAACATCATATCCATAAAGACGCCAAGATGCTTCCCAAGCAGATATGTACCTACAGTTGTAATACTCTTTAATCTCGTCAATTGAGTCAACTATTCCATTTTGTTCATTAGTTGGAACAAAACAAACAGTCGCTCTATCATTACCTTTCTTTATATACTTAAACAAATACCTGATTGAACCAGCTTGATTACACCATTCCACGTTTATATGCGCCTGATATCTTTTGAGAAGCAGTTTGTTGTACGGAACCACTTTTCGGTTATCAAACTTTACACCAGATTTTTCAACAAATAAACCAGAATTTTGTCTTTTATACACCGGAAAACCATTAGAGTCAATACACATTTCTTGACGGAACTTTTTGGGAATTTTTTCGAGCATATTCCGTCGATCATGCACGGACACTTCATATTCTCAACACCACAAGGACCATGTATCATGAACTCACTTACAAGAGAATATAGTTCTGGATCTTTATTCCTGTCTGGTATTTCGGCATATATAAACAGATCAATATGTTCAACGGTCGGTAATTTGTGGTCGGCATGCATAAATAGACATACATGAGCATGAGGCAAGCCACGTTTTTGAAACCCCACAGTGTATACCACTAAAATATTTTGAAAAAAATAAATAATGACTGTATGTTGTACAAATATTCTTAGAAAATACAAAATAATAATATATTAAAATCTTATATGTATATATAATGATTGAATTTAAAAAGTGCTTGCCATACCTGCTTCAACCTTGCCGAGAATTGACTTGTCTTTCAGGTCTTTAATCATCGAATCAAGTTTGATCTTAAATATTCTACATAAGATATCAGGACGGTCTTCCACTTTAAGCGTTGTGTCCTTAAAAAATCTTTTAACCTTCGGCCATTTGGGGTTGCATGTGATTGTTATAAAAAAATCTGGATATCCATACCAAAGACATAGCGACATGGCATCAAGATAATTTTGTAACATGTAACTTGCGCCATCGGTAAAAGAGGAGGGTAATATAACACGTTGACGGACAGTGGATACATCAATGGTTCCCTGTTTTTTAGCAGAATGTAATTTCTCATAAGACTCGCTCCTTAATGTCTTTTGTTGATTGCGTATAAAAAGTAGTCTTTCACTTTCAATCATTGTATACGCATCGACCAAAAATTGTTGAAAAAGCCTTCTACCGTTAAGAATCAAAGACAAACCACCGGTTGTGGATCCTTTCGAATTGTTTGAATCTGATATAATTGTATGCAGTATGCTATCCTGTAACCATCCTCACCATACGGAAAAAGCAATGGATTCTGAAGCGCTAGGTATGAAGGATGGAGTTCACTAATAAGCTATAAATTTCCTGCTTTAGTCTTTACAATAATGTCCCTGCTTTTAAATGAATTATCAAGGTCACCAACTATTAAAGCATCAACTTCTGAGGCAGTTGGCAAGTTACAAGTTCTTCCATCCTCATTCCTTTTTTCAATTAGATGCAACCGTAGATTTACGGTGGGATTGTTTTGAAAACAGTCTTTAACCATTCTATAACATTTAACCAGTTGATTATGACTCTAATTTATCCTTTAAATCTTCTATGACCTGACGATCCATTATGTCCGATGATGTTGATTCATTGTTGGATTGCCTAATCCAATCATGTAAATTGTTAGTTGAAAAACTACGTATAATTAGTCAATGTAAATAATTTTAAATTTTAAATTACAAGAAGTTGTAGGACATACCCAAATGCTCGTTGTCTGTTTGCAACTTTATTGTCAGTGTCATATATATAATTGAGAGAATTTAGGAGTGGATCCGTCTGATGGTAGAAGACTTCCAATAGTGTGGTAATTTTCCCTACTTAGTCGGAAAACAAATGGAGCGTTACCTCTGTTAATGGACGTGTCAGCCTTTCCACCAATTGACGTGAAAGAAAACATTGAATTGTAATGTAACCTTTCGTGTTTTGGTTAATTAATAATTAGAATAATGTTTAAAAACTTAAAGTTTAATTAAGTTGAGGGGGCCTTTGTGATAAATTTGAAAGTTTTAAGCATAAAATAATAAAATTAAAACTGCAGGGACCAAATGTGTAACCTTTTAATAAATCAACCCAAACCCCCCCCCCCCACCGTCGACCTCACTCCGGCCACCCCCGGCCGACTTCCGGCGAAGTCCAAACGCGAGTAAAACGCGTAAAATTTAACCCCAATCGTTCTAACCGTTTCGTGGGCGTGATTCGAACTCATTGAAGGACTTTAATTGAGTTTTAAACGGCGGTTAAGAGAGTATTCTAACTCGAGTAACCGCCGATCATCAAACACCCAACGTTCGGGAATTAAAACCCAATAATAATCCAATTAATTGAACCTAAACGACCGTATAACTAAACCTAAGCTGCTATCAATCTCAATTTCACCTGAAACTCACACGAACATCACATTCGATCATCCTCTTCATCGCGACCTGCAACCGTAGTGTTCTTCAACCCTCGGTCGTTCTTAAGTGAAATTGATAAAGGGCTTTCAATCATCGAGACCAGTAGAAGATTTCTGTGCAACGAATTTGATTATTAACATCATTTGCAACCTGAACCAATCTCGACATAGCCACGACTTGTTCTTCGTCTTGCTCATCATCGATTCGAATTCGATCCGGTAAATATACGTATTATCATGTTCGTATGATCATTACAAACAAAAGCCCTAAGTTTAATTCGGCTGAAACATACGAATTATCGATCAATTTGATGAAATCCGAAGTTAGGGTTCATGGGATTTGGGGGTTTCGAGTAGTTAATGCTTTTAACAATTAAAAACCACTTTCTGTCAGGCATAGGCGCCCTAGCCTAATGGTAAACCACTCCCATGTCATCCTTGAGGTCCCGGGTTCAAACCCGGGCAACCTCAAACATTTTTTTAAGGCTTTTCAGCCTTTAAATAAATTATGGAAAATTTTTAAAAATTATAAAAATTATTCTTGTAAACTTTAAATATTTTAAGAACACCAAATTATTTTCTGTAAATTTGTTACTTTAATATTTTTTATAAAATATTTTTAACACATGTTATACTTAGTTTATTTTTATAAAAATAAACTTTAAGTAATAGTTTAAATCACTAAATCATTATTGGTTAACACGTTACCTTTAATAATAGTTTAATCATAATAATTATAAAATTTATTTACATTTTATAATTTAACTTTACAAATTATTATAAATGATTTTATTTCCTCTCCATATTAAATTACCTAAATTGTATTTTTCTTTCATTGGATTAAAAATATATATATATATGATTTTCATAGTTAACCTTATTTGTAAAAACCCCAAATTCCTATTGAAACCCTAGTTCACGTTTAATCGTTAATATTACCTCTAATCTCAACCTTGAAATATATACGTTAGGTAACTTGAAAAAGGAATCGTTGGAGCACCGTTTATTTCTTGTTATCATCGTATATATATATATATATATATATATATATATATATATCATGTAAGTTTTTTCATGCCCCTCTTTTACTTTATTTCACACCTTTTGGGGTGAAACATGTTAACTTTATAAACTTGCACTTGTAAACATCTTGATACTTGTAAACGCACATGCAATTCATCTTTACTTTTTGTCATGGTTATTTGTAATATTGTGAGCCTTATATGATGAACATTATATGTTGACAATCATTAACTATTGCTAGTCTGGCGACGTCATAGATCTATGGGCCTGACAAGCCTATTTGGTGCTAAAGCCGAGGTATTGCCGGCTCCTAGTGTCGTATTCTTGAGCACTATGGGAACCGAGTACACTTAGCTAATCGTTTAATCTTGTAAACTTGTAATCTGTCAAGGTTTGATTGTAGCTATATGTTATCTATAAACTTGCTTTATTCGTAACCATTGACATGAATTGCTACTTGTAAATTTTTATAAATATATGTATGCCTAACCCATGGAAACTCACCAACTTTCAAAGTTGAGCCTTTATTTTTTACATGTTTCAGGAAATGCACAAGGTTGATGATTATCTTTTGAAGCATGCTTACATCTAGGATTTGGACCTAGGAAAATAAATAATATACCTCGAAACTTGGAAACTGGAACATTTGTTATCTTTATTTCGTTGAGACTCTTGGATGTAATGTTTATTTAATCTTATGATAATCATATTTACAATTAATGGTAGCGTTATGTGGCTGTGAACAATCTTAACCCTCACATCTCGATGTTTCCGCCGTTAAGGTTAGGGTGTGACAGATTGGTATCAGTGCCCATAACTATAGGGATTTAGGTTATTAGAAATGGTGACCTAGACTATAGTTGATGCATGAACCTCATAGGAAAAAAAAATCTTTATGATCTTGTAATATATTTTGTTGCATGCTACATAATGCTACTTGTTTAGAAGGGCCTCTTAATGTGCAACTTGATGCCATTAGTTAGGATTGCCTTATAATTGAGAAACTTAGTTGCCTTGTCTCCTCTAAAACTTATTCTTAATCCTTTATTCTCTCGACGATGAAATCTCTTAAACTTATTCTCGACGACACGTGGAACGTAAGCTTTATATCGAAAGGTTCAAATCTTTAGACTTTATGTCTAATCTATGAAAATCTCATCAAGGTTTTAATCCATGAACCTAAAGAAATATTATGTGACACATAGACACCTGTATTCTGGATTTCCTGGCAAAAAGCCTTCAGGCTAAGGTAAGCATTTCGCATAAATCCCGTGGGACTAGTTATGCTTACCTGGGGATTTCTGGGATGAGTGATAAACTATGGTCAATATACACAAGTTTCCAAGGCAATTGGAGTTAACTCATCTTGACGTGTCAACATTTCCAAATGGTAATGTGTTACCAAATGGAATCATTCCATGTGTGTTTTTCAAGTCTTGAAAAATCTTTGTTTGATTTATTATTTTCTATTTCCAAATTTCTGTGACTAACTTATTTTGTATCCAGCATGTCTCGTCATCATGGAAAGCATGGTAGCTCCGACCGCAAATTAGCCGCCATGATTGCCCGTCAAATGGCTGCAGTCATTCCGACCATGGTTGCCGAACTGAGTAGCACCTTAATGACCAACGCTAGCAACAACACTAATGGCAATGGGCAAGGAGAGAATAGTGCAAATCAAGGAAGAAACAACCAAACCTACACGTTTAAGCACTTCAACTCGTGCAAACCCACTAGTTTTAGTGGGAAGGAAGGAGCCACTGGACTTCTCGAGTGGTTTGAAAGCATGGAGAACACCTTCATCAACTGTGAGTGTCCCGAGGCACTCAAAGTCTGTTATGCCATAAGTGTTCTTCAACAAAGAGCACTTACGTGGTAGAATAGTGAGAAGAGGAATCGTGGTGCTGATGCTGTGTTGGCACTAACTTGGGAAGAATTCAAGAACATTGCCATCCAAAAGTTCTGCCCGACAAGTGAGCTGCAAAAGCTGGAGGAGGAGTTTTGGAATCTCAAGCAAGATGGTGGAGATCATTTGGCCTATTCAACTAGGCATCACGAGTTGAGCATCCTGTTGCCTCACATGGTTGACACTGTTCCTAGGAACATCGAGAAGTTCATCAAGGGGGTGCCACCTCAAATCCAAGATGCCGTGGTGGGAAGTAGACCCATAACTTTGGAAGATGCCATTACCATCACCGCCCAACTTACTGAAAACCATATTCGAGCGGGCACCTTGTCTGTCAAAGGGCCTAAAAAGACTGAAAAGGCGGTCCCTGAAGCAGCTAAGGAGAGTAAGAATGAACCGTCTTATAACAACAAGAAACGCAAGTTCACACCGGAGCGTAATTTCACCGTGGCTACACCCAAGGTACCTTAAAGACAACCCGCTCCTGTTACACAAGCACCTGCTGCTAGAGCCTATGCTGGTCCTCTACCATTGTGCAATGTCTGTAGGTATCATCATGCGGGTAATACCCCGTGCCGTATCTGTACACTGTGTGGTAAGTATGGACACTTGGTGGCTACTTGTCACCGTGAACCAAACAATGCCGCGTTAGTTGCTAATCGTGCTTGCTACAACTGTGGGGAACCTGGTCATTTTCGCCCACAATGCCCTCGTCTTGCGGGTAACATACCACAAGCCCGAGGACGTGCCTTCAATATCAATGCAAACCAAGCACAAGCAAACAACGATGTGGTGAACGGTATGTCAAATCCAACCCCAACTTTATGATCTAAGTTCTTTTGTTGCTTTACCTGTATCGTTAAACGTCTTTAAAACTGAACAGGTATGTTTCTTATTAATAATTCTTATGCCTACGTCCTGTTTGACTATGGAGCCGATAAGAGTTTTGTCTCGTTAGAATTTAAGCCTATACTTGCTAAGCCACATACGAAATTAGAAAAACCGCTTACTGTCGAAGTCGCCGATGGAGAACCCATCACTGTTGATGTCGTTATTCGTGATTGCATTTTGAGCCTAAACGAGCATGATTTCTTTATCGACCTTATTCCTATGAAACTTGGAAGCTTTGATGTTATCATTGGCATGGATTGGTTAGCCAAACATCATGCTGAGATTATTTGTTTCAAGAAATGCATTCGAATTCCTTTGCCTTCGGGGGATACATTGAAAGTATTCGGCGAAAAATCATCCAAAGGACTCAAACTCATGTCGTGTACTCAAGCCCGAAAATGTCTAAGCAAGAATTACATGGCTTTCTTGGCTTACGTGGTCAACACGAAAGTCAAAGGGAACAATCTTAAGGATGTCCCGATTGTAAGAGATTTTCCTGAAGTGTTTCCCGATGACCTTAGCGGTTTACCTCCCGTGCGTGAAGTCGAGTTTAAGATCGATTTAATTCCGGGAGCGAACCCTGTGGCTAAGTCACCATATCGACTTGCACCGTCGGAAATGCAAGAGCTAGCTAGTCAACTTCAAGAACTGTCCGACAAGGGCTTTATCCGTCCTAGCTCATCGCCTTGGGGTGCACCTGTTCTGTTCGTGAAGAAGAAAGATGGATCATTTCGTATGTACATCGATTATCGTGAGCTTAACAAACTTACCATCAAGAACTGCTACCCTCTTCCTCGCATCGATGATCTTTTTTACCAACTTCAAGGAGCTGCTATTTTCTCAAAGATTGACTTACGTTCTGGCTATCATCAATTACGGGTTCATGATGGTGATATCTCAAAAACTGCGTTTCGGACTCGATATGGACACTATGAGTTCATGGTTATGCCCTTTGGTTTAACGAATGCTCCTGCTGTCTTTATGGATCTCATGAATCGAGTATGCAAGCCGTATCTAGACAAGTTCGTGATTGTCTTTATTGACGACATACTTATCTATTCCAAGTCCAAAACCAATCACGAACATCACTTGTGACAAGTTCTTGAGCTATTGAAGAAAGAACAACTATACGTAAAGTTCTCAAAGTGTGAATTTTGGCTTGAGGAGGTCCAATTTCTTGGACACGTGGTGAATAGTCAAGGAATTCACGTTGATCCTGCGAAGGTGGAAGCTGTGAAAAATTGGTGTGTTCCCACAACTCCAACCGAAGTTTGTTCTTTCCTTGGTCTTGCTGGCTATTATCGACGTTTCATTGCCGATTTCTCTCGAATCGCGAAACCGCTTACTTCCTTGACCCAAAAGAATAAACCATTCGAGTGGGGGTCTGAACAAGAGGAAGCCTTTGAAGCTTTAAAGCACAAGTTGTGTAATGATCCTATCTTGACTGATCCGTGTCGAAGACCCGATCAAATAAGAAAAGAATTTTGCTTGTTTTATGATTCCTAAATACCTTAACTAGTTAGGGTAAATAGGGTGTCGATCCCACGAGGAGTCCGTGGATGGTGTCACGCGTAACTGATTCAAAATTTACTTACTTATTATTGTCACTAAACTGTAAATTAGAACTAAATAAAATTACCAATAAAAAATAATCACTTTATGAAGCAAGACGAAACTTGGACTTGGTTGAAAACTATTGCGATGAAAAGGATCACACCCGGGTTTCAGGAATGTAAATGAATATATAGCTAATGTTTTACCTAATCTTGAAGTTACATAGACATAACTTGCTTATCACAGATGTTGAAAAGTAATTGCGAACTTGATATCCAATTATGTAAATTAACTAGTAAACTAACTAATGCCACAATCTAGAAACTTTATTTGCAATTACCAATTAATGAAGATAACCTAATTACTACTCAATGGTTAACAATATAAAACTGATAACTTGATAAGTAATAATCAAATCAACTAACACGAATCTTTAATCAACACATCGTTCAAAACACATAAACGAATAAAAGTTGTTAAACAATCAAAGTTTATGTCTTGACTAGGTAAACACATACGCATGCATCATCCAATCACAAACCGTCCACCCAGGGATGATCACGGGTGGTTTAGCCTTGCATCTTCATCATAATCGCTTCAATCTTGTCTTTTTGCATATGAATCTTCGATCACTTGATGATGAGAGAGGGTTTTAATGACTCAAAAATGCTCCAAGATTCGTTTTTGGTGTTGGGGGGCAGTATGTTTTGGAAACCCTAATGTTAGGGTTTAAATAGGTTTTGAAATTTGAAACAACCCCCAAAATATCACCTTAGACCGTAACTTACGGCCTATAGACCGTAGGTTACGGCCTACCTTCAACCAGACGACCAAACCTTCTATCTTACGGGGTTCACAGACGGTGTTGATACAGGGCCGTAAGTTACGGCCTCAGGCCGTAGCTTACGGCCTTCCTGCAACTTGCACAGTTTTCTTTATTTTCAGCACCTTTCAACCCGTAGTCTTTGTATCCTTTGTATCCTACTCAAATAATGTCCGTTAAGCTTCATTTATCCTACATTTCAAACACGCAACAAAGTAATATTGTTCGACATATAAAATATATTAAAAATGCAATATTAACTATACTAAGTGCATGCATATTAACCAATCATCACATCCCCACACTTACCCTTTTGTTTGCCCTCAAACAAACTCTCTTGTACACTTTAACACTAATTATTCAAATGCATCAATAATCTCTTAACCTTGTGTGAGTTAAGATCCCAAGGCATACTTGGCTCTAATGTTTATATTATTCAAGATTGACAACCCAACAAGTAGCCGCTTGTTTGAAATCTTAGGATTACCTAACCAAGCATAACTTACCTTCAGTTTCCAACACACATGCATTCACCCTCTCACAATGATCACTCCTCTCGGGTTGATTTCTGGACTAGTGATTATATACTAGTATATCTGGAACACTCAAACCAGTAATGCACATTATTATCATAAGCTCGTATAACAATCACATCTCCATCAACAACGCACTACAATACACAAATCAAGAGGTCTTTTACGGGTTGTACTATTAGGCTAGGGTTAAGGGTATGCAAAAGGATCTAACGTGGTAGATGGTGAATGAAATTCAATTCAAAATGCTAAATTTAAGAACTATTATAACTTGGATCACATTGACCCGAACATACTACAAGAATTCACATTATTTTTTTTATTTTTTTTTTGCTTCATACTTTGGTCATTTTAACTTCATACATCGCCATTTTTTTTTTTTCAATTTTTTTTTTCTTTCAAACAACTTAGACATGTAACAAATTGGATTTCACCACGCGGCTTAATTAAAAAGGCTAAAGGTTTAATAGGGTTAATGATGTGGCTCATTCAAATAACACGTTGGGGCTCAAAGGGGCGTCTAAGGGGAAAATGTTAGGGTAGGGGAGTCAAATGAAATGGTCTAAATAAAATGGCTATCCTAATGCCTCTATCACGTTTGTGCAAAGTAATGGTTCATGATCTCGACATGTATTAGTTACACGAGTTCTAAAATAGATGCACATTATGGTAAACACTAAATATAATAAGAAAAGAGCAACTAGATATATCATGGAAAGTGCTCAATTAGGCTCAAGTTCTCACGGAAACAAAGAAATGGGTTAAGGATGTGACACATGCATGTTGTCAACTGTCTAGTTCGTTATACTTAACAAGGCAATCCTACTTAATTTTATAGAAACTACCAATTGGGCATACCTTCCTGTCACTTATAGCTAACCATGCTAAGGGATCTCTACCTATACACAAGCAAGTGATATTTAGCGATTTACATTGAGAAATTAGGTTTGATGCACAATTATTATTTGTTTTTTTTTTTTTCAAAATATATATATATATATATATATATATATATATATATATTTTTTCAAAATATTTTCAACTTTTCTAAATTTTAAGATTTTAAACACCTCATCCTCACACTTGGACTACATTGTCCCCAATGTAAAATGAGTTTATTAGGACCTTAGTTCCCCCAAGTGCAAAGTTAAATCCCTTATAATTGTGTTATGCATACTAAGACTCGACATTAACTAAAATGCAAATTAACACATTCCCAAAACAAGTTTGTTACGCCACCAAGTACATAGAAGAAAACGACCAGTCCACATAGCACAACTAAAAACAAGAAGTGACAACTTAAACATCATAATAGCATAAGTTCAGAGAAAAGCACGTGGACCTGATCTCATGTGATCAGAGAATGCAAGATCATCCATCATATGATGGTCGGGGGTATGGCTGACCAAACATGCTCTCATACAAACTCCGCTGGATGCTCCTCATGTCATATGGGTCGGCTTGAGTAGAACTACCATGTGCTTGACCAATGTTAGTGTCATATGGCACCCATTATGATGGAGTTGATTGAGGATAATGGGGCATCTGATAGCTTTGCGCATATGGAACAAGATCAGGAGATCGCCAGTCAGTCGGGTGAGGCCTCTCGGTGTATGGCAGACCCTGTTGGAAGTCGTGATAATGTCGAATCTGTTCATGATTTCTGAAGTCTTCATTCCGGTAGAGCTCTTGAGTATACATCATTGTTCGCCTGTTCCTCCGATTTTCTTCAATTTCCTGCATTTGCTTGTCAAACATAATTTGCTCACAATCGGTCCATCGATTAAAATTAGTGGGACGCGCTTGTGATATTGCGTTCCCATCACTACGTTGATGAGGTCTCCAGTCCTCGCGAGGCACATCCCCCGCTGCCGCGGCTGTCGGCTCCACTCGTTCTTCTTCCTCAGCATCTTCTTTCAATACCTCCATGCATCGCCCACTTTTTCTGTCGGTCAACCGGTAAACACGTGCAGTCTCATGATACAACCATTCTGTAGCTGCTAATGTATCTAGGCGGAATGGTACGTGCTTAAATTTCTGAGGTTTCACTCTGCGGGGCAACACATTAGCCCTTTTTAGCAATTTGGAGAGCAGTCGACAATGTGGAACAGACTTCCTATCAGCTTTTTCTCTGGTTTCCCACACATTCCACAAGATAAGATGACGGGCTGATAGGACGGGTGTTCCCGTCATAAGAGCATGCAAAATCATCACTTCATACAATCTGACTGACCCTTTATCACCTAGTCGGGGCATTACATTCTGGTTTAAAAATATCATAAGTAACTTGGGTAATGGTTTGAGATGTTGCCGACGTAGAGGCCATCTTGCTACATCTGTGCCTTGAGGCACAACAAACAGTTCTCTGATCATATCTCTCCACATGTCTTCATTGGCTTTCTTACAAGCTAGTAATGCATAGGAGGGATACTCATATGGTTCATCATCTTCGGTCCCCGTGTCGAAGTTGGCTATTCTACTCAGGGTCTCAAATGATAATGTTACGGGTTTGCCATTGACCTTTCCTACTAACTCTATTGTCTATGGTGGGTTGTTTCCTGGCTAATTTTGAAGTGTTGACATCCACTCTATAATTGCATCCATGTAAATGTCATCGTTCCCATCATTGTTAAAAGTCATGTGTTCTTCCCATCCCAATCTTGTAAAGCAATCAGTAATCCCGAATTTGTCAAAATGATCTTGATTAATTTGCCTCTCACAGATCATGAGGGATTGAAGTGACCCTTTAATGTCCCTCATCTTCTTATGATACAGTAAAGGTTGAATTTCTTCTGCAAATGAGGATAAACGTCTACTTTTTCTCCACTTGGGTAATCCATCCTCATCATATTCTTCCTCATCTCCAGACTCTTCTTCTTCCTCCATATCAATGTCTTCTTCCTCAGTCCTAGGTGGATCCGATTCGGGAAACTTCCTCCTTTTAGTGCCTGATGTCGAAGCAACCGCTTTCCCTTTACCTTTTTGGTTATTACCTGCCATCGATCCTGCAATCAAACAATGATTAAGTTACTTATCAGTAATTAATGTGTATGATAGTTTATGATGTCGTTAGTGATAATCTTTTACATGCTTCTTTTACTTGTTGAAAAAGGAGTTTAAAGCTTAAACAAAGATACCAATTCCATCAAAGAAAAGTGGCATATATCTTATTACTACTCATTGTGTTTGTAATCATCATAATTCTCAACATAACACATTCTTAGCAGCATGAACTAAGTGACCAACCTGGATACCATTTCACCTTTTGACTATCGACATTAACCATTCAAGGTTCTCCCATTATACACATACAACATGCCAATTCGAAAGATCTAACAATAATAACACCTACAAGTAACCCTTAACCCAAAATCTTCCCCACACTTGAATCTTACTACCACATTGATATCAACCATTCGTTAATTTCTACAAATTAATGTAAAACCTGTGATATATCCCAAGCAACCTAGTTGTACTAACATCATGTAATTCATGGTTTCAACAACGCAAAACATGCTATGTTCCCGATAAATTTACTCAATAATCATCATAAGTAAGTGAGTACCTTCAATGATAAGCGAAAATCAGTAAATAACATACCTTGTTGTTGTTAAAGTGATGTCTACAAAGAAAAATGCAACCTTGACAACAATGTCACCAAAACCCCCAAAACTCTCGAGTCCTCTTGTAACTAGATCTAACAAACGACCATGAATTGGAGAAAACTACACCATGGGTTGTGTTTGTCTTGAAAATTAGCCCAGATGCATATGAATTTCGTATGTTTTGATGAAGAATTGAAGAAGTTATGTGAGGGGGAAGAACTAGGGTTTTGAGTGTTTTTGAGAAGGAAGGTGAAGATGGATGAGTAAAACTGAGATTTTGGTGGTGGATTGGAGTTAAAAACAAAAGGGGTTTGTGGAAATTGGGATTGGGTCGGGTTTTTATGTAATAATGCGGTCAAGATGTGCCCAGCCTCGACAGGCCGTAAGTTACGGCCTAAGGCCGTAGCTTACGGTCTCTTGTGTTATGCTGAGACCGTTTGTGGTGACCGTAAGGCAGAATCTTGGACCGTCCGCATTGGCATAGGCCGTAACTTACGGCCTACGGCCGTAAGTTACGCCCCCCCCCCTTTTTTTTTTTTTTTTTTTTTTTTTTTTTTTTTTTTGAAAAACTCATGAAAATATTTGAAAAACTAATTATCGTTCTTTTGTTATTTTAGTTGGCGAAAAACATTGCCACTCCCCCCACTAATTGTGCATTGCCCTCAATCGCACCTATATTTACCTGAAAATCTAAAGGCTTCCACCTGCTGATTAGTATGCATCCAAAGACTGAAACGCAAAACATACCAACTACACAAATACAAAGACACAATAATTGACGAATCTAAAATAAAATTCTGAAACTCACTTTCGTAGGAATCACGGTTGCATTTAGCATATGCAACAAGCCTTTTAAACTTCTCGGTAGGCCCGAGCGGACGAGTTAAGTCTCGTGAGGGTTTCTAGTGAACATACCCACAAAGTTCTCCGAATTGCCTCTCGGAAAGCGCTAAGTTTTAAGTCTTCAGCCAGACCGTACCTGATATACTAGTTTGTCGCATATGTTGGTGAATCCACAAGGAATTTCACCGAATCCATTTGTACCTTGTTGATGTCAGTCGCCTCCAAATATGGTTTCAATCTATGACCATTCACCACACGCCTTATATGATCTTTCAGATCTTCAATTTCAATATCTCCAAAGTGGCCAACTCGTGTAACAATAAACGGGCCTGTCCATTTGCTTTTAAGTTTGCCTGGAAAGAATTTAAGTTTGGAATTGTACAGCCACACCTTCTGGTCTACTTCAAACAATTTCCTTCGTATTTTGGCATCGTGAACAGCTTTCATTCTGTCTTTATACACCGATGCACAATCAAATGCTTCGTTCCTTAATTCTTCCAATTCACACAGCTGCAACTTTCTCTCCTTACCTGCAGTTTCATAATCCATGTTGACAGCTTTCACTGCCCACAACGCACGGTGAGCTAACTCGACAGGTAAATGACAACCTTTCCCATAAACCAAGCGATATGGTGTGGTTCCAATAGGTGTTTTGAAAGCGGTTCGGTATGCCCATAAAGCATAACGTAAAGACCAATCCTTTCGGTCGGTTCTTACCGTCTTTTGTAAAATCTCTTTAATTTGCCTATTCGAAACCTCAACCTGACCACTTGTTTGTGGGTGGTATGGTGTTGTGACTCGATGATTTACACCATACCGTTTGAGCAACTTTCCAAAGTTAAAGTTTTTAAAATGAGACCCCCCATCACTTATGATCACACGAGGGATGCCAAATCTTGAGAAAATATTGGTTTGTACAAATTTGCAAACAACAGTATGGTCGTTTGTTTTAGTAGCAATGGCCTCAATCCACTTAGACACGTAATCCACTGCTACTAAAATATAATAATTGCCATGTGAATTCGGGAGTGGTCCCATGAAATCAATCCCCCAAATGTCAAAAATGTCAACTACAAGGATTGGTTTCATGGGCATCTCATCCAGTTTGGAGATACTACCAAGTTGCTGGCATCTTAAACATTGTTTAGCATAAATTGAAGCATCTTTAAAAATTGTGGGCCAGAATAACCCGCAATATAGAATCTTATGCCCGGTCTTGTGACCACTAAAAAGTCCTCCACATGCAGACGAATGGGTTAGTGTCAACACTTTTTGCACTTCCTCTTCTGGCACATATCTTCTGATAATCTGATCAGCACCAACTTTAAAATGGTCCGGTTCATCCCAAATGTAATGCTTTGCTTGAGCTAGAAATTGTTGTCTTTTCCTCTTTGACCAATGATCTGGAACTATACCTATAGCTAAATAATTAACTATGTTAGCAAACCAAGGTAAAGTGGAGATTGTTAATAGTTGCTTATCAGGAAATGTTTCGTTTATCGCTTTAGTATCATCCGCTTCCATAACAATTCTGGATAGATGATCAGCCACAACATTCTCACACCCCTTCTTATCGCGTATCTCCAAATCAAACTCTTGTAATAGCAAGACCCATCGAATCAACCTTGGCTTGGCATCCTTCTTCTCCATCAAATACTTCACTGCACTATGGTCTGAATATATAATGACTTTGCTTCCCCAAATATACGACCTGAACTTATCAAGAGCATATACCACTGCAAGCAATTCTTTTTTAGTAGTCGTGTAATTCAATTGAGCACCATCTAATGTCTTACTAGCATAATAAATTGCCACGGGTTTCTTGTCTACCCATTGCCCCAATACAGCCCCGATTGCGAAATCACTAGCATCACACATAATTTCAAATGGTAATGACCAATTTGGTGCTTGCAGAATCGGGGCTTCAACCAATTTTTCTTTAAGTGTTGCAAAAGCTTTTAAACATTCTTCATCAAAAACAAAGGGCACATCTTTTATTAGCAAATTACATAACGGTTTGGTGATTGTGCTAAATCCCTTTATAAATCTCCTATAAAATCCCGCATGACCCAAGAACGAACGTATGCCTTTGACATTCGTGGGGGGAGGTAAAGTTGAAATTACTTTGATTTTTGCATGATCAACCTCTATCCCACGTTTAGAAATGACATGTCCTAGAACAATACCCTCTTGAACCATAAAATGACTTTTTTCCCAACTTAAAACCAAATTTGTTTCGACACATCGCTTCAATACTTTGGTTAATTGTATGAGACAACTGTCAAACGATGGACCAAATATTGAAAAGTCATCCATGAAAATCTCCAAAGACTCCCCAACCATATCTGAAAAGATACTCATCATACACCTTTGAAAGGTGGCTGGGGCGTTACAAAGTCCAAATGGCATTCGCCTAAACGCGAAAGTACCATATGGACACGTAAACGTTGTCTTTTGTTGATCATCAGGATGAATGGCAATTTGATTATACCCTGAGTAACCATCTAAAAAGCAATAAAACTTTTGACCTGCTAGCTTCTCAACTATTTGATCTATGAAAGGGAGCGGGAAGTGATCTTTAGAGGTAGTCGCGTTTAACTTTCTATAATCAATGCATACCCGCCACCCGGTAACGGGTCGGGTAGCAACATGCTCACCTTGTGCATCTTTTACAATTTGGATGCCCGATTTCTTGGGCACCGTCTGTGTCGGACTTACCCATGTGCTATCGGAAATAGGGTAAATGATTCCGGCATCTAACCATTTTAATACCTCTTTCTTGACAACTTCCCTCATGTTGGGATTGAGCCTTCTTTGTGTGTCACGTGCGGGTTTTGCATCTGCATCAGTAATAATTTTATGCATAACAATTGATGGACTAATACCTTTCAAATCCGCTATGGTCCATCCAATTGCCGCCTTGTGCTCTTCTAATACCTTCAACAGTGCTTCCTCTTGATCATTCTCTAAATCTGATGCGATTATCACCGGTAATGTTTGGTCTTTTCCGAGGAATGCATACTTTAGATGCTTTGGCAACTCCTTGAGTTCCATAATTAGGAAACTTTCTAACGATGGCTTCAGCTTTGAGTCAATTTTCTCGGGTAGAGGCTCCACTTGATGAGTCCATAGTGGTCTACCTTCTTGAATTGCCAATACCTCCAGTTGCTTTTCTTCTTCCTCCAACTGTTGCACAAATTCAGCGTCTTCCCTGTCACATAAAACACATGTCTCCTTGGTGCTATCCTCATTTTTATGAGGATCACACCCATCAATAATGTCCGCCATAAAGCATTCATTACCGACCGGAGAATTAGATGCATTTTCATAAACATTGACTCTTAACTTACGGTTTCCAAATGTCATGTCGACAGTTCCATTTCTACAATTAATTTGAGCATTTGCGGTTGCTAAGAACGGTCGGCCAAGAATGACGTTAGATTGTTTGTTATTATCAATAGCCGCATAATCAAGAACCAAGAAATCCACAGGATAGTAAAAATCTTCCACCTTTACAATTACATCGGTTACTATTCCACGGGGGAGTTTAAGAGTAAGATCAGCCAAAACCACGGTGGTTTCGGCTTTTTGAAGTGGACCAAAGTCATATTGGTCATATAAACTCCCTGGTAGGATACTAACACTGGCTCCGAGATCCAACAATGCCCTAGCCATTTTAAAGTCACCCACTTGAATGGGAATAACCGGCGCTCCTGGATCCCGTAGCTTTGGTGGAAGGGAACCTGATAGAATGGCACTCACATTTGCGGGCACATCAAGTTTCTTAGGAAACTTATGGTTTCTTTTCTGAGTGCACATATCTTTCAAGTACTTTGCATAAGCAGGAACCTGTTTAATTGCATCTAAAAGAGGTAGATTGATTTTAACTTGTTTGAAAACTTCCCATATTTCTTCTTGTTGTGGGCCTCTTTTATTATAGATGAAGCTTTCACCGGATCAATTAAAGCTGCTGGATAAGGAATGGTATTAGCCTCCACACCTTTATCCTTGTTTTCCTTTAGTTCATCATTTAAAACCAGTTTAGTGTTTTCTGAAAAAGTTACTTTCTTTAATGGTTTAGACACAACAGTTTCATGCTCATCATCACTATTTACACTTTCATCAACATCCTCCACCACTCCTTCTACAAAAGGTGGTGGAGGGATGACTTTGTTGTCATATACCTTACCATTACGTAGAGTACTTACCTGATTGACATGATGTTTCCCATTAGAGCTTTGATGCTGTGGGTTCACTGTTGTATCACTTGGTAATTTGCCCGGGTTCTTTCTAATTTGAGCAATATCTTGTGCAAGTTGTCCCACTTGTTTGTTCAATGCTTCATATGCTTTATCTCTTATTTCATTCTCCTTCTTATTTTCCTTCATCATGTTCATAAGTGCATCCAACTTTGAGTTTATAGAATCATCATTACTTAACGTTCCCGTTTGATTACCTTGGTAATTCTTTGATGAGATGCTTTGTTGACCACCTTGATTGTAGCCACTTTGATTGTAGGAATTTCTTTGAGAGCTACCCTGATAATTCCCTTGTTGGCGGTTTGGATACGGCTGATTACCTTGATTGTAACCTTGAAAGTTTGGGTTTATTTGGTTAGTAGCATTTCCAAACCTGAAATTAGGATGATTCCTCAATCCGGGGTGATAAGTATTGGAGTTCATATCAAACTGCTTTCTCTCTCCATATACTTGATTCACTTCTTCATGTTATCCCAGCAACAACGGACAATCTGCATTTAAATGCCCCAATTCTCCACATTCATTACACAAATCAAATCCAACTGAAGCTACATCTTTGGCTCCCCCACGTCCCAGCTTGGCCAATTGCCTTTCCAAATAAGCAATTCTTTCTTTAGTCTCATGGTCAATGGTAGTTGATCTTGCTGGAGCAGGCTTTGACCTTCTGCTAGCCGAAGCTTGAGCCTTGGAGTTCTTGCATATTCTTTCTAAAAACTCCCAATCCATGTCTTTATGATTAGATAAGAACGTACCGTTACTTGTGGAGTACAAATATTTTCTTTCCTCCGGTGTTAATCCATCTGAAAATGCCTTAATCAATTCCCACCTTTCAATGCCATGATGAGGGCACATGCGGATCAACTCTTTGAATCTTGTAAATGCCTCATGGAATTGTTCACCCATTTTTTGTTGAAATGATCGAATAGCATCTGTTGCATCACTAGTCTTGCTCATAGAATAATATTCTTCAAGAAAAACTCTTTGCATCTCTTGCCATGTATGAATACTATTATCAGGTAGTGTGAAAACCATTGCTTAGCTCTATCTTTCAAGGTGAATTGAAACAGTCTCAGTCTCACTTCATCTTGTGTAAAGTGATTTCCACCGATAGTGCTACATATTGCATCAAATTCAGCAAGATGTACATATGGTTCTTCTGTTGCAGTACCTCTAAACGCGGGAAGAATAGTGAGATAGTGAGGGCGTACGTCAAAAGAACTTCCTCTACGATTTGGAGGTGCAATAGGATTCGGGTTTTCAGAAATAGCTGGTCTGAAATGACTATCCACGCCTTGTACAGGAGCTCTCTGAGGTCTTCTTTGTTGGTTGACATTATGATTATTAACCCCACCCCTTTGTTGATTGATAGGTGGTGCATTCCACCCGTATTGGTCATTTCTCCAATTGTGGTTTCCATTATATCCATCACCTCCACCAAAATGTCCCTCCCAAGCATCATAATTTGCATCATTATATGGTTCTTCATTGTTATTCCACTCATCTTCATAATCTTCATCACCAGTGTGGACACTATGCATGCTCACATGATCAAAGTCATCTCCTTGATTACGGTTATTTTGATTCATGTTATTGTTGGGTGGTGGTTGATTCAAGGTGTTGCGGTTGTTATTCGGTGGTGGGGGTGGATTCGGGTTATTAGGGTTCACGGGTGGGTTTTGGTTCGGAGCTACATTTCCTCCTTGTGGGATATCTACCGGTTCCATCTCTACTGACTGAGATGAACTAGAAGCTGCTTGTTCAATGGCACGAGAAATTGGTGGTACTGGAATTCCCGATCTATGCAAAACACGATTTTCTCTTGCTGATCTCTCAATCTCTGGATCAAAAACAAGTGGTGATTTCCGACCCGAATAACGAGTATGCATGCAACCTGTCACCTGCACACTGAAACACACCAAGCGTAACAAAGAACAGAAAGAAAAACAAAACAAAACAAAACACACGCAATTAAACAAAATAAAAACTAAAGCAATCAATTAAACTAAACACCAAGCGCACAGTCTCCCCGGCAACGGCGCCAAAATTTGATCGGTGTCGAAGACCCGATCAAATAAGAAAAGAATTTTGCTTGTTTTATGATTCCTAAATACCTTAACTAGTTAGGGTAAATAGGGTGTCGATCCCACGAGGAGTCCGTGGATGGTGTCACGCGTAACTGATTCAAAATTTACTTACTTACTATTGTCACTAAACTGTAAATTAGAACTAAATGAAATTACCAATAAAAATAATCACTTTATGAAGCAAGACGAAACTTGGACTTGGTTGAAAACTATTGCGATGAAAAGGGATCACACCCGGGTTTCAGGAATGTAAATGAATATATAGCTAATGTTTTACCTAATCTTGAAGTTACATAGACATAACTTGCTTATCACAGATGTTGAAAAGTAATTGCGAACTTGATATCCAATTATGTAAATTAACTAGTAAACTAACTAATGCCACAATCTAGAAACTTTATTTGCAATTACCAATTAATGAAGATAACCTAATTACTACTCAATGGTTAACAATATAAAACTGATAACTTGATAAGTAATAATCAAATCAACTAACACGAATCTTTAATCAACACATCGTTCAAAACACATAAACGAATAAAAGTTGTTAAACAATCAAAGTTTATGTCTTGACTAGGTAAACACATACGCATGCATCATCCAATCACAAACCGTCCACCCAGGGATGATCACGGGTGGTTTAGCCTTGCATCTTCATCATAATCGCTTCAATCTTGTCTTTTTGCATACGAATCCTCGATCACTTGATGATTAGAGAGGGTTTTAATGACTCAAAAATGCTCCAAGATTCGTTTTTGGGTTGGGGGCAGTATGTTTTCGAAACCATAATGTTAGGGTTTAAATAGGTTTTGAAATTTGAAACAACCCCAAAATATCGCCTTAGACCGTAACTTACGGCCTATAGACCGTAGGTTACGGCCTACCTTCAACCAGACGACCAAACCTTCTGTCTTACGGGGTTCACAGACGGCGTTGATACAGGGCCGTAAGTTACGGCCTCAGGCCGTAGCTTACGGCCTTCCTGCAACTTGCACAGTTTTCTTTATTTTCAGCACCTTTCAACCCGTAGTCTTCGTATCCTTTGTATCCTACTCAAATAATGTCCGTTAAGCTTCATTTATCCTACATTTCAAACATGCAACAAAGTAATATTGTTCGACATATAAAATATATTAAAAATGCAATATTAACTATACTAAGTGCATGCATATTAACCAATCATCATTGACCCTTCCCGATGGAAACGAGGATTTCACCGTATATTGTGATGCATCTAAACAAGGCCTTGGTTGTGTCCTCATGCAACGAGGAAGGTCATAGCATATGCATCGAGACAATTGAAGGTCCATGAGGTGAATTATACGACACATGATCTTGAACTTGGTGCTGTGGTTTTTGCCTTAAAGATTTGGAGGCATTACCTTTATGGGACGCAATGTATAGTCTACACCAATCACAAAAGCCTACAACACGTCTTCAATCAAAAGGATCTCAACATGAGACAACGACGTTGGGTTGAGTTGATTAGTGATTATGATTGTGACATTCGTTACCACCCTGGAAAGGCAAATGTCGTAGCCGATGCACTAAGTCGTAAGATTCATAATAAGATGGTCTCGTTTCAAGAAATTCGCGATCGACGACAATGGTTTGATACATTGGAGAATTTGATACTGAGATTCGTCTGGATGTTAACGAGACTACGGTGCTACTGCAAAATTTGAGGATTGAGAATGACATCGAGACTTGTATCATGGAGGCTCAACAAGCGGTTCAAGAAGGAGGAAAAATAGGAGAGGAATTGGAGTACAACCTTCGAGCTCAACTAGAAACAAAACCCAATGGGTTGATGTATTTCTTGAATCGAATTTGGGTTCCAAAACATGATAATCTTCGTACCTTTATCATGAATGAAGCTCATCAAACTCGTTACTCAACTCATCCTGGTTCCGATAAGATGTATATGGATCTGCGTGGTCAATACTGGTGGCCTGGAATGAAGAAAGACATAGCAACTTACGTAGCTAAGTGTCTTACGTGTACGAAGGTTAAAGCTGAACATCAACGTCCTAGTGGATTGCTTGAACAGCCCGAGATCCCCATATGGAAATAGGAACACATATCCATGGACTTCATAACCAAACTACCTCGCACCTCTCGTGGTCATGATAGCATATGGGTGATCGTTGACCGATTGACCAAGTTGGCACATTTCATACCCATACGTGACACCTACAAAACGTCAAGGTTAGCTCGTATATACATTGATGAGATTGTGAGTCGTCATGGCGTACCTTTGCATATCATATCCGACCAAGACGCTGGTTTCACTTCGCACTTTTGGTCGTCTATGCAAGAACTTTTGGGTACTCAACTGGATTTAAGCACGGCTTACCATCCTCAAACGGACGGTCAAACCGAGCGAACCATTCAAACCCTAGAGGATTTGCTACGTCTTTGTGTCCTTGACTTTGGAGGTGACTGGGATACGCATTTACCTCTCGCGGAATTTTCGTATAATAATAGTTACCACTCGAGTATCAAGATGGCACCTTTCGAAGCGCTTTATGGTCGTAAATGTCGTTCCTCGATCTGCTGGACTGACAATGGTGAAAATTTCATCACTGGTCCTGAGCTCATACAAGAAACAACCAATAAAGTCTCCATAATTCGCAAGAACCTTGAAGTGGCTAGAAGCCGACAAAAAAGTTATGTCGATAAACGACGCAAGCCGTTGGAATTCCAAGTTGGGGATATGGTTCTTCTTAAAGTCTCACCATGGAAGGGAGTCGTTCGCTTTGGGAAGAAGGGTAAATTAGCTCCACGATTTGTAGGACCTTTCAAGATCCTGAAAAGGATTGGGAAAGTGGCTTATAAACTGGAACTACCTTCCGATCTTAGCGGGGTTCATCCTGTTTTCCATGTCTCAAATTTGAGAAAATGTTTGGCTGATGAAAGTCTGTATGTCCCAGTAGATGACATCCAGATCGACAAGTCATTACATTTTGTTGAAAAACCCGTTGAAGTCATGGACCGCATTATGAAGAACACTTGGACCACTACTACCCCAATCGTCAAGGTTCGTTGGGAAAATAAGCGTGGACCAGAGTTTACTTGGGAGCGTGAGGAGCATATGAAGAAGAAATACCCGTATTTGTTTGTTTAGTTCATTCTTAATTTCGGGACGAAATACTTAAAAGTTGGGGAGACTGTAACCTTTCGTGTTTTCGTTAATTAATAATTAACCCTGTTATGTTCTTATAAGGACCATTTATGTCATTTAAGAAACTATATGGGTTGTTTATGAATGTTCCTCTTATTGTGCATTAATTCATTAATTTAAGAGTAATAATTTGTTTTTACTATAATAAACATAATAATAATAGTCAAATAAAATAGAAATAATAATAATAATAGAAATAATAATTTGTAAAAGTTAAATATTAATAAGTTAGAATAATGTTTAAAAACTTAAAGTTTAATTAAGTTGAGGGGGCCTTTGTGATAAATTTAAAAGTTTTAAGCATAAAATAATAAAAATTAAAACTGCAGGGACCAAATGTGTAACTTTTTAATAAATCAACCCAACCCCCCCCCACCGTCGACCTCACTCCGGCCACCCCCGGCCGACATCCGGCGAAGTCCAAACGCGAGTAAAACGCGTAAAATTTAACCCCAATCGTTTCTAACCGTTTCGTGGGCGTGATTCGAACTCATTGAAGGACTTTAATTGAGTTTTAACGGCGGTTAAGAGAGTATTCTAACTCGAGTAACCGCCGATCATCAAACACCCAACGTTCGGGAATTAAAACCCAATAATAATCCAATTAATTGAACCTAAACGACCGTATAACTAAACCTAAGCTGCTATCAATCTCAATTTCACCTGAAACTCACACGAACATCACATTCGATCATCCTCTTCATCGCGACCTGCAACCGTAGTGTTCTTCAACCCTCGGTCGTTCTTAAGTGAAATTGATAAAGGGCTTTCAATCATCGAGACCAGTAGAAGATTTCTGTGCAACGAATTTGATTATTAACATCATTTGCAACCTGAACCAATCTCGACATAGCCACGACTTGTTCTTCGTCTTGCTCATCATCGATTCGAATTCGATCCGGGTAAATATACATATTATCATGTTCGTATGATCATTACAAACAAAAGCCCTAAGTTTAATTCGGCTTAAACATACGAATTATCGATCAATTTGATGAAATCCGAAGTTAGGGTTCATGGGATTTGGGGGTTTCGAGTAGTTAATGCTTTTAACAATTAAAAACCACTTTCTGTCAGGCATAGGCGCCCTAGCCTAATGGTAAACCACTCCCATGTCATCCTTGAGGTCCCGGGTTCGAACCCGGGCAACCTCAAACATTTTTTTAAGGCTTTTCAGCCTTTAAATAAATTATGGAAAATTTTTAATAATTATAAAATTATTCTTGTAAACTTTAAATATTTTTAAGGACACCAAATTATTTTCTGTAAATTTGTTACTTTAATATTTTTTATAAAATATTTTTAACACATATTATACTTAGTTTATTTTTATAAAAATAAACTTTAAGTAATAGTTTAAATCACTAAATCATTATTGGTTAACACGTTACCTTTAATAATAGTTTAATCATGATAATTATAAAATTTATTTACATTTTATAATTTAACTTTACAAATTATTATAAATGATTTTATTTCCTCTCCATATTAAATTACCTAAATTGTATTTTTCTTTCATTGGATTAAAATATATATATATATATATATATATATATATATATATATATATATATATATATATGATTTTCATAGTTAACCTTATTTGTAAAAACCCCAAATTCCTATTGAAACCCTAGTTCACGTTTAATCGTTAATATTACCTCTAATCTCAACCTTGAAATATATACGTTAGGTAACTTGAAAAAGGAATCGTTGGAGCACCGTTTATTTCTTGTTATCATCCTATATATATATATATCATGTGAGTTTTTCCATGCCCCTCTTTTACTTTATTTCACACCTTTTGGGGTGAAACATGTTAACTTTATAAACTTGCACTTGTAAACATCTTGATACTTGTAAACGCACATGCAATTCATCTTTACTTTTTGTCATGGTTATTTGTAATATTATGAGCCTTATATGATGAACATTATATGTTGACAATCATTAACTATTGCTAGCCTGGCGACGTCATAGATCTATGGGCCTGACAAGCCTATTTGGTGCTAAAGCCGAGATATTGCCGGCTCCTAGTGCCGTATTCTTGAGCACTATGGGAACCGAGTACACTTAGCTAATCGTTTAATCTTGTAAACTTGTAATCTGTCAAGGTTTGATTGTAGCTATATGTTATCTATAAACTTGCTTTATTCGTAACCATTGACATGAATTGCTACTTGTAAATTTTTATAAATATATGTATGCCTAACCCATGAAAACTCACCAACTTTCAAAGTTGACCCTTTATTTTTAACATGTTTCAGGAAATGCACAAGGTTGATGATTATCTTTTGAAGCATGCTTACATCTAGGATTTGAACCTAGGAAAATAAATAATATACCTCGAAACTTGGAAACTGGAACATTTGTTATCTTTATTTCGTTGAGACTCTTGGATGTAATGTTTATTTAATCTTATGATAATCATATTTACAATTAATGGTAGCGTTATGTGGCTGTGAACAATCTTAACCCTCACATCTCGACGTTTCCGCCGTTAAGGTTGGGGTGTGACATGTAACGTCGTATATTTTTCAAAAAATGTTTTCCTTTAGAATCAACGCCACTGTAAAGAGTTTTATAATTAGTTGGATGATCTTTTAAAACTGAAAGCTTAACTTTTCCGTAATAACAACAAAAAAAGTAGCTTCCTATGACATTGCTTAGTCCACTTTTTAAGGCTTCATCCTTCCAAATTTTGCATGACATTTTTTACATGTGTGATTTTGATCTCCATGATCCACATAATCTGTTAACGTTTAAAAATATATTAAAAGAATAAGTTTTTATATATATTGATTAAATATTATATAAATATTATGAATTGTAAAATGTGATAATACCTTTTGATCGACCACGGTAGTCATCATGTACCGTATCGCGGCCATTGTTGAGATCCTCGTCTGGAAACCGTAGAATTGGAACATCCATTATGTTTATGTTTCTCCTTGTGTTTTTACAATTTGAATAATCTCTATTGGTGGATATATTTTGTGGAGTGTTACAAATTCTTGAAGAGGTCGATGAATAAGGTCGATTACCGTAATCGTAGTTAGGTGTACCTTTAAAAAATCAAATGATGAGAAAGCAGATATTATTAAATAGATATAAATATGAAAACATAAAGAATGAAATTTTAGATGCATTAACTTTGCATTAATAATTTGACTTAAAATTGTATATAATGTATTACCCTGGATATCCAGAGATATATTGATGGATTTTAATGCTGTTGAGAAAGAAATATTTGTTGCTGTGGATGTGATGTTAGATCTTCTTGTGATTAAGTGATCTTTTCTTAATTGGTGTCTCAATTTGAAATTTTCACAACCTATAAAGTAAGAATAAAAGATAGTCATTCAAGTGCTTTAAAATTAATAACGTGATCGCTCTAAGACACAGGTAGAATATACAAACCATTTGTTATAGCTGACAATGGACTTGTAACATTTGTCAAAAGATGAGGAGGATAAACTACTGCTCCATCGTATGTTAACGGTGTTTTAGTCGGATTTACGTTTTCTTTATTGACACCATCATTTCTCTCGATCGTACACGTACTTATTCGTTGCTTCTTTAAAGCTTCATTGCCTAAATACAGCATGTCAAGTATTCAAGTATATAAAAAATGTTTGTAGTTATGAAGAAAAAAAAATAAACCAACTATATTACCTTTTTCATTAATGTTTAATATTTTGTTACGCATAATTTCTTTCCGGATGCGTCGATTTTCTGTTGATTACGTAAAAATGTTTAGGGTAACATTAAATATATTAAATGTAAATTAAAATATATGTAGTTTACCCTTTGTAATATCAAAAAGCGGCCTTCTGTTCTACATATTTGAATAAAATGAGTTGCAACGTTGTAGTTGCATTGGCTGACATGAAGTAGACATTACATTTTCACGGGACTGATATTGTGAAAGTGAACATACATTTAAGTTGTAGTTAATGCTTGAAGTGCCTAAAAACATATAGATATAGTTTATTGTATAATAAAAAATAATATTATAAAGGGATGAAGTTAAAATTATACACTAAGTTTGCAGTAATCAAATCTATGGAAATTCTATAGTAAGTAATATGGTTGTGTAATTGACCTTTAGACGTTTGTGTGAATGATTTGTTTTTCCTCCCATCCAAATAAAGTTTTCTTTTATGTCTCGTAAACTTTGCGATAGAATGTGCCAGTTTTGAATCTGAAACATGGAACCACAACTAAAAAATCAAAAGATATTCAAAGTTAGTCGTCGTTCAAATTAGCAAAAAGATAAGTATTATATATGAATTTAGTGAATAAGAAATACGTCTCAATACTCATCGTTCAAAACATTATCCATAGATTACATTAAAAGGAATGTTAATTATATTGCATAGCACAAAAAACCACTAAAATTAATAATCCAAACTTAGAACAATGTTATGAAGAAACATGTTTTGATAGAACAAACATTTTTAAAATAATTTAAGCAACCATAGCCAAAAAGATGAAATAAAGCGTCCAAAAGAAATGAAGCTAAAATCACGACCAAGAGTAAATTATGAAAAATGACATTTTTCAATTTTGGGAATGAGAAGTGTTGTCTTGCCATCACGACGCGGTTTGGTAGTCGATAAATCTCCGCAATCTTCAACGTCATACGTCTCAAGCAACTTTTGCCTTAAGTCTGAGTTTGATGATTGACCTTTCCAGTTTTCATCTGTTTGAACTTTTGAGTTACCGTCATCATGAGTACGTAGCGGGGTCACATTATCATCGGTTATTTCAATGACATCCTATAAAAAAATTGATTAAGAAAATGGTAAGTGTTAAAAAACTGATAAACCTCTTAATTTGTAACTTTATAGAAATTTTAAATTTGCAAGAAAATCACCAAAATTATTATCTAAAGGTAAGTCAATACATTAAATGAAAAAATGTATAAAAGTAAGATATAAGAAAAAATCTTTTAAATATGACTTAAATTTCACATGAAAAGCAATATGAAATGTGTTCATTTAGAAGAATATTCAAGTAAATTAAATATCATGTAAAAATCAACGTTACAATAATTTGTTACATGTAGAAGACAACTTACCCTTACGGTAGATGTTTCCTGTGACATCATCTCATTGCATGTGTTGGTAATTGAATCTGATTTTTCAACCTACGTTGTATTATACAAGTTTAAACATTATGTTTATCATAGTATCTTTCTAATCAATGTATTCAATATAATAAATCACAAGTAAATATTACCTCCAGTATATTTGCTTTCTTTTGAAGTTCAATAATAACATTCGGGTCTTCAGTTAATTTGTTGACTCTAAAAAAATAATGATTATGCTCAACAATAAATTTTGTAATATCAATCTTAAAAGCAAATTTTCTATCCAACAGCACCGAAAACTCATCGGGGTATAACCCTTCGTCATCACCCTGAACAAAAATTATAATGTTACCATTAATTTATTAATCTTCGTATTAAAATAAATGAACAAAATTATTAAGGGAATATACCAAAAAAGAAAAAATTCTTACATTGAAATGTTTCTGGATAAAAAATGCTGAACTGGTTTTTAGAAGTTTGCATGCCTCACGATCAAACAACGTCAAGGAAACATTACCAGTTTTTAGAAGTTTGCATGCCTCACGATCAAACAACGTCAAAGAAACATCACCGGTGCAATCTTGAACCGTTAATGGGATTCTAAGCCTAAAAGATAATATTAATAATTAATTCATATTGTTGTTTTACATGTATTATATTAATGTATATTAGCTCTTAGTATATACCTTTGTATAACTTCAATCAACTTTCCTTTGCAATCATTCGTGTCGCAGACATAGACGGGTTCTTTTTCACCTGCATCTTGAAGTGAAGTCTCATCTTCATCAGGTTTTTTAGAAACCTTCCTATTACATGTTTTACATGCCTCGTAAAACCAAGGTATGTCAACGGATATCAACTTAACCGTGGCTATAATTACAACTTGCTTAACTTATAACAAACAGATACGAATAATAGTTTAGACTTTGAAGATAACATAATGGAAATGTTTTTAACAAAAAAAAAATATTACGACCTCATTTACACTTATCTCTGCAATATTGATAAACTTTGTTTTAGTAACAAACTCATCATACTGAGATAAGAATAGTCCCGAAAGCATGGATGTTTCAGTTGACGATGAGGAAGCTGCTGACTTCTGTAGCAAGTTGTTAAAATTTTAAAAAAAATTATTAGAGTGATCCAAAAGACGTAGTTATGTTAAAAAATTATGATAATAAGTAGATCTTTAATAATAAATACAAACCTGTTTCTAAAAGAGATGATTTCATCAATCTTAGAGTCGATAAACAGCTTTGACACGCTGAATGAATTGTTCACATATCCAAAACGACTATAATACTTCAAAGTACCAAACTGAAGAATGACAACAATCACGGAACGACCTTTCTTATTTTCAAGATATTGTAGTATATCATCAGCTTATGAGTCCCATAGTGAAAGATAAATCTTTCTCATCCTGTTACAAAGGATATTTTACATATAAAAATAAGTAACACAAGTTAATTAAGTTTTATAATTGTTGAAAATAGGTATATTTAAAAAAAGCAAACCGTAAATCTTGAATCGTGATGTTAATGTTCTTGCTCTGTTTCCCCTTCTTAGTTGTGTAACTTTTAAGTTCTCCAACCTCAGCCACAAAACCGATGACATCTACATCAGATTGTACAAAAAATTAGTTTTCTTTAGTATGGAAAACTTATACAACAAAATATTATATTATAATAAAATATAGGATAGAATGTAAACAACTTTACCTAGTGGTTGTTCGTCCGGCTGGGTCTTTTCAACAATCGGCTCAAATGATGTAAAACAGAACCCGTACTCCGATCCAGAGAAGTCATGACAGTTTTTCACTTCAGTGTCCGGCTGGATGCCAATCTTATTTTTATTTTCAACATAACGGTACTTGGTTTCATTTAGAGCAATTCCAGGTTTACGTATTAAGTAACAACCTGATTTAATATTATTAAATTATAAAATTGGGAAAGAAGTACACATAAATGTTAGTAAACATAAAATTATAAAATTGGGAGAGAAATAAACATAATATAAGGTTTTTAGAGTAAGATTATAAACATTCATAAATCGTAAGAAAATATAACTCACCTGATTCTGTGAGCGCTTTTTCAAACTTAGGGAACCACTTCTTCAAAACGTTCCCTTGCATTGTTGTACCCTTAAACCAAAAGCAAAACAAATATTTATATGTAATTATAGACCGCAAGTAAATGTATATTTTGACATATTTCGTGTGAACAAAGTATAAAAATTATAACTTGATCTAACCTCCTCATCCACAACTATAAACTCAATAGAGTACCAATCTGATGGATTGGTATACTTTGGCCTTTTCCAAAGACGAACTATACGAACCTTGATGGTGTAATCACGCCGTGCTATATCCAGATCCTTCAAGAAAGTAACCTTGGATGCAGAAAATAAGCTGCATATTAATAAGAATGTATATGTACAAAGCATGATAAGTGTGAATCACAAAAATAATGTATTGGATATAAACATTACCGGGAAGTTTTAACAATGCTCGTTGCCATAATAGTAGTTTTGTGAAAGAGAAATTGTATTGTGTATTGGAAAGGAATGGTTAGCAATGGTATAAAATTTGAGGACGTAATGTGTGAACATATATAAGTAAAATGTATAATAATTTAGGGAAGTATGTTAAGTTTAGTATAATTTACAGTTAATTAAGGAAACAATTTAAAATATGTATTAAAGAGGAAACTTTGATAAAACATGCAATAATTCAACATAATGAAGTTTATATATGTCAGAAGATTTCGTTATTTCGTTATTTATAATAATTTAAGCCAATAATTACAAATTCAATTTTAAAAATGATTTCTAGTAATTTTTTTATTTTTAGAATAAATCTTATTCTATTTTTTTTAAATTTATTGTTGATTATTTATGGTTATATAATAATGACTTTTAGACGTTATGTTAAGTAATTATGGAAATATTGTTTATATTAGAATAACAGGTAGTTAATTAAGGCAAAATATTTATATTTGCAGTTTGATTCTTATTGTTATTTTTATTTGTTTATAAAATAATTTATAATTTATAATTAAGTAAGGAAAGAATATAGACTTTAAAATACTTAAAATGTCTTAAAAAGCATAAGTTAAATGTTTGATTAAAAAGATTATCATTTATATGTTGAATATTCTAAAGTTTCAGGATGATATTTTAGAAAAAATATAGTTAAAAAACTAACTATTTCTTATTCTAAGTTATGGTGATATGTATAATGTTTATAATGTTGTTTTGCAACCAATCGAATCTGGTTGTGATTTTAAACCAAATTTTTTTAAATGAATTGAAGGTAGAAATTGATTCAGACATATTAAATTAAAGTATTAACATGTCTATAATATCGAGATTTATTTTTAGGTTGATTTGTATCACATATGTAATCGTAGGTATCATCATATTTAATGTAGTGTTCAAAGATTCGTATATGTAATTCTTAAGTTTTATTAGTGAGTATTAAATACTTTTTTATGTTTAATATAATACTAGCCGGTGAAACCCGCGCGTTGCGGCGGGGGTATAAATAATTGTAGGACTGTGTATTTAGCTAACTATCTGTTATTGTACTAACTCATATTTTGCTTTTTTATTTGATTAATATGTGATATTAAACATATCTATATTACTACAAGGATGAACAAATTTATAAATAACAAGTTGTTTATGCATAATCAATTGTACCAAATGTATTAAAATTGTTCTTAAGTAACTTAAAAATGAATTAAAATTACAATATTATCCAAAAAGTTGTATTATATAGTAGTATAGGTATAGATATTAAGATAACCTTAAATATAATAGTCATAATTTAAATTTAATTAGAAAATAGTGAAGTACAAGTATTTAAAGCTTAAAAGGGTATATTAGGAATAAATCTTATGATATTACATATTAAAGCTTGCAACTCTTCATATGCTATCTTAAAAATGATGTAAAATTACAAATCTAGCCATTGTTTATGTATTATATAGTAGTTAAGATATATAGTTATTATATTGTTGACTGTAATATGATAATATTATTAATGTGGCATGATCATATTATGATATAGTTAATGTTAGATATGGTTAATTTCATTTAAACGACGTATAAAACTTATAAATATATTTAATGTTCAATCAGGTTAATTTTATTTAAAAACGCCCAATCAAACAAACAACGTAAAATATATGACTCTCCGTATTCGTAACGGTTCATGGCAACAAATATATGTAATTTTAATTTTCTAAAGATTAATAAAAAACAATGTCATGCACGTGTAATTGTTAATACCTAACCACATATAGTTGCAAGCCATTGATTGTATTATATAATATTTCACCCAAAAATGATTGTGTTATGCTTTGGTAGTTCAAAATTCCCAAAATTCAATACGGCATTTGAGTCAGTATCTTTTAACCTAATTGCTTTTAGTAACAACCAACGTATCTTTCTTTGGGTCAAACTGGAATAGACACATATCTCCCGACATAAAATTATTTCTTTTTAAGAAGTCCACCCATCCTTGTAATCCAAAACGTTTGTTGCCATAATCATGTTCAAGACGAACCTTGCACCTCCATTCAGCTCCTTGAGAATTAGCAACGGTCATCTTCATGCCCTTTCTAAGTTTATTTTCTCTACCAAATGACGCCAGAAATATGTAAATATGTAAAGAAGGTTCTTAAACAAATACATTTAATACTCATACCAAAGAAGTGGATTGTAGATCATGTATCACGGTATGGAAAAGAGTCATAGATGTATCTTGATTCATTAGGTCGCCAAAAAGACATCTTCAAAGTAATGTCTTCTAGTATGTCAAATACGTTAATAATATATTGTTCAAATTGTCTTTCCTTTTAGGTCGTATCCTATCCTTCACAAATATAATAAACTTTCCCATGTTTTCGGATGTTTACTTTCCGTTTTACATTATCATCTGTTGTGATCATAGTTTGACCATAAGGAAAACCTTGCTCAAAACGGAGTTTCTCATAGTATAAGAATGATTTAAGTTGTCTTAAAGCTTAAAAAAAAATATTTGAATCGTGACAACTAAGAATCTAATTGAGCCGGTGAAACAAGTTAACGAGGCTTGGCTAAAGCTTCAATGGTGGGTTCGTTTCCGCGCACCGCACCCGTTTATTCCTTGGCATCCACACACACTCAAACTAGAGAATGGTTCTTCTCTTAGGATTCATTTAATAGTATCCCTTATCATACACTGGACCAAGATGTTAAATCTCATGAATATGGTTCATAAGCTTGATACCTTAAGTATTTTGGAAGGTAGTTTCATAATCCTTTCTTAAAGCCTTGATAAAGCTATTATAGTACAACAGCAGCTTTCGTCCACGCACGTGCATGTACTATATATTGTTAGTGGTTAGAGGAATTGATGAATATAATTGTTAAATAATCAAAGCAAAAGATTTAAGGATGTAACAGAATATATTAATATGTCTATGTGGCTCAAAATAAATATTTATTATGGGTCATAAGTTGCACGAGGAGTTGATCATCATAAATTGTTAGATGAGTTTTGGATTAAGACACGTGTTAGGATCCGTTAAGATTAAGAGTAATTGTAGAACACATAAGTTTATGGTTGGGTTCATTAATTCATAATAGTTTATTCATACCGTTAAGTTGGAAGGTTGTATCAAATATAGTAGTACGACATAGGATTTGAAAATTTAAAAGATTTTTGTTGCCGGAACGTCAAATAACCAACTGATAAGACAACATTACAAATATTCCATAAATTGCACTCGAGACGATTAAAAACGCTGATTTAAGTACAACGCGGGTTTTTTTTCCCAAATTCCGATCGAATTTGTTTATGAATAACTAAACATGTTTTCACATATTGGAATCACCAACGGTTCGTCGTGTCAAACGGGTCGAATTTAGCCAAAAAGGGTCAAACTTGCCAAACATGATTAGTTTTCTCAAACACACTAACGTTGAATGTTGATGGGATATAATGGGTTCTTATCAACCATTATATACACACACTTATAGACTTATAAATTGTTAGGTTCCGGTTAGCTGGCAGCACTTGTCTTAACTCTCGTTACGCACTCTAAGGTGAGCATTCACTGCCCCTATTTTACATTCTTTCTTTTTTGGGGGAGAAAACATGCAAATTTTACTTTTAGTGGTTTTAGTATTATTGTTTATCACCTGTTATGTTAGTGCAAACATATAAAAATCCTTACATTCTCGAACCGTTAGTAACGAGCTAGCGAGAAAATTTTGAGTAGTAGTACTGGGTTTGACAAACCCCACCCTCGTTAGTAATGCTAACTCGACTGGATGTCGAACTGGTGTTTAATTGACCTAACACTTGCCACCGTCTGTCTTAGATGTGATGGAAAGGCAAACAACTTACAAACAATCAGCTTCGGTTTGAAACGCTAAGTAATTTGATTATAGGCTAGCGACCTATCGATATGCTTTAATTACTTTACCGTGTGAACATTTTCAAACATATTATCTGTTGTTAAACCTGTGAACTCACAAACCTTGTGTTGACACACTTTAGCATGTTTTCTCAGATCGAGGAACGCTTAAGGTTAGATTGCACGACTAAGGGTTCACTCAGGGCATGCATTACAAACATATTTCTTTACATTAAATACTTTTTATTTGGACGTCATGTTTTGCGCAACGTTTAGTATTGGCTTTAGATTTACTTATATGCTTCCGCACTGATTATTATTCAAACTATGTTTCACTCTGATTAAAGTTCAAACGTTTATTTAATCTCATATGGTGTCGTTTGATATGACCGTGTCTGAGATCCTGGTTTGTCACTCGTCTCGCGGTAAAACCTCGCAGGTGGAATTTGAGGGTGTGATAGTTCATTACAAATAAAATATATATTACAGACATATTATAATGATTTGAAACCCAATCACCAATATTTCTTGAATGGCTAATTAGATCACTAACGACCCATTGGTTCACCCGATCATTTCCGTTACTCAAGTTATCAAGTATGAAACCTAAGATCACCATCAGGAGAAAACTCATAATATATGAGAAAATCTCCAGAAACATGTGAAACCCTATATATTTTTGTCACAATTGGAACTTGAACTCAAGACATTTAGCTATTTTATGAAATCTTGAGGTATTTTACTTTGACCGCTTTAACTAAAATTCATCGGTTCCAATCACCAAATTTTTTTTTTTAACATTAACTTTATTAGCACCAGCCAACAGCTAGCACAACAAACCACAGCAACAAACAGAGACTAGAAAGCAACAAAATTACAAATCAAAGTTCATCCACTTAACCCAATCTAGATGCTTCCACCTAGCCCGACTTTTAATCCATAAGAAACACACAGACTTGATTTCGGTCAAAATATTTTCAATCTTGACATGATCTCCTTCAAAGATTTTCTTGTTTCTTGCTCTCCAAATACTCCAACGCGCCGTGAGAATGACCGCCTGCAACACCTTCTTTCTGTTCCCCGAAGCCCCCAATCACCAATTAGGAGGGACACCGGACACTATTAAAGGTTTTTGCAGTCAAAAGTTGGACTCGTGATACCACTTCACAATATTGGTCAATAAATAATTTATTTAAGACAAAATGAAAAACACAATTATAACAATACAAAATTTTAATTGTAGATAAGTTCTGTAAAGAAGAAGATTTTCATCTATCAAAACGAAAGGAAAAATAACAAATATAGGCATATAGCACGTCGACTAAATTATTATTTTCAAAAACTTAATTTCAATAAATCACTAATATTTTTATTTCTTACAAATTTAGCGGTGTTAGTTTTCGGATATTTGATTTTCGAATATCTGAAAATTTCGGATATTGGATTTTATTATCCGAATCCGAAATTTTGGGATATTCGAAATTTCAGATTCGGATATCCAAATTCTTATAAAATATGTATTATATAACAAATTTAATAAAAATTTAATAGCTTTTATTTATAAGACTTTCGGATATTTGAATTTCTCATAAAAATATCCAAAAAATTTGAAAATTCTAAATAATTTTTATTATTTAATATTCTTTATAAAAGTAATTCGGATATTCGAATATTTAAAAATTTTCAAAAACACTATCCGGATCCGTTGGGATATCTAAAATTTCAGAAATTTTGGATTTGAATTTTTGGATTTTTCAAATTGGGTTTCGGATTCAAATATATTTGCACACCCATAGTTTCCAGTTAGCTTACTAAAATTTTAGGAGTGTTTCAATTAAGTCATTAATACTTATTGTATTTTTTTAAATAATTTGTAACTTAAAAAAAAATTTAGTTTTTTATAAATACTATTAATTTTCTAAATATTATTTTTTTAAATATTTTGCCACTTATGAGATGCAAACCTGTTATTTAGATTAAATATACAGGATTGGAACATTAAAATAAACTTAAATGATCTGATTGTGATAAAAAAAACTTATGAGTAAATTAATTAAAAACGTATAAAACTTGATTACTATTTCATAAAATAATTTTTGTAAATTTCAAAAGAGGAGGCCGGGATAGTAGGATGTGATTTTATTTTATTTTTCATTCTTTGTTGGGCCATGGCGAACCAACTGGGCCTAACATGTGGGGTGTCTACACTAGCCCAGCCCAGCAGAAGAAGTGACATCTTTCATGGAGATGCAACTTGAACTCTTGAAGCGGGTCGGTAAAGATGTAATGTGCAATATGATCCCTTACATTTGACTACTTACAAAATGCACCCCTGTAAATAAATTATTTTTGTTTAAGGCTCGTTTTATGATTTCATAACTTCAAAACTTATTAGAAAGATGCATGTATGTTGGTAATTACTCTAAAACTAGTAAGATACAACTTGCCATCCGCCATGGAGAAAACATAACGGGATGTAACGTAGTATCAAGTTTGATCATATAAAAACTGTCTCTTTATGGAAATATAAAGCCTTAAAAATACGTTAAAAAACGGAGACGGGATGTAGTCAAACAAAATATTGATGTTAAAGATGTAAGAATGAAATGAAAAAAATAAAAACCAATAAAACAAAGATAGCAACATAAGAGAAATAATTTTTTTTTATTGTGAAACCCTTCGCTCAAACACAAAACCCACTTTTTTTACCATTGGAAAACCCTTCACTGAAACACAAAACCCACTTTTTACTATATGAATAACAAGAGACACAATTTTTTTACATTAGTAGAAAAGAAATAATAGAAAATTATTAATTCTATGTTGATACTCTTATTATCAAAACTAGTAAGTGTACCCATACTTCGCTGTGGATCTAAACAAAAGGAAAACTATTTTGATACTTATAAAACAAAGATGATAGTTACAAAAGAGGAGTGTTTTTCCTTCATTTAAGTTTATAGTTTCGCATTACTATAACCAAACCGATGTAACAAACATTTACTAATCATAATTATAATACTGATTAAAGTTGACAATTTAAACTCAATTAGATGGACTTTTATTGGTTAAAATTATAACGAACGCCAAACTAAATGGATATACATTCTAAAACACATACCTTAATCTTAGATATTTTTCACATTTTCAGCAATTCAAACAAAAAAACAATTGTGGTCACTACACAAAAGTATCATTTTCTAAGCATTAACACTATGCAAAAACTTACAAAAACATAGCTCCAGTTCAACTTTAAAATTGAATCTGAAAATTAAAGCCACTAGATAAGTCATGTAAATATTACATTATAGTGTAACTAAACCGTAAACCATATCATCATTCAAAAGATACTCGAACGATTCACGAAAATAGAATTCGCAATAACAGTGAATGTTTGAAATTAATCCCGACCCACACAAACTTATTCAAAAAATAAAACAAACAACAAACTAAGGTAGTAAAGCACTAAAATGTGACAAAAAGCCGAATAATGCTTTAAAATTTTTGTTGTTAGATTCGCGAATCCGTTGCAACCGAAGCCATAGAACACCAAAATCTCCTCTCTGGTGCAACTTTTCTCCGTCGCAACGGCCGCCGTCGTACCCAGTCTCCAATCGTCTTCGTTTTCTTCTTCACTGTGATACCATGCCCATCATGATCAATGCCTCTAACGTGGGCGGTGGTTCTGGTGGATGCGACGACCCGAGTTTTACTGGTTCTTCAGTATAGTTAATATAGTTGTTGTGAATTTTGGTGAATGTAAAAAAGGAAGGAAGTGACGTGTTAGGCAAAAAGAAAACAAAGCAGTACGACACGCATTGAGGATAGTTTCTTAGCGACAATACTATCCTCTCACATAGCGTACTTGCAATTAATTTTAATATAATATGATATGTTTGGATAGTCTAATAACTTTGGCTATAGATAGAAAAATCACAATTTGCATATTTTTCTCCAATACGTATCTATATGTTCTATTAGAATAATTTTAGAGAAAACAATTAAAATTTATATCCCGCTTCTTTAAAACAAAGGTGATAATATATCTTTGTGTTTCCTTTTATATTCATCTATAATCATTCATTATCTTCTAGAGGAAAAAACTCAAAACACATATCTTATTAATCCGTCCAAAATTGGTTCTTGACGCCGCTTGTTATTACAACTACACAGAAGTCCACAAAGTCAAGAAACCAACTCAGCAAGTCACAAACTTAAATGATTACGGATGTAATATTTGTTAAAGGAGAAACGTATAAGTAGATGCTTAAAAAAACAACAACACCTGCCACATAGATATTGATCTTGTACTGCTCAGTACCTTCAATTATAAAAATACAGAGTAATGTTGAAAACAGTTAGTTATTCAAATGTTTAAAAATAGCCGATATGAAGTACCTGAGCAGTAAATATCATCAAAATCATTTTTAGTAAGATCTTACAAAAAGAAAGGGATTGTTGGTTTTTAGTTCTCAAGATGCAAATTGAACAAGAGTCCAAATTACAGGGGTCTAGAGTGAATCAAATAATATTATTTGCGTGTAGAATCGAACAAGGACTCCTCTACAAGAAAACACAAACACACAGAGGTCTCACCTCCGTCACAAAGCAACTTTCAAATCATAATTAGGGCAACGAAAAAACACATAATAATCATCTTCAACCTCCGATCAATTCATCACAACATCCATCAAAGCGTTACGATTTCATCAGTCGGAAGAAATCAATGGAAATGGAGCTTCTCCGAGCGAATCTCTCAAGGGTTCGGATTCCGGAGCCTACGAATCGCATTTACAAGCAGGAATGCTGCATCAGTTTCGATACTCCGGTGAGTTGTGCTGCTTTTTTAGCTTTTGTTTGTGTTTGAGATACGAGGGTTATGGAAGGTGGATGAATTAGGGTTTAGTGCGATGTTTGTTAGGGTAGAGTAGGGGAATCTGAGTTGTTTGATGGTAATAGGGGTTGGAATGATGGTGTGCATGTGTTGTTTATGTGCGTAGTGATTGCTCTTCGTTCATTTCATGATTTGATTTGATTTTGATGCGAACTATGAGTTTGCAAATGCAAAAAATTATAGTTTTTGGGCATTTGCATCCACTCAGAGCGTTTTTATGTGTTTGGATACTCTGTCAAAGTTTTCTGTATCTATTCTGTAGTTTTTCTTTGTGAGATATGGCATATGGAAGTAGATAACTGTGAATTTTTGCCAATATAAGTAAAATAAAGGTCAGTTTTGGCTAGTTTGCAACTATAGGGTTTAGTATGATGATGTAGTTCTCTTGCATATGTGCATGATGATGTCTTATGAAACTTCATTACTCTTTTTGTTGATTTTAGAAGATACAGTGCATTTAAAGTAATATGTATCCCATTTATAGTATTTCCTGATTTAAAATCTGTTGTGCTGCATGATGTATGTGTATTTCAGTACTTGAATTTCAGATCTTTTTAACATGTGTAAATGTTGCTTCAGAAATCTGAAGGTGGATTGTTTGTCGACATGAACACATTTCTTGCATTTGGGAAAGATTATGTTGGTTGGAATTTTGAAAAAACTGGTAACCCGGTTTATTTGCATATTAAACAAACAAAGAAGCCGATTCCTGAAGACAGACCTTCGAAGAAACCTACTCTATTGGCTATAGGTAATTACCTATATTCATTAATGAACATTACGGAAATTGAACTGGCATGACTGATTGTATTTATATGGCTTTTTTTTTGGTAGGCGTTGATGGAGGATTTGATAACCAAGAACCCGAATATGATGAAACTTACTGCATAGTAATGTTACCAGATTATACATCTTTTCCTTTTCCATCAGTGGCGTTGCCTGAGAAGGTTATATTTTCACTTGTTATAACTTGAAATATTAGAGTTCCATGATCTTGTTAACTCAAAAGGCTAATTTTTGTATTGTACAGGTAAGGTTGGCAGTTGATGCAATTTTAATAGCAGAGGGTGCTGAGCGGAAGGAGCAAGTTGCATCATGGACAGCGGATAAAAAGCAAATTAGTGAACATGCATTGACCTTGAAACAGATAGATAATGGCGTCAAAGTTCCTCCATCTGGATGGAAATGTGCCAAGTGCGACAAGACTGATAATCTATGGTTGAATTTAACTGATGGAATGATCTCGTGTGGGCGGAAACTCTGGGATGGCAGTGGTGGTAATAACCATGCAATTGAACATTACAACGAAACTCATTATCCTCTTGCTGTAAAGCTTGGGACAATAACTTCTGATCTGGAAGGAGCAGGTAATGCCACCTTGTTTAAGTAGATTGCTAAGTCATTATGCTCATTGGCGATTGTACGTCACATACAATTATTTCTAAGGTTACTGTTTCTTCAAATATAATTATGAGTTACATATTTTGGCAGCTCAGATGTTTTTTCATATCCCGAGGATGAAAGTGTTACGGATCCTCTTCTGGCGGAGCATCTGGCATTTTTTGGTATTGATTTTTCCTCCTTGCAAAAGGTAAGCATCTGATACTAGATGTCTATAATATGGTATATATCTTTGACTTTTGTATTTATCTGTATTGTATCTAGTGAACTAATTCTTATAGAGTATATGATCTTGTTCGAGGGAAATGAGTTGGATTGCTTAGTCATAGCCTATGAGGACATCTCTGAAATTTTCAAGTAATAAGTGGCATTTATTACAATTTATAAGTATGCTTATGTTGAAAAGTTGCAGCAAAAACACAAACGATGTATTGGCATGCGATTTTCTTGGCATTTTAGTTTTCTCTTTCTTCCTGCTAGAAAAACATTACTTAAAGTAGAAATTGAGTGTTAAGGTTTCGGTAGTTGTATATATTCATAATCCATAAACATTAGTTGGATATTCAAATAACGGCACTGATATACGACTTCATAAAACTCAGACAGAAATGACAACTGCTGAAAAGGAACTTGACCAGAATACCAATTTTGATTGGAACCGGATTCAAGAAAGCGGACAGGAAGTTGAACCACTTTTTGGGCCTGGGTATACAGGACTTACTAATCTTGGTAACAGGTAATTTTTAATGAAATATTTTTTAAAATCATAAAAGTCATTTGCACTAACTTCTCGTGGTTCCATTGTCGCTTGCAGTTGTTATTTGGCTGCAACTATGCAAGTTATCTTCTCAACTCGTTCCTTTTGCTCAAGGTCTGCATACTATTGCTTTTTGATGAGCTTTATTATTATTCAGTTTCTACATGTTTCATGTCATCCTTTTCACCTTTGCTAGATACTACAAGAACCAAAGTTTGAAAACCGCTTTTGATATTGCTCCTGCTGATCCAACTGTTGACCTGAATATGCAATTGTAAGTTATTGCATAAGTAGACTGCTAACTAGTAACAATCTAATAAATATTCTAAAATACAAGTGAAAAAAGAAAGGAGTATTCACTTCTACATACATGGACTCTTTGTTGACACATTATTTATGAGATTTATTCTTAATAACACTTTTTTTTTAAATTTGTTTGGCAGAACCAAACTTGCTTATGGTCTTCTTTCTGGTAAATATTCTGTTCCAGCAGTGCAGGTATGTTTAGGATTGTAACTTATATTTGTTACATTTCTAGTTTCTTATTGCAATTTGACCATCATGTATGTGCTCTTCAGAATGACGATGTGGCAAAAACTGTGGACTCGTCTCCAAGTGCTGTAAGTTTTATGATTGAATGAATCTCTTTTTGCTGTCTTGTGTGTTTTCTAATCTGTCAATGAAATTTGATTTCATGGTGAAATCATTTCAACTTTGTTTTTTTTTGTGTTGCATACATTTATATACATTTATTATGTGTGCTGGTGCTTTGCATCTTTTGCAATTTTGTATCTACTAACAGATTACCTTTTCTGCTACTTTTTCTAGAAACAAGAAGGCATTCGTCCCCGAATGTTTAAAGCAGTTATTGCAGCCAGTCATCCCGAGTTTTCAACCATGCGCCAGCAGGTACTTTAAATATTTTACAATGTATTGTGTTTTATTTGCTTCGTATTCTCTATTAGCGTTTATTTATGTAGATATCTGAAATTAAATTAAAATGTAGGATGCACTTGAATTTTTTCTACATTTCATCGATCAAGTTGAACGAATTAATGCTGGTTATCCGGAAGCGGATCCTGCAAGGAGTTTCAAGTTTGGTATTGAAGAACGCCTTCAGTGTCCTTCTGGGAAGGTTGCTTACAATAAAAGAAATGACTACATTCTTTCCTTAAATATTCCCCTAGAGAAGGCTACTAACAAAAGTGAGTTCATCTCTTTCAGCTTTAAAGTTCTTACCTCATTGTCATAGTTTAAAAAAACGGTCGAGGCGTACGTCTCGAGGCGCGCCTCGAGGCGAGGCGGTAAGAAAACGTATATGAGGCGGCGCCTCATAGGGTTCAGATGGGGCGTACGCCTCTTAGGATGAGGCGGTTCGAAAAACGGTGAGGCGGTGAGGCGGGAACGAGGCTTAGTTTTGAGTAAAATTGATCTTTTGTGCAGTTTTATCATCTTTTTTATGTTTTATCATCTTTTTATCATGTTTTTGCTGGTAGAATACTAGTATGGGATTGAAATTAGGTCAATATGGGACTGAAACTAGTCTTATTTGACATATGGAGGCTGAATATTTGGATCAAATTGATTATTTTTTGCTTAGATGATGAATTTACTTAGGAAAGTGTTTCGTGTGATGTTTTAGTATTTTATTTTATAAGATATATAATTTTTATATTTATTTTGTAATTCCGCCTCGGGTTTACGCCTCGGTTCGCCTCGAGGCTTACGCCTCTTGAGGCGATGGGAAAACGCCTCGAGGCTCGATTCCGTTCTTTTAAACTTTGCTCATTGTCTGGTAACCATTTTTATATTATTTTATTTGCCATTTATATTTCAGAGGAACTAGAAGAGTTTCAAAAATTGAAGGCACAGAAAGAGGCAGAGGGGAAGGAAATGTAAGTCTGAATGTCTGATATAACTTTAATATAGTGGTTTGTTTCTTGACGGGATAAATCATTTCTTAAATTAGTTGATTAATGGAAATATTATTTTACTGGTATCAGCTCTTCAGATGAAATTTTACGCCCCAGGGTGCCGTTAAGTGCTTGCTTAGATAGCTTTTCTCATCCAGAGGAGGTGCAGGGCTTCTATAGTACTGCATTAAAAGCTAGGACAACTGCAATCAAGTATCTTATCTGTTTTCTGCTACATTTTCAGTTTCATTACGTGTGAATTATTTTGAGATCTGGACTAGAGGTGGCAATTTCCACTCATTCACGAGTGAATTAAGTGATTTGTGTTGTTTTTTCTTATCTTTAACCAGTAAAAAATTGCTAAAAAGGGAACCGGTAAATTGTCTTGAGAATCACCATTGCACTTTTAATTCATAAAACCTCCCAACTTATTTTTTCAAATCAAATTTAGACTATTTAACAGATAATGTTTGTAATGATATTTGATACACTCATTTTATTAGAAGTTAAAATTTTTTTGGATAAAAAGTGTTTCCTGTCAACACTACCTGCCCAGCTTGCCACATCTTGTTTAGATTCATCATTTTTGCTGGCTGATATTTTTTTTATGTGTATGTCTTGCTTTATTAAGTATTTACTCTTTGCTCTTTGGCCTCCCAATAGGACTGCAGGTCTGACCACATTCCCTGATTATTTGGTGCTGCATATGCGGAAATTTGTTATAGAAGCTGGTTGGGTGCCGAAGAAGCTTGGTACACACACACACACCCCTTTTCCCTGTATGATTTGTTTTATTTTTTATAAAATTGTGTTGACATTTTGGTTTGATTGTAGACGTCTACGTAGATGCTGATGACGTCATAGACATTAGTCTCATGCGGAGCAAAGGTCTTCAGCCTGGTGAAGAGTTGTTACCTGAAGATGGTGTGAAATACTACCATACAATATATACATTGTTTGTTTAATTCATATAATTTGTAGCACTCACTACCACTTTATTGTACCATGTAGCCCCTGGAAGTGAGGAAGAGTCGGCAAAGGTTTTGCCTAATGAAGATATTGTTTCTCAACTTGCTTCAATGGGATTTAACCATCTTCATTGTCAAAAAGCTGCAATTAACACCTCAAATGCTGGGGTTGAAGAGGCAATGAACTGGTTACTTTCTCACATGGATGATCCAGGTTTGATATTCTGACAAAGTATAGTTGGTGTACTCGTGTTAAGATTGAACAACAATTTTGAATTCTAACACCATTTTTTTCCAACTTTTTAACTAAGACATTGATGCTCCCATTCATAAAGAGGCGAAAAACAATGAAGTTGATCCATCAAAAGTTGCTACACTGGTATCGTTTGGATTTGAAGAAGAAGTCGCACGAAAGGCATTAAAGGCTTCGGTAATAAAAATGATTCTTTCTTTTATTTCCTTTTTTATTGTACTTTTTTATGTAAAAAAAGTTGATTTGTGTGATTGTTTGTTTACTACAGGGTGGTGACATTGAGAAAGCAACAGATTGGATTTTTAATCCCAGTTCTGCATCTGGACCGTCTGATATGGATGCTACACCAAGCAGTGGAGCTACCGTGGATTCCACATTACCTGATGGGGATGGAAGTTAGTTTCTCACTATTTCATCTTGCATACTTTTAGCGACTTAGTGTATATGGGAAAGATTAGATGAAAAAAATATTAATGTGTCAATATTGGTTGTTGCAGAATATCGACTGATCGGGCTGGTGAGCCACATTGGCACCTCAACCCAGTGCGGACACTATGTTGCGCACGTCTACAAAGAAGGAAGGTGGGTGATATTCAATGATGACAAGGTGGGTGTTTCTAAAGACCCTCCAAAAGACATGGCTTACCTTTACTTTTATGAGAGGATTCAAAGCTGAGTCATTTTTAGCGAAAAGACGGTTTCAGTCAAACTATTCGACTAGTCTGTTTGTCCTGGATCTTTCTTGCTTACCTGGGCGTTCTGTCTGTATTCGATAGAGAGAGGAAACGGAAGTAGAAAGGGTGTTTTTATACCTTTTCTGGCTGGTGGGTGTTGGGTTGGGGAAGGGGGGCTGGTTTTTAACTTTCCGATCATGGCAACTTATGGTTTGTTCTGTAATGGTGGTTAAAACGGTTTATGATTCCAAAGAGCTTACATTACCCCCTTTCTTGTTTTTCTAAACCTGCATCTGTGATTAGGGATCCCTACATTCATGAAAAGTTGAATAATACTTGGAAACCTTTCTCTTTGAGGGTATCTATATTAAAAATAAAAAAATCATCCTATGGGGGGATAATTTGATTTTCATTGACAATGGGGTTATCGCCATTGTGCAGGCAATCTCTAAGAACTCATCGCCATTCATAGTGGTGATATAAGAACTCATTGCCATTCAAACCGGCAATGATCCCATTATGAATGGTGATAAAAATGTATCTTGTGATAAGATGTTTTTTGGATGCGCTCAAATAGAATGTAATTATTTGTGAATTTACACTAACCATCCTAACAACTAAATTGTAAAACTAAAATATCATTTTTTAACGGCAGTAAATGGCAAACAACTATAATAGCATTTCTTATCAACTTTCGGTATAAAAGTCAAAATATTGTAAGCACTCTATTTACTGACATTATTAATTAATATTTTTTAATTAGCTGTTTCTAAGTTGATATGTAAATAGGTAATTGCTTTATATTTCATCGGAATTCATTGATGCTTTAAGATTATACATTTTCTAAGATGCAAAATTTGTGTTTTTAGTTTAACACGTATGAGATGAGATGAATGGTGTTGTTCTTTTTTAATTGTATATTTATACTTAATCAATAAGTTCAATGAAATCTAAGTGCACGACCACTTACCAATTACCATTCACATATGTTTTAACCAAAGAAGTTATTAAGACAATCAATCTAAAAATTTAGACTCAACCGTTTAGAATATATTTAAGATAAGTAAGTTCTGTGAAAATAACAACACTTAATTATCTAATGTAACCAAACCAATAAAATAAAAAGAAAAAAATTCAAATACAAAGTGTATTTTTGTTACAAAGTGTGAGAAGACATAATGAGTCAAAAAAAGTAACAAAAAAAATTATATCTCACAATCAAAATCGAATTTTAAAAAAGTAATTCCGAGCTTTTGTTCCCCTGGCTGTCCTCACTAAGAAAAAAAATAAATGAAAAATAAAAAAATTAACGTTTTTTATTGTGTCATTTATGAAAGACGCAATGACGTCATTGTGTCTTTCATAATGACACAATGACGTCATTGTGTGATGAAAGACACAATGACGTCATTGTGTCATAAAAGACAATGAAATTTTTTTTATTTTTTTTATTTTTTTTTTCTGAAAGAGAACGACGAGAGAAACAGAGACTCCGAAATACTTTTTTGAAATTCGATTTAGATTGTGAGATATAATTTTTTTTTGTGACTTTTTAGTCTCATTGTGTCTTTTCACACTTTGTAGCAAAAATAGATTTTGTAAAATAACCTTACCCAAATAAAAAAAGTTTACATTAAACTAACATGAGTGTTGTTGCTTTTTCAATAAAAATCAAGGAAAATAAAAAAAAAAAAAATTAAGATGATATTTGGAACATGAATATGTGGTTGAGTTGCTACACTACTCCTCCATCCACCATTACATTATCCACTACAATCAACCCCTTTGCCTCCATCCCCTTACTTCAAATTCTCATTCACATTCACATCACCTCTCTTCAACCCCATCTTCTTCTTCAATGGCTTCCTTCACTCTCTCTCCTGCAACTTCTTCTCAGGTATATATCCCTAAATCACCACTCACTTGTTCGTATGCTAATAACTCATTGTTTCTCAATTGATCACATTCCAATTCATGTAATTGTGACAGCTGCGATCAGGCAACAATGGGCTGTTCTCGCCCGCGCAAGGGCTGGTGGCGAAATCCTCGGGCAAGAGCCTGCCCGCTGGACGGGAAAGAGGGATGAAGGTGACGTGTCAGGCTGCGAGTGTCCCCGCGGATCGGGTGCCCGATATGGAGAAGAGGAAGCTCTTGAATTTGCTGCTGCTTGGTGCCATTGGTCTCCCGACCACCGGGATGCTGCTCCCCTACACCTATTTCTTCGTTCCACCCGGGTTTGATCTCGTCTTCTTTAACTTTCATTCTCATTTCATACTGTCACCGGTTTATCGATAATAATTTATACTAACAGTTTAGGCGGTGATACTTTCGGTTTTCACTTTTGTTAAGAGTGACAAATTTGACAATCCTTATAGTATAATATTTAGATAATTATATTTAGTTTGCATTTGTTTTCACTCAAACGTAGTGAAAACTAAATGAAAATCGAATATTAATTTATGATAGATATGCTACTGAAATTGTTACTGATAACAAAAATAAGGTTATTTGTCCAAATTGCTAGTATGGATTAACATTACACAATAACTGATGGTTTGTATTATTAAAATTCAATTTATCTCAAATATTAAAAGTATGACATTTGATCGATAATAATTCAGACTCCTAACTATTATATTCATTTTTTTAATAACAAAATTTGATTTTCTAGGTTAAACACATCATAACTTACACTCTGTGAGATTTGAACACTCTAACTTTTAGATTGTAGGGCACACTGCGCACCACTAGAATGTCTCCTTAAAAACACTTTCATTTTTATAGTCGATGATAATTTCACTAGCAAAATCATCATATATTTATGCTATATATACATCATGCAATTATACTCTATATACACTTAAAATTTCACTCTATGTTTCCTTATTTTACTCATAATCATTGTTTTAAGTGAAACTAATGGAAGTCTACCTATAATGTGTTAAAATTTCACTATATGTTTCCTTCTTTAATATATATAGAGTTCGCCTCATACTTTTTTTAAAATAATTTACTTTCGCCCCTGCTCCTCATATGATATGGTTCAAGCTCCGTCACTGATTTGACTCACGGTTTAATTAGAAGTCTGTTAAAACTAAAGCTATGAGTAAATTACATCCATGTCACGTAAGTAGATATGTTCTCATATTTTTGCTTTGATGCAAGTTGTTAACATGTTTGTAGTAGTTGACGATACAATGAATGATCTTACTAGAAACTACAAGTTTGTAAGCATCGTTGACCTGTAAACATTATATGTAGTGCAAATGCACATAAATGGTATTCTAAAATCATGTGTGCCCCATATTTTTAAAGATTACTTCTCTTTTACTAAATTTAGTTATTGTTATTGTTCGTTGTTACGTTATTGTGTAAAACAGTTCAGGAGGTTCGGGCGGTGGTACCCCGGCTAAGGATGCACTTGGAAACGATATCATTGCAAAGGAATGGCTAAAGACTCATGGACCGGGTGATCGAACCCTTTCTCAAGGTCTAAAGGTACCTTTATTTCACAATGTTTGATAATATTTTGAATATATGGTGGGTCGCTGACGCTTGGAAATGACTTTGATCATGAAATTTGTAGGGAGACCCGACATACCTAGTGGTCGAGAATGACAGAACCCTAGCCACATACGGAATCAACGCGGTGTGCACCCATTTGGGGTGTGTGGTCCCATGGAACAAGGCAGAGAACAAGTTCATGTGCCCATGCCATGGGTCTCAATACAATAACCAAGGCAAAGTTGTTAGGGGTCCTGCTCCTCTGGTAAGAACCCTTTTTTTTTTCGCCACAAGTGTTCACGGTTTAGTTTTGATAGGGCTTAGGTTAAACCGTAAGCCGTTAAACCGTAAGCCAAACCAGTAGTAATGATTTTTAATAATTGTAAATCAAAACCAAATCGTTGAAAATTAAAACCGGTCCAACCAAACCAAATCATTGCAAATGGTTTAGTTTCAGTTTGATAACAAAGAATGGAATTATTACGCCTTAAAAAAACCGCATTGAATGTGATTGAAATAAAGAATAAAGAATCAATAATGTTCAAAGTTGAAACTTAAAAGAACAACTATATGTATTGTATTCTTAAACAAAACCTAATCATAATACAATGTTATATATCCAAAATCCTACCGGGCGGTTCAGTTTTTTCCAACTAGTTTTGTATCTAAACCCTGAATCAACTGTTTGACACTATTTGAAAACCCCTAAACTGACCAACCGAAAAAAATTTAAAACCTAGACTACGTAACCAAATTAATGACCGGTTTGAACAGTTTCATGTTTTTAAATTGAACAATGAAGACCCTAATCACATGTACATGTCTTGATGCACTAAGTACAAGTAGTGATGACATACGTTTCGACCTGTGAACAGTCATTGGCATTGGCTCATGCGGATATTGATGATGGGAAAGTTGTGTTTGTTCCATGGGTGGAGACTGATTTCAGAACCGGTGAGGCTCCATGGTGGTCTTAGAATCCTCCATTATTAGAGGATTCTTGTATTGTTCTTCTAGAATCAAAATATGTACACACAACTTAACATTTTATGTCTTGTACTCAACAAGTTTATAAAATTTTCAAATGCCCACCAATATCAATTTATAAGTTGTTTCTTGTTTGGTGACAATTTTATTTGTTAAGTTATTATAATTGTAAAACCGTACATAATACACATATACGATCCATGTACATTATGTGGCATCATTGACAGTTAATAATGTTTAACGACGTTCTTATTTATAGAGACCAAAACCGAAAGAACCACTATTATACATTTACACCTAAACAAAAATAATGTGTGCCACTAAATACAGTTTATCACTCAGATATGTTTTACTAGTGTGAGTATCATACCCATATGCTATGTAAGTTGAATTTGCTATGTAGAGGTGTACAGTATTGAACTATCAACTATCATTTATTCTTGATTTCTTGTTTTCTCTTGTGAGTATTCTAATATACGAAAATTCAAATTAACATTATTTCAAGTGAAAGTGGGGTTTTTTTTTAATTTTTTTTAATTTTTAATTTTTAATTTTATGCGCCTAAATTTGAATAGATCTCTGTCGCTCAATATCAAATGTGAAAGTTTTCTTTCATGCTGCTAAAGTAAATGAAATAAAGAAAAATAAAAGAACATTCGTTTCAAAATTAAAAAAAATCCAAATAAAACTACTTTTTACTCAAGTTTTGGTGAAGATCAAACAAAACTTCACTATGTTTTATTGTTAATTTTTATTTAGACTTTATTCATTTATAACATTAATGAAATTAGCAACAATCTTCGCGCGTTGCGGCGGAAACACTATTATGTTTTAAATAAAATTTACGTCATGATGATATTTGAAATTAAATAAAAAGTCAAGAAATGGTCAACATGAGAAATAAAGTTTGATGGCATAATTTAAGAAACAAAGAACTTCACTATTCATAGTTGTGTTCTAAAAATATAATACTAGTTGTTTTTCCACCCGCGCTTCACGGTGGGGACTGAATCGATTTTTTACACAACTTGATAAAAGACTCGGAAATGGTGGCTTAATGTTGCTGCAAACTTACTGTTTATCACGCCAAAACAAGAAGCTCAAAGCCCATTTGTTTATCGTCATAGCCTATAACCCATTTTCATTCAAGTGGTCGAAAAATACAACATCGAGCCAGTATAGTCTATCCCATAAGAAACATAATGAACCGTTAACGGTTATAAGACGACCAAAATTGAGGTAATCTGAACAACCATTATAACCAGAATCAGTAAATACATCGCATGAACTGTTTCCCCTTAATATTCAAGAGTAATCAAGTAACAATGGCTCCGATTGCCATTTTTGGTTATCATCACGACCCGACATTGGCGCAGGGACATAGGTCTCAGATGGACGATCTTCATCATCATCGAACTATAATACCGACATATGAACCTCCGTCTTAAAACGACAAACAGAGGATAAGGGTTCAGGGTTGCCTTGGCCATCACCACTGACTAACAACTTGCAGCAAAGAATATGCAATAAAATAGAAACAGTAACGATTACAACCACCTAAATGCTGCCTTCGGTCAACCAAAGGAACACCAAATCCAAAGTAATCACCAAAGTGCGACTCAAAATCGATGCCCGACTGCGGCTGCATGCCAAAAATGGCTGCCAAGCCAAGGAACCAACATCGGTTTTCACTTATAATCACAGTCGCCCAACAATCAAAATCAAGAGTCTCAGATGAACATGTGTCCACCGTCATCGACATTAGCAAACAATCTTTTCACCCATCACCAACAGACAACAGTTCAAAATACATGTAACATCTCAAAAGAGCTAAAACGTCATACACGCATAACAGTCTCAGGTAAATGTAAGCATAGCATCATCGACATCGCGCGATAGGAGGGACAGTAAGAACATACTGGAGGGACAGAGACTGTCGGCACCACTTCAGCCACATAGGGGAGGCGGAAGGGCAACATACCCACCGCCAACACCACCACAAAGCAAAATTTATATCTTAGATCGGGGCTAAGTCAGGCAAAAAAGGGAGGCCGACATGCAAGCGACCGCACCGGCATCAACACTTACACCATCGCCACTGTCGATTGACGACTAGGTTGACCAGATCTAAACCCCTCTCAAGAAAAACACACTGGGGGCGGAGAGATGGAAGCCAAGCCAGAGCGGTCGCCGCCTCCATCGCCTCTGGTGTTTGGTCCGCGAGGGCGGAATTCGAAATCAGGTGAAACTAAAGCCAAATCGTATATGTCGCCGCCTGCATCGCCTCCGGTGTTTGGTTTGGTGTTTGATCTGGTGGTCGCGGGGGACACGCCCCCTACCAAGTGTTGATTTCTAGGATGATCGGAGCCTCAATACCCACCACCTCAGCCGGAGAAGAAGAAACGTACAGGCGTCATACACGCCGCCTCCGTCTAGGCAGAAACAAACAGGCGACGACAAAAACCCGAAGACCTCCAGCCACCCATACACCCCCATTTTTCTCTCTACAAGTCAGGGAATGAAGAAAACCAAAGCTTAAGACCAAAGAAAAAAGCATCAATAGTTATACAAATAGTATAAAAAACAGTACAGACCACTGTTCATCAAACTTCTTTTTTCATATAGCTAAATAATGTGAAATTCTTAAGCATTCAACTTTTCATAGTGAACCCCGTAAATTTATATTAAATTAAAGTTTAGAGTATTTATTTGTCCACGTATTTTTTCAGTTGATCTCTTAAGTCCCAAGTTGATTCTATTTTGCCTAATTTTTTTAGAGAAACGTGATATAAAAATTCCCAATCATGATCCTTGCTGATGAGATCATCCTTACAATATACAAACTCCACATGTTTAGGATCTTCTCTTTAGTTCTTCCCTTTTTGGTTGTATTTTTTCAGTTGATCTCTTAAGTCCCAAGTTGACTACGTATAGCATACTTCTTGTATTTTATTTTATTTTTCCTTTGAACAATGAATACACCCTTTAAAATCTAGTTCTAAAGTTACGTATCGTTTATATTATGAAACACGAACTTATATCAATCCGATAAAGATAAACATAAGACGCCACTGGTTTCTTTTATTGTTAGTTATATGTTGAACGAAAAATCTCTTTATGTATTTATTTTTCCTCGCAAGATGTTGCAGATTATCAATGGAGTAGTCAGAAAACTTCATAGGTGTTCTACACATATCCATTGAAATGTGTTCGTGGTTTTAAAATTGAGTCATGTCACAGAGAAACTTTTGTTTGATTTTCATTGAACTTTTGTATTTTGTCTGTCTTTTAAAGGAGCCTTTCAAAACATACTGAAAGTCTTATATTTTCATAAAATGTTAGTTATTTATTTATTTTTTAATTTAATTTTTATGCATAATTTCTTTTATATTTTTATACTTATAAAAACGTTTCATACAACACAAAAGAAAATACAAAATAAATCAAAATATTGAACGCTTTTAAATATATTATTTCTTTAAAGATAATTAATTTAAGCTAAACTCAATAATAGGTGAATATATACTAGCAGTCAACTATATTGAAAAGAAGGTATGCCAGACAGAATATAATATATTCATAGTATATATTTCGGTAGTACATAACATGACTAAAGACAGTACAATTAGTACAAGGATGGGATGCAAGTACACTAGCGAAACCCCATGTAAAGTAATAGATTTGAGTTTATGTATAAATAAACCAAAATCCTATTGGAGCGTTCGCAATCTTCGGGTCTAAATTTTAGAGAACTTAAAACGTCATTGAGTGCAGCGTTGATGAACTTGTTTGAAAATACAGTTTTGTCAACACTGCACTCAATTATGTTTTTTCTTCTTTTCTGATTCCTTATCTAGTTTATTGGTTCTCAGCAAGATCATAGATCATGGATTTAGCCCTTTATGCCATTTATAATCAGACTTTAGTTGATGATAAGTTTTGTAGCTTGTCATTGGATGAGGATACCATGGTGATCTGTCTGTAAGAATTTTAATTTATTGAAAGTTCATTCATGGTCAATTAAAGACTTTACTGAAGATTCACATTGACTGCTTTAGTGATGGATCACCGATAGATCACTATTATTAGATGATGTGATTTTGTATATCTTGATTATTATCGTAAATATTGTATTTCCTTTTTCTCTCCTTAATTATAGGAGATTATGTTGTATCCTCTCACTATTTAATAGAGATAATTTCTCTCAAATATTTTGAGGTTGATTTTACAATATTGTTACATGGTATCAGCCTAACTTTTCTCTCTCCATCTCCCCCTTCTCTTCATCGTTCTTCTTCTTCCTGGGAACTCTAATGGCTTCATCACACGACATTATCCACATGCCTTCGGCCTCTTCCCACCATCAAATTTTAATCCGCCAATTACCTTGTTTGGCTCACTCATATGCGGCTTCTCCTTTCCATTCACAAGCTGTCCTCTCACATCGACGGCTCTTCTTCCCCGCCATCTGAAACATCACTGTTGACGACAAATCGGCATCAAATATGGAGTTTGTTACTTGGACAGAATCCGATCAGAAAGCTGCCCTTCTTATTATTTCGTCTCACTCTGAGGAGGCGGCTGCCGAGGTTCTTGGTCTCACTCGGGCGAAGGAAATCTGGAATGCCCTCGAGAATCCCTACAGTAATTCATCCGCTGAACGTGTCCAAACCCTCCGTGATTCTCTCAGCCAACTTCAAAGAGGTACATCTTCTGTTACCGAGTTTTCTAGCCGGTTCAAACTTCTTTGTGAGAAATTGGCAGCCATCGGGCATCCCGTTACTGACAGTGATAAGCTGCACTGGTTTCTTCGTGGACTTGGCCCGTCTTACGAAATTTTCTCTACTGCTATTCGAGCCGTCAAACCGGCTCCTCTTTTTCGTGATTTGGTTGCTCAAGCCGAGAGTCATGAACTCTTTTCTCAATCTATCCACGGTACTTCCACTCCTCCGGCGGCGTTCCACGTCCAAAATAATCATGGATCTTCAACGCCCAGCCGCGGTCGCGGCTCTTTCAGTCGCGGTAATTTCTCTCGTGGTTCAAATGGCAGGGGCTGTGGTCAGGGACGCAGACCAACGCATTGTCAATTATGCCGTACGAATGGACACTACGCATCCGCATGTCCAAGCCTTCGTACCTATGCTGTTCAAGCCTCCCAATCTGATGAGTCTCTCGCCAAGGCATTCCATGCACAATGCCATGTTACTAATGATGGCCCAGATTGGAACGCTGACACCGGTGCAACGAATTACATGACTCCGACTCGCGAGTCTTTTCACCATTCGATCCCCTATAAAGGTAATCATAAGGTGATTTTTGGCAATGGTATGAAACTTCCCATTACTCATACAGGTTCTTCTACTATTACTGATCGTATTTCTCTACGCGATGTGCTTGTTATTCCATGTCTCACAAAGAAATTATTATCCATAAGCAAGCTAACCGCTGATCATCCTGTTGATGTGTTATTCTCAAAAAAAATTTTCCATATTCAGGATCGGACAACCAAGCAGGTTCTCGCTAGATGCGTTTGTGAGGGTGGACTTTATGTGCTCAAGAATGAACCTAGAGTTTTTGTTGCTGAAGTCCTTAATAATGCCTCTTATGAATTATGGCATGCACGTCTAGGCCATGTCTCGTTTGATGTTATTTCATCTTTGAACAAATGTGGTGTTTTATCTGTTACTTCTTTATTGCCAAAACCTACACTTTGTGCTTTTTGTCAACTTGCCATGGGGCAACGATTACCTTTTAATTCCAATATAAAACGTGCTTCTAATCCATTAGATTTAATACATTGTGATATGTGGGGTCCTGCACCTGTTACATCTACAAATAGATATCGTTATTACGTTATTTTTATAGATGATTATTCACGCTTTACGTGGTTTTATCCACTTAAAACAAAAACGGGTTTTTATTCGGTTTTACCCGCCTTCATTCATCTTGTTCAAACATAGTGTTCTCAAAAAATAAAGGTTTTTCAAAGTGATGGTGGCACTGAATTTTTGGACCACACGGTTCGTAAGATTTTTGAAGACAATGGGACTTTTCATCGCTATTCGTGTCCATGCACGCCTCAACAAAATGGTCGTGCGGAACGAAAGCATCGGCATATTGTTGAAACGGGCCTGGCAATGTTATTTAATGCCCATATTCCAGCTTGTTACTGGGAGGATGCCTTTTCTTTGGCTACATTTATTATCAATCGGGTGCCGACTCCTCTCTTAGACAACAAGTCTCCATTCAAACTTCTCTTCAAGCAAGCTCCTCTATACTCCAACTTTCGGGTTTTCGGTTGTCAAGTGTTCCCTTATTTACGTGACTACGCTAAACATAAACTTGAACCTCGAAGTCTTCCATGTGTCTTCATATGGTATAGTTCGCAATATAAGGGATACATGTGCTTGGATCCGAGCACATCTCGGATCTTTATTACGCGTCATGCCAGATTCAATGAATCTCTTCTTCCTTTTAAGGGGTCCTCTATTTCTACTGATGTTCAATAATTAGAACTCACCACCTTTCTTGAAGACATTTCCCCTCAAGTTATCCCTTCTGCCTAACAACCCAAAACCGCCCCATCCAACCCAACTACACCTCTCGGCCCGCTTGTTTGTCCCATCTGCCCGCCAATTATTCCCAGCCTAATTTCCAGCCCATCTCCTACGGTTGTTTCTCCTTCAGCCGAACCTTCACTACAGGAGTCTAACACCTCACACTCCACTCCCTCACCCTCCACTACGGTTGTTCAGACTCCACTGGAAGTTGCCTCCCCCCTAGCGGCCACCACTCCACTGGAAGTTTCCACTTCTACAGTGTCAAATGCCCCGTTTTCTAATTTGCATCCTATGGTGACGCGTGCAAAAGATGGCGTTTTCAAACCAAAGCACCAAGCCAATTTTGCCTCTCTAGCCACGAACAATCTTCACATCGCACTATCGTCTAAAACTAAACCGCGTGGGTTTAAATATGCCTCTAAGGATCCTCGGTGGATGGCAGCTATGGTTGATGAAATTATGGCCTTAAAGCAAAATCACACTTGGTCTCTTATACCGCGCCCGTCTTCCACCAATATCGTTGGTTCTAAGTGGGTCTACCGCATTAAATATCACTCAAATGGGACTGTTGAGCGTTATAAAGCACGCTTGGTGGCTCAAGGTTTTACCCAGGTTCCAGGATTGGATTATTCTTATACCTTTAGCCCTGTGGTTAAAGCCTCCACAGTTCGGATTGTCTTATCTCTTGCAGTTTTGCACAACTGGCGTTTGCACCAACTCGATGTAAAGCATGCCTTTTTAAATGGAACCTTGGATGAAACAGTATTTATGGAGCAACCTCCAAGGTTTATTAATCCCCAATTTCCCAATCATGTTTGCAAATTATCCAAAGCCCTTTATGGTCTAAAGCATGCTCCTCATGCTTGGTTCCAGCGCCTCAGCACGTTTCTAATATCTTATGGTTTTGTGTGCAGTCGTGCTGACACATCTTTATTTGTGCTTCGCAAAGAGTCTTGCATCATGTATCTCTTAGTCTATGTCGATGACTTAATCCTTACGGGCAATGATTCTTCGGCCATCGCTACTTTTATTGCTCGTCTTCATGATGAGTTTGCCATCAAAGATCTTGGCGATTTAAGTTATTTTTTGGGTCTTGAGGTTGCATACACTGATTCGGGTCTCTTTCTTACCCAGAAAAAGTACGCTAAAGACATTTTAATTCGAACTGATCTATATGATTCCAAACCGGTCAGTACTCCTCTGGCTCCTCATGAATCTTTTACTGTTGACGGTTTATCATACTCGGATCCTACTCTCTACCGCTCGTTAGTTGGTGCTTTGCAATATTTGACAATTACTCGACCGGACTTATCTTACGCTGTTAATCAACTTTCTCAATTTCTTCATGCTCCCACTGTTGAGCATTTTCGAGCCGTTAAACGACTTCTTCGGTACGTCAAGGGTACTATTTCCTTTGGTCTCACTTTTAGTCGGCCGACTCCATCTTATATTGTGGGCTATTTGGATGCTGATTGGGCTCGTTTCTTAGATACCCGACGATCTACGTATGGATATTCCATTTTCCTTGGAGGGAATCTCTTGTCTTGGAGTGCTAAAAAGCAACCAATGGTTTCTCGGTCCAGCTGCGAGTCCGAATATCGGGCCATAGCCAACACTGCTGCTGAACTTGTATGGACAACCCATCTCTTATGTGAATTGCATGCATTACCACCTGATCGGCCCACTCTTCTTTGTGATAACAAAAGTGCACTCTTCATGACTCAAAATCCGGTCTCTCATAAGCAGGCTAAACACATTGATTTGGATTACCACTTCATCCGAGAACTAGTTAACTCTGGCAAACTATACACAAAATTTGTACCAACCAATCTTCAGGTGGCTGACATCTTCACCAAAAGTCTTTCGCGTGCTCAGTTTGAAACTTTTCGGGCTATGCTTCGTATTAGATGATGTGATTTTATATATCTTGATTATTATTGTAAATATTGTATTTCCTTTTCCTCTCCTTAATTATAGGAGATTATATTGTATCCTTTCACTATTTAATAGAGATAATTCCTCTCAGATATTTTGAGGTTGATTTTACAATATTGTTACAACTATCAATTATCAACAGATATGACCACGATATTTACCCATATTTCCAAATGACTTCTTTACTGACAAACCATTGACATTCTGTAACCGATGGTTTGCCACCAATAGAAAGTCACTAGTAATATTTCTTTCTTTTAAAACTCAATTATTGATTGTTGTTTCAAAACTCAATTTTCTTTGTTGCCTCCTATGACCGTAGTCCGTGGTGATCACCGACGGACCATTGACATTTAGAAGGGTATGTTTGGCGTATCGCATTATACACACAAATAAGAGTATGTTATTTGACGTTAATGACAACAACAAGGTTTGAGGAGCTTTAATGTTCTAAAATTTTAAGCGTATGTTGAGCTGTAGCACGTGCATCAATCTCATTAAGAACTCAATCAGATTGACGTAAGTACATGCCTTAAATTGTTACTTTAGCTCCGAATCACCAGAAGCCAAATGACAGATGCGGGCGAACTATATTGAAGTTTGACAGATTTCATATGTGTGAGTTGCATCATTACGACCAAGGGCAGGCCCGGGGGGGGGGGGGGGGGGGGGTTGACTTCCTAGAGCCCAATTTCCTAGAGTGTCCAAAATTTTATAAATATTTTTATATTATGTGTGTGTGTGTATATATGTGTGTGTTTTAAAAAATCTATAGGCGTTTAACAAACCTAATAACTATTTAACCATTTTAGAATGTTAAACCTTAGAGTGCATTATCATTTTAGTTAGTTTAGTCCACTACCATTTATCTAATTTAAATCCATTTCAAAAACATTAGGAGGGACTCACAAATTGCTTAAATAAATTACATTATTTAGCTAAAATACTCTTGTTTATTGTTATAATATTTATCGTCGTATTATAGACTTTTACATATGGATTACTAACTCTTGCCTAGGGCCTAAATTTTTTCAAGCATTTCCGGAGACGGCCCTGATCACGACATGCGAGATTAAGAATATGTATTAAGGTAGTTCATGATCATGACTAGTTTTGTTTGAATCAAACATAAAAGTCAGATTTTAGGTTATTATTTTCTCATTTTGATGGCTACTTTCCCATTGTATTTAACTATTTGCTTAGAGTATGAACTTAACGTGATGTATGGTTGATAATACTTGGACTTTTGGTTAATTAATTAGGCTATGCGTGGTGCCACCACCATGATATCTTGGTGAGTAGTGCGGCGTGTGTGGCAACACCACTATCGTGTTTCTTTTTTGCAATGCCATTGGGGTGTCATGGCTGCTTTTTGTTGATGCTAATCGTGTATTTTAGTTATTTTCTCTCACATCACTTTACCTTTTATTATTTAAGATGAAAAGTGGTGTGGTACATGTGGCTTAATGAAAACATAAAGATGAAAAGAGGAATTATGATGTGTTGATGTGACGTTGAGTTGGATTGTACTGTGGTGTGACGTGATGAAGACACTAAAACAGTTGTAGATGTTTTAATATGTTTATGTTGAACCCTCATACATTCAAGTTTGATGTTGATGATTTGTTTCTTAGTTTCAATTAGTTTTAGTAATCAAATCAATCACTTTTTAAGGGTAAATAATGTAGGTTTTCTAATTAGTGAAACTTGAATACAAGGGTGTTCATAGGTCGCTTTAGGTCGTATTTGGTCTAAAATCGTGACAATAACCGAATTTTCAGTTAACCAAACAATGATGATTGATCGGTTTTGGTTAAGTCGGTTTTGGTTAATCGGGCTTTACATGCTGCTTTGATTCAGTTATTGATCGGTTAACTAACATTTTAGCTTGTATATTTTTTTTACTTCCTTCTTTAAGTTTCATACTTTGGCTATAATTTAATAAAAAAATAGTGTACACCCATCTTGATCAATTGATCAAAAAGTAACTCAAAGTTCTTTAATTTAAGGACTATTCATTATGGAAGACCAAAGATTCTTCAAGGGTACAACGATGTCTATTCATACAACTTTTATAAGTTCAGATTCAAGTGAACTATTCATACAACTTGTCACTTGACTTCTGTTCTAGTAACATGTGAAATTAAAAATAACAAGCCTGTTGTGAGTATGTCAATCATTAAGGTTATTAAAACGCTTGGAAAGCAATATAAAATGCGGGTTCTAAGGTATTTTTCTTGAAACATATTAGTGTTTATAGAAAGCTGAAAACCAAAGATTCTTCAAGGGTACAACGATGTCTATTCCCAACATTATGGAAGACATCAAACCGCTTGCATTCTTACGAAAAACCATATTCAAATCTGAGAATCTTGACTGGTAAAACTAAGGTAGATTCCAAGTTATATCGTCTTTCCCTATTGGTGTTGTGGGGATTCTATGTGTATTGTAATTTTTGTTTGGACTTGAGCATCTTGAGGTTGTATTCTCTTTATTTAGTAAAATCTTATTCAATTGACTATTATTGATCCTAAATGATCATAAATAGCTCGAATTAACATTAACTAACTATGAATAATCATATTTAACCATGACCGGTTGTTACATTATCATATCGTTGTTGATGTTATTATTATTATTATCATTATCATCATCTTAAAGTGATTTTTACTTTTTAAAAAATAATAATGCTACCATATCTTTTCCTGCCTAAACCAACTTACCTATAGTTAAGATGTATACAAAATCAAAGAACACAATCATGTTATAGAACAAGGCTACATGTGTAATCATCAAGTAACCATGTTATAGATACTGAGATTATTTTTGAAAGTAACATTAGAAAACTCACTTTTATATCTAGAATTGTTTGACGTCTTTAGACAAAATGATTTCCATTAAATTAAAAAAAATTCCATTATTTGTTTGTTTTGCAATGAAGATAAACAAGAGTTGGGGACAATCGCCATCTAAGATTGGTTTGTTTTTGTAAAAAACAGTTTTTACACGTAGGTAGTTATATGTCATTTTATCCAAGATTAAAAGTACATATGAATTGAAGTTATTAATCTTAGATAAAAATGATAGAATTATGAATGAAACAATAAATGTTATAGATGAAAAAGTATTTGCCAATTTCTAAATTGTGATTGTACTTTTCATTTTTTGTTATAACATGTAAAATGTAATTTAAGTAACAAAAAAAATAAAGAATTATAGATTATAGCGTTTTCGTCATCCAACTCATGTGATAAACAAGTTTCTAATCTAGTATACATTATAGACATATATTAGGATTTCCGTTTATAGTATATTATATATAAACTATTTATATTACATATTACTATAATTATATATACATATTTCTTATGGTTATTTCATAGCATGAGTATACATATGGTCTTATACTTATCTTAACTAGTGTCATCTTTGAGTCGCGCGTTTGTGCGCTTGACGGGCGAGTTAAACCAAGATTCGGATAAACGCACATTCTCTGATCATCGCGTACTCACCAGCATCGTCATTTTCTTATTAACGAACTTGGCAGAAATTTATAAATAACATTATTATATATATATTGAATTAAGAAGCTTGAAAACAACAATTTGTTATGGCTGCAAACATTGCGTTTACAGCACCATAACAACAAAGAAATCTTTTTTTTTACATCATCATCGTCTATGAGTGGATCCCAACCAAAGCTTACAAGGAACGGGTTCCGCCATCATAACCGACTCGATGACATCTCAGGCGAATGAACGCCTGCCATCATCACCAAATAACAATATCATATATTACCAACATGTTAAACAACACACAATGCAACAAAGTCTAACATAAGCAAAAATCCGTGATCATCAACGGTGTCATTCGACTGGTAGATCCATAATCATCCAGCAGCCACCAAATACATAAAACCAGCGATACATTCTGTAAAAATTGAGTGATTATATTAACTTTTATAAAAGAGCGTCTCAACATCCTTTCTATCATGAGAGCAGAACTATTAAAGCAAAGTTATTACACCTTAGTGCCCTTGTTATCCAAGAATTCCAATAATAAAATATGCAATCGCATTATTCCTTCCATTCTATCTTTAAAGGGTGTACATAGATAAAGAATGGTTTAAATAAAAAGTCTTCTACAACTAAAAAATCTAATAAGTAATCTCAACCATCCACCTTTTTAATCAATGGCTGAGATCAAATTGTAGGGAAAAGTTTGTTAGAGGAGTATTTTTGGAATAACCACTTTTGTTGACTTTTTGTAAGTTCCCCCATTTATTCTAAACGTTCGTAACTTTTATCTAAGATATTATTTTTTTATAAAAATTACACCATAAAAACAGCGTTTTTTATTTTTAAAAAGAGTACAATATTATTATATAAAAATGCAGGACCGTTAAAAGGGACTTTGTACTTAGTTAACACACTTAGGAGGATCTTTAGGATCACTTAACAATTCAAATGGGGAACTTAGAACTTAAAACAGATGATACAATGCACAACACAAGTAAAGTAAGAGCAAGAACACAAGAAATAATTTTTAAGGAAGTAGTATATTACTTCTTAGGTTCTATTACAAGTGTTTGTACTGATATCTGAAATACAAGAACCTTTGACTCTTTATACTAAACCTACAACCGTCAATATGCAAAAAGACAGTTGAATGTGACTAATCTAGACAACAAGATCAGCCTAAAATCAAAAGGCAGATTGTCTTTTGACTAGTGACTATGACAGGCCATAGCTCACTGACTTTCCTATTACAAAAAGCCAAAAAGAAACAAATACAGAAACTTGCAGACAAAGACCTTATCTACTTTATCATAAAACATGAAAGTTTCACCAACTTATGATAGTTGGTGAACCACCAGAGCATGCAGCGGATAGAAAGTTGCTTTATGATAAAGTTGATAGAAAATGTATCTTTTCTCTCTCTTTAGAAGTAATCAGTCTTGTCTTTATTCAGCTTCGGAAGACTTTGTCTTGAGAGCTTCGGAAGACTTTGTCTTGTGAGCTTCGGAAGACTTTGTCTTGAGAGCTTCGGAAGACTTCATCTTTAACCTTCGGAAGAGTTGAGTCTTTGGCTTTGGAAGACTTGACACTTAGTGTAAAGTTTCCTCAGTAGTTTCTTCTGAACATTGGCTTCAGAAGATTTTACACTTAGCATTTTACTTGAGTGTGTAAAACTTCTGAAGCTAGTTCTACTTTGTTCCTTAGTGCATGTTGGAAGACTTGGTTGTTTTGGTATCCTTTGGTTGCATCAGCCTTATAACCTCAGAGGTTCCTACAAACTCCCCCTAGGCTGATGCTACCAAAACAGAGAGGTCTTCAGACTAGGATAATCCACATGAGGATCTTCATAATTCCTTTCTTCATCAGCAGATCAGGATTCTTCAGACCCATGAAGTACCTTCTCATGTCATAGAGATCATGCTGAGGGAGTTCAAGCATGTCACTGGTGAAGACATGTTGTTCTCCCTGATCTCTAGTGACATACCATCTATCAGGATCTTCAGCAAATGTCCATGATAGAATTTGCCTTCCAACAGAGAGAGGCTCTACTATGATAGGAGTTGGTTGAGAGCCCTCTTCATGCACTTCCTCGGGATGTTCTGACTCATCTTGAGTTTGGGAGGTGGATGCCTTTCTTATTTTCTTGTTCTTAGAGGATCTTCTTTTGGCCATCCTTTTTTTCCTCCCAGATGATTTTAACTGAGAGGGTTGGTCTTCAGTACCAGGTTCTTTAGTGGATTCCCTCTCAGTTAGGATCTCCTCTCACCCAGGTTCAGAAGGAAAGGGAGGAGAACCCTGCTGTGGATCAGAAGATGAAGTTGGCTGTTGTGTAGCTTCAGGTGCAGGTTGTGTTGTCTCTGTAGGTTCAACCTTTACCTCAACTTCAGGTTGAGCTTGTTTTGATGGTGAGTGGAGATCCACAAGCTCTCCCCTTTTAATCTTCTGCTTGATCACCCTTATGTGCTCATCCATTGTGGACAGAGACATGGTACCAAGCCTCCTTCCGGAGAACCCATACAGCTTCAAGAAGCTCATCATCTTCTGCCTATCTGTAGACTTTTTCTGACTTTTCTTGATGATGGCTCTTGACTTGGTAGCTTCTTCCCTTTCCCTTTTCCTAGCAGCTTGCCTATCTTTTTTGGCTTGCTCTTCCAGCTGCTTGTTGTATTCAAACAGTATGTAATCATATGGCAAGGGAAGAAGTGCATATGCCTGGTAGAGGCCTGTGGCACTCAGGTAGTTGATCATCTTTGTCTTTTCTTCTTCATTAACTACCCGAGGTTGATCAGCAGCCACAGCCTCTGACTCAGGGCTTTCTTGAACTGGGGAGAGGACAGGAATATTCTTGTATATTCTTTTTCTTCTCATTTCCTCTTTATGCTTGAGGGTCAAGGCTGCATCCTCAGCTTCCTTCCTCTCCTTTGACAACTCAGTGTCAGCCAGTTCATTTAATTCCTCTAAGGGGAGAGAGATGAGTTCATCTATGTTGTAGTTCCTGGTCCCCAGATAATTAAGTCTGGCTGCCCTTAACTCATCTTCTTGAGTGTTTGGAACATGGGCAGTCAGAATTGCAGCTTGCATGAATCCTAGGGAACCACTTGAACTCTCTCCTCTCAGCTTCCTCTTCCTCTCTCTTTTCTCTTCTTCAATCTCCTCAGCAGTTAGTTTTCTTCTGCCTTTGTCAAGTACTGATCTTGATGACTTAGGCTGAGGAGAGCTTTGGCCTTCATTGCTGGATTCAGCAGTCAAGCTCTGGCCAGAGAGAGGTTGTGATGCACCATCACCAGCTGGTACCTCACTGAGGGTATGGGGTGCTAGAGGAGATGTTGTCTCAAGGTTCACAGTCTCAGCCTCTGGGCCTTCAGTCAAGGCTTTCCCTTTGAAGCTAATCGTAGGGTCCACCTTAACATACAGTTGACCAAAGGCTTCAACTGCTAGCCTCTGTCTATATAGTGCTGATCTCCTTTTGAATTCTTCCAGCATCCAATCTTGAATTCTACTGGCTAGTCCGGTAGCTTGTCTATTGTTGCTTGGGTTGACAAGTGCCAGATCTACCAGATTTATACCCTCATAGAAACTCATGTTTGAAATGTTTAAGATTTCTAGTTGACCCTGAGCTCTAGAGAGTACAAGAGCTTTTCTTTCACTGTCATATCCCCAACCCCAGATTGGGTTCTCAGAAGGGGCAGACATTACTCTTGGTACTCCCTCCTCAAACAGTTGTTGTATTAACAAATGTAGATCACTGTCTAGAGGAGGTTACTGAGTATGGACAACTGCAAGAGAGGATGGTGAGTCCTCTATGTCCATACTCTGAGAGGAACTCCCAGGTTCTATGATTGTTAGGATTTTCTCCCCCTTTTTGGTAGCATCACCCTTTTGCATAGGTGAGCTGGGAGATTGATCCATGACATCCACAGGTTCTTGTGGACCTGGATGAGTTGATCTCATTGGTCTCTCTGCTAGCTTACCCTTGAGATCGGTGATCTCAAGTTGCTGGTCATTGACCCTTTTCTGCAAGATAGTCACCTGAGATTCCAGGTGAGCTATCTTGGACACAAAGTAGGTGCACATGTTTGAAAGTTTATACACCTTTTGTTGCAGACTCCCCTCATCTTCAGATGAAGAATCATAGGGGGATGAGAGGATTGGACCTGAGTCTTCTCCCTCATCACCAGCATAGGTTTCTTGGCTGCTGGATTTCCCCTGCTCTATGACAATTTCAAGAGGCTGGGTTGCCGTGGTTGAGATCTTAGAGATGTAATCACTGCCAATAGTGAAAGCCTCTGCCACATGGATCTCCTGGACAATCTAAAGGAGATCCACCTCAGTTTGTGGTGTTTGATGTGGGCTAGAAGTGGGTGAGGCAGGAGTACTCATCTCACCTTGAGTGTGGGTGGAGAGGAGAGATTCATGGTACTCACTGAAACCCAAATCTTCATCAGAGTAGAAGTCAAGGCTGGGCATGGGTTGATTAAGATCAAGAGTCTGGGGATGGTAGCTTTCCCCTGAAGGTTGATCACCAGAGTGTTGAGACTCAGAGTGATGGCTTAACGCTATTTGGGGAGGTATGAGCTCATCAGGCTAAGCATGAGGAACCTCAGCACTGATTGTGTCAAGGATGGGAGTGGTTTGCTCCTCAGGGGAAGTGGGAGCTCTAATGTCCACTTCCTCCTGTATGGGTTGTGATATGGGGGCCTGCATATGCTCAATAGCAGGTGCAGGGGTTCGTTTGGATTTTCTTTGGTATGAGGGTAATGGTTGGCCTTGATGGTGGTTGAGATGTAGAGGGTGTTGGTTCATCACTAGCTGGTGCTGCTAGGATGTCACCCTGAGCAATGAGCTCAAACATTTTTGGGACAAGGGCTGTTTCTACCCCTGAGAACCCAACAGTTGGCTTTTTCAATATTTTGAAAATGCCGGGCCTCATATGTAAGTTTAAGAACATTACCTGTTCCCCTCAACTGTGGTCCCATTTCACAGTTGAGAATGTGTCGAACATACCTGGGGGAACATGTAATATTCTAGGGAGTCCAAATTCGCAAGTAAATTTGTAAAACAAACTGAGAATACCTGAATTTGACCCTTAAACCATCCCATGGACAATAAAGGAGAGATCTTCTGGAATCTGGTCCCCATCCTCCATGCTTGTTAGACAAGCTATGGATGACAACATGGAGGAGGTACTTCCACTGGTACGAGACCTTCCCCTTCCTGAAGGTCTTGACTGTGAAGTCACCTTCATATCTCATCTGCTCAAAGGAATGGTTGACAACAGCTTTTAGGAAGGACATTTCACCTTCTTCATCATCCAGCTGAAGATGGGTGTTGATGATGGCTGGAGTGATGAACAGTGTCCTCCCCTGTACTGTGGCAGACAGTGCCTTCTCCCCGTCCAAGGTGACCTCTTGACAGGTCCGCCAGAACTCAAGAAACTGATCCTCATAGAGGGGAGGATCAATTGTAAGGGAGGTGAGATAATAAGACAAAGAACGATACCTACAAACATCTGAAAAGCTTGGATCCTTCTCAGAGTTTAACAGAGCAACCTGGTTGTGTTCCCTGTGTAAGTGCATGGTGAAATCTGGGTCGTTTCGGTGATCAAGATTTGCCATTTGCAGAAGCTTTGCAGTGAAGGAAGGTAGAAGAAGATGAATTTGGGGGTAATTTTAGGTTAATGAACAATGAGAGTAGAGAGATGAAGATAGGACCGTTTGGAGAGATATACTCAGGATTTGAAACAAATTAAAGCAAAAGATAAACTTTGAAATCCGCAAGTGGGTCCTACTTCAAAAAAGGCGCCCAAAAGGTAGTTTTCTTGGAAGTTGAAACTTCCGAAGGTTATTTTAGCTTCAGAAGCTTTTCAGAAAAAGCTTCCGAAGCAACTTTGCTTCGGAAGATATTTCAAAGAGTTTTGAAAGTTTTGGCTTCGGAAGAAATAAACAAGTCTTCTGAGACTTATTGCTTTTGGAAGAAATTTATTCTAAAATGCATTTAGGAGCTTATATTCAACTTAAGCTTCGGAAGATACTTCATGAATTTCTTCCGAAGAAAATTGTCAGATAAGCTGTAAATTTCTTTCGAGGGCAATTTTATTTCTTCTGAAGGTAAATTTTCATAACTCTAAAAAATATCATTTTGAAAATTTGTTTTCCTCCAAAGAGAACTGGACTTATGAAGTGATCTAATAGACAACCTTAGGACACACAATTTTAGGAGTAAGATTGATTAAGTTATTTAAAAAAACTATTCAAGGTTAATCATCCCAATGGCTGATACAAGATACTTAAATCTCTGCTCATCAAAAGCTTTTGTGAACAGATCAGCATATTGTTCATTTGTGTTAACCTTGATTAGTTTTATCAAACCCTTTTTAAAATTATCCCTAATCAAATGATACCTGATGTTGATGTGTTTGGTCCTTGAGTGCTGCACAAGATTCTCTGTAATAGAGATGGCACTGTTGTTGTCTATGTGGATGGGAGTCTCTTTGAAATTGAATCCATAGTCTAGCATCTGATTTTGAATCCAAAGCACTTGAGCACAACAACTGGCAGCAGCAATGTATTCAGCTTCACCAGTTGATGCAGACACACAGGATTGCTTCTTGCATTGCCAAGAGACTATCCTTTCACCAAGGAACTGACACCCCCCAGATATGGACTTTGCAGTCATGTTGCAGCCACCATAGTCACTATCTGTATAAGCATACAGATTAAAGTCTAAATTCTTTGGATACCAAAGGCCTAGATTTAGAGCACATTTGAGATATCTAAGAATCCTTTTGACAGTGATTAGGTGTGACATCTTGGGGTTGGCTTGATATCTTGCACATATGCATGTGGCAAACATGATATCAGGCCTGCTAGCAGTAAGATACATAAGTGACCCAATCATAGCCCTGTAGAGATGTTTATCAACACACTCACCCTCAAAGTCAGGACCAAGGGAATGGTTTCTGGCTATGGGTGTCTTAGCAACCTTACAATCAGTCATCTTGAACCTTGTAAGTATGTCCTGTACATACTTTGACTGACTGATGAAGATGCCATCTTCAACCTGCTTCACTTGAATTCCTAAAAAAAATTGAGTTCCCCATGGCACTCATTTCAAATCTATTCTTCATCAGCATCTCAAAGTCTTTGCAAAGCTTTGGATTAGTTAAACAAAGATGATGTCATCTACATATATCTGTAATGAAAAGTGTCATTCCTTTTATCTTTGATGACCATCAATAGTACCTCTTTTGTATCCATGATTGCAGAGGTATGTTGATAGTGTCTCATACCACTTTCTTGGAGCTTGATGTAGTCCATAAAGGGCTTTATCAAGCTTGCAGACATAATCAGGATGATCTGGGTCTGCAAAGCCAGGTGGTTGTTTAATATAAACTTCTTCATCAATCACCCCATAAAGAAAGGCACACTTCACATCAAGCTGGTAGACCTTGAAATCCTTGGATGCAGCATAAGCCAGGAATATCCTTACAGCTTCAAGTCTTGCTACAGGAGCAAAGACATTAGTATAATTAATTCCTTCTTCTTGTATGTATCCTTGGACAACTAGTCTAGCCTTGTTCTTGATGATGATCCCTCTATCATCTTTCTTATTCTTGAATACCCACTTGGTACCTATGACAGTCTTTCCTTGAGGAAGAGGGCACAAGTTCCACACCTTCTGTCTTTTGATTTGAAGCAACTCTTCTTGCATTGCTTTAATCCAGCTTCCATCCTTTAGAGCCTCATCAACTTTCTTGGGCTCAATTTGGGATAAGAAACAAGAATGTAGACAAACATGGCTGTCATGAGTTTGTCATCTTGTTCTCACCCCTGAGTCAACATTTCCAATGATGTTTGTGGTGGGATGTGACTTGTGGATCCTGAGTTGAGGAATCACAGCAAGTTGGTTGGACAGATCAATATTAGATAAATTTTGATCTGGCAAGGAAGATTCCCCCACCACATCAGCACACTTATCAAGAGAAACTTGATCCAATGAGTGTGTGACATCATTGATGTTGTCTTCAATGGAGTGGTTATCAGCATCAAGAAATTCTTGATCACTGTCACCACCACCATTCCTCCTGCATTGGAGGTTCCTTCACCTGAATTCTGAGCCTCTGAACTGGAATTTGAGGGTAATTCAGAATCAGCAGTATTTGTCATGCTTGTGCTGATTGGAGCCTCAATGAAGGGTTAGTCACCATTGGAGCTGAAGTAGTCTTCTTGTTTGGTCTTCTCAGCTCAAATCTTGGGTCAGGATCCTCTGTTGACCTGTTATCCATAGATCCTGAAACATTCTCACAAGATTTGTTAAAACAGTTGGTAACTAAATCAAGATCAAATAGCCAATCCGGACCAGAACTTTCACACAGGGTGTGTGTTCATTGAAAGTCACATTGGCTGACTCCTCAATGATTCTAGTTCTGAGATTGTATACTCTATAAGCCTTGGCTTGAGAAGAGTATCCAACAAAATGTCCATCATCTGATTTCTCAGCAAACTTAGCTATTTGATCTTTGGTATTCAAGATGGTGCAAGGACATCCAAATGTTCTGAGAAAACCAATAATGGTCTCCTTTGTGCCACAGTTCATAAGGAGTCTTACCATGTGTCTTAACTACTAAAACTCTGTTCTGCACATAGCAGGCTGTGTTGACAGCCTCTGCCCAGAAGGTGATGGGCAGCTTAGAGTCAGACAACATAGTTCTTGCAGCTTCAATAAGTGTCCTGTTTCTCCTCTCAGCAACACCATTTTGCTGAGGAGTCCTGGGAGCACTATATTGTCTTGAAATACCCTTTCATCACAAAATGTATCAAGGATTGGTTTTTAAATTCGGTTCCCTGATCACATCTTATGATTTTGACCTTGTGATCAGATTGATTCTCATTTTCAGAATGAAATCTTCAAGATTTCAGGGTTTCATCCTTAGTTCTAAGGAAAAACACCCAAGTGAATCTTGTGAAATCATCTGTGATCACTAAACAGTATGAGGTCCTTCCTAGACTCATTACACTGGTGGGCCAAACAGATCCATATGTAACAAGTGTAGGGAGTAGTGATAGAGTTCATTTCCTTTGGCTTGTGAGACACTTTGTGTTGCTTCCCTTTCAGGCATGCAACACAGTGGTCATCACTTGTAAACTCTTTCTTTGGCATTCCAGTTACCAAATCATTCTTAATCAGTTTATTCATGTTTTTAAAGTTTACATGGCACATTCTCTTATGCCAAAGGAAAGACTCATCACTATTTGCTTTAGATAGAAAGCAAGAAACCTCCAGATGGAGATGCTTCCTGCAAGTCCATCTTGTACATGTTCCCTCTCCTGGGGGCTCTAAGCAAAAATATGCTCAGGAGAATGTCAACCCCGGGCTTGAGAACAATGCACTCATGCTCAGTAAAGAGCATGTGATGTTTTTGGTCACAAATTGGGACACACTCAAAAGATTGTATCCAAGCTCTTTGACAAAGTTTACCTTCTCAATGCTGAGCTTACCATTTGTAACCTTGCCCCTACCAGTAATGTAACCTCCTGCATCTCCTCCAAAAGCAACTGGTCCTCCATCAATTCTTTCAAAGTTTTGAAGTAGGGACTCATTGCCAGTCATGTGCCTGGAGCAGCCACTATCAATGATCCACATATTTTTGTTTGCTTTAGCTGTCCCTGCACAAAAAGAGATGATTTAGTTACATTGGAAACCCAAGCCTCATTGGTCTTGGGCTTATAGAATGAGTTGAGCAATGAAACAGTAATGATCCTATGTTCAGGCTTTGAGGATCATTTGCTGTTTCTGATGATGAGCTTTCAGTCACAAGGTCTTCCTTCATCTTCCACACCACCTTGGAAGATTGGGCTTAACCTTCACTATTCGAAGCTTTGGAGACTGATCCTTCGGAAGATCTTGCTTTCACTGCAGCAGGCTTCAGTGCTTCGGAAGCATTCTTTCTTCCGAGCCAATTTTTCTTCCGAAGACCAACTTTTCTCAGAAGTTTTCTTCTTGATCATGTGGATAGTACTCTTGGGATTGTATTGACAATCCTTAGCCAGATGTGAAGTACTACCACACATAACACAATCCAATTCTTTCCTTCTGAGAGTCTTCTTTCCCAAAGATAACTGAGCTTGAACACTTTCCCTTCTTTCTCCACCTTTTCAGATGATGCAGCAGGCTTCTTAGGGTGAAGCTTGCTCTTTAAAATGGATGGTTCAGGCTGTGTAGCAGTGACACACAGCTGATCAGTCTTCTTGTTGTTGTTGGAGTGAGTTGAAGCTGAAGTAGAAGTCTTGGTACTAGAATTCTTGACAGGATCTTCAGCTTTCATCACCTTGAACCCTGCAGAGATAAATACTTGTTTCTGTTTGGGATCAAAGGTGGTCTTGATCTCTTGAGCTTTTCTGGATCTTCTCTTTGCTCTTCTGATCAAGTTCTTTCTCTTGGTTTTGCTCAAACCAGCTTCTTTTTCCTCCTTAGGAGCATGGTGACCCTTTTTGGATTGACTCTTTCACTCACCTCAGAGTCATCCCTCACCTTCTCCTCTTCATCCTCTTCATCACTGGGTCTATGGATGGCAGCTCATCTTGACCAGTTCCACACCTAGGAGATCTAACTGATAGTAGAGTGTGTGGAGGAGCTATCTCACTAGATCCCAGTCCCTGCTTATTCTGATAACACACTTTTGCATGCAGAGATGAGGATATCATGTTCTTGAAGGTTTCTTCTTCAAGAACACATTTTTCTGCCCTGGCTTTGCTGATCACAAGCTCAGCCTGGCATTCAGTCAACTTGGTAATGAGATCCTTATTTGAGTCCTGTAGTTTGTTTGCTCATGTTTAAGAGTTGAAACTGTTTCTCTAGATCTTCTATCTTAAGTTTATAGTCATTTTCAGCTCTTTTAAAATCAGCTTTTAAAATATTTAAAGACTCAATGTCAGATCTCATTTCCAAGTTGTAGGACCTGTATCTATTACTTTAGCAATACATTCAGGAGAGCAAAGATGTTCAAGTACCTTGGCTTCATCGTGGTCAGCCATGAGTGCTTGGTTTGGAGATGCATCTTCAGCTTGAAAGCTCCAGTCAAAGCCTCCTTCTTCAACAGCAACTGCAGCTTGCTGTCTTGGCTTCTCATTCTGGTGCCCTCCTTCAGTGTAGTTTGGCCTGGATGAACTTGGCCACCATTTGATTTGGGTGCCTTGCATTCTCTAGCAAAGTGTCCCATCTGGTTACAGTTGTAACACTTGACTTTGCTCTTGTCCAGCCCAAACTTGCCACTGGCAGCATTGCTAGGAAACCTTCTCCCAGTCCTCTTGTAGAATTTGGGCTCTGTGAGTGAGAAGAGCCATCTGTGGACTATCTCCATATATTCCAGATCATCTGGATGGATACAGTCCAGGTCTTCAAGAGTAAAGAGAAAGTTGCCTGAACTTTCATCAGTGGAAACAAAAGCTTGAGAGGAGCTTGTCTCTTGGAAGGGACTTCCTTGGATGTAGCTCTCTCTGGGTGTCTCCGGGAAGGTGATGAAAGGACCCTTTTGTGAAGTCTCAGGGTAGCAGATGAGATGATGCTGGTTCTCTGCTATCCCTTTCAACCACATGAAGGGCTGAACTCTGGTGAGTGTTGGAGTTACCAGATGAATTTTGCATGTTCATCTCCATCTGGTATCCACTGAGTATCCCATACAACTCAGTGAGAGTAAGGGTCTTGAGGTTTTCAGTCCTCTTAATGACCACACAATAGTGTGTCCATTGTCTTGGAAGAGAGGACATGAACTTCCTTACAATATCCATGTTCTCAATGTTACCCCAACATCAGCCAGAGTATCCACAATCTCAACATACCTGAAGTATTGTTGAGTCATGGTTTCACCTGTTTGAAGGTGAAATTTTCAAACTGCTGCTTCAGGAGATCCTTCTTGTTCTCCTTGGCTTCATTTGAACCCTCATACATAAGTTTCAGTGCATCCCATAGCTGTTTAGCGGTCTTGCACTTCTTGAAACCTCTGTAGATGGAGTTTGGAAGAGCAGTTTGGAGGGCTGTCATGGCTTTCTGATCAATATCAATTCTTTCCAGTCTTCATCAGAAAAGTCAGCCCTCTCCTTTGGTATCATGCCACCACCAGCAGCAGCTGAAGAGGTGCATGGTACATGAGGTCCATTGACAACAGACTCCCACATCCTGGAATCTTGAGACTTGATAAAGCCTTCCATTCTTTGACACAAGTGTCAAAATCCTCAGGAGTGATCAGTGGGGACTTTGTCATTTCCAGTTTCCATATCAGCTTTGGAGATAGCTGCCATTTGAAGAGTTAAGTGATGTGTGTTACTAAGAGGTTTTGAAGATGGTGAGATCTTGCAAACAAGAGCCTGGAATGCTCTGATACCAAATGCAGGACCGTTAAAAGGGACTTTGCACTTAGTTAACACACTTAGGAGGATCTTTAGGATCACTTAACAATTCAAATGGGGAACTTGAACTTAAACAGATGATACAATGCACAAACACAAGTAAAGTAAGAGCAAGAACACAAGAATAATTTTCAAGGAAGTAGTATATTGCTTCTTAGGTTCTATTACAAGTGTTTGCACTGATTTGAAATACAAGAACTTTGACTCTTTATACTAACCTACAACCGTCAATATGCAAAAAGACAGTTGGATGTGACTAATCTAGACAACAAGATCAGCCTAAAGTCAAAAGGCAGATTGCCTTTTGACTAGTGACTATGACAGGCCATAGCTCACTGACTTTCCTATTACAAAAAGCCAAAAAGAAACAAATACAGAAACTTGCAGACAAAGACCTTATCTACTTTATCATAAAGCATGGAAGTTTCACCAACTATGATAGTTGGTGAACCACCAGAGCATGCAGCGGACAGGGAGTTGCTTTATGATAAAGTTGACAGAAAAGGTGTCTTTCTCTCTCTTCTAAAGTAATCAGTCTTGTCTTTATTCAGCTTCGGAAGACTTTGTCTTGAGAGCTTCGGAAGACTTCATCTTTAACCTTCGGAAGAGTTGAGTCTTTGGCTTCGGAAGACTTGACACTTAGTGTAAAGTTTCCTCAGTAGTTTCTTCTGAACATTGGCTTCGGAAGATTTTACACTTAGCATTTTACTTGAGTGTGTAAAACTTCCGAAGCTAGTTTTTTTGTTCCTTAGTGCATGTTGGAAGACTTGGTTGTTTGGTATCCTTTGGTTGCATCAGCCTCATAACCTCAGAGGTTCCTACAAACAGATAAAAAAATAAAAACATTATGTTTTAAGCTCATATCTCATATTGTGTCTTAGTGCAGTTCATAGTGTCTTTTGTTGTGGTTATGTGTTAATTTTGAATACTATGTATTTTTCTGAAAATGATGAATTTAGAATATAATGATGGAATAACATTGTGTGATCTCTAATATGTAAAATAAAATAATAAATTAATAACTAATTAATCTAATACATAAAAACAACGAAAAAAATAACAAAGTTCTCATTGGTCTTTGATCGGATTGTGTTATCTTAAATAATATGAGTTTTGAAAAGTACATTGTAAAATAAAATCATTTTATATTTCTAATGGTAAAGCACAATGAATATAACTAGTTTATAATCTATTAAAAAACAATAACAAAAATAACACATTGTGTTATCTTCAACACTATAAGTTTGAAAACTAGATTGGTGAAAGTATATCATTGTGTCTTCTAATTGTAAAACATAATGATAGAGAACAAGTTTATAATCTATAAATACAATGACAAAAATAACAAAAAATGATCTAAAACGAAAAACATAATGATTAATACACATGACAAATGATGTAAAATATATGACACAGTGAATTGATATTTGACATAATGAACGTATAAGACACAATTAGTTGACGTATTTGACACAATGACCAAATGTCATTCTCTTTAAAACAATAGAAGCCCACAATCCAGATTAGACTTTTTATATTAAACACTTTTTAGTATAACCCTACCCATATACATATAGAGAAACATTTATTAAGAAATTAGATGCTACCATAAATACAATTATATTACCTTCGATCAACTATAATGGAAAGCCAAAAACAATGTTCATGAGCAAGCAATCCCGTTATGGTATTTATAGTACTCGAGCTCGGCTCGATGGATTTTCTTATCGAGCTAGTTCGAGCATGTAATTCGTGGATCGAGCTCGGGTCGAGTAGCGAAATAAAGCTCGAGCTCGGTTCGTATAGTCTCAGTTTAGTTTGCATAAAACACAACTAAAGAGCCAACGCTTGGCTTGAGCTCAAGTTTTATGTCGATTTGGCTGCACTTTTCATGTTGTTTTCTGGACATAAATATATAAAATACTATTCATTTGGAAAATTAATATATTTTAAAATACCATAGCTAAGAACATAAAAACTAATGGTAGTGCCACAATACATAAGCATTCATCACGAAGAAACAACAATGAATAAAAAATAACAAATTAACAAGAAATAACATAACCTAATATGAGTTGCAGACTTAAAGAAGACGGGAAGACGAGACGAAAAATCAGGAAGACGAGGCTGAACAATGAGGAAGATGAGGCTGCTTGGGGGTGCCAACTGCCGAAGGGAGGGAGACGAGAAGAAAAGGCTGAAAAATCGGTGACCGTCGAAGGGAGTGTAGGAACCTCTGAAGTTATAAGGCTGATGCAACCAAAGGATACCAAATCAACCAAGTCTTCCAACATGCACTAAGAAACAAAGAAGAACCAGCTTCGGAAGTTTTACACACTCAAGTAATATGCTACGTGTAAAATCTTCCGAAGCCAAAGTTCAGAAAAAACTGATGCGGAAGCTTTACACTTAACTCAGAAAATTCTCTAAGTGTAAAGTCTTCAAAAGCCAAAGACTCAACTCTTCCGAAGGTAAAAGATGAAGTCTTCCAAAGCTCTCAAGACAAAGTTTTCCGAAGCTGCCTAAAGACAAGTCTGATTACTTCTGAAGAGAGAGAAAATATACATTTTCTATCAACTTTATCATAAAGCAACTTTCTGTCTGCTGCATGCTCTGGTGGTTCACCACTATCATCAGTTGGTGAAACTTCCATGCTTTATGATAAAGTAGATAAGGTTTTAGTCTGCAAGTTTCTGTTTTTGTTCTTTTGGCTTTTTGCAATAGGAAAGTCAGTGAGCTATGGCATTAAATAGTCACTAGTCAAAAGACAATCTGCCTTTTGACTTTAGGCTGATCTTGTTGTCTAGATTAGTCACTTCCAACTGTCTTTTTGTATATTGACGGTTGTAGGATTAGTATAAAGAGTCTAAGGTTTTTGTATTCAAAATATACTTGTACAACACTTGTAATAGAACTTTAGAAGCAATATACTACTTCCTTGAAAACTTTATCTTGTGTTCTTGTTCTTGCTTTACTTGTGTTTTGCATTGTATCTTCTGTATAAGTTCTTAGTTCCCTATTTGAACTGTTAAGTGATCTTAAGATCCTCCTAAGTGTGTAAACTAAGTGCATAGTACCCTTTAACGGTCTTGCATTTGGTATCAGAGCATTCCAGGCTCTTGTTTACAAGATCTCACCATCTTCAAATCCTCTTAGTTACACACATCACTTAACTCTTCAAATGGCAGCTATCTCCAAAGCTGATATGGAAACTAGAACTATGACAAAGTCCCCACTGATCACTCCTAAGAATTTGACACTTGGTGTCAAAGAATGGAAGCCTTTATCAAGTCTCAAGATTCCAGGATGTGGGAGTCTGTTGTCAATGAACTCTTGTACCATGCACCACTTCAGCTGCTGCTGCTGGTGGCATGATACCAAAGGAGAAGGTTGACTTTTTGATGAAGACTGGAAAGAAGATATTGATAGAAAGCCATGACAGCCCTCCAAACTGCTCTTCCAAACTCCATCTACAAAGGTTCAAGAAGTGCAAGACCGCTAAACAGCTATGGGATACACTGAAACTGATGTATGAGGGTTCAAATAAAGCCAAGGAAAACAAGAAGGATCTCCTGAAGCAGTAGTTTGAAAATTTCACCTTCAAAACAGGTGAAACCATGACTCAACAATACTTCAGGTATGTTGAGATTATGGATACTCTGGCTGATGTTGGGGTAACCATTGAGAACAAGGATATTGTAAGGAAGTTCATGTCCTCTCTTCCAAGACAATGGACACACTATTGTGTGGTCATTAAGAGGACTGAAAACCTCAAGACCCTTACTCTCACTGAGTTGTATGGGATACTCAGTGGATACCAGATGGAGATGAACATGCAAAATCCATCTTGTAACTCCAACACTCACCAGAGTTCAGCCCTTCATGTGGTTGAAAGGGATAGCAGAGAACCATAGCATCATCTCATCTGCTACTCTGAAAACTCATAAAAGGGTCCTTTCATCACCTTTCCTAAGACACCTAGAGAGAGCTACATCCAAGGAAGTCCCTTCCAAGAGACAAGCTCTTCTCAAGCCTTTGTCTCCACTGATGAAAGTTCAGGCAACTTTCTTTTCACTCTTGAAGACCTGGACTGTATCCATCCAGATGATCTGGAGTACATGGAGATAGTCCAGCAAATGGCTCTTCTCACTCACAAAGCCCAGAAGTTCTATAAGAGGACTGGAAGAAGGTTTCCTATCAATGCTGCCAGTGGAAAGTTTGGCTGGATAAAAGCAAAGTCAAGTGTTACAACTATAACCAGATGGGACACTTTGCTAGAGAATGCAAGGCACCTAAATCCGATGGTGGCCAAGCTTCATCCAGGCCAAACTACACTAAAGGAGGGCACCAGAATGAGAAGTCAAGACAACAAGCTACAGTTGCTATTGAAGAAGGAGGCTTTGACTGGAGCTTTCAAGCTGAAGATGCATCTCCAAACCAAGCACTCATGGCTGACCATGATGAAGCTAAGGTACTTGAACATCTTTGCTCTCCTGAATGTATTGCTAAAGTAAACATATACAAGTCCTACAACTTAGAAAGAGATCTGACATTGAGTCTTTGAATATCTTAAAAGCTGATTTTAAAAGAGCTGAAAATGATTATAAACTTAAGATAGAAGATCTAGAGAAAATAGTTTCAACTCTTAAACATGAGCAAACAAACTACAGGACTCAAATTAAGGATCTCATTACCAAGTTGACTGAAAGCCAAGCTGAGCTTGTGATCAGCAAAGCCCGGGCAGAAAAATGTGTTCTTGAAGAGGAAACCTTCAAAAACATGATATCCTCATCTCTGCATACAAAAGTGTGTTATCAGAATAAGCAGGGACTGGGATCTAGTGAGATAGCTCCTCCACACACTCTACTATCAGTTAGATCTCCAAGGTGTAGAACTGGTCAAGATGAGCTGCCATCCATAGACCCCAGTGATGAAGAGGAGAAGGTGAGGGATGACTCTGAGGTGAGTGAAGAGAGTCAATCCAAAAAGGGTCACCATGCTCCTAAGTAGGAAAAAGAAGCTGGTTTGAGCAAAACCAAAAGGAAGAACTTGATCAGAAGAGCAAAGAGAAGATCAAGAAAAGCTCAAGAGGTCAAGACCACCTTTGACCCCAAACAGAAACAAGTATTTGTCTCTGTAGGGTTCAAGATGATAAAAGCTGAAGATCCTGCTAAGAGTTCTAGTACCAAGAGTTCTACTTCAGCTTCAACTCACTCCAGCAACAACAAGAAGATTGATCAGTGTGTGTCACTGCTATATAGCCTGAACCATCCATTTCTAAAAGCAAGCTTCACCCTAAAAAGCCTGCTGCATCATCTGAAAAGGTGAAAGAGGAAAAGGAAAGTGTTCAAGCTCAGTCTTCTTTAGAAAAGAAGGCTCTCAGAAGAAAAGATTTAGATTGTGTTAGAACTAAGGATTAAACCCCTGAAATCTTAAAGAATTTCATTCTGAGAATTAAGAATCAATCTGATCACAAGGTCAAAATCATAAGATGTGATCAAGAAACTGAATTCAAAAACCAAATCCTTGATATATTTTGTGATGAAAAGAGTATTTCAAGACAATATAGTGCTCCCAGGACTCCTCAGCAAAATGGTGTTGCTGAGAGGAGAAACAGGACACCTATTGAAGCTGCAAAAACTATGTTGTCTGACTCTAAACTGCCCATCACCTTCTGGGTAGATGCTGTCAACACAGCCTGCTATGTGCAAAACAGAGTTTTAGTGGTTAAGACACATGGTAAGACTCCTTATGAACTATGACACAAAAGGAGACCATTCATTGGTTTTCTCAGAACATTGGGATGTCCTTACACCATCTTGAATACCAAAGATCAAATAGATAAGTTTGCTGAGAAATTAGATGATGGACACTTATTGGATACTCTTCTCAAGCTAAGGCTTATAGAGTATACAAACCTTAGAACTAGAATCATTAAGGAGTCAGCCAATGTGACTTTCAATGAACACACACCTGTAAAAGGTTCTGGTCCGGATTGGCTATTTGATCTTGATTTAGTTACCAAACTGTTTAATAAATCTTATGAGAATGTTTCAGGATCCATGGATAACAGGCAACAGAAGATCGTGATCTAAGATTTGAGATGAGAAGACCAATCAAGAAGACTACTTCAGCTCCATAGGTGACTAACCCTATCATTAAGGCTCCAATCAGCACTAGCATGATAATAATGCTGATTCAACTAAATTACTTCAAATTCCAGCTCAGAGGTTCATAATTCAGGAGAAAGAACCTCCAATACAGGAGGAACTGGAGGTGGTGACAGTGATTAAGAATTTTTTGATGCTGATAACCACTCCATTGAAGATAACATAAATGATGTCACACACTCATTGGATCAAGTTTCTCTTGATAAGTATGTTGATATGGTGGGGAACTCTTCTTTGCCAGATCAAAATTTCTCTAATTTAGATCTGTCCAACCAACTTGCTGTGATCCCTCAACTTAGGATCCACAAGTCACATCCCACCATAAACATTATTAGAAATGTTGACTCAGGGTGAGAACAAGAGGACAAACTCATGACAGCCATGTTTGTCTGCATTCTTGTTTCTTATCCCAAATTAAGCCTAAGAAAGTTGATGAGGTTTTAAAGGATGGAAGCGGGATTGAAGCAATGCAAGAAGAGTTGCTTCAAATCAAAAGACAGAAGGTGTGGAACTTGTGCCCTCTTCCTCAAGGAAAGACTGTCATATGTACCAAGTGGGTATTCAAGAACAAGAAAGATGATAGAGGGATCATCATCAAGAACAAGGCTAGACTAGTTGTCCAAGGATACATACAAGAAGAAGGAATTGATTATACTGATGTCTTTTGCTCCTGTAGCAAGACTTGAAGCTGTAAGGATATTCTTGGCTTATGCTGCATCCAAGGATTTCAAGGTCTACCAGCTTGATGTGAAGTGTGTGCTTTCTTTATGGGGTGATTGATGAAGAAGTTATATTAAACAACCACCTGGCTTTGCAGAACCAGATCATCCTGATTATGTCTGCAAGCTTGATAAAGCCCTTTATGGACTACATCAAGCTCCAAGAAAGTGGTATGAGACACTATCAACATACCTCTGTAAACATGGATACAAAAAGAGGTACTATTAATGGGACTCTTTTCATCAAAGATACAAGGAATGACACTTTGCTAGTATAGATATATGTAGATGACATCATCTTTGGTTCAACTAATCCAAAGCTTTGCAAAGACTTTAAGATGCTGATGAAGAATAGATTTGAAATGAGTGCCATAGGGGAACTAAATTTCTTTCTAGGAATTCAAGTGAAGCAGGATGGATGAAGATGGCATCTTCAATAGTCAGTCAAAGTATGTGCAGGACATACTTACAAGATTCAAGATGACTGACTGTAAGGTTGCAAAGACACCCATAGCCAGAAACCACTCCCTTGGTCCTGATCTGGAGAGGGAGGGTGTTGATGAACATCTTTACAGGGCTATGATTGGGTCACTTATGTATCTTACAGCTGCAGGCCTGATATCATGTTTGCCACATACATATATGCAAGATATCAAGCCAACCTAAGATGTCACACCTAATCACTGTCAAAAGGATTCTTAGATATCTCAAAGGTGCTCAAAATCTAGGCCTTTGGTACAAAGAATTCAGACTTTAATCTGTATGCTTATAAGATAGTGATTATGGTGGATGCAACATGACTGCAAAGTCCACATCTGGGGATTAGAAGAGATTAGACGCGGTAGAACTTAAAGGTAAGAAGAGGATTAGGAAGTTGGGGTATACAAGGTTCAATTCAAACTCCTAAGGCACCATTTTTCTAAATAAAATCAAATAGCACATGATGGATTATCATACAACATGTGACATCATGTAGTAGACATATAAGCAAGCTTACAAGATTATAGCAAATATTCATGAAAAAGGGTCCCTAGGTTAACCATAGTCTAGGCCACCATTTCTAATAACCTACATCCCTATAGCTATGGGCTCTGATACCAATCTGTCACACCCCAACCTTAACCTACATCCTTATGTAAAAACGAGTAAAAACCCTAATGTAATTACCTGGATTTGTTTGAAATTCGATAGAACAAGGAAGTACACAAGTCGACTGTTCTTGATTTGGGGATTTCGATATGTTTGTGTTTTTGGTGAAATTGAGATTACAGATAGTGAAAAGACGGTGTCGAGAGCATTTGCCCTCTACTTTATATGTTCAATTTGATCTAGTACATGTCCAACGGCTATAGGATTATTGTCGGTCGTTTCAGGTCGAATTAAACGGGTGTAATGCTGTTTCAGGTAGGATTAATCATCCCATTAAGTTCTATGTAATTAACCGATGGTTTTAAAATCAATTAATCGATGATTATGATGATTAAGTGTGGAATCGGTTTTAGGTCAGAGAATTTGATTTCGGTTTCAAGTAAATAATTAAATTCGACATTGATGATTCGATTTGAAGTGGTTAATGTTCGACACTGGTTGCGACCGGTTCTGGGAATTTAATTAGGTGAAATAATGAGGTTTCGATGGTGGCCGGAGCTCGCCGAGCTTCGGCCGGAGGTGTAACCTGAAACACGGGGTGGGGGTTTGGGTTAAAGAAAATTACCTATTTGGTCCCCGTAGTTTAAAATTTGTCCCTTTTAATCCAAAGTTTCAGTTTAAACTAAATTTACAATTTAGTCCCAGTGGGTTAAAGTTTTATTATTTTATGCCAACAATTTATTTACAAGTTTTCTCACTTTATACATAAATAGATGTCTATTTATATAACCATTTATTTATGTAATAAGTTATCTCTTATTAGTATTTATTATTATTATTATTACTATTATTATCATAGTTATTATTAACATTATTACCATTAGTTATTATTATTATTATTATTATTATATTATTATTATTATTATTTACTTAATTATTAAGAAATACCAAAAGAGGTCAAGGTACAATAAATTACGAACGAGTTCTCGCATTTGCATAATGACAAAACATACTTACAGAGATAACGAAGTTAACAAAACATTTAACAAAAATACGAGAGGTCACAGTTCCCAACTTTAAGAAATTTCGTCCCGAAATTAAAGACAAGACTAAACGAATAGATAGGGATATTCTTCTTCATGTGATCCTTGCGTTCACAGGTGAAATCAGCTCCACGTTTGTTTTCCCAACGAACTTTGACGATTGCGTGGTAGTTGTTCTGGTCTCTTCAGTGTTCGATCCATAATCTCGACAGGTTTCTCAACGAAATGCAACGACTGTCAATGGATTTCTCCAAAGGAACATGTAAATTTTATCGGCAGGCATTTTCTCAAGTTTGAGACATGGAAAACAGGATGAACCCTGCTAAGTTCAGAAGGTAGTTCTAGTTGTAAGCCACTTTCCCAACTCTTTTCAGAATCTTAAAGGTCCTACAAAACATGGGGCTAATTTGCCCTTTCCCAAAGCGAACAACACCCTTCCACGATGAGACTTTAAGAAGGACCATATCGTTGACTAGAAATCCAATGGTTTGAGTTTTTATCGCATAAACTCTTTTGACGACTTCTAGCCACCTCAAGGTTATTACGGATTTTGAAGACTTTATCGGTCGTTTCTTGAATAAGTTCTGGACCGGTAAGGAAATTCTCACCGATATCAGTCCAGCAGATCGGGGAATGACATTTACGATAGTATAAAGCTTCGAACGATGCCATCTTGATACTTGAGTGGTTGCTATTGTTATACGAGAATTCCGCTAGCGGTAAATGCGTATCCCAATCACCACCAAAATCAAGGACACAAAGACGTAGCAAAATCCTCAAGAGTTTGGATTGTTCGCTCGGTTTGACCGTCCGTTTGAGGGTGGTAAGCCATGCTTAAATCCAATTGAGTAGCCAAGAGTTCTTGCATAGAAAACCAGAAGTGTGAAGTGAAAAGAGCATCACGATCGGAAATAATATGTAACGGCACACCATGACGACTCACAATTTCATCGATATAAAGACGAGCCAACTTTGAAACCTTGTAAGTGTCTCGTATTGGTATGAAATGTGCCATTTTGGTCAAACGGTCAACAATCACCATATACTATCATGGCCTCGAGAGGTAGTGGTAACGTGGTAATGAAAATCCATAGATATATGCTCCCATTTCCACATAGGGATTTCAGGTTACTCAAGTAAACCACTAGGACGTTGTGTTCAGCTTTGACCCTTGCACACGTGAGGCATTGGATACATAAGATGTGATATCCTTCTCATCCCGGCCACCAGTATTGGCCACGCAGATCCATATACATCTTATCGGACCCCAGGGTGAATAGAATAACGGGTTTGGTGAGCTTCGTTCATGATGAAGTGACGGAGATGTCGTGATTTGAATCCAAAGCCGGTTCAAGAAATACAACATACCATTCGGTTTTGTCTCCAATTGAGATCGAACGTTAAACACTAGTTCTTCATCCTTCCATTCCTCGGTTAGTGCCGCTCGTTGAGCCCGCGGATGCAAAACTCGAGATCACTATCAACCCTTATGTTTTGAAGCATGATAGTAGCCTCGTTGACATCCAGGTGAATCTCAGTATCAAATTCTCCAAACATGTCAAACCATTGCCTTCGATCTCATATTTCTTGCAGTGAGACAGTCTTATTATGGATCTTGTGACTCAACGCGTCGGCTACAACATTCGCCTTTCCAAGATGATAACGAATGTCGCAGTCGTAGTCACTAATCAACTCAATCCAACGTCGATGTCTCATGTTGAGATCCTTTTGATTGAACACGTGCTAAAGACTCTTGTGATCGGTGTAGACTATACATTGCGTCCCGTAAAGATAGTGCCTCCAAATCTTTAAAGAAAAAACCACGGCACCAAGTCAAGATCATGGGTCGTGTAATTCATTCATGAACCTTCAATTGTCTTACGCGTATGCTATGACCTTTCCTCGTGCATGAGAACACAACTAAGGCCTTGATAGACGCATCATAGTACATGGTAAAATCGTCATTTCTATCGGGGAGAGTTAGGATAGGAGCATTACATAGCTTGCGTTTCAACAACTCGAAAGCCTCTTCTTGTTTAGGTCTCCATTCAAATAGTCTATTCTTTTGGGTTAGCGCCGTAAGCGGTTTAGCAATCTTTGAGAAGTTTGCAATGAACCTACGGTAGCAACCCGCTAAACCAAAGAAAGAACGAACTTCGGTTGGGGTCGTGGGGATACACCAGTTTTTCACGGCTTCTATTTTAGCAGGGTCGACGTGAATTCCTTGGCTATTCACCATATGACCTAGGATTTGAACTTCTTCGAGCCAAAATTCGCACTTAGAGAACTTGGAATACAGCTGTTCCTTCTTCAAAAGTTCGAGAACTTGTCGCAAGTGCAACCCGTGATAGGCTTTTGTCTTGGAATAAATGAGAATATCATCGATGAACACGATCACAAACTTGTCCAAGTATGGTTTACATACTCGATTCATGAGATCCATGAAGACAGCAGGTGCATTAGTCAAACCAAAAGGCATGACCATGAACTCATAATGCCCATATCGAGTACGGAAAGCGGTTTTTGGAATATCATTCTCGTGAACTTGCAATTGATGATATCCAGAACGTAGATCGATCTTCGAGAATTGCGTAGCTCCTTGAAGTTGATCGAAGAGGTCATCGATTCGAGGAAGAGGGTATCAGTTTTTGATGGTGAGTTTGTTGAGTTCCTGATAGTCGATACACATGCCAAACGATCCATCTTTCTTCTTCACGAATAGCACAGGTGCACCCCATGGTAAAGAGCTAGGACGAATGAAGCCCTTATCAGTCAATTCTTGTAGTTGACTGGCTAGTTCTTGCATTTCAGAAGGTGCAAGACGATAAGGTGATTTAGCCACAGGGTTTGCACCAGGAATCAAGTCAATCTTGAACTCAACTTCCCCAACGAGAGGTAACCCACTAAGATCCTCGGGAAAGACTTCGGGAAAGTCTCGTACTACGGGAATATCCTTGAGTTCCTTCCCCTTGGCCTTCGTATTGACTACATAAGCCATAAAGGCTATGTAATTCTTACTCAAGCACTTTCGGGCCTTGATACAGGACATGAGTTTGAGTCCTTGAGACGATCTCTCACCAAAGACTTTTAGTGTGTCTCCCGATGGTAGAGAAATTCGAATGCACTTCTCAAAACAAATGATTTCCGCAAGCTATTTAGCTAACCAATCCATGCCAATAATGATGTCAAAGCTTCCAGTTGCATAGGAATAAGATCGATAGGAAAGTCATGCTTGTTAAGACTTAGAATGCAGTCACGTATTATGACGTCCACTATGATGGATTTTCCATCGGCGACTTCGACCGTAAAAGATCGTTTTAGCGTAGAATGCGGCTTAGCAAGAATGGGTTCGAATTCTAAGGATACAAAACTCTTATCCGCACCTGAATCAAATAATACAGACGCATAAAGATTATTTACAAGGTACATACCTGCTCAGATATACAACTATCATTGGAACACAGAAAGCAGGTAGGATTTTACACAATAAAAGATCGATTAATAGAAAAGGATGACGTACCATTCACCACGTCATTGTTGGTTTGCGCTTGATTTGCGTTGATGTTGAAAGCCCTTCCTCGAGCCGGTGGAACATTTCCCGTAAGACGAGGACATTGAGGACGGAAATGCCTAGTTTCGCCACAGTTGTAGCAGGCACGATTAGCAATCATGGCAACATTGTTTGGAGCACGATGACAAGTAGCCACCAAATGCCCATATTTCCCGCAAAGAGTGCAGATTCGGCATGGATTATTCCTCGCATGATGATACTTGCAGGTGTTGCACATCGGGTGTGGACCAGTGTAAGCTCTTGCCACGGGGTGCTTGGTTTATAGCGACAGCTTGCCTTTAAGGGGCATTGGGTGCTGTCACAGCATAGTTGCAGGCTGGGTGTGAACTTGCGCTCTTGCCCTTGAACGAAGATTCAGCTTCACCTCCTTCGTTGCTGCGGGAGTTACCTTCACAGTTGACTTTGCACCCTTCACCGTTAATGTGCCAGCCTTATTGATTCTCAGTGAGCTGGGCGGTGATGTTGATCGCTTCCTCCAAAGTAGTGGGCCTACTTCCCACACACATCTTGAATTTGAGGTGGTCCCCCTTGATAAACTTCTCGATGCTACGGGGTACAGTATCCACCATGTGTGTAGAAGCATGCTCAGTTTGTGGTGGCGGGTGGAGTATGCCAAATGGTTACCACTATCTGTTTGAGGTTCCAGAACTCCTCCTCTAGTTTTTGCAATTCACTTTTCGGGTAGAATTTTTGGATCATTATGTCCTTAAACTCCTCCCAAGACAGGCCAAAGCAACTTCAGCACCTCGATTCCTCTTCGCTATTCCACCAAGTAAGTGCCTGTTGTTGAAGGACACTCGCCAGCATAGCGGACCTTGAGTTCCTCAGGACACTCACTATTGATAAAAGTATTTTTCATGCTCTCGAACCACTCGAGAAGTTCAGTGGCTCCCTCCTTTCCACTAAAATTAGTGCGCTTGCATGAGTTGAAGTGCTTGAAGGTGCAGGTACGGTGTTTCCATCTTGATGTTGTTATTCTCCCCATGGCCATTGTTACCATCACCACCATTATTCCCATTTGTGTTGTTGCTATATGGCCATTAGGGTGCTACTAAGTTCGGCAACCATGGTCGGGAGGACGGGAGCCATTTGCCGGGCAATCATTGCGGCAAGTTTGCGGTCGGAGGTAGCACGTTTCCTTGGTGACGAGACATTCTATAAGATAGAAATAAAGAAGACGTTAGAATTCGGGAAAATAACCAGTTCAAGAAATCAAGAATTTTGATATTTACAATTATAAACAGGATGTTCTATTTGGTACCACACAGCCAATAGGAACATGGACACGTCGAGGTGACTTAATCCCAGTTACCTTGGGGAAAATGTGTATGTTGACCATAATTTAGCACTCATCCCAGAAATCCCCAGGTAAGCATAATAGGTCCCGCAATGGATTTATACGAAATGCTTGCCTTAGCCCAAGGGCCTTTGCTAGGAAATTCAGAATACAGATGTTTATGTGTCCAACTTCCTATAGGCTTAAGAATTAAAACCTCGATGAGATTTTCAAGATTTAGACATAGTGTCTAAAGAATTTTTCCACTCGTTATGATGCGTAGAATTCCACACGTAGTAGTCAAAAATAAGTTTAGAAGAGATAGACGCGGTAGAACTTAGAGGCTTAAGAAGAGGATTAGGAAGTGGGGTATACAAGGTTCAAGTCAAACTCCTAAGGCACCATTTTCTAAATAAAATCAAATAGCACATAAGGGATTATCATGCAACATGTGACATCATGTAGTAGACATATAAGCAAGCTTACAAGATTATAGCAAATATTCATGAAAAAGGGTCCCTAGGTTAACCATAGTCTAGGCCACCATTCTAATAACCTACATCCTAAGCTATGGGCTCTGATACCAATCTGTCACACCCCAACCTTAACGGCGGAACGTCGAGGTGTGAGGGTTAGATTGTTCATGCCACATAACGCTAATTCAATGTGTCAATAATATTAATTTCAAGGTTTCAACATACAATAAGGAAATAACATAAGTTTCAAGTAAAAAAAATACAAAAGTTCAAATAGCATCATGTGACAAATAAGTCATTTTATTTAATCTCTAGGTCCAATCCTAGACGTGTTCAAGTCTTCAAGAGCAATATTAAGCGGTATCATTTCCTGAAACATGTTAAAAATAAAGTCAACATAATGTTGGTGAGTTTCCATAGATTAATTACATAGATATATATATATTATATATATATTATATATATATATATATAATATATCAAAATATGGCAATTCACGTCATAGGTATTGAATAGAGTAAATATAGATGGATGAACAAATGTAACAATCAAACCTTGACAAAAATAGCCATTACAAGATTATACGATTAACTAAGTGTACTTGGTTCCCATAGTGCTCAAGAATACGACACTAGGAGCCGGCAATAACCTCGGCTTTAGCACCAAATAGGCTTGTCAGGCTCATAGATCTATGACGTCACTAGGCTAGCAATAGTTAATGATTGTATCTTACAAGATTCATCACATGATAGTATAAGAGTTCAAATAACCATGGTAATATAAGATGAATGGCTTAAGTGTTACAAGAGTAAAAATGTGTTTACAAGTGTGTTAAATATTAGATTAACATGTTCACCCCAAAAGTGTGAAATAATATAAAATGGGATATGGAAAACTCACATGGATATAAGGATGAGCAAATAAGAAAGTCTGTAAAATACCGAGGATTCGTTAACGTTCAACCTAAATGAACGACGTTGTGAAGTTAATCATGATAATATGGTGTTATATTTATAAACCATTTAACCCATGATTTTTAAATTATTAAATAGATACAATTATTATTATTTGGTATTTAAATGATTAAATAAGAATTTTAGTGATTAACACTATTAATAAGTTTAAACCTTTATTATCAAATGATTATTATTTACTATTTAATAAAATAGTAATTTTATAGATTTAAATGATTAAAACAATTTCTTAATTACAATAAGTGTAATTTTAATATGTAAATATATTTTTTCTTTAATATATATAAATAAGTTTGTAACTACTATTTTATAACAATGAAGAATTATTAAATTGGAATTATTTAAAAATTCACTGAGATTTATTACAATTTAGAATTTTAATAAATAGTATTTTGTAATAAATTTTATAATTTAAAATAAAAGAAATAAGAATTCTAATTGAATTTCAAAGAAAATTAAAAAGGAATAATTCTATTAAATTTCTGATTAAGAACGATTTTTTTTAGAATTAATAATAATATTTAAATATTTTTGAATTTAAATATTAATAAAACCCTTTTAAAAAAATATGGTAGGGCCTCGGGTTCGTTTTAAAAAATATGGGTAGGGCCTCGGGTTCGAACCTGGGCCCTTTGCCAAGGCAACAAACACACAAACCACAAGGCCAAAGCCCTGGTTGGTGTAAATTTCCAGAAATCAAATCTTAAATCCTTTCCCAGAAAACCCCAATTCACCCAAGAATCCTAATTTCGGTTTGATCAAATTGATCGACAATACAATGATAATTCCAAATTAACCATGGGGCTTTTGTTCCCATGTAAAAACGAGTAAAAACCCTAATGTAATTACCTGTTTTGTTTGAAATTCGAGTAGAACAAGGAAGTACACAAGTCGACTGTTCTTGATTTGGGATTTTGATGTGTGTGTGTTTTTGGTGAATTGAGATTACAGATAGTGAAAAGAAGGTGTCGAGAGCATGCCCTCTACTTTATAGTTCAATTGATCTAGTACATGTCAACGGCTATAGGATTATTGTCGGCCGTTTCAGGTCGAATTAAATAGGTGTAATGCTGTTTCAGGTGGGATTAATCATCCCATAAGTTTATGTAATTAAACGATGGTTTAAAATCAATTAATTCGATGATTATGATGATTAGTGTGGAATCGGTTTAGGTTGGAGAATTTGATTTCGGTTTCAAGTAAATATTTAAATCGAATTGATGATTCGATTTGAAGTGGTGTAATGTCGACACTAGGTTGTGACCGGTTCTGGGAATTTAATTGGTGAAATAATGAGTTTCGGTGGTGGCCGGAGCTCGCCGGAGCTTCGGCCGGAGGTGAACCGGAAACACGGGGTGGGGGTTTGGGTTAAAGAAAATTGCACATTTGGTCCCCGTAGTTTAAAATTTGTCCTTTTAATCGAAGTTCAGTTTAAACTAAATTTACAATTGAGTCCCTGTAGTTTAAAGTTTATTATTTTATGCCAACAATTTATTTACAAGTTTTCCCACTTATACATAAATAGATGTCTATTTTATATAACCATTTTATTTATTTAATAGTTATCTCGTTAGTATTATTATTATGATTATTACTATTATTATCATAGTTATTATTAACATTATTACCATTAGTATTATTATTATATATTATTATTATTATTATTATTATTATTATTATTATTATTATATATTATTATTATTATTATTATTATTATTATTATTATTACTACTACTACTACTATTATTATTAGTTTATTATTTTATAATTATTTAAGAATACCAAAAGAGGTCAAGGTAAATAAATAAATTACGAACGCGTCCTCGCTTTGCATTAATGACAAAACATACTTACAAGAGATAACGAAGTTAACAAAACATTAACAAAAATACGAGAGGTCACACATAAGAAAGAAATAGAGAAAAAGAATCTACAAAAACATTCCTATCCTTCCCTAGTTCAAGAAAGTCCTGAAGAAGATACTGTGGCTGCTGAACAACCTTAGGTAGCTGATGAAGAAGAAAGATTAAAGATGATCAACTACCTGAGTGCCAAAGGTCTCTATCAGGCACCTGCACTTCTTACCATGCCTATGACTACATATTGTTTGAATACAACAAGCAGTGGAAGAGAAAGCCAAAAGAGAAAGCAAGCTGATAGGAAGAGGCAAAGGGAAGAGGCTGCAAAATCAAGAGCCATCATCCAGAAAAGTCAGAAAAAGTCTGCAGATAGGCAGAGGGATGATGAGTTTCTTGAAGCTGTATGGGTTCTCCGGAAGGAGGCTTGGTCCCATGTCTCTATCCACAATGGATGAGCACATAAGGGTGATCAAGCAGAAGATAAAAGGGGAGATCTTGTGGATCTTCATTCACCATCAAGTCAAGCTCAACCTGAAGTTAAGGTAAAGGTTGAACCTACAGAGACAACACAACCTGCACCTGAAGCTACACAATAGCCAACTTCATCTTCTAACCTACAGCATGGTTCTCCTCCCTCTCCTTTTGAACCTGAGAGAGAGGAGATCCCAACTGAGAGGGAATTCACTGAAGAACCTGGTGTGAAGACCAACCCTCTTAGTTAAAATCATCAGGGAGGAGAAAGAGGATGGCCAGAAGAGATCCTCAATAAGAAGAAAAGAAGAAAGGCATCCTCATCAGGGAGGAGAAAGAGGATGGCCAGAAGAAGATCCTCAATAAAGAAGAAAAGAAGAAAGGCATCCACCTCCCAACCTTAGGATGAGTCAGAACATCCTGAGGAAGTGCATGAAGAGGACTCTCAACCAACTCCTATCATAGTAGAGCCCTCTTTATGGAAGACAAATTGTATCCTGGACATTTGCTGAAGATCCAGATAGATGGTATGTCACTAGAGATCAGGGAGAACAACATGTCTACTTCATAAATGACATGCTTGCACTCCCTCTGCATGATCTCTATGACATGAGAAGGTACTTCATGAGTCTGAAGAATCCAGATCTACTGATGAAGAAAGGAGTTCTGAAGATCCTTATGTGGACTATCCCAGTCTGAAGACCTCTCTGTTTTGGTAGCATCAGCCTAGGGGGAGTTTGTAGGAACCTCTAAAGTTATAAGGCTGATGCAACCAAAGGATACCAAAACAACCAAGTCTTCCAACATGCACTAAGGAACAAAGAAGAACCAGCTTCGGAAGTTTTACATACTCAAGTAATATGCTAAGTGTAAAATCTTCCGAAGCCAAAGTTCAGAAGAAACTGTTGCGGAAGCTTTACACTTAACTCAGAAAATTCTCTAAGTGTAAAGTCTTCCGAAGCCAAAGACTCAACTCTTCCGAAGGTTAAAGATGAAGTCTTCCGAAGCTCTCAAGACAAAGTCTTCCAAAGCTGCCTAAAGACAAGACTGATTACTTCTGAAGAGAGAGAAGATACATTTTCTATCAACTTTATCATAAAGCAACTTTCTGTCCGCTGCATGCTCTGGTGGTTCACCAACTATCATCAGTTGGTGAAACTTCCATGCTCTATGATAAAGTAGATAAGGTCTTTGTCTGTAAGTTTCTGTTTTTGTTTCTTTTTGACTTTTTGTAATAGGAAAGTCAGTGAGCTATGGCATGTTATAGTCACTAGTCAAAAGACAATCTGCTTTTTGACTTTAGGCTGATCTTGTTGTCTAGATTAGTCACTTCCAACTGTCTTTTTGTATATTGACGGTTGTAGGATTAGTATAAAAAGTCTAAGGTTCTTGTATTCAAAATATACTTATACAACACTTGTAATAGAACTTGAGAAGCAATATACTACTTCCTTGAAAACTTTATCTTGTGTTCTTGTTCTTGCTTTACTTGTGTTTTGCATTGTATCTTCTGTATAAGTTCTCAGTTCCCTATTTGAACTGTTAAGTGATCTTAAGATCCTCCTAAGTGTGTAAACTAAGTTCATAGTACCCTTTAACGGTCCTGCAGGGAGGATGGGGGCGTCGAGTTGCCGACGGGAGGACGGGAGGCCGACGGGAAGATGAAGGATGAAATCGTGATTCACTGATTTGGAAATTGGATTGTGTTCTGTGGAGTAGAGGGAATTTAAAACAATTTAGGGTTTTAACTTTTTAAATATATATATAAATATATATATATATATATTAATATATATATATATATATTATATTATATATATATATATATATATATATAAATCCAACTAGGCTTGTTAAGGCTCGCGAGCCTAAACGATCTTTGAATGCAAGGCTCAGGCTCGGGCTCGAATAATATAGAGTCATATTTCAGGCTCGAGATCGGGCTCGAGCTCGCTTAGGCTCGGCTCGATCTAGCTTTTTACCGAGACGATCTCGAGTAGCTCTCGAGCCGGCTTGGTTCGCTTACACCCCTACCAGTTCCCAAAACCTAAATTACCTACTTGTACATGAAGAAATTAGTTTCGCTTCCATTCGATTCAAACATGGTAGAAACTTATGTATGCTACTGAAGCAAGATCTAGAATTAGATCCATATCCGAAGCAACTATTCACCATCAACTTCATCTGATGTATCCAGGAACAAAGCACCGAAGAGAAAAAAGGTAGCCACCATTGCCGCCGGTGAACTACCCTCCCGTCTCCCTATTTCTTAAAGACGCACTTCCATCTCTCTCTCTCTCCCCCTTCACCTTTTTCAAGGTAAAAAAACATGCGTAAACAATTGCTGCATTAGATGGTAGTACCTGATATGATGCTATACGTGTTTGTATGACACTATTCTTTCACTTATAACATTAACATTATATATATATAAATAATTGTGATAGCTTGTTGTGCCACGTAACGCGTTGTGATTGGACCAACCTCCTTTTAATTAAAAAAAAAATTTTCTGTTGCATGATATTTTAGTGTTTTTTCATTTTTTTTATTTACTTTCTGCAACTTTGTAAGCACACGCACAACAATACCAAAGAGTCTATTATCACCACCGTCGGCTACCATAAAGGCACAACAAATTAATAGTGAAAGAAAAGGAAGAAAAAAATTGTTTGAGCTGCGATAATGCTAGATCTTGGTGTCATTGGATTTGTTCACTTCTTGACCTATAGACTTAGAAACTTAGAAAAGTTAATGTAGAGAATAATAATAAACCATCAATGATCTAGGTTTTCATCCAGAAAACCACAAGTGTGTTGTGTGCATGGTGGTGTTACTGGTGACGGTGGACAAAAGATGGGAAAACAATCTAGTTTTTTCTAGCAAAAGCAATTTAGGGTCAACAAGACTTTTGGTACCCTCACCTAAGGCCATATTACATTCCTATGCTATTACATTTTAACAAGAGTTAATAGTACTAATTTCTCTCCGGATGTTTTACTACAGTGTTGTCATGTGTTGTTATTTGATTGGGCGTATTTTTTGCTTTTACCCCGCTTAAGTTGGTGTTTAAAAGATTTCGTGAAGGACATTACATATTAAAATGGCTGCTAGCCTACTCGTAAGGTGTGTGTTTGGTTCCCCCATAACCCGGGTTCAATACTCTCCCTCCCCCTCCCCAGGTTTTATACATATTTTTTTCTTTTTATAATGTTACATTACAAAATTTAGCAACCTGTTGTATGTTGTATGAGTATATATGACCGCAATTCATAACTATAAGTATGCCATAAAACTTGCTAGCCACATCACATAGTGTGGGTTATGTTCCAAGCTATCCTTTTATCTTTTGATTGTATGAACAAACTACCCTGCTTATTCATATTTATGTTCAAGGCTTACAGAAACACTAGTTCATTACAATTTCCCTCATAAAATAATACAAAAGTAAAACCAAAAATTGTCCTTTTCAATGATGACAAAATACTTGTACTACGGAATACTTGGAACCACAAAAATAAACATGGTAACTAATTAGACCCTTTAAGTCTTTTGTCCTACGCTTTAGTTTTGAAAGATCTTCTTTGACTTAATTAATTAGCAGAATTTAAAAACCTATAACTATTGAATCGATAATGTAACAAACACATAGCGTTTAATGAGAGTAACACACAATTTCTTTGAATAAATTTGATTCTTCATATGATTTGGCAAAGGTTTGACGATAATACCATCATTTATGTCCATGATTGTTCGTAATTAACCATGAGTGACTAGAACGGCTATGTTTGGCTTATTAATGAATTTCAAATTTGGCTAATCAAGATACATCATAATGAGTCATAATGAATCATAGATGTTTTGACGAGTCATGTTGCGTCTTAACTGACTTAAAAGTTCTTAAAAAGACATGATGGAAATTTTGAGGTCATATTAGGTCTTAGTGCATTTACATTTAGTGAATTATGTCCTTGATTAATCATGTATGTCTATTATTAAATTTGTTTGTCTAAGTTTTTGATTAATTTAAATTTTACTTTGCTTTTGAAGATAGATCGTAATCAGTCACACTGAGTGATACAACTATTGATGAGTCATGCGGAATATTTAGAGTCGTTATAACTCATAGTGGGGCATAATGGTCGTTATTAGGTTATAATGTGGTTGTTTTGACAAGATTAACCATTAACGATCAAAATCATATTTATTTGATCAAGTTTTACTTTGATTAAGATATGTTATCTGAATGAGTTATAAAGGATTGTGTATCCTAATGAGTGTAACTACGTTTTAAGAGTCGCAAGCTCTTAATTAGTGGGGCAAGATGGACATTACGTGGTATATTAGAACTTAATATTTACTTTGATGAATTAATCTATAATGATCATGAGTAATGAAGTTTGTATAAGTTGTAATGAGTCATACAAATTTTAATGAGTCGTATAGACTCATAAGAGTTATAATATTTTTGAAGTTTAGGCCTCACTTTATTAATTTTGATGAATTTGGTCAAACGAGTAACCAAAATGTATTTTGTTTGAACAAATTTGACTTCAATTGATCATATGTGACTTTGATTAACCAAGTTTGATTTTATAATCTTCCTCTTTATAACTATTTCTTTATCTTGCTATGGATTTGCAAAAAATCTATTAAATGTTTTTATTTGCTTTTTAAAGTTTAATATAGTTCCTGGTTTCTCTATGATTTTGGCTATGTTCTAAATGTTCTTTACTAAAATAATATGATTTATTTTTTAAATACTTATTTCTTGATTTACCACAGGCTTTGCTACAAATTTACTTGAACTATTTTTAATTAATAAACTTTATATAATTTGTTACAACTTTTATTAACTATTCCAAATTATTTTTTCATTACTGGTTTTCTGATTTAGCTTAGAAATTTATAGAACATTATTTTTATCTTTTAAATTTTTATGTTTTCACTTTTGTACCAAATTTACTAATGTATTTTAGTTATTATAAAAGTATTTATTTCATGATTTTGCTACGGGTTCTGCTAAATTATTTCTAGTTATATTTTAAGTCTTATTCCCTTATTTGCTACTAACTATATTAATTCATCTTTTTAATATTTATTTTTCTCCATCTTTGCTACGAGTTTTGCTAATATATTTTAACACAATATATCTATAGCTAATTCTATAGGCGAAGTTGCAACAAAATTATTCTTAGCAAAAATTCATCACCAACACTGTATGCGTTTAATTAATGGTCAATTTTATTGAAGAGAAGCTACATCTCATAGAAACGCACATATGCATAACATATTTTCTTTTGTAGTACAAAACATGATTAAAGACAGTACAATAAGTACAATAATATGGCACAAGTACAACTAGCAAAAACCCATGTAACCCAATAGATTTGAGTTTAGGAAAGAAGTACAAGGCGTTACTAGTACTAAAACTTCATGTCCTCCGTTGTTTCGGTTACAACTTAGCCATGATCCCGTCATTTAAGAGATCAAGACATAAATCCGCAGGTATAACTCTCAGAGAACTTAAAACATCATTGAGGGCAGCGTTGATGAAATTATTTAAGAATATGATTTCGTCAACTCTGTCCTCAATTATGTTTTTACTTCTCTTCTTATGTCTTCTGCTTACTTTTATAAATCTTTAAGTCTTCATTGAATTTGATGTAATGTTCTTGTTACTATGCACATGAGACAGTGAGCAAGATCATTGTGGAATTAGCCTTTTCCATTAATCACCAATAAGTTTTCGTAATACTCTGCTTTCTAGTATTGTTCGTCCTCAAAGGCGTGTGTGTTACTATTGCATGGATGTTCAAAAAGCTTTCGGCTAGCTCGAAAATAGATCACTCGAACTTGAGGTAACATATAGTGTGTATTTCTAATATACCTAAATTTGTAGGTGATATTTGGGAACGTTTTTAATGAAAAAACAAATAAAATTTCAAGAATCAATAGAAATAATTTATGGCTATTTCTAATATTAGTTTTAGTTTCCTATATATCAACTAATATTTACTTCCCGCGCTTTGCGGCGCCTTCGTTGTGAATAAAATTATATCGTAAGGCCGATAGAAATAATAGAATCGGATTTGCGGAATTGAAAAAAAAAAAAACGTTACCTTGTTGCTGCAAAAGAAATAAAAAACAATTTGTACTTAAAAACCGTCATGGTGTCTTTTAGTAGATTGTCTTGTAAGGGGCTTTTATTCCTAAAGTAACTCATGTACATAGTTTGGTTAAAATGGAGTACCAGTTTACTTAAAATTTTATGTTCGGATGTGTTAAAAGATTTAAACATTGTCTTGGGAATTTGGGTGTTACTATGGCAATTATAACCAAATCATAGGACAAAGAATGAAATTTACTTTATAATTTATCATATTTATATACGTTATTGTTAGAAATGAATGAATTGCAAAAACTGGTATGACATATAATAGTAACACCAAATCTATGAACATTAGACTCTAGATGTTAAACATGTGGGAAGGTCTCAGTCCCAGATGGGAACACTACCCCCGGGTTTCAGCTTCAACTTTTAATCCTTGACCTAGTGATTATTCATCAGGTTTCACTGGTTGATTTTTTGTGTTAGTAGTTGTACTGTATCACTTTCACGGCACATTAGAAGGAAAAAACAAGGACACCTTACAATACGGGAAAATTTAGAGAAATTGAAAATTCTAATGTAGCAATCCGAGAAAACCGGAGAAAAGTCTCTCTCCTCTTATATAAAAATGAAACCATTATGTTGAACAATCAACTAACTATTATTTTAAAACTATCGCCAAATGACGTAGATGATTATTTATGTTATAAGACGTATCCAAAATAGAGTTGCACAAAACGGGTGGGCCGGACCCGGCCGGGTACAAAAGGTTTGGGCCCAACGGGTTTTTGTACCGGGTATTGGTGAACCCGGGTACGAACCCGGGTCGGGTTCAGCGAGATACAAACCCTACCGGTAACCCGGGTAGGGTCGGGTGGTTGGGCGGGTATGAACCCGGGTTCACCGGGTTTGCCTTTTTTTTTTTTTTTTTTTTCTTTTCTTGTGTGTGTGTCGAACACCGGGTCGTATGTTTTTTCTTATATTTTCTTCCTTTTTTTTCTTTTTATTTTCTTTTCCTAACGGGTTCACTGAATGACAAAATTTAAACAACTTAATATAAAATATATACAAATCTTGAGCAAAAATGTTACACTTATATATAAATATTAAATACTTTTTATATAAACATTTGAATGACAAAGAATTTAAAAAGAACATGAAAGACATATAATATTAAAACAACTTAAAAATAACAATATCGCTAATTTATCTACTACGAGATGCTTGATCAAATGCTAATTCATCGGATATGCCAGAAGATACTCCGTCTTCTACCTCTTCATCATGTACTTAGCTTCGAGTGTAATCTCGTCTTCGAGGCTTGTTTGGTCTTGTATACGATCCGTTGGTCTAAGTGATCCTTTAAACAAATGTACATCTCCACTGCTTCGGAGTTAGTCTGTTCTTCGTAATGATATTACCCTGCCACTAAGAGAAAAAGCAGATTCCGAAGCTACCGTAGAAGCTTGGACGCTTAGTAAATCACGGGCCATAGCAGAAAGAATCGAAATTGAGATTCTTTTCCTTTCCACCAAGCCAAAATATCGAATGCACGATAATCTTCGGTAGTCATAGTGGAAATAAAATCCGTTCCACTATATCTACCGAGCTCACTTGTGGGGTGTTACCCTTTGACGTTTAGCCGTCACATCCCGAACAACATTCAACATAGTCAAACAGGTCTTTAAGCGAGGTACTAGCACTTGAGATTGATCCGCTTGGTATGGTTATGTTTACGTTAGGCCCATATCTTTTAATAAAATTATAAATTGTTTTCAAACTATGATTAAAATTACTTTTGCCTCGTTTGAAAAATCAGGTTTTCGTTATGCATATCAAATTGTCATTTATCTCATCTATCAAACATTCAACCCGCACATTTAGAAACGGATTTAAAGCGGCGGCACACGTAAAAACGGGTGGTAAGTCCTTAAAATATTTTTAAACTTTTCTTTCATTGGTTCTATCATTTGATTAAACATATTATTTTATTTTGAAAATTTTTAAAATTCAAAGACATAAAATATAGTTCTTGAAGCACCGAATAACTAGTGGAATAATAAACTCCGATATTTTGTTGTTGAGTTTTTAAAACCTCAAGAAACTCGGATAGACGTGAAGATTCTCCCAACCGCATCCGAAATGGGTCGGCTTCACCATTATCCGAAAGACTATTATGAAAAGCTTCAAAGTGCCCTTTTGTTTTAAAGCACATTAAACATGTGACAAGTCGAATTCCACCGAGTAGGTACATCCCAATTAGGACCTAAAAATCTAGAGTGCGTATCCTTACAAAGTTGTTTATAATCTTGATATCTTCTTCTACTTTTTTTAAAAACGTCATGTAACATAAATCGAAAAGATGTAATAAAGTTATTAACATATTGCCCGGATAGTCCGTCTTGCACTACTAAATAATAATATGTGCAACACAACGAGTATGGAAAAATCACCGTTTGCAATCGGAAGATATTTTAATTTAATTTTTCAACCGCGGTTGTGTTGTTAGAGACGTTATCAAATGCAATTGAAAAAAGTTTATTTTCTAATTTAAAAGTACTTATTACATTATCTAAAAAGTAAAACAAAAATTCTCCGGTGTGTGGATGCGGAAAAAGATCAAATGCAATCGTACGTTTCATCAATTGCCATGAATTGGGATCCACCCAATGAGCGGTGACGCAAAGGTACGATTCGGGTAAACCGTGTGGAGCCGACCAAACGTCACTAGTTAAGTTTACACCGGTATTTAAATTTTCAAATAATACAATTAAATCATTTTTTGCTTGTTTCCATAATTTTAAACAATAACGTCTAAGTGTAGTACGACTTACGTGAGTGTAACGAGGTTGAAGCGTCTCTCGAATTAAGTTGGTCAACCGAGGATTGTCGAAGTGACTAAAAGGCAAAGCTTCTTGAATCACGAACTTCGCCATTCGATCTCGAACCGTATTAACATCGTAATTAAAGATTCCACCGTCTCCACCCAATTGTGTTGTTGCGAATCCGGATTACTTTTCAACGACTTACAAAACTTCTTGCTAATGTGTTTGTTTAAAGTCGTGTTAGAATCTTTAGCAAGCAAAGCTCCACAAAACTTGCAACGAGCCTTTACAGACCCGTCACTCAACTCAACCATATCCCAATTGCACCAAACATCCATGTTACGATTGTGTGCAAGAACACGAACGACGGTTGGAGCGTTGGACGAACCTTGACCAACGGAAGATTGTGAGTGAGCCATATCAAGATTGAAGAGAGTGAAAGTGTAAAACGAGAGAGTGAACGTGTAAAGCGAGAGTAAACGAGAGTATTTTTTGCGTTTTTTGCGTATGTTTTTGCGTTTGAGACTTGGGTACTAAACCATATCAACCCACACCTATTTATACTAACTTAAGCCTAAAAGTGACAAAAAAACGGTCACAAATCGATCCCAACGGCTATATAGCCGTTAAAAAAGGCCACTTTTTTAAAAAAAAAAAAAAAAAAAACTGTCGAAACCGGGTACAACCCGGGTTCAACCGGTTCCGGGTCGGGTCGGGTCGGGTTCAGGTTCGGGTCGGGTTCTAAGAAATTCTAGAAAATCATACCCGGTTCCAACCCTACGGTTTTTTTTCGGGTCCAACCCCGGTATGCATATACCGGGTCGTACCCGTACCCGGTTCCGGGTCGGGTCCACCGGGTCGGGTCCGAACCCGGTTTTTATGCCCAAGTCTATCCAAAACTACCATCAAATTTTATCTTGTAATATTTGTTTTAATCTAATTGTATGAGATCATTTTATATCATAGGTTTTGTAGTTTAACGGTCCTGATGTGTGTAGAAGAAATCTTTCTTCTTAGATAATTGAAGGGTTCAAGTCTCATTATTGATAAATATATAATTTCAATACTAGCATTAAAGGGTGTTTTAAAAAATAGAACATTTTAGCGGAGGATGCAAAGTCTTTTTTAACATCAATACCTTATTTTAGGGTCTTTTAAACTATTTCTTATCAGAGTTGAACCTAAGTGTTTTCTAAAGGTTTTTTTTACTCTAATTACTAGCTTACCAACACAAATAGTGGGAGGATACAAATCTACTCCTTAGTAGGGGTGTTCAAGAATACCGCAAACCAATAAGCAAACAACATCCATAACCGAAAAAACTAGAATTGAAAATTTGGTTTTTTGTTCGGTCACTAACCGTATCCGAATTGTGAATTCGACTTTTCGTTCAGTCAATGATTACACAAAATCTTAACTATTCGGTTTGTTACCCTAATAAACCGAAAAATAATCGGGTTTAATCGGATAACCAAACCGATTTAAATGAATTAAACGGTTTAATCAATTGAATTCAGTTCGGTTCGAACTATTTCTAATTCGGTTCGGTAAACGGAACCCCAAAAAAAATTCATAATTGAATAAACCAAATAAACCGTTAACCGAACAGTCGAACACCCCAACTCGTCAGACATAATAACATATGCAACACAATAAAGAATCCATATCTGACCTAATTACCTTCAATTTCTATGTCAATAACCAACAAATGGGAGCAACCAACGAGGCCTGAAAGCTGCCTCTTTCAACCCCTATATTATATAACACCCCTTGATTCACCCGCATCCTGTTTTTCTATTTGTCAATATATGGAACATATGGTGTGCATTTATACCCACTTCAACAGACATAAGTCTCCACCTCTCACCTCCCACGAAGATGAGCGGTGGAGCCGTAAGGAAAGCGTGGGTCGTGGCCGCTAGTATCGGGGCAGTCGAGGCGTTGAAGGATCAAGGTGTGGCACGTTGGAACGGGCCGCTTATGGAACTTAACCAACGTGCCAAGACCAAGATACTAAATTATTATTGTAATGCAAAGGTTGGTCGCGCTACCCGTCGGTGTATACGGGTGGAAATATTATTATTGTTCATCGGCGGCGGTGGCGGGGGAGTATAGAGTGAAGAGGAGGAATGTGGAGTCGATGAACAAAGTAATGGATGTGAGTTGCTTTGGTCCTAATACTGTTAGATTTTAGAAGGCAAAAAAAAAACGACATAAAATATTACTACTACTATTCATAAGTTGTGTTCATGCATGATTTTGTAATGAATCGTGTTAGTGGTTTGGAATAAGTTATGATCACGAAATGTTGAGGATTCCAAATAATTTAGTAAGTTATAATACATAAATAAATAAATAAGCTTATTGTGTATTTATATCTACTGGTAATAAATAAATTATATACCGAGAGACTCGTATCAGAATCAATAATATTTAGAATCGCATAATACATGTGTGCAATGTGTATAAAAATAATTAGTTGCATTGAGAGATGGATGCATAGAGCCTTTGCCAAGCATCAATATCCGTATTCTTGGATTAATGAACGACAATTGTAAAAGTGAGGCCATGTCAATACCTCCTTCACGTCAATTGATTGGCGACTGCCCGCCGAGTTTTTTCACTTTTTTATTTACAAATATACGTCTGAAATGTTGTGTCATATATCTTATATCATCGTCAACTTCTAGTCGGAAAGGTTTTATTGTCTATAGGTGACGTGTGTGGAATATGATTGTGATCTTTCGATGATGGGTCACCTAAGGCACCAAGAAAAGAGTAATAAAAACCCATAGTGAAAAAAATATTAGTTAAGAATGGACAATATATATTTTATACTTTTAGTAAAAATAAGGATAAAATAATGATTTCATTAGTTAAGAATGGGCAAATATGTAATTTTTAAATTGTACTCAAGTAGTATATGATTATTTACATATTACATATTTTAAACATAAGAGTTACGTTTTTTCAGGACTTGTTTTATTCTTAAAACTCGCAGAACCAATCTTAATCATTCATTATGTTTCAATTTTAAAAATTTGATATTAAATGAAAAGGGTATAAAAATAAAAATATTAAATATTTTCTCACCAATTAAACAATTAATTAATTTATATATTCTCTCTCCTCTCTAATCTCTTTTATATTATATTGTTATATATTCTCTCTCCTCTCTATCTATTTCTTTATGTTCAATTTTAAAAAATTGATATTAAATGAATGTTTATAAAGATAAAAAATATCAAATATTCTCTCACCAATTAACAATTAATAATTCATATATTCTCCCTCCTATCTCTTGTTTAACTTGTATGCTTTTACACGTACTTAACAAATATCATTATAAATATATTAAACATAAAAAAATAATCTTAAACCTAAGTATTAATTTTTTTGTAAGTATTAAATAACGATCTACAATGTTTAAACAAACTTTATAGAAACTAATCTTGATTTACATATTTGGAATATTCATATTAATCAATTTTTTTAACTATAATTATTTACAAATAAATAAATTTCATACTAATCATTTATTTTTTAAATCACAAGCTATTTACATATACATAAATCCTCAAACGGACCATCTATTTATATTTACATACTAGATTTAGTAAACCAGTGTATTACACGGGTTGAATAAATAAAATATTAATATAATAAAAATTAATAATTATAAAATGATATTCTAAGATATGATATGACTGAAATTACATATGAAAAATGACTATAAATAATAAAACAATGATATCAATTTTTTAAAATTTTGTTTTTAAATTTTTTTCCAAAAAAATAAATATTTTGTTCTAAAACAAATCGTATAAAAATGTCATTTTTAAAAATTTTCTTATTTTAAATCCCAAATTTGATTATTTTTTGTTTTAAAAAAATTGACTTTCTCAAAATACCAATTTTAAAATATTTCGTATTTTTAGAAAAGTTTTATGTTTTAGAAAAAATTATCAGTTCATAAAAAATATATTTATTTAGAAATAAATTAATGAATAGATTTCTTTCTTAATTTATTAAATCTAAAAAGTATTAAATATTATTATTAATAATAAGGTATTATTTAATATGAAAGAAACGGGAAAATTTTGATAAGAATAATTATGGTGCTGCCACGTGAAGACGTGTGGCAAAACATTGCACTTTATTACCATGATAACAACATTAAAATATAACACTTTTCTAACATTCAAACATTGTAATAATAACAACTGCAAGTTACTGTCTACAGTAACTTGTTTTTAACATTTTACGTTAAATATGCGATATATGTTCGAACCTTCTATTCTGCTGCTAAGATGAGTGTCTAGAAGGTGCTCTCGAACATAATAATTTAGATGAAACCACATGTTACGTTGTATATATTTGTATCATACATTTTTTGTATATATTTGTATCATACATTTTTGTAATCTGGGAGAGAAGTTTCGAGGGAGAAGACCGAAATAATCGCTTTAGTATGTGTTACGCCTTATTAAAATTGGTTGGTACAAATACCTAGCAAAATGCTTACTTAAATTCTTCTCTCTCAAATGCTTCTTTCTTACAAGAAAACATGTAACATATTCATTCCTATGGAGATACCCAGGTGCATTATTATGATAAAACTGATAGCTAAATTATTAAGCAACGGTGTTTAAAAGTAACAACCTTTTCAATTTAAAATGTCATTGACACCTGCATAAATAGGTTCAATAGAATCAACTAAAATAATTGCTGAAAGATGTTATCTTCATTTACTTCAATTGTCGTAATCATCATGTTAAACAAAATTCTTGATTGTCTTACGTATAAACTATTTAATATATCTCTATTGTTTAACTTCATTTGGAATTGGGATTCTACTTTTGAAAGTCATTATCTTTTTAAATTCTTATAAAGTGTACTAGAAGCCCTCCAACTCTGGATCATTTTCATCTTGAGCCCCTGTATTTTTTTAAGCTTAATTTCTTGGCTACTTTTCTAGTAAAACACTTTACATTATATGTAAATTTTGCTTTTATAAAAAAGAAACAAGATAAACAACACTCAGATCGGAACCCCGCCAATCAACTTCCTTGACTTGACAGTTGACTCAAACACGCCAGATTCTTTATCCCTGTAATGTGGTTACACCCGATCACACAAAACTGCGGTCTTAAATACGGCAATTAGCAAACTCAAACGGGCGTGTATCTCTTGCTTAACTTCCCCCACCACGACTGTTTTCCTCCTTCACCGTTTGCAATTTTTGCCTTGGTCTCCCTTAGCCGGTTCTTGTACTCTTTCTTCCACGCCTCGAATCTCTCTTTTATTGTTCTATATTCCTCTATTTGCTTAGAATATGACAACTTTCGTTCAACACACGGCTTTTGCTTCGTCATCAAAATCTGTGTTTTTTGTTCAAGCTCCTTGGCTAGGTTCCACAACACCATTGTTTCCAGATAGATTTTGAGCTCCTGAGGTGTCGTCACCTGATTCGCCAGCACCAGACTCTTCTTGGCTGCAGACAGACTCGTCTGCACCATTAAACCGACAACAATTAATAACAATAAAACAGCATTATAATGACAATCTTGTAGGAACCGAATCCTCTAGATGTTGTATTCCATGTATTGGTGGAAAGTGGTCGGGTTGGCTACCGGTCAAAACATGTCATTTATTAGATTATGTATTATCTTATGTCCAAAAATAATAGTTTGTAGCATAAGTAAAAAATTAATGGCAATGGTGATATAATGGGTCAAAAAGTATTAATTTAATACCTTGATTTAAAAAGCACAAATAAAAATGACAAAAGCTGTAGCATATAAGTTATAACCTCCCCTACATCATTATATACAATGTTCTTCAATGACTATTTCAATAGTAATGTATTAGTATACTGGATACTTTAATCTTAATAGAATTCAAACAATAATGACAAAAGGTGTTAGCATGTCAACCCAACCCGATCCACGTTATTCTAAAGGATTTTGTAAGTTTTATCACATTTGAGCCCGTTTGGATATGTTGTTAATCCGATACATCCTCAAATTATTAACGGAAAAGCCCAAATTCACCTAGTTTCGTCACAACTGCCCTTTGTAATCCCATGTAAACATGTCTAGTGGCTAATTAAGTACGTAGGATAAAAGGGTAAACTCACTTGTAAAGAAGCAGTCTGTTTTTGCCATGTTTCCTCAACTGCCTTCATTTTGATTTCATGTTCCGACCATCGTGCTTCGAATTGTCTTATTTGTTCTCTCAATGCTGTATTTTCTTGCTCTTTTTGGCTTAGGGACACTTCCGCCTTCGTAACTAGCTTCTGCAGCTCTTCAACTTTCGAGGGCGAAATGGGGATATTTTCTTTCGGCGTTATATCCTATACAGAAAATAATTTTCCCTTCGTATGACCATGTTATTATACTTTTTGTAATAAAAGGGTGAAATACCTTTTGTCTGGTTTTTGGACTCCCAAAAGCAGATTTCTTCCACCTACACAAATGACTGAAATACCTTCGAGCCAACCACCCACGAGTAACTGAAAAAAGAGAAGCTTTGTATAACAATCAATGAACCAGAAAATAAGGGTAAAAACGTAAAACGAAACACATACCCGATTGTATATGTACAACTGCTGTCAAATTATCATTTGATTTTGGTGCAAGCTGGTGACTTGATTTTGTTAAAGCATTGCACTTCCTTGAGTTTTCACCACGAATAACTACAAAAAATTTCGATTACTCAACAAATTGACAAGTGAATTAATCTTTGAAAGAAAATATTGCAACTTTCTTACATGATTGCAGTGTGACAATTCCCGACATTAGTTCACGGAAGTCACGGACAACTCGGCCACCAAGAAATTGGCTTTCCATGCCTTGCATAACTTGTTGTCTAAGTTTCTCCAATACACTAATCTGATCTGCTCGAAAAAATATTTTTGTAAATCCAAGTTGGTACATCTCTGGAGGAACACGATATTGTTGCAGAATAGCAATCGATGTACTCAATGAATCCTGACAACGGGTATTGTTCGCAAGAAGACAGCCAAACCTGATAGCAATAATAATAATCCATTAAAGCTTCTTAAACAATTCCCAATAAATATATGAGAGAATTGTCAAATTTTTTGTTTTTAACCACCTTGTAGCAAATTCTTGATGTGTCATACGTGTAGGATATCGGGATTTTGACATTTTAACAGTCTCCAAAACCCCATTACACCTCAGCTGTTGCAAGATGATATCTTTTTCATACATTCCACATAGTTGTTTAGCATTCGGTCTTATGCATTGGATGAAATGTGGCTTTGAATTTTCCAACCGTTGAATCAATTTGAACAATTGGCCCTGAATGTTGGAATCAGATAAGAAATGCTTAAAACTTTTATATTAATACTCGGTTGTCTTACTCGTCTTTTATAAAACTTTACCTTGAAATTTGTACCAACGGTTTGTTTATCCGAATCAGATAAATTCAGATCATCTGCTAAAAAATTCTTGCAGCATGATGAGACAAATAGGATAGTATCAGACTCTAGTGTATCTCTGTTCTTTTCCAAGAACCCGGTTGACTCATATTGAACCTCTCCAGCATAATGCTGAACCCTAAAAGCTCCCTTTTCATCATTAAACGACAAAGTAGAATTTAATCGTTGTTTGAGCTTGTTAACAAAGGTCAAATTCACGGCTTCAGAATCATTAGAAACCTCATCTAATGTAGACAATATCCCCACAGGTTTCTGCAAAGTCAACATAACAATAATAAATGGAAATTTGGTTTGAAACCACAATGAAAAAGCCAGCTAAGTAAACCAAATTTAGGGATAATCTTGATTTTAAAAAGCACGTGGCGCTTAGAGACGAATAGATCCTGAAAGCGCGAGGTGAGAGCTTCACGACAATAGACCTTGTTTTGTGTGCATCAACATGTTGCATCTGTTTCGTCTCATAAGTCATAACCTTTTTATCAAGTAAACTATTCATAATCTCTCTGTCCCTTTGGTTGTTTTTACATATCACCATCTTACAGACCCTAATTTTAATCCAAATGTGCAAGAAGCGCCACCTCAAAGCCTAGAGGCATTTTCCACTCACCTCCCGCCTCAGGCATGCTTTTTAAAACCTATAGGATAGTCTCATATATCCCCCGCAAAACTTGTTAACTTTTATAATCATATTTTATCCAATAAATCATCATAATATCTAATATACTCATTTCAGAACTTACAACAGTTTTACCCTTTCCTTAAAATTTGCATTAAGAAACTAAGATATAGTTTGGAGTGTAAGGAGAAAATCGAGGGTATAATGGCATATTTTAAATCGTATACAACAATGAAACAGTTTGGAGTGTAAGGAGAAAATTGAGGGTATAATGGCATATTTTAAATCGTATTCAACAATGAAATGGGTTAATATGACATTTTGAAGTCTCTCAAAATCTAATATTCATGTTTTGATTGGGTATATATATATGATATTATTTAAGTTTTCAAGGGTATATATGAGATTGGCCCTACAACATACAAAACAAAAATGGAATCGTTACCTTCTCAAAGAGATCTAAACAACCTTGGTTGTCCACAACCTCTACTCTTTTCCAGTCAATGCCCTCTGATTCATACTCCTAACAATAGAGCAGTCGTCGTTAGATAAACATAAAGTTGATTTATGATAATAATAGGCAAAATAAGTTATACGATGTAAAATTATCAACATGATTTGCAGGAGAATAACATAAAATATGGTTACCTCTTGTTCAAGCTTAAATCTATGTCGAATGAAGTGCTGGTGTAGCCTCTCATCAGCATAGTTTATTAACAATTGTTCAAAGCTATTTTTCTGAAAAATTAAAGAAATGAGATAAAAGATTGAGGTATATAAAATTGAATGTATTAAAGGTCAAATCACTTGTATACCTGATATGACTCAAATCCACAGCTGTCTAGAATGCTTATAGATCTTCCAGTAAGCTCTTTCTCACCCTCAAGTGATCTATTTATTGTTTCTACAAGCCAACTGAACAAGCTTGTGTAAACAAACTTTGCCAATGCGTCTCTTGTATCAATCGCCTAAATTAAAAGGATTATTTAATAAATACTTTTAACTAAAACGTGTGGTGTCTGCTATTTGAGTTCTTCATGTTACCTGCTGCAGCATCATGGTTTGATTTTTGCCGGTAGATAGAGCCAGTGTGAGGTCGTTCATCTTGCAACCCAACAACCTAGCAGCACTTCGACTAGCTGTCAAAACACACAACCTTCATAATTTGAAAAATATCTAAGGGTCCCAAAATTACGGGTCAAGAAAAGTAAAACTTTAAGGCAGGCCAAGAATGAGTGGGTCAGATTGGGTTGACCTACCAACGATTCAATGTTAAACATAGCTTAATATCATGCATATAAGATTTATACACAAACTTAAAAAAAAGATTACATATATTAGCAAATATGTGTAAATTTGAAATTTTAATCAAAAGATTACATATATTAGCAAAATATGTGTAAATTCAATGTAAAACACAGGTTATAATAATAAGGTAGACAAACGTAAAACTTTGTTCGAAACTAACATGGAGAAGATACCTTCATCAGAAACAACTGTGACATGATTTTCATTGTCAGTTACTTCAAATGAAATATTCCCCAACCATAAGATTGCAGCAAGTAATTTGAAGATACGCTCTTGATCATCATGAGAAATTTGAAGAGCATCCATGGCTTCCTGGTCCAATATATATCCTTGTTAAAGTACTTCGTTCCCAATTCAACAAATAATAATACCCAATATAATTATGATTTAAATACTACTCTCCAAGTTTACCAGCAATTTTATGAAATTGTGGGCATCATCAACATCATGGATTTTCAAGCACCCACTCTGATTGAGGAACTTGTACTCACTCGCCATCCTTAGATTCAGTTTATCTGTAAAAGAAAAACACATAATTTTAATCAAATTAGTTCTATCAAGAAAGCAATTATTATGTATATACATAACGAACCTCTCATATCAGAGGGTGCCCCAGCACACATTTGGTAAAATACATGGTATGACCTTTCGCTTCGACTGAGGTGAGATATTCTTGACTGCTCAGAACATCAAAATCACATCAATTTATCTCGTTCTTAAATGAGACAATTAAACCTAAAAAATAAAGTACAATAACACAAAACTGAAGTACCTTTTCAAGAAGAACTGTTCACATTATCACAGGTGTTGATGTTTACCATGAACATTTTAAGTTGGTTAGTGTAACTTAAATGGATTAATTTCCCCTTGATTTAAATAAGCTTTTTTAAAAGTAAATATGCTTACGTGTATGGATACAAGCTCCTCGAAGTATCCCCTTTTCATTATAATTAATATCAATTAGTTTGCCCTGCACCAAAATAAAGTCCACATCAGACACCTTACACAAGAATACCAAACTCATTATCTAGTTAAAAAAATAAAATCAGAACCCACAAATCGGCTAGAGTTTTTATTCCTTGATGTTTTTGCATTCCCAAAAGCTTCCAGTATAAAGCCAGATTCGCGTATTCTGCATGCTATCTCACTATTGTCACCTCCAACTTCTACCAAATACTCTATAGCTAATTTTGCCGTTACAGTCTTTCCAGCTCCACTTTCCCCACTATATCAGAAAAACAAAAAAGAAAAGTTTCAAATGTGACTCAGAAAAAGGATATAGGACGAAGCAACGAATGAGTGAATACAACATTGAAGTTGATACAAATCAACTAACCTGATAATGATTGACTGATTTAGACCATCTGCAAGTATCATCATGAAAAGTGACATCAAACATTGGTTGAGTGACTAAATATAGATATGGCGGAAGCATTTGGATGTGTGTTTTAAAAGATCATGTTCGGATGTGCTTCTACTATTTGAAGTTGCAATCATCAAATAATCAATTGTTTATTGTTTGGAAAATCATCTTTGAGTAGTCAAAATTTGTTAATTACCAGACATTAAATTTGTGAACCTAACCTCTCATCATATCACTGTAGGCAGTGTCAGCAACGACAAATACATGCGGGCTGTCCAAAATCTTCTCTCTATAAGCAGTGATAACATCAGTTCCAGAAAAGAATGCATCTTTATAAGGATTGATTGCTAATAGCACAGGCCCCGCCATAGTCTGCAAGCAAGATTACAGGATAAAGCAATCCGGAAAAAGAATATAATTATAAAGGCATGGAGGCAGGCAATAAGACATGGAAGATGTGCATACATAAATTACATCACGGTGATATCTATACTGAAGATTACATAGAACTGATGGCTCGTTCAAATAACCAAGCCCTACAAGATTATTCACACCATCAAGGATCTCCGAATTTGCAGGTAACAGATCTCCTGTGGACACTGTCAAGACCTACAATTTCAGATGGTAAAACTATTCATACACCCTTTTTGACAGATTTAGCTTGAAGTGAAGTATTATTCTCCTCAACAAAACTCACAGTTCCATCCAATAGTGTGACGGATGCTTTTCCTTTAACGGCTGATTGTATATTTCCCAATTCCCACTGCCCATTCTGGAGCCGACACCACACTCGAAGTTGCTGAAACAAAACAAATTACAGGATAACTTGGTAAATGGTAAGTTTACATATATCTTCATAATCATCGCTACTTCCTACCTCTTATTAAATTCTAATAATCTTGACCATAGGCATCCCGAAAATCAGTTTTTTCCACACACTAAAACTAACTATTGCAACTTAATATCACAATAATAAGTTTAGTCACAAATCTAAACACCAAAACAAACAAAACACATGTATCCGATAAGATCCTGCTTAAAAAAGGGTTTAGGGAGGGTGAGATAAGGGTAAACCTATCCTCTATCCTAAGATATACGGGGTTGCACCCGCTAAGACCCTCGGTTCAAAAAACCCTTTCTTGACACAACAAAGAAAGGCGAGCAAAAGGGTAGGAAAAGATAAGACACTAAGACAAAGCCAAAAGAAATCTATACTCCTATAAAAATCCTTAACCTTTATCTTACGTCTTAAAGAAACTCCTAAAGTCTACTTTGAATTGATACACCCAATCCTTTTCCACATGAAAACCTATTAAAAAAGTATCAAGCTAATCCATTTAATGTATACTGTAATTTTGTAAGATATAATAAGAACCTTAGCAAATTATTGAACCACAAACATACTAATTGAGTAATTTGAGTGCAATTATCAATACCAATTGCATGTAATGATTAATCCTACTTGCTTTTAGTTATTTAACTCCAACTTTATATAGCTTTGCTTTATAGAAGTAACATGACTACACCTTTTTCAGAAAACTTTATCAGTCTAAAGATAACATCATGATCTATTTCATGATCAAAATGCAAATGTAAACAATGAACCAAGAGTCATGAATTCACACCTTCTTGATGTAATAATCAATGCTATTATCCCACCCCGCATCCGAGGGCGGCGCCGGGGCGGTGGCTAGACCCGCACCACCGTTCTCCGCCAATCTAAATTCATGCACAGCTGCCATTGTGTAAGGTGATTCACCACTTTCCTCTGTCTCCAGCACATTCCTCCGCCCAAAACTACCATTGCCAACATCCTCCCTCTGGCTGGAACCACCCTCCTGCGACGCGCCAAACATCGCGGGCAACGGGCGCTTCGGGAGGCGCGCCTTGGAGGCCGGTCGGGCCGGTAACGCCGGTGGTAAGTCAGATGGTTTCTTGATCTCGTCTCTCCGTTGGAGAGACTCGAGCATTTCTTCCAACGAACTACGAACCACCGAAGGCGATGAAACCGATATCATTTTCCCCAAATTATCACCACCCAATTCGAAATCAAGAACCCTTAAATCGAATTAGAAAAACAAACCCATAGCATTCAAGATTCGAACAATGGGAAACGAACTTCAAAACCCTAATCAAATTCAGATCAAAACATGATAATAACCGAAACCCGGGTCCCAAAACAACAAATTCGAAAAGGGTATTCAAGTTTCAATCGATTCAACACAATTTTCAAACTCAACACAAAAAAAACTAACCCAAACAACTTGAAATCTTTTCAAGAAACCCAATTTGGGTGCGAATAAAGATTTCAAATTCAACAAACAAATACAAAACTACGAGCTGTAAAAGGAGGGTACAATCATCATTCAGGGGTCTGTGATGAATTAGATGCAAGAAATCGTCGAAAAGAAGCAAAATGATGAGTGGGTTTTGTGGTGGGTGTGTTGGTTTACAGTAATTTGCACTTGTTGAAAGCAAAATTGCATGAATTAGAGGAAGATGGATGAATTGTGGAGAGAAAGAAACGAAAGATTAATGGCGAAAGATGAAATTATGTGGTGAGGAGAGAAGATGTGGTGGGTGTTTGTAAATTGTGAAAAATTGAGAAATTTGGGGAAAAAGGGAAAACATATGATTTGTGTTGATAGTGTTGTTTGTTGCTTAAAGGGAAATTTTGAATTTATTCAGGTTGGTGGTAGTGGCGGGGTGTACCATAAGTCCATAATAATCCGTTGGGATCTGATTTACTGATTGTAAATTTGTACTTACAATTGGTAGCACATGAAATTTATAGAAAGTAGAGTTAATTACATATATGGTAGTTTTAGTTTATGCAAATTAACATAATTGAATACTAACATTGAAAAATAACATGTGTTTAGGTTGATGTTTTTCGATTTTGCAATGAGTTTTGTGGTCTGAAACTAAATTTCGTTAATTTTCTTTAAGTTGGATTGAAGTGACCCATATATCATTTGATTAATTTTCCAACAGGGCCATTAATTTAATTATTTTATTCAAAAACTATTTTTATAATTTACATAAAAGATAACAAAAGGAAAGTAGCAAGCAACATAACCCCTCATGTTCTCCACTTCCTCCACCTCTTTGGTTGCATCCTTTCTCGTTTGTTTGTGATTAACGTTTGTTGTCCTCTGTTGCGTCGCAGGTCTCTAATGGTGCATGATTTCTAATGATCAAGATCCTCTGTCGAAAAGAAAACTCGTCATGTATTAGTAGTCTTACATTTACTTTTAGAGTTCTTATATTTACCAAACAAATCATTTCGCCCGAATTTATGGTTTCATGATTTTTGTGTTCTACGACAAATTGGTTTTAGTTGGTGGTGATCTAGTCGGTGTTGATAGTTCATTGGAATTTTGGATGAAGACAGAGGCGTTCATGGATGAAACACAATGATGGTCTTAGGAGACAAGGAGATCGAGATATGAAATAGGCTGGATGTAATCCAAGGTGGTCGACATACCGCTAAAAGGTGGGTAGGGGCTTGATAGAAGATAAATCACTAAGAGCATTCACATTGAGATCATTAGTTTGATTCATATCCTTAAATTATATGGAAAATGCTTAAAATGTTTCTTTTTAACTCTTAGAGCATTTACAGTGTATTCCACATCTTTATTCATATAATTACATTAAAAATTACTATATTTTTTTATTTTTAATTAAATAATACTTTTCTATATCCTTATCATTATTTTTTTCTCTCTTCTCCACTCACAAATCATTTTCAAAAATATTAAAAAATTTATAAGAATTGACCGGTGATTCCCTAAATATACCGATAAACAGTAACATTTTCTCTTTCATTTACTCGCAGCCACTCAAAACCAGAATCTTTTTTCCTATTCTTTATCCATATATTGATATGGTTTGCTATAGTAAAAACCTAAATATAAAAATCTTTTTTCATCTCATATCCTGCATAGGGCTTCACCTACATATCATACCTACAATCGTAGGTTGCAATCGAGCAAGGTTAACATAGAGTCTTCATCATTGCATTTGCACAGTGGTTTCAGCAGGACATCATCTCTCTCTAATCCCTTTCTCAATAATGAAGGGTAAAAGGTCTGTCAAATTTCCAAATTTTTCTTTGATTCATAACAAATTGTTAATCTACACTCCTATCTGAATTTTTTTTAAAATTGGGTGTTTTAGGGGGTATTCGTTGACAAAAGGTGTTATTCTCGGGGTATTTCACTTTAGGGGAACCCGCCCATGGCAGGGGCGGGTTCTGTGGCACGATCAAAACGACGCTCGGGAGGTTGTCACATCTTTACAGAACTCGCCCCTGCCATGGGCGGGTTCTTAGTGTGTGTTGCTTGTGTGTTTTCAGTGTGTGTGTTTCAGGCGTAGGCATGTCACATCGAGAAGAACTCGCCCTTGCCAAGGGCGGGTTCTCCTCCTCTTTTTTTCCACCACAAATTTAACCTACCTTGGGGACAGAACGCGCCATTGCCAAGGGCGGGTTCTTCACAACCTAAATCCCAACCACATATTTAACCTAACCGCTTAACCTTTTCCTCCAAAAAATTTGTATATAAAGTATCGAATCTTATTTTTGATACATTCAACACAATTCAAAAAGTATCGAATTTTATTTTCTATACATTCAACACATAATTTTTCTGTATTCAAACCCAACATGTCTCGACCTTATTTTTTACAATTATTTTGAGGTGGTGATATTTTATTCGAAAATGGAAATATCATGTGTGATAATTCTACTAGAAGTTCAACAATTATTCTTTGTAATATAGTGTTGTATGAAGAATTTGTTGATTTAATCTATAATCATATTCAGGTTCAAAAAGAGTATTATAATTTGAAATTGAAATTATATTACTCATACGGTGGTTTCTCTCAAAGCTCTGAAATTTTTAATGACTCGAGTCTAGAAGTCTTGTATTATTTGGGAGAAAATGTTGAAAATTTCCAAGGAAATGTTTACGTTATCATTGAGCCGAAAATGTCTGTTCAACAATCCAATTATTTGGATCATCTTGGCAGTTTCTCTGTATCAGAAGCACCCGGTCCGTCAAGCAATTCTCATCATCAAGGCAATGTAAGATCACATGATTATCAAGCCGGTCCGTCAACCATTTCTCATCATCAAGTCGACGATGATAACGGAGGTTTTGATAAGTCAGATGATGGTATTTCAGGCAGTAGTGAAGATACTGAACTCATCCCGTCACAAGAAGATTCTAGTGTTGATGACAACAACAGCTATGGAGTTTCAGACTATTATAATTCTAATGTTAATCCAGGATCTTACGGGGTGATAAACTATTCTGAAGATCCTCAAGAGTTAAGAGATTATGAAGCTGCTGATTTTGACGATGAAGACCATATGGATATATGGAATGAAGAGTCAAAAGAAATCCGTGTTGGAATGTACTTTAAATCGAAAGATGAAGTAATGCATGCAGTGCGGTTATGGAATCTTGCACGTAACAGAGAGGCTGTAGTAGCTGACAGTAAACGTACAAGATGGAGAGCAAAATGTTACAGTACTAGCCCTAATTACAATAATAATCTTGGTAATGGTCCTCCATGTACCTGGTATGTGTATGCATCCAAGAAACACGATCATCACATGTGGAGAATTTCAAGATGGGTGAATGCACACAACTGCTTTGGTACTGTTGTTGGTAACAACAATAGAAGTTTCAAATGCAGAGATATTGTTACCCGCATCATCCATTTTATTCGTCAGGATATTGCTTTTCCTATCAAGCAAATTCAAGCACATTTAAAAGACACGTTGAATGTTGATGTTTCATATAATAAAGCCTGGCGAGCTAGAAAAGCTGCTATTGAGAGTATTTACGGTAGCTGGGAGAGTAATTTTGAGCAGTTACCTACATACATCAACGCATTACAAGAGAAAAACCATGTGTATCGTGGAATGGTTACATCATCCGACCGGTACATCTGCTTATTATACATTCAAATATGTGTTTTGGGCATTCGGTCCAATAATTAAAGCATTCGGTTATTGTCAGCCGGTGATATCTGTTGACGGCACTTTTTTGAAAGGTTCCTACCGTGGTAAAATGTTAATTGCAGTTGCAAAAAATGCAAACAACTACGTAATGCTGGTAGCTTATGCAATTGTAAATGAAGAGACGGTGGAAAGTTGGAGTTGGTTTTTCGACCAATTTTGGTCACACATTGCAGTTCACCATAATTCTATTGGTTCGGGAAAAAAGTTGTGTTATTTCTGATAGGCACAAAGGAATTATTCGTGCAATGAATACTCTTGAAGAGTGGAAAAATAATGTTGTGCATCGATTTTGTCTCCGACATGTTCGAAGTAACCTCATGCAAAAGTTCAAGGTTTCTAGCTTAAAAAGGATATGTTGGTCTATCGGAAGCACCACCCAACAAAAAAAGTATAACTATTGTGTAAGTCAAATGACAAACATCAATCCAGAAGCGTGGGAATATTTAAAAACTATTAAAGAGAGTAAATGGACGCTTCTACACGACAAAAATCATCGTAGGTGGGGTAACCTGACGACGAACATTTCAGAAAGCTTCAACAATACGTTACGAGGTGTCAGGCTTATGCCAATAAAAGCTATTATTAATTGTACGTTCGAGAAAACAGTCGAACAGTTTAGAAAGCATACTGACATCGCAGCCAATTGTAACACGGTGTTACCCCCTCGCATATGGCGTTTGTTCAATGCACGTGATATTAACTCGCAAGAACATATCATAACAGAGTTTGATTACAGAGAGGCGAGATATAGAGTTCTGTCAAAGATCCAAACAAATGAAGCTGGTGGAAATGATTATACCGTGGAATACAAAAACAGAAGTTGCACGTGTGGTAAATGGCAGATGCAAAGATTCCCGTGCTCACATGCAATTGCAGTTTGCCGCCATAGAGCTGAATCACCTCATAACATTGTTCATCGGGTCTATAGTACTGTTGTTTATCAAGAACAGTACAACGATCATTTTTACCCGCTTCATCACCCTGATTATTGGACGAACCCGGGTTGGAGGATAAGAGGCGATCCATCAAAAATCACTACGTCAAGAGGTAGGAGACGCACGAGAAGGATACACAACGAGATGGATGCTCATCATCCAGATGCACCAGTTATACGTAGATGCTTAATATGTAGACAAACAGGTCATAACATGAACACTTGTCCAAACTCATATTCATGAGGAGATTGTTGTATATTAATTTTATTTGATGTTTACTGGTTATTATTGTTTTAATTTAATTTTGTTGTTTAATAAAAAATAATTATTTTATTCCAAAAAATAAATATTTTATTCCAAAAAATAATTATTTTATTCCAAAAAAACTCCTATAAATAGCACCACCATTCTCATACTAGCACACCACATTTCACAATTTCTCTTCCAAAAAACACCAAATAACCCATAAAAATGGCACACCGACACGGTAAAGAACCGGTTCATGAACTCCGATCGACGAGTTCAATTCTACAAAGGTTGAGGCGGCCTAAGAAGCAACATGAATCATCTTCATCCGAAAACAACCCGGTGCATACACCATTTTTATTTGCAGATGAAGAAAAATCTAAGAACTGGTCAAAAGGTGCTATTGACTTCTACAACAACGGTGATGCGTCGTATTGTGTTTCAGTTCTATTTAGTGGTAACTTGCTTGGGAAGGATTTTTGGGGTGCTTTATTAGGCTATGAACGCGATGGTCGTCTTTCTCCATTGGTAAAAATCTTATATATTTTTCAGTTAAAAATATTATTAGTTTTATATAATATTCCTTAGATGTTAATACTTTATATCACAGCATATAGAAGGTTGGGTAAAACGGATGATGCGGATGAGACGTGAAAAGCTTACGAAATTTGGACCATCGGGATTGAATTGGACAATTTTACCACCTCAGTTTCGGGATGAATTATGTGTGTGGAAATATGTCAAGCCTATCAAATATGCCAACGGAACTGATGAGTTATACCCTTCATTTTGGGAAGTGCAATATGTTTATATTCCAATACTTATAAAAGCAGTAGAAGATTGGTTACTGATCCGAATCAACTTGCATACAATGGAGATCCTTCAGTATTGGTCAAATAACTTATATCGTGAACTATATCATGAGTTAGTTCTCCCTATTTTAGATTTTATTCCATGTAATTTTTACTGTCTGATGGAACAGATTGGTTACTGGAAAAAAAATTATACTGGACCGTTTATTCATCCTGATAAAAGGGATGACATGCCTTTCACAACTACTGAGGAGTATTTGCCCAAAGACGGGGGTGACCTTGGTGGTAATTCAGGGGTTTTTGTTTGTATGTTAATGCAAAAGCTAGTTCAAGGAAAAACCTTAAGTATGGAGGGAAATTTTAAAGACACGTGTGCAAAATATCGACGCTATATGGCAAAAGAGTTTTATCAGTATCGTTATACATATAGTCACCCTGAATGGTTCACAGAAAAGATAGTCAAACGCAAGACCCACATGTGACCTTCTTTATTGTATTACTGATTTACTTGTTAGTTTTATTATATTACTTGTTAGTTTTTGGATGCTTATTCTAATAATATTGTATTTTATGTTTCTATTTTATGATAAAATTTCATTCTATAAATGAAAGTACAAAAATTACATAATTAAAAAAGTAAAAATACATCTCTAAAAATATAAATGAAATAACATCTAACGAGTGTCATCATTATCATTTGTTGCTTCATCATTTAAGTCGAATGAGCAAGGAGGAGATGCATTAAAAAACCGGTCAACTGAATGAGCCATCTCTTGAAATTGAGGGTAATAAGGTATCGGGGAAGAATGATGAAACGATTGTTCATAAGTTGTATTAGGGCTTTGATAAGGATTTGACGGGCCCCCTTCTTCAAATTCTGGGTAGCCCATCTGACTAAATTGTGGAAACTGAGAAGTTGAGGTACCACCGTAAAAAAAATCTTGGTTACCCATTTGGCTTAAAAAGGGGGAGTTGAACTGTTGTTCTGTGGAAACCCTTTGTTCAGTCATATTCTGTTGCTCCACATTATCATCAACAACTTGTCGACCAACCCGCCCTAGTCCTCTACCCCTTCTACGTAAACGTTGTGTGACAGGAGGAAGTTGAGTATCATCAACATTCTGTGTCACATGCGTTGGTAGATAACTTATATGGTTTGCATGTGCAAATTCCATATAACGGCTCTCCATATTCCTTCCCGATTCATCCCCTGGTCTTTGATAAAACTGACTCATCCCATCCATCTATAAATAACATTATGAAAGTTTAATTTTAATATAATAATAATAATAATGATAATAATAATAATTAAATCATTATAACAAATAAATTAATAATAATAATACCATCATTCTCAATCTTTGTCCATCATTTTGGAAGCCATGAGGGTTCGTGTCTTGATGAGCCGGGTTTGTTGTATACACAACAGTACGCTCTAAATACCACCTCATGTATGCTTCAGAAGCAATTGGCGAATCAGTGTATTCCTCATTCACAACAGAATTATGTCGAGACGCCCATGCTTGAACAAAGATATTATGATGTTGTATCCAGTTTTTATTTCTACCACCTCTACGAGCAATCGAATGTAGATTTGTGTGTTGCTCCCGGGTTATTAACACACTTGTAGGGATTGATTGAAACATTCCAAACTGTCTTAAAACCCTACTTGATATGTGAGGCTCAACAATTTCCCAACATATAAGGTATGTGTCACTTCTCCAGCTTTGATATCCACTTGTGCAGATATCAGGTAGACGGTGGATGATATTATCATAAGGCCTCTAATTAAACTGATATAAAAAATATGAATTAATATGTTTTCACAATGTTAATTTATACAAAATAATATTAGATTAATATTAATACCGTGGCTTCGCTTAATGAATGCAGCTGAGATCGATAGGCACTCAAACAGTGTGGAGTGGTGTTTACATAACTAAGTTCACCCGTCCATCTGTAATAAAGTTTTCAAATATGCCCGGTTAATTAGAAAAATATAACATTACTAAAAAATAGTTAATTTATAAGTTTTCTTTAACATACCTTGCACCATATAGCAATCTGAAATCAATCGATCGAGTATTCTGGGGACACATAGAAGGGAATCTTTCCCATGCCCATAATTGCAACAAGAATAAAGGCCCACCAACCTCTCGATTAGTGACACTCGTTGCCTTACATAATTGCCTATACAAAGATGCTAAAACTACACTTGCCCAACTAAGTCTACCACAGTTATTTAAATTTTTAATATGACTTAAATAATTTATGTGCACCCAGTTGCTAGAAGTGTCAGGAAATAAAGTGGCACCAATCATAAAAATATAATTAATCTAGCTCGTTGGATGCATTGAAAATCTGTGGCATTATTAGGGAATGGTTTTATTATTTCATCTAAAATAAATCTTAGGTTTAACTTATAACCACTTACAGCACTTGTAGCAAGTGTACAACCGGTTAAATACTCAAACCTCATTATAATTTCAGTTGCACTCATAGCATAATCAGTGCCAGAAACAACATCACCTTCAACCGACAAACCCCATAAAACTTGTACATCTTGAAGGGTTATCGTAGTTTCTCCAACCGGTAAATGAAATGTGTGTGTCTCCAGTTTCCATCTTTCCACCAAAGCCGAGATAAGAGCACGGTCAAGTTTGCGATAACCACACTCGATCACACTCGCAAAACCAGCCAACCGTATATACCTCATAATATTATCAGGGATAGGTTTTTCATCAATATAATCCCAAAAAGCTTTATCACCTCGTCTAACACGTAAAATTCCTTCGTCGCTTTCTGGATCGCGAAAATAATAATCAGCTCTATGTTGACCACTTAAAAATAACAAATCGTTATTTAGTGGACCTGATGTAATTCTCCAGCTTATTTTTTTTTTTAAATAGAGTATGAAATTACAGAGAAAATTATATTGAAAGATAGTGAGGATTGAAAAAAATATCGAAAGAAAGAGAATTTGTAAGTAAGCAGATGGATTGAAATGAAATTTGTGTGATATAAATAATCGTCGTGTGTATGCTTGGTAGGTGGATCGTGCGGCTGAAAAAAAAGGGTCTGAGAACCCGCCCTTCACAAGGGCGAGTTCTTGGTTAATCACATCGGGTACATACACTCACACATTCACATTCACATTCATTCACATGCACACACTGCATACACACACTGACACTGCACACACACACTCAAATGCATTCACATGTGCATACACACACTGACACCACACACACACACTCAAATGCATTCACATGCACACAGACATCATTCACAGACACTGAGAACCCGCCCCTGCCATGGGCGGGTTCTGTAAAGATGTGACAACCTCCCGAGCATCGTTTTGACCGTGCCACAGAACCCGCCCCTGCCATGGGCGGGTTCCCCTAAAGTGAAATACCCCTGAGAATAACACCTCTTGTCAACGAATACCCCCTAAAACACCCAATTTTAAAAAAAAATTCCTCATATCTCTTTCTATTGCATAACAAATGAGTTTGAAATGTGATGGTGGTGTAGAGGGTTTTTATATAATTCCTTTGATTCATAGTTTTTCAACCACATTTGGTGCTGGTGTATTGGGGTTTTGATGTATTTCGGACTATTGTGCATCGATGATGGTAAATTAGTGCTTATTTCTTCAAAAATTAGTTTGTAATCAATGGAAACTCAAATGCTATACATATTGAAGCATCAATAAAAGGATAACTATAATATGTGATGTGGCTAAACTTTGCAGCTATAAATGTTTTACAACCATTTCTATAATAACCTTCCTATCATATTCACATGGTTTCATACAAATATAAAGCAAGAATTATATAAAAGCTAAAGTCAAAGTGAGCACTGTTAGTCAGTTTTGAGATTAATTGCTTACCACAACCATATATAGAGAGAAATAAAAAGCAAGGTTTAACTTAATAGATTCTGAAGTATACTATCAGGGATGATAAAAGGTTTAGATACAAAATTAAAGAGTTCTGAAATAGAAGAAAACAATATATTTGCTCATTTGATTAGTTGATTAGGTTATTTATTAGTTCACTTAAGACTTGATATAGTTGATCACTTGATTAGTTTACTTAAGACTTGATAGAGGTTCTGTAATTTTTAAATTATTTCAACATACACTAGCAACTCTCATAACATCTATTGTTGTTTGAATGTCAAATCCATTAACCATCCTTCAGCTTTCGTTGGACATAATAAGTAAAGAATCCTTAAAATCCAAACGATTAAAATGGGATATGTTTATATGTTATTTTGCTGTTGTTTTCACGATGTGTTGCTGTAGTTTTTATGCTATTTTGCTGTTGTGTTTTGCTGCTGTTTTGCTTTAGTTTTTAATGTTATTTTGTTGTATTTTTATGCTGCTTCATGCTGATTTGCTGTTGTTTTCGTGCTGTGTTGCTGTAGTTTTTTATGCTATTTTGTTGTTGTGTTTTGCTACTGTTTTACTGCTGTTTTAATTTTGTTTTACTGCAGTTTTTAATGCTATTTTGCTGTTGTATAGTTAATCTGCTTCATGTTGATTTGCTACTATTTTTTTATGTTGTTTTCATGCAGTTTTGCTGCTAATTTCATATTGATTGCTGTTGTTTCTTATGCTGTTTTGCTGCAGTTTTGATGCTAGTTTTTTATGATGTTTTGTGTGGTTTTCATGCAATATGTTTATGTTAGTTTCAGTAATGTAGGATCTCATCATTTCAATTTGTTTGCTTAGTGATCATAAGACACGGATTCACAAGATCAAGAAATGTACTACACCAACCATTTAAGCCAAGATGAATAGCCTATGAGCCTTGATGACTCTCCACCATTACCACCTAACAGTCCAACGAGCGCTAACAAATGCATGAGAGCAAGGGGTGTCAACTTCTTCCCTGAAGAAGACAAATTACTTGTCTCCGCATGGCTAAATTGTAGCCTAGATGCCATTCAAGGAACGGATCAAAAACACTCTCAACTTTGGAAGAAAATCTTTAAGTACTTTCAACAATATAAAGAAACAACAACAGAGCGAACAATAAAGTCTTTAATACATCGATGGTCATGTATTCAAAAGGCTACAAATAAGTTTTGTGCAAAATTAGCTCAAGTAGAAGGCTTAAATCAAAGTGACGTGACTGAGCACGATAAGGTATTAGCTCCACCTTTTTATTTTGAGCATAATTTATTTTCTATTTTATTTTTCTAATATGAGTTTTGTTTCTTTAAATGTAAGCTTGAGAAGGCGAAGATTATGTATAAATCACTAGAAAAGAGCAACTTCCGATTCGAGCATTGTTGGCACCTCTTAAAAGACCAACCTAAGTGGATTTCACGCTCCATAAAGGATGTCCTAAAGCAAAAGAATATGATGGTCCTATCCTTGGCTCCTACCTCAACCACAACCCCATCCCCAAATGTGACTGAAAATGAAGTTATTGAGTTAGTCCGACCAATGGGTAGAAAAGCTGAAAAAGGAAAACGAAAGGCTCAGGGCAAGCACGCCGAAGAAATTATTGAACTTGGAAAGATGAAGTATACATTTTTGGAGGAGTCACGTGCTCAAGAGAAAGAATTTTATCGACTTAAGGCCAAGAAGATGGAGTATGATAGGGAGAAAGAGCAAAGTAAAATCCGTCAAGAGGATGAAAGATTGAGGCTTGAGGCCGAGAAACTAAAGCTTGCAAGGAAGGAATCGGATCAGCGCATTATGATGATGGATGTGAGTGTCATGCCAGAAAGGCAACGACTATATTTCGAGAAACTTCAAAAGGAAATCATGATGAGATATAGCCATGCTTGAATTGGAAGGGCTTTTGAATCGTTATATTTTTTAAGACCGAAGGCTTTTATATGTTATATTTTGAAGACCAAAGACTTTTGAACGTTTAGTATACTTGATGCTTATGTGTTTTTTGATTGATCTTTGGTCTTGTAATTGGTTGTAAATTCTAACATGTCTTGATTCACATATACACATGTATAAAGTTTTATCATCTTTTGTATGTAAACATGTTTAATCCATTTTGGATTTGAAAGTTTTATTATTTGTTATTTTTTAAGTCGACTAATCCTCACCCGAATTAAAAAGACTATTAGACGGGCATGTCTTGACCCGAATCCATTCTTTAAAAATTTATTAAAAAACAATTTAAGAATAGAAATATAATAAGACAAAATAATTTGTAACACCCTTGATTTTTTTTTTAACCTACTTGATTAACTCTTTTAACGACTATTGTATTTTCATAAGTAAACCATTGATTGAATTCAAGAACCTATTTGTGGAATTTTTCTCATATTCCATACATTGTGATTTATTGCGATACTATAGCATGCTAATGTGATTCTATAATATGTGCGTAAATATTCGATCTTTCTAGAAATAGTAACTTGGAAGTGCCAAATTCTAAAAAAAAGTTAAATTACAACATAAGGGAAACATATATAACTATAAAAGGTAAAAATTTACATATGTGTAACTTAGGGTTACACCCTTGATTTTTTTTTCTTAACCTACTTGATTAACTCTTTTAACGACTATTGTATTTTCATAAGTAAACCATTGATTGAATTCAAGAACCTATTTGTGGAATTTTTCTCATATTCCATACATTGTGATTTATTACGATACTATAGCATGCTAATGTGATTCTATAATATGTGCGTAAATATTCGATCTTTCTAGAAATAGTAACTTGGAAGTGCCAAATTCTAAAAAAAAAGTTAAATTACAACATAAGGGAAACATATATAACTATAAATGTTAAAATTTATATATGTGTAACTTAGGGTTACATATGTTACTATTATTCAAAGGATAAAGATTTAATTAATTAAATTAAATCTTATAATTATCTAAACATAATGAAATATATATATGTATACATACATACATATGTATATATATATATATATATATATATATATATATATATATATATATATATATATATATGCATGGATAATTACAAAATTATATATATATTTTATTATTTTAATCATTTAAGAGATATATATTTAATATATTATTAAATATTTAACTAGTAATTATCCTAAATCTAAAAACTATCAAATTAAACTAATTATAAATCATATATATCTATAAAAATTAGTTCAACCCTATCTCTACAAAAAAATATGAATTTTATTAATAAAATATTTAGAAATCCTATCCTATTTGAAACCTAAAACCCTATTTTTTTCAACTATAAATAGGAGGCCTTATTCTTATTATTTTTCACACAAAAATCTAAATCTAAAGCTTCTATAGAATCAAATATCAACTCATAGCATCTCTTTTGAAGATCTCTCACATAACAAATCCTTTTTAGATGATTTTTTTTTTCAAAATTAAATTCAGAGTCTTATCTTTCCAACCATATAAAGAACATATTCTAACTCATTGATTTGACCCCTCAAACAGCTCGCGTAAGTTTAGTGCGCGAGTCTGTCCAAAGCTATCAAAATCCTAAATTTTGCAACATTCAAATATATTCATGAATATAATGTAAGGAAATGATTTTTATTATAAAATAAGTAATATAAACATGGTTTAAACAATAAAAATCCGAAATTTAATGATTCTTATGATTATCTATCAACTTGAATCATGTTTCTAGTGAAATTCTTTATATTTTCAATTGTAACCCTATCCTATACAACTTGTTTATTCCCATCCTTGTTAAACTTATGTTTACAATTGTTCCTTATACTTTATAAACATACCAAACACACCTTTCATTTGGTATAGTATACATAGAATCATTTCATCCGGTATGTAGTTATATGACAAGCAAAACATTATGGCTAAGAAAAAACGAGGTACTTAAGTGATGAAAATCCATCAACTCTTTCTTTGGAATCATTTTGTTAGATGTGCTACTCTAGGATGACACATATCTAGTATACGACAACCACTCTTGAACTTTTACAATAACAACCCCTCAACTATCCACAAATATAATAAACTAACTAAATAAACTTACTTAGGGCAATTCTCACTCCAAGTTACTACAAGTTGCAAGATCAACCCACCTACTTTACAAGGTGAGTTCATAGCCTCTTTTTCTTTTGTATTTTGGGGTGGAAACATACTCTTTATATCAAACTGGAAATTCAAATTCTAAAGTCAAACTAGTCTTTTGCAAAGTCAATAACAACTTTCTTATATTAGTGAAACTAGATTGATTATACATGTTGCTATATTCTATGACACATTTTACTATAAAGTCCCTTTATTTTTTTAAAATCTACACAACCATTAACTTTAGGGAAGCCACGGGAGTACGTAGATAGATCTATTGGCCTGACAAGCCCATTCGGTACTCGGGTTGATGCATGCCAATCAATACTGAGCGTCATTTGAGTCAACGTATTCTTTTTGACTTGAAAGGAGCTGGATGTTTAAAAACTGCATACTAGACAAACATACTATTAGTCTGAGCTCTTGTGTCAGGGGGTTAGATGGGAGAGCATTTGATCACTAGGGTTGTTTGTGAACTCATGTATAATAGTTTACTTATTTTTATTTAGAAAATTGTTTATTGGTTTGTATATTGTTATATACTATATGTATATTTATAAACCTACGTTCTCACCAACTTTTTAGTTGACATATTTTAGCATGTTTTTAGGTAATAGAAACTAAGTTCGTTACTTTGCCCACGCTAGGTTTTAAAGATAAGCTTTAGTTGGACCTAGTTAGACTTTGAATAAAATAAACTTATTTACTTGTTTGGTTTATTTGTCATTAGGATTGGATGTAACCAACTAATTGGTTTTAATAATTAATTTCATTTAGTACTTTTTATCCTTGTATTATGATTTAATTTCATCACGCCTCGGTGTTTCCGCTAGCCGAGGTGTGATATAGTTGGTGGTTAAGATTATAGATGGAAGAAAGAGAAATAAATAATAAAAAATGAATATAAAGATCAAAATAAGGAATGAGATGTGAAAAGTTTTTAAAAAATAAGATGTAAGTATAAAAGATAAAGATTTTTAGTTAAATTATAAGGATATGAATAAAAAAACCTGATGTGAATGCTCTAAGTAGATTTGTCTGCGTCAATGTCGATTGTGCTAGGCAACCGAAAGTCCTAAAAGGTTGTTCATCATGTCTATATATTAGTTTTAATGGCCAATAATGGCAACTTTTAAAGGAATGACAAAGTCATTAAAAAGGCCAATAGGTAACCAAAGACACACGATAAGTCATCCATCCTTAATGTAATCGACAAATTTGCAAATGAAGGATCATGCTTTTTGTATGGCGAGGAAATATCTCTCAAATAAAATCTTTAGAAGATTAAGTTAAAGACAAAAATCTATATATTTATTTGTTTGGAAAATTGCAGTGATGCATATGGGAACTTTTGGATTAACTTTTGTATTATCTAATGTCCTAATTAAGTTTTAAAAAAAATAACGGTAAAAAGTTGCTTGTTTGAAAAAACTTTTTAGATGTGCCCGTTGATATAATCTAACATTTGACCATTCAAAGTATGTTATTCACCAAAATTCTTATAATTTTATTATAAATCATCACTTATCAATTTTTTCTCACATTTTATAAAAATATTTCACATCTCATTGTTCAACTTTATCCCTATTAATTTTTTTATTTCTTTTATAATATATTTTCTTTTTCTTTCACTCAAAAAAAATATAAGGGATGAATAGTAACTCCTAAATACGGGGGATCATTGTAGTTTCTTTTAAATTTATAAGGGATGAAGATGAGGATAACCAATAGTGCACCTAATATGAGAGTAAATTTACATGATATTTTGTATGTTTCCTCTACAATTCAGAGATGAGTGCAGAGATATAAAAAACCAATGCGAAAACATTTACATTCATAAGTAATGGGTTTTTAAAAACCGACATGAAACTTTGCATAATAATTTCTAATAAGGGCCTTAGGGTGAGCATGATAAGTTTAGATGTTAACAACTATAGGTGGTTTGACCATGCTTCTAAACTGACTATAGGTGGTGGACACATAACAAGACTATTACTTGTAAATATATTTAAGTTACGTGGCAATAGTAGCGGTTGGAAGGTATCGCCAGGTTGAATCACGTGGCAAACAATTATATTTGGTTTTATCATGCTTCTAACCCAAATTTCATCGACAAAGGCTTTGATTTTCCCTATTAATGATTTTCCCCGAATTTTGCAATTTTCATTTTTTTTTTGTGAAAACATTAAAATCTTTGATTGTCTTTATGTACACATTTAACTATGGTTTTAATTTCAGTATTTAATTGTTAGTTTACAATTGGCTAATTTGTCAAATTTAGAATTCCTTATAAACAATAAATAATTAGAATTAAGCTCCCCGCATTGAGGCGGAGACGTAAAACCATGCCAAATAACATCAATGTCACACCACCGCTAACGACCACAAACACTGAAGTTGCGGTGTGTTAATACGAAGAACTTAGACCAAAACATAATACATAGAAAAATATAACTAAGTCGATCTAAGATCCACGCGTTGTGACGAACTTTTCAAAAGAGAAAAATAGACGTAAAAATGTTAAACCACGCACGCACATTGTGTTGTGTTAACTTACCAAATTTAGAACGAAACATAAAAATGTTGAATCACACATGCATGCATGTTGTGTCTTGTTAACTTGCAAAACTTAGAACGAAACGTAAAATGATGATTTGCGAAATATGAAAAGTATAGTGAAACAAAGTTTAAAATATAAACATTGTGAGATTAAATTGCAATAGATTAAGAGTTTTGGGTTAAAAGTAAAGAAAGTCAAATTTGAGAAGTTAAATTGTAAAAGATGAAAAACTTTATGTTAAAAGTGAAACATCAATTTTTTTTTGCAAACTCCCTATGCATAAGGTACAACACCATTATGCATAGAAGAATTGATAATTAGTATCTATATATAATACTAAAAGAATAACTTAGGAGGACACTTGGTATATTTCTAGGCCACCTAAATTTATTTTTCTTGTCTCTCTCCTCTTAAATAATTACCTAAATTAATACATATTAAATAATTTTAATTCTTTTTAGATTAAATTTTTTAATAAATTAAGAAAGATGTCTTTTTATTAATGTTATTTTTAGAAAACAATTTTTATACAATTAAAATTTTTTTCTAAAACATTTAATTTTTTTTAAAATATAAAATATTTTAAAATTGATATTTTTAAAAAGTAATTTTTTATGAACTAAAAATAATTAAAATTAGGAGTTATAATAAAAAAAATTTAAAAATAACATTTTTAATACGGTTTGTTTTGAAAAAAATGTTTAACTTTTTTGAAAAAAAGTTTAAAAACAAAAGTTTAAAAGTTGATATCATTATTTTATTACTTATAGTTATTACTTATATGTAATTATAATCATATCTTATTTAGATTATCATTTTATACTTCATAAATTTTTATTATATTTAATGTTTTATTTTTAACACATATAATACACAGGTTTACTAAAATTAGTATTAAATAAATAATAATCAACAACTAATCAGAGATATTATGAACATTTATAGCCTGATCCAACCCGATTCAATACGATATCTCTATATTTGATTACAGGATCAAAATAATTCGAAATTGATCTAATTATTACACATAACTTTTTAGTGTATATTATTCAAATTTTAATTTATTCATTCTAATATCCTCACACCCACTCAATATCTAGGTCACGATTTGACCTGTCAAAAGTATTTCTTTTAAGTCTAAAAGAAGACAACTTTCTTTGACTGTGTATTTCGCTATTACAATAAACAAAAGTTAAGATCAATCTATGTTAAGTGTCGGTTTATACTTAAAAGAGCTCATTTTTACGTATGATCAGTTTTATGTAATCTTTTCACAAGTTAAGAGTAAAGATAGATTGAAACTTTTAGCTTTAGATAAGGAGTGTAAATCTACTAATGTTACTAAAAATGTAGTTTACAATGATGTTTTTGCTTATTCGTGACCTTATAATCAAAAGTTGTTATGTCTTATTTAATATATAACACACTTAATTTTATTTTTATTTTTATATTATTTAATAATTAACTCTCCATACTTTCGTGTAATACACGAGTAACTAAAGCTAGTAATATAAATAAATTATTCAACTTTTCTTTAGAATAACTCTCTATTATTCTTTGTGCTTCCCTCTATTATTCAAGGTCGTTTGCATCCAAGGTTAGTGTCACAAATGGTAAATCAAATGCTTAGTATTCCCAAACCAAAAAAAAAAAACTTTACACCCAAGTAATAAAAAAGACAATCAATAATCACAAGATTGAGATTAACATGAGAGCTTGAGATGACATCGAGGGTCTTAAACCCTAAATGATAGGGGTAATTTGTAAAATAGTAACCAATTTTCAAATATGTTCCAATTAGGTCACTCAGTTTTTATATTTTATATAAATTAAAAGCCTTAACATGTTTTTTAGCATGTTATACTTTTTGTTTCAATTAGAAAGTATTTTTTCTATCTTTTGATGCTGATATGATACGTTGACGTAAATTTTAGATACTTTTTTTTATTTTTTACATAGTTAACATGATTTTTTTATATTTTAATATAATTTTATATATTGAAAATTCTGACCCAACGTCTTTTCCACCGTTACTTTCTTGACATAAGAAAATTTAATGATGACTCGATTTGATCGTTTAGTGATCCAATTTAAAAAAAATATGCATGAGTTACTAAATTAAAACACTTTTGAAACTTAGTTACTGTTAAACATTTTCCCTCAATGATATCTACGTATACGATGATTGATGAAGACTTTCGATACATTATTATATACAAAGGTACACTTAGCAACAACCCAAGAGACATAATCCATTGTAGTTGCTTTCAGCCCAACTTTAAAGCCCATATGTATCTCACAACCCACTCACTTATTCACAAACTGACAAACCCAACATGCAACATAAATATAAAATGAAACCAAATTATTTAAAATAATATCATAAAATGTTAGACATTTAATTGTAACCTAATATATATTTTCCACAGTCAGAAATCACAATTGCATTAGTTTCGAAAAAAGTACCAATAGTTTTAGTGAACATTTTAATATACGATATTTTTAAAAAGTTCTCTTGTAACCATGATAGCTTCTCCACATCCAAAATTTGAACACAAAATTCCATAAAAAACCATTTGTTTATGAAAATAAATTCTTACATAAGAATTAAGTACTTGACAAGTTCACACATATAATACCATCAAGGTCATCATGTGAAAAATCACCAAGTTGACAATGAAAGAGCTGCAAAGGTAGAAGACCACACCCATGAAAAGAATGAACAAATGTTCGCAAAATACATGTCACCAAAACATTAATTTTAAACGTAACTAGTTGTATTTATCATCGCGCGTTGCGCGACTCTAGTTTGGTTTGCGTTGCCGTGTGTTTGTTGCTTGTTTATAGAATGGTTAATATCAGAAGTCAGTATATGTACTTCTACCCTTAATATTTACATCACTGGGCCAATTGTTGTGCCCGAATAAAAACAACAGTTTAGAACATTGAAAGTAAAAGATCGTATGGTTGTTGTAATCAGAGTCAGGTTCGGTGATGACAATTGGTACTGCTGCCATGTACTTAATTTCTACAATTCTTGCTGGAATGTTAGAAGGAAAAGACAGGCAGGTACGTAGTAGCAAAAGCTTTGTTGTTGCCATACGTTCAGTTTGTGTGGGTATCGTCACCTGCATGCAAGAAATGACTATTAAATCAAAATACAAAAAAAAAAAAGAATTGACTTTCGGGGAATACTTCTGTAGAAGAAAAAAAGAACACTCAGTTTAATAAATAGAAAAACTTGGATTAATCAAAGAAGAAAGAGAGAACCTTATTGAAAATATGACTTGCGTCTCACATTGTTGTATCACATAAATGTTAGAACTAACACATTTTTTGAACATAGATATAATATTTAAAAAACTAAATAAAACCTTGTGTGTTGACATCAATAAGCTCTAATTACAGTCTATGTATTGCACAAACTAAAATCGATTTACAAATCAACTCATTTATGTTGAACCCTCCAAAAAGTAATTAAGTCATGACAAAGTAACACTTGATTTCACATCCTAAAAACAGATTTACAATGTGTTTAATATTTACAAAACACTTTAAGGTTGTAACATATAACCTCTTGCCTTGTGTTTGAAGCTAATGCAATTAAACATCCTCATAAACGTAGTTTTGGGGGGGTGAAACGATACCACCCTAGTATTTTTCTTTCGCCACGAGTACTCTTTTCCTTGTTCTATTTATAATTAAGATGCATTTACCAAAAATAAGCCATATTGTGATGTATCAAGAATGGGTTATTTGCCTTACACCAGCAGGTAACTTATTCTTAAGTAAAATTATAAATGGCTCAAGTATCTTTTTACCATATGCAGTATAAGCTTTCAAAACCTTGTCACGCATGACCATACCATTGTTCATTCTCTTTTAAAATTAACATATAGGATAATTAAAATTAACATATAGGATAATTTGAATTGACACATTCTGAATTTTACTCTCCTACCTACAAGAATAATTGTGTTTCGGAGTTTTTTAACGAGTGAAGTGAAAAAAATTGGAAGGAATATTTTTTTAATAATATTCTTTCCTAATTTTCCTCCCAAAGTAGAAAGGAAAGAAAACTTTTGAATAATATTTCATTTTACCACTTTACCATTCCAATCTAGTTTGATTAAAAGTTCATAGATTTTGTTTTTGGTCGTTCGAATGAAAAATTCCTACGATGTGTCACCCAGCCGGGCTAGGATTGCTCCTAACCATACAGTCAAAACGAAGTATACGGTAGATCAAAATAAAATCCCCTACAGTACGTCATTAGATTTCAAGTAGAATGCTTGTATAAACAATATCAAGTTATAACAACTTAAAAGTCAAGAATTTCTTCTAAGTTACTATAAATCGACCATAAAGAATCTAACATAATTAATTTGATGCAATTACCTCACACAAGAAACAAACATACCATATAAAATCTCACTAATGATAGGGCTATTGATAAGGCTTTAATGTAGGGTAATCTTGATGGGTTATTAGGTTACGAGTCAAATAAGTCAAGTTGGATCATTATTGAGTCATTAAAATAAGTCAAAACACATATGTTTGATTCGGTTACTAGAAAGTTAGTCCCCTGTATTTAATGAGATATGGAAAGGATGAAGTTACTTAGAACAATTAAATAACACATCAAAACCAGCTCTTGCTTAACAAGTCTAATGTGCTGCTGACGACTTTGGCTGTTGACTTTATGTATAAATAGATACACTGCTTCTGCTAATTAGCATTGTGTCAGCTGATAAACAGTTCTTTGAAGACAAGTAGACTAATGCTAAAGGCCTGTAATTCTGATTTACAGACTTTGTTTTGTACAAATCTCTATATCTAATAGTATTATACATTCGTGGTATGTCATAATATGTAGATCAATGGCTGTAGCATGCCATTGATCTTAAACCTAAAATAGACGATCAAAATTGATTATAGTATTTAGCTTTAATAATACCACACACTTGTATAGTTTTGACGTTAGATGTTTTAGCCATTTTGCTCACTTATTCTTGTTGTTACATTCTTGTAATCATTGCAATATAATCAAATGAATAATACTTCGAAAGAATCTTAGTTGTTGTTCTTTATTTCAAGTTTTGCGTTTGTGTTTGATCTTAGAAGTTAATAAAGATTTCGCATTTGTAGACTGCACACGTACAAAAGTTCTTGTTATTACGAATCTAACAATTTATATGATTTAAGTTCCCGTAATATAATTTATTATATTATAAGAAGCATTTTATTCCATAGATTGATTCTTATAACTGGATTGGAGTGCTCCTCATACACTTGAACAAATGGGAAAGTTGACTCGATGCATCTATATTCATCAATTGACCCACCTGGAATTCTTCATATATTGCACTTGGTAATTTGAATCTTTAATTATGTCTCGTAGTTTTATTTCAAATATGGCTTTTGTAATCCGATGAAAACGAAGGTGACGTAATCCAAGTAACAAAATTGTAGATTCATGAGTGTAAATTGTAATATATTCGACTTCAATCAATTTGTAAAAGGCGTGCAGATCAATTCAGGTCAAGAGATTGTAGAAAAATATAAGAAAGCTTACCTGATTCCTTGAATCCTTCAGCAACTTTTTTGTTGAGACGACCATTGAATCTTAATATTGTAGAACAACGTAAGAAAGTTGAGTTGATTACACCATTAAATATAATGTTTTATTATCTTTAATTCGACTCAGTCTTGCAATATTTTTAAATTTTTTTTTTAACGTTCGTTGTGGACTACTAGTTTTACGACTATAATTTTAACTTATCGTGACGGCGTGACCTGCTGTGGATCACTAGTTAGGGTAATGGGTTATCACAATAAACAAGTGTTAACATTTAATCTCTATCATATATATATATATATATATATGATAGATTCAAATGGATCGATCTGTGATGATATCGTAATGCAATGATCAATTCAAACACTAAGTAAACAAACATAAGCAATTATTTCAAAAATTCATAGATTTTATTGATAACAAATGCTTAGGATACAAAGTGTAAGAGTGAGTTACAGTTGTTCAATCTGTTCTAACTGTTTCGTTCTCTATCTCCCCTACACAATACATGAATATCTTATTTATACTATCAAGAAAAGCATGGAACATATATTTACAAAATAAGTCCCTATACTATGACAAAACGCAAAAGACAAAATGTTAATCATTTAAGAGCTCTAACAATATATATATATATATATATATATATATATATATGTATATGTATATATATGTATGTATATGTATATATTAGAGAGAGAAAGATCAAATGAAAACCACCTTTATAATTGAAAACCATAAAAACCACCATCAACCAATGAAATTTTTTTTCTTTTAATCTTTTTATTTTTTATTTAAAAGGCTAATTAGGTAATATGACACCCTTTTAATTTTGGTAATTATCTATTCTTTTGAATTCTTTTATTATCTCCATAATTGAAATTTCAAATTCCATCTTTCTCTCACTTGTCAAGAAATAAACCACCATGATTTTTAATTAGGGCATTCTACCATCACCACCATCAACATACCATCACCGCCATTTCATATCCCCGCTGCCACCGTATACCACCTCCGCCATCGCATACCACCACGTTTTGCGATCTCTATACGCCATCATATAAACCTACATGTCATCGTCTACCACTCCCAACCGCATTCAAAGACCACCGATACCACCCCCTTTCTACCATCAATGGTTCGTTTTCGAACACTACCTTCAAACACATAGAACCACCATTAATAGTTTAAGTAAACCAGCAAATCATTCAAGAAAAGTAGAATCGAGAGGAAGATGATGAACATGTGTCATATAAGTTATGTTACTGCATGTATCTTGGAAGATGATTGAGATTGAAGACAGAGAGCATGAGCAAGTACATGAAGAACATATCGGCCTTACGTATATGTAAACATATATGAGATCTTAATTCGTCTTCTCAGTCTTTTCATTCTTAGTTCTTAGATATATGTCTCATACGTATACGTAAGCAATATATTTTCACTGTAACATATGAGCTCTTAATTCTTCTTCCTGGTCTTTTCATTCTTAGTTTCTTTTTTTTTTTTTTTTTTTTTAAATTGTGTTTACGTATACGTAACATAATGATTTATATACATAGCACATTATTACATATACAATGTTAGATATTTAAATTGATCATTGTTTAACATGGTTACATATATGTAACCCAGTTTTTGTTCATGTGGTTATATTCTTACTCATTCAATTCATACAATATACACTGATACATATACATAACGCAATATTACGTATAGTTATTTCAATTAAAAATTCTTGTTATGTTGGAATATTTTGTTATCATTACATATAAGTAAAGAATTTATGTAGCAAGATCAATAACATGGTTTAATGCTCATAAGATTTCAGATTTGATTCGGTGAACTTAAAGTTTGATTACGTTACATATACGTATCATAGTATTTCATATACATAGGAAACTAATACATATACGTAACATAGCGTAATATATTAGAACTAATTATCATTCAATCTATTACAAAAAATTAAAAAAAAAAATAATTAAAGTGTAATGTTTATAAACAAGTTTATATTGAAACAATAAAAGATAAGAGAGAGAAAAGAATTATATTAAGAATTTATTTTGATAGTAGTTTGTTTCTATATTTAAAAAAACATTGTTTTCCTATTCTACCCTTAATGAGTAATAATAACTCTCTAATTTTTCATCTAATTACAATTATGCTACTAATTAATCATAACCATTGATCAAATAAATCAAGGGCTATAAAATAGTTTTTTTGGTTTTTATTTATATAATTTTCATTGGAACCCCCCTACATATATGTGTATGTATATATATATATATGTATATATATGGATGGGAACAAATGTTAACTCTCCTTTATTGCGATACATGTTAACTTCATCAAGATCAAGTAAAATCATTATTTTCTTTTTTGTTTGAATAATATCACCACATATATATAACGTTATATTTTTTTATGTATATGTTTATGTTCACAAGTGTAAAAAAATTATGACACGTGTAAGTTATTTACGTTCAGCAAATATTTTCGGGATGTATTTGAACCCAAATTCTTTGTTGATTAATGTAGTTTGAAATCTCAGCAATTTCCTGTTTCACATGCTTCTGCTCCAGTGGTAATCAACAACTCAACTTGTTTGTTAATCATGCCGTAATTTTTAAAAAAAGGATATTTAATGAAAATTAGTATATTAAAGTTTAAAAGAAGTTGTATAAAGTGTCATTGTGTTGAAATATTTATATATTGTTGTAATATGACTCTATGTCTTTTCATTATAAAATGGTTGAGTTTTATAAATACTATACTGCTAGAAGATTAATTTGGATTTACAAATTGAAATATGTATAGTGGACCTGGATTTATAAATAAGTAGCAAATTAAACTGTGAATTGCAGTAACTCGGTTTTTACGTAATATTTATAGCGAAACATAGGTAGAAATATACATGTCGCATTCCGGATTAAAAGAACATTATATTGTTGAGAAAATAAAAATTCATTTATATTATATTAGACTTCGTTTTTACCATTTGTTGAGAAGTGTTGGTTTTGATTCTTTTGAATAATATTTATGTTGAAATATATGTACAGATAAAACGTTCTGACAATATCTTTGTAATTTTTAGAAAATTATGTTTTGAGTTAATTACATAAATAGTCCTGTGGTTTATCAAAAATAATAGGTTGGGTACTAAGCAAAAAAAGTAATACGTTTGAGTACTCACTTTTAATTTCATAACAAGTTTGAGTATTAACACTAATGGATGTTAGATTTTTTTGTTAAATTTAAGGGTATTTTGTCTTTTTTCACATTTTAGAACTATTTATGTAAATTAGAGGGACTATTTGTGTAATTTAACTAAAATAATATATTTATATGTAACTCTCTCTCTCTCTCTCTCCTCTCTCTCTCTCTCTCTCTCTGTCTCTCTCTCTCTCTCTCTCTATATATACACACACACACACACACACATCGATATATACATATATCTAACGTCCTGGCACTACCGCCCGCCACCACCTCCGGACATCGGTGCCTGGCACCACCGCCCGCCACCACTGTCATCATCACCAGCGGCCATCACTGCCCTCAGACCACCGTCATCCATCCCTGTCTCGGTACCCTCATCATCATCACCATCACCATCGCCCACATCACCAAATCCCATTTTCCTTTCCCCAGTTAACTACCAACCGACCACCCACCACCAGCCGCTAACACCACCACCCTCGGCCCTTTCCCATATCATCTTTCAACCAACCACCCACCAACAACCACCAACACCACACTTTCGATCCCTATTAACTTCCCCTTTCTCATTTTTCTGTGAACTTCCGATTTTAAGTCCAATACTCCAAATCGAAGCTCCAACCACATCTAAGTTCATACCCACCATCATTCACACATCAATTTCAGGTGGTGATTGTGAATCCAAGGATCGAATTAGGAATTATCAGTTTGATTGAACAAATAAAGATCGCGGAATTATCAATATTTAATTTTTAATTTAACGGTTTGTGAAATTGAAATCGACAAACAAAATATAGAACAAATTGAAAACAGAATAATATAATGTAACAAAAGATTTGTTTCAATTGTTTTTCATTTATATACAATCGATTACAATTGCTATGATGCTCTGGTGATCTTGTGATCTCCAATGATTTTCTTGATGTTCTTGCTGTTTTGCTATTTTTCTTGAGTGATTGATTGATTGATTTCGATACTAAGAATATGTCTCTTTATAGTTGTATCGAACTCCCTCAATAACCTAACAAACTCTTCTAAAAGTGTGGATCCATGCCTTATTTTTAGCGGCAGAGGGATTTAACAATGGAAATTATAACTTTCCTATTGTGATAAGTTACAGCTGTAACATTCCTAATGTGACATCCTAAGTTCTCTCACACAAAGTTAGTCTTTCGTAGATGTTGAGTTGATGACATCACTTCAGTTAGCTACTTGTTGATCATGTGTTGGTACTTGATGAGTGTTCATGCAATTTGTTCTTCCGCAGGAAATTGGTCTTCCGTAGGAATTTGGTCTTCCGGAGGAGTTTGGTCTTCCATAGGAGTTTGGTCTTCCATAGGAGTTTGGTCTTCCGTAGGAATTTGGTTCTTTATTCTTGGAACTTCATCCTCAGGAGCAAACTCCCTTCTTCCGCAGCAGCAACAACTTGACTTCACAACTTGTTCTTCAGTAGATGTTGAGCTTTCGCAGGATATCTGCGGATGCACATCACTTGTTCAGATATGCTCTGGAGAACATCTACGAAAACCAAATTATTCATCGCAGTTGTTCTTCTACTTTGTCAATTTTTCCAAATTGACCAAGTATGATGTTTTCCTGTAATTACATAAAATCAACACAAATAATATTTGGGATAACATATATTTCATGCATTATACAATAATAAAGAATTACATATGTTCATTACAAGAAATGATTAATCATCTAAACCTATACAAAAGATCTAGACCTAACAATACTCCCCCTTAGGTTTAGATTCTTGTAATCATCAGTTCAGAGCTCTTAATTCTTGAACTCTTCTCAAAATTTTTATGTTGAAGTATTCAATTGCATTCTTTTGATCATCATATAAATACTTGATCTCCATTCTCTTCATTTTCTTTGTTTTGTAATTCAGTCCAAGGATGTTGTAACACCCGAAATTTTTGTCAAGTTAAAGAGAAGAAAACAATAAGAAGGAAAATAAAAAGAGTATCTTGAAAGAAAAGAAAAAGAGCCAAAGTGGAGGGGGCCAAAGTGTAAAAGAGTAAAAAACTCAATATTTTATTATATAAAAGAGTATGGCCTCCCATACATTCACATCTTGTTTTCTGTTTTTCGACCGGGAACAAGAAGAAGAAAGAGAAAAGATTTTCTCTCGGTTATTCAAGAAGAAAGGGCTGAAATTCGCTTATTGGTGAGTGTTTTATGTGTTCGGTTTTGTTGGGTTTCATCCTTAAAATCGATTTTTATGGTTCTAAGTGTTTGGTTGTTTATTTTGGGGTGTTTTAGGTGTTTGAACATTTATGCACTCAAGTTTGGAGGAGTTTACTTGTTGGTGCATAGGTGAGTTCTAGACCCTGGTTTTTATGTGTTTTAAACTTCTTGGGGCTGAAAATGCATGTTAAAAAGTTTTTACAACTGTTTTATGTTTACCCGTATGTGTATATGTGTGTTTATGTTGGTTTATGGTTGATTATGTGTTGTTGATGTTTAGAATGATAGGAATAAGCTTCGAACAGGTTAGAATGCAGATTGGGTTTGAAAATATTTCAGAAATATGCATAACTGTTGGTCATGCGCCCAAATAGGGCTCATGCGCCTGAAGTTTTGCCTTAGAAAACTTAAGTGAAGCTTATGCGCCCCAATAGTTCCCATGCGCCTGGAATTTTTGTAAAAATAGCCTAAGTACCAGCCCATGCACCTGAACAGTACCCCATGCGCCTAAGTTTCTCATGCGCCTGAGTGTTGGTGCGCTTGCATAGTGCTCATGTGCCTAGAACACTTAGAAAATTTTCTGAAATTTTGGGAAAAAAGGAAATTTAAGGAATTACCCTGGGATGTTTGGTGGTTATGTTTATTGATATTATGCTGTTTATGGCCTGTTCTTGTTTCCATATTATGTATTTTTGCGTGGCTTTCCTTGGTGTGTTTATGCTCGTATACGTAAAGTATTATCGTAAATAGTGGAAGATTATGATAATGAAAGTGGAACATAACGAATGAATGAAAGTCATGCAAGCAATTGAATAGAGGTGCACGACCATGTTGTCGTTAGCTAATGTATGCGGTTTAGCTAACCCGAAGGATGCACACTGGGTCAATCTTTGAGATTGACGGGACCCTTGTGGCATGCCCTGGTACTGGTCAGGCTTCGTGCATAATGTAGGGGTCTATTTATAGACTCCGACCCAGTAGTACCCGCTTCATGCATAATGTTTAGGGTATTGCACATTGGTCTAGTAGAAAGTGAAAGATAATAACGAAATGACAGTGAAGAATGATGAAAGATAATAATGAATATTATTTGTTGACGTATGACGGTGAACACGTACGAAAGTAATGAATTTTATAAAAAGGAAGTAATTCAAAGAAAAGATATTTTCATATATATACATAAGGTATTTTAATGTTTTAAAACTAGAACTCACTCAGCAACACTGACTTTTATGCATTTTCAGTTGGCAGGTAGTTTGCTGAGGATGGCACGCGGGGAAAACTACTCGTCGGGGCAAGAGACTGGCCTCCATTCAATCTTAATGATATTGTTGTTTTGTAATGCAATTAAAAAAAAGGTCCTTGTAACTTAAGAAAACAATGATGTATTGCTTAGCAACAGTAATTATTAATGAAATGAATGGTTTTTGTTAACTTAATCCGTTGTTTAATCTTATGAAATGTATAATGCTTTATATGTATAATGCTATAATTGACTAACTGTGAGGTCTTCGGGAACGGGGCCTTACAAGTTGTATCAGAGCCAAAGTTTAAGAGAAATGGGTAAATATTTTCAAAAACCTAAACTTAAACTGAGAATGGGACCGAATGGAGGGATGCCAGCCAGAGTAGCTACGTGCCATCAGGTATATCTTTTCTTAAATGTTAACCAGTATTATGTACGCGTGCTACATGATTTATATGCTTTTAGTAGATTTGAATACTGATGTAGTCAGGATAGGAAATGCTCGGAGAATGAAGAGTAAAGTAAGTGGCTAATCACAACTGGCAACTGTAATTAGGGACTTACTATACTTAACATAAACTGAGCTATTATCTTGAATGACCGTGTTAGTGTTTGAATCTTATAGTGATTAGAGGATGGCTGGTGGTAGATCGTCAAAAGCTTCTAGGGGAGGAGTACGAGGTGGTCGTGGTGCTGGGCCACATGCCATAAGGCACAAGACAAGGACTGCTGAGACGGCTCCTGCTGAGCCTGGGCTTCATCATTCGGAGGGCGGTGATGAGGCTGCTAATCTAAGGGCCTCAGTGAAGGAGGCAGTGGTTGAGGAGGTGTATCAGGTCATGCAGAAAATTCTACCGTCTATAGTGACTGAAGTCATCCGGGCTGTGAGGGAAGATGAGAGAAAGGAGAAGGAGGAGGAGAGAAGGACTGCGGCTGGGAGAAAAGGGAATGAGAGGGGTCATGATGAAGAGGAGGAACTGAACGCTGGGATGGCGGCTTCCAGTGATGAGGAATAGGTGGAAGTGCGGGAAACCGCGAAGGGGTGTAGTTATGGGGCATTCCAACGATGCATACCCCCAACTTTCGATGGCAACGGTAATGCTGCCATTGCTCACCGCTGGGTAAGAGAGATGGAGGCGGTGTTAGAGATTAGTGAGTGTAGAGAGGACCAAAAGGTGAAGTTCGTCACTCACTTGTTTGTAGACTCGGCTTTATGTTGGTGGGACAATATTGTCCAAGCCGAGGGCAGCAGGGCCATCGGAAAGATGAGGTGGGAAGAACTGAAGAAGATGGTGATTGAGGAATTCTGCCCTTATTGAGAGCTCGACAAGATAGAGAGGGAGTTCCTGTAGCTAGAGGTATATTCAAGGATTGCTAGTGGATATCCGTAGGCACCTGATTATTGCCCTGTCGAGTACCTTTAGATCGGCAGTGGATCTGGCAGGGAGACTCTATGATGAGAGGGAAACGACTGTGGTAGAGGTGAGAAAGGCGGGTGGCGGTGACAGGAACTGGAGTGGAAAATGGTTTGGAAGTGGTGGTTTCACTCCAAACAACAAGAGGACGAGGGTGGATGACCGAAAGGTGCAGTCATCAAGCTCGGGGATGAAGAAATATGATAAATGTGGGAAGGAGCAAACTGGAGTGTGTAAATAGGGATCGAGAGTCTGCTTCAAGTGTGGGAGGCTCGGTCACGTGGCGAAGGATTGTAGGGTGATGAAGTGCTATAATTGCGGTGAAAATGGCCATTTAAGCAGGGATTTGAAGAAGCTGAGGGCCGAGAGTTCTGGAGAGAAGAAGTGGACGGAGGATGGAGGACAGTGGGCAAGTGTTAGAGCCTTCACGATGACCCGGGAGGAGGCCAGAGTGGACCCCGACGTCGTGTCAGGTATGTTTCTAGTAAACCAAATTTGTGCCTCTGTATTATTTGATTCTAGTGCTAGTAGGAGTTTCATTTCTGTTGCTTTCTATGCTAAGTTGCCTGTTAGTAGTAGAAGTGTTGATGAGACCTTCGAAGTAGAAACTGCTATTGGTAAGTCTACCAGAATTTCTAAGATGATAGAAGATTGTGACGTAGAACTAGAAGGCCATAGGTTCTCTGGTAAACTATTTGTGATGCCCCTAGGTGGATTTGACGTAGTTCTAGGGATGAATTGGTTAGCAGCCTATGAGGCAAACATTGTACATCCCAAGAAGATGATTAGATTAATTGCCCCCGATGGAAGTTCGGTGACGGTTTACGGTGATCGAGGACAACGGTCCCTAAGGTGATCTCGATGGCGGTGGCAGAGAAGTGCATGAAACGCGAATGTAGTGCCTACCTGGCTTACGTGAGGATGCGGAAGCGTCAGTACCACAATTGTCAGATGTAGCAGTTATGTTTGGCTTTCCGGAAGTGTTCCCAGAAGATTTACTAGGTGTGCCACTGAACCGCGAGATAGAGTTTCAGATTGATTTGATACCCGGTACTCAACCCGTTGCCAAAGCACCGTATCGGTTGGCTCCGACGGAGATGAAGGAACTGATGGTTCAACTGCAGGAGTTGATGGACAAGGGATTCATTCGACCGAACATCTCTTCCTGGGGTGCTTAGGTCTTATTTGTCAAGAAGAAAGACGGTAGTATGAGGATGTGTATCGACTACCGAGAGTTGAACAAGTTAACGGTGAAAAACCGATATCCCCTACCCATAATAGATGACTTGTTTGACTAGCTCCAGGGTGCTCGTTGGTTCTCACGAATAGATCTCTGATCTGGTTTCCATCAGTTGAAGATTAAGGAGCAGGATATCCCTAAGACAGCAACGAGTTTCTCGTTATGTCTTTCTGTCTAACTAATGCGCCAGCTGCCTTTATGGATTTGATGAACCGAGTACGTCGGCCAATGTTGGATAAATCAGTGATTGTGTTTATTGATGATATCCTGATTTATTCAAAGAGCAAAGAGGAACATGCCGGCCACATACGTGAAATATTGGGGACGCTAGGAGAGAGAAGCTGTACGCCAAATTCTCTAAGTGCGCTTTCTGGTTGCGCGAAGTTCAATTTTTTGGGTCACGTGGTGAATTCTGAAGGAATTAAGGTAGACCCGGCAAAGGTTGAGGCAGTGATGCAATGGAAGTCTCCAAAGACGCCATCCAAGATTCGTAGTTTCTTGGGTTTGGCGGGCTACTACAGAAGATTTATTCAAGACTTTTTCAAGATAGCCTCACCTTTGACTAAATTGACTCGCAAGGAGGTGATGTTTGTGTGGGGTCGAGAACAGGAGGATGCTTTTGAGGAGTTAAAGGCAAGATTAACTCAAGCTCCTGTCTTGACATTATCCGAAGGGAGTGAAGATTTAGTGGTATATTCGGATGCCTCTTATTCGGGACTGGGCTGCGTGTTGATGCAACGTGGAAGGGTAATAGCCTATGCGTCTTGACAGCTAAAAATCCACGAGGTCAATTATCCCACTCATGATTTGGAGCTAGCAGTTGTGGTCTTTGCGTTGAATATTTGGAGACATTACTTGTACGGGACGAAGTGCACAATCTTCACGGACCACAAAAGCCTAAAATATTTATTTGAGCAGAAGGACCTCAACATGAGACAGAGTAGGTGGCTGGAATTGATCAAAGATTATGATTATGAGATCCATTACCACCCGGGCAAAACCAATGTAGTGGCCGATGCCCTCAGCCGACAAGAGAGACCCGAGCCACTCCGGGTGAAAGCTTACCAGTTGATTATGACCTCCGATGTGATGACGCAGATCAAGGAATTTCAGAATGAGGCGTTGAAAGAAGATCTCCTTAACTCTGAAAAGATGAGAGGTCTAGTCACGGAATTGGGAGAAAACACTCACGGAGTTAGAACCCGCTTAGGGCGGATGTGGATCCCTTGTTACGGGGACCTACGTAGACGAATTATGGATGAAGCTCATAAGACTCGATACTCCATTCATCCCAGTGCTACCAAGATGTATCAAGATATGAAGAAGGATTACTAGTGGCTGGGTATGAAGCGTGATGTAGTGGAGTATGTGAGTAAGTGTCTTACTTGCTTGCAAGTGAAGGCAGAACATCAGAACCCTTATGGGAAGATCCAACCTCTGGATATACCCGAGTGGAAGTGGGAGCATATCACCATGGATTTCATCATGAAGTTACCCCGTACGGTAAGGGGGTACGATGCCATATGGGTGATAGTTGATCGATTAACAAAAAGTGCCCACTTCTTGCAGATCCGCCAGACATATTCATCTGAGAGGTTGGCAGATCTATTCATTAAAGAGATTGTAGCTTGTCATGGTGTGACAGTGTCTATTGTGTCGTACCGTGACACCCGGTTCACATTGAAGTTTTGGAAGAGATTTCATGACGCGATGGGAATGAGGCTACACATTAGCACGGCTTACCATCCCCAGATAGATGGTCAGTCTGAAAGGATGATTCAGACGCTCGAGGATATGCTTCGAGCAGGCGTGATCGACTTTGGAGGAAATTGGGATGATCACTTACCGTTAGCGGAATTCTCATACAACAACAGTTATCATGCCAGCATTGGTATGCCACCATAGGAGATGCTATACGGTAGAAGGTGTAGAACGCCCGTGTGTTGGGGAGACATCTAGCAGAAGGGGTTGGGAAGTCTTGAGGTGATCGAGGCTACGACGGAGAAGTTGGAGAAGATCAAATCCTTTATGAAGGCGGTGAAAGATAGACAAAAGTCGTATGCCGACAAAAGGCGTAGACCGATTGAGTTTAACGTGGGCGATAGAGTCATGTTGAAGGTCTCACCTTGGAAGGGGATCATCCGGTTTAGAAAGAGGGGTAAGCTAAGCCTGAGATACATAGGGCTTTTCTGAATTATTGCAAGAGTTGGAGAGGTGGCCTATCGATTGGAACTACCCGATGAGTTATGTAGAATTCATCCGACATTCCATGTATCTCATCTGAGAAAGTGCCTAGCTGATGAAGATATGATTGTACCACTGGAGGACATCGAGGTGGATGAGCGACTCAATTATGCAGAGCAACCAGTGGCAATCATCGACCGGAAAGAGAAGAGGCTACGTAATAAAGTGGTTCCACTGGTGCGTGTATAGTGGAGGCATAGGAAAGGATCCGAGTCTACATGGGAGACTGAGGAAGAAATAAGACAGCATTACCCACAGTATCTTGAAAAAAAGGAAAATAAAAAGTATCTTGAAAGAAAGGAAAATGAGCCAAAGTGAAGGTGCCAAAGTGTAAAAGAGTACAAAACTCAATATTTTATTATATAAAATAGTATGGCCTCCCATACATTCACATCTGTTTTCTGTTTTTCGACCGGGAACAAGAAGAAGAAAGAGAAAAGATTTTCTCTCGGTTATTCAAGAAGAAGATGCTGAAATTGACTTATCAGTGAGTGTTTTATGTGTTCTTGGTTCGGTTTTGTTGGGTTTTCATCCTTAAAACCGATTTTTATGTGTTCTATGTGTTTGGTTGTTTATTTTGGTGTGTTTTTTGGTGTTTGAACTCTTGTGCACTCAAGTTTGAAGGATTTTTACTTGTTGGCTGCATAAGTTCTAGACCCCGGTTTTTATGTGTTTTAAGCTTTTTGGGGCTGAAAATGCATGTTTAAAAAGGTTTTACAACTGTTTTATGTTTACCCATATGTATATGTGTGTTTATGTATGTGTTTATGATTGATTATGTGTTGTTGATGTTTAGAATGATAGGAATAAGCTTCGAACAGGTTAGAATGCAGATTGGGTTTGAAAATATTTTAGAAATATGCATAACTGTTGGCCATGCGCCCAAATAGGGCTCATGCGCCTAAAATTTTGCCTTAGAAAACTTAAGTGAAGCTTATGCGCCCCAATAGTTCCCATGCGCCTGGAATTTTTGCCAAAATAGCCTAAGTACCAGCCCATGCGCCTGAACAGTATCCCATGCGCCTAAGTTTCTCATGCGCCTAAGTGTTGGTGCGCTTGCATAGTGCTCATGCGCCTAGAACACTTAGAAAATTTTCTGAAATTTTGGGAAAAAGGAAATTTAAGGAATTACCCTGGGATGTTTTGGTGGTTATGTTTATTGATATTATGCTTGTTTATGACCTGTTCTTGTGTTCCATATTATGTATTTATTGCGTGGCTTTACGTGGTGTGTTTATGCTCGTATACGTAAAGTATTATCGTAAATAGTGGAAGATTAATGATAATGAAAGTGGAACATAACAAATGAATGAAAGTCTTGCAAGCAATTGAATAGAGGTGCACTACCATGTTGTTATTAGCTCAACTGTGTGCGGTTTAGCTAACCCGAAGGATGCACACTGGGTCAATCTTTGAGATTGACGAGACCCTTGGGCATGCCCTGGTACTGGGTCAGGCTTCGTGCAAAATGTTAGGGGTCTATTTATAGACTCCGATCCAGTACCCGCTTCGTGCACAATGTTTAGGGTATTGCATATTGGTCTGGTAGAAAGTGAAAGATAATAACGAAATGACAGTAAAGAATGATGAAAGATAATAATGAATATTATCTTGTTGTACGTATGAGTGTGAACACGTACGAAAGTAATGAATTTTATGAAAATGAAGTAATTCAAAGAAAAGATATTTTCATATATATACACAAGGTATTTTAATGTTTTAAAACTAGAACTCACTCAGCAACGCTGACTTTTATGCATTTTCAGTTGGCAGGTAATTATTGCTGAGGATGGCACGCGGGGAAAGCTACTCGTCGGGGCAAGACTGGCATCCATTCAATATTAATGATATTGTTGTTTTGTAATGCAATTAAAAAAAAGGTCTTTTGTAACTTAAGAAACAATGATATATTGCTTAGCAACAGTAATTATTAATGAAATGAATGGTTTTTGTTAACTTAATTCGCTGCTTAATCTTATGAAATGTATAATGCTTTATATGTATAATGCTATGATTGATCAACTGTGAGGTCTCCAGGAACGGGGCCTTACAGATGTCCTCTTCAGTGGTCAGTGTTGCAACAACACTGTTGTTTGACACCACTTCCAATTCATCTTGTTCTGACATTCTGAGCTTAGTGATTGACGGAATGTCAGATCCCATAAGTTGACCTGCTTCAAATCTTATTCTTTTGTCAGCTTTAGCATGCAGCTTGTCAATCACTTGGATGATATGGGCATATAAGCATAAGTCATCTTGAGCTAATTTGTCATTCAATTTTGGAAAATACTTATCATAGAGATAGGATGTGTAGCTGGGATGAAGGAGTTTGATCTCTATTGGGTCAAATAGTCTTATGCTAGAAGCTTTCTTCTGAGGATCATTCCTTTGTAGCACAAGATCTTTTGTTCTCTCCACATATCCCCATTCTGTGATTATTTGGATAGTTAGTTCTTCCGCAAAACATCTACGGAAGGCAAAACTTTCCTTGTTTCAAGTTAATTCTTTCGCAGAACATCTACGGAAGGCAAAACTTATGCTATTCTTCCGAAGGTAATTTTGATAGAATTTTCTTCCGAAGCAAATATTTGTTTTTCTTCCGAAGTTTATTTTGATAGAATTTTCTTTCGAAGCAAATGTTTGTTTTTCTTCCGAATTTAATAAAATTTTCTTCCAAAGCAAATGCTTATTTTTCTTCCGAAGTTAATTTTGATAAAATTTTCTTCCGAAGCAAATGTTTGTTTTTCTTCCGAAGTTAATTTTGATAAAAATTTTCTTCGGAAGCAAATGTTTGTTTTTTTTTTCAAAGTTTATTTTGATAAAATTTTTCTTCCGAAGCAAATGTTTTTGCTGTATGATCCTAACATATTATTAGATCATTTGTTGTTTGCTGTTGGACCTTGTTGACTCTACTTTTTGGCAAATGTGCAAAATAGATATTTAGTTAAAAACTTCAGATATCCTGAAGCCAAGTTAGTGCTTAAGATCCAACTTTCTTCATTTAAAAATAAAACACATTAAACTTAGGTTTTCATGCTGACTATTGCTCCCCTTATATTTTTGATTAATGATGAACTTATGTATTTATCAAAAATTTATTAAGAGAATAGCATGAAAAGCAATTATCTGTCAAACTTATTACCAAATAAAAGAACAAAAACAAAATCTTTTTGTATTTTTGTTATAAGCTGAAACTTAAACTCATTTACAAGCATTTACATCATACAATGGGATCATACTATGACACTAAGCAACTTTCTGAAACAGTTTTGTTTGATGATTAAAGACATAGATCTAGTGCTGATTGCAAGTATTATGATCCATATAAATTCAAGCAAGAGTGTAGTTTCACCTTGTCATATTGTTTATCATGTTTTTGGACTGATTAAAGATAGACGAATATGGACTCCACATTCAATTCACATTAGAGTTTGTCATCTGTTTATGAGTCAATTTATCACTTTTTCACACTTAAAACTATGTTCTTTAAGTTATAAGCTCTATCTTAAGATTTTTTTGAAATCTTATTAATACTGATATGATTTTTAAGCTTTGAATTAATATACAGTTGATCATATTGGATTCTTTTAGATCTGTTCCTTTTTGAAATCTTTTTGATCATCATCAACAGGACACCAGGTCTTTACTTACGTAAAACAGAGGTGCCTGTGAACCCAGGTCTTTGTTTACACAAAAAAAAGGGTCCATGATGTGCAAAGATAGAGGTTATAAAGTGTCATAACATAGTGTGCTTAGGTGAATAAGTTGATCACATCAGGATAGGACTTACTTTCTTGTTCCTCAAAATGGAATTGTCCATAATTAGTCACCTTGGCATTATGTTATGCATGAACTTGTATATTTTTCACCCAAGCTGAACCTACTCACATATCAAATCACATCTGATCAGTCTTTATTGTGTGATAAAATTTAGGAAATTAAGCAAAGGAATAGTATACTATCATTTCCCATGACATGAACTGCTTATTCAAGAAAACATGAAACTAAGACAATATTTTGAAATTTATATGTTTTATGAATGTTTTTGGTTTTTCATACTAAGAAATTTAAGGACAGATCATGCTTTTCTTTGTGTTGATTATTTAACCTAAGTTGATCATGCCTAAGGACTCAATTAAGAAATTAAATCTCACTGAGTCAAAGGCTTTAGTGAATAAATCAGAAAGCTGATTTGTTGTATCCACTTTAATCAACTTGATTAAATCTTTTTCTAAACAGTCTCTCAAAAAATGATATCTGATTTCTATGTGTTTTGTTTTACTATGTTGCACTGGATTAACAGTGATGAACATAGCAGCTGAGTTATCAATATGTATTGGTGTTTGAAGAAAGTTGTAACCATAATCAAGTAATTGGTTTTGCAACCATAAAACTTGAGAGCAACCGGCTGAAGCAGCTATGTACCCAGCCTCAACTGTGGATACTGATACATTTGTTTGCTTTTTGCACTGCCAAGAAACTAGTCTTGGTCCTATGAAATGACATCCACCAATTGTGGATTTTCTATTGTTGTTACACCATCCAAAGTCACTATCAGAATAAGAGTAGAGGTTGAAGTCTCCTTCTTTGGGATACCAAAGTCCTAGATGTGACCTTTCGTATTTTTTATTTTAATAATTTGTTATTTTTTGTCATCCCTTACATGTGTTATGTATGTTGTTAATATAAATACAAGGAATTATTTGTGATGGTATAAACCTTGAAATTTATTAGTATTTAAATTCTTTTATAACCTAGTTCGTTATTAAACAAGCAAGTTAAAAATAACATAGAAAAAAATATAATAATAATAATAATATAATAATAATAATAATAATAATAATAATAATAATAATAATAATAATAATAATAATAATAATAATAATAATAATAATAATAAAAATAGTAATAATGATAATAATAATTCTAATATTTGGTAACTTACAAAATTAAGTATAATAAAAATGTATTTAGTTAAAATTTATAAAAACTTGAATTAAAAAGATTTTGGGCATAAAATTAATAAGTTTCCTAACTACAGGGACCAAAGTTGTAAAAATCATAAAAAACCCAAACCATCCCTATTTTCTTTCCCGTTTTTCCGGTCGCCGGCCGGTGAGATTCCGGCGCGGCGCCGGCGACCATGAAACCTCATTAAAAACCAATTTTAATATCGCAAACCGCTCCTAAGCACTTCGAGAAGCCGTTTCAAACACAAATGGGTGTGTTAATTGGATTTTAAATGCGGCCATGTTAATTCTTGGACCGAAACCGAATCCCATCGAAATTCGAATCCGTTCTACACTTAAATCGCATAAAAAATTCAATTAATCGGGCTTACACGTTCGCTTAACCAATTAAAACTCATTAGAAGGTTTATTTTCTGTTGAAACCGAGTATTTACAATCGAATCGCACCCGAAACTCCCAAATTTAACTCGGACTCGTCCAACATGAAACGACTCTAATCAAGGCAAATAAATAGAGGGGAAAGGCTTGGTTTAGCTGTCACACCCTCAATTTCCACAAACGGGGTATTACCGCTAGACGTGTGACTTCCAGGATCTCAGCCACTAGTTACACCAAACGACACGTTAATTATGCAACATAGTTATTTGTTAACGTTTAAAATATCCCAAAAGCAGAGTTACTAACGTAAACAAAATAGTATTTGCGGAAGCATAAATAAATATTAAATCTTTAAACGGCGCAACATGCGCAAACCAAATAAATGAAGTTTATTAAAAGCTATAAAATAAATCACGTGTGACGATGAATGCAAGAATGAAATGCTCATAAGCGTGCGCGTCTTGTGAACCTGAAAGAAACATGCTAAAATGTCAACATAAAGTTGGTGAGTTCACAGAGTTTACAGAAAACAGTAATTATCAGTAATGTAAACCAGATTTAGTAATCAAAGCATATGAGTAGGTAGCTAGCCTACAACAAGTCACTATGTGTATGAATTTCGAGACCGAGCTGACATTAATAATGTAATGAATGCCTCGGCTGTGGGTACCAAACCACAGCACAGTAAAACAGGCTAACCATTCACCCGTTTGACCTCCAGTCAAGCTAGCGCGACTAGCCCGGGCGGGGTTTGTCAATCCCAGTAGATCTACTAACAATCACCTCGCTAATACCATATTAACGGTCCGAATGAGGCTTAGTGGTAACACCATAGTACACGAGTATATGCAGTATTACAAATCTAAGTAACGTACAGTATATGATAACAACATGTTTCTCCCCCCAAAAGAGAGTGTAGTATGAAAAGTGGGGCTGTAAACTCACCTTAGTTGCACAGCAAAAAGTAAACGAAAGCACAGAAATTTGAGTTCTGGTTAACCTGAACGTTATTTAATATATAATTAATATTAAATATTAATTATTAACAATGTGATCGTACGATTTCGCGTTCACGGCTCGGTTACGGTTTCAGTTAACAATTTCCCATTCACACACAAGCACACTTAGAACTGTATAAAACTCAAATTATTCTCACGTTTACTAATTCATGTTTTAAGGGTGCTCATAACAAAAAAAAATATTTTCATTTAATATTTTATTAGAATGAAACCCATACGATTCATAATACGTCACTACACCTCACAACCGCCATACGACCCAAACGCGACACGCACGTATAATATATATTACCCAAACATAATATATTATACACGCATTCACACATATTATACATATTATACACATACACACATAATATACATAACACACACATGATATATATATAATATACACACAGAATATATACATCACACACACATGACATATATATAATATACACACAGAATATATACATAACATACACACATAAGCATATCACGTACACAAAACAAAAAATATATATATAATAATAATAATAAATACAACATATGAGCATGCATGCACTCCATGTGCACACAAACCATTCCACAATACATAATTGCATATACAACTCACGGTCAACCGCACGTTTTGACTTCCCCATTCCCTCATGCGCCCGACTCTCCAAATTTCTCCCCCATAAATAATAATACGCATGTAGATACGAGACGGATTTGATCACCGCTCCCGGTTTCCAGTTCACTCAATCAAGGACGGAGGTGTCGCCGGGGGGGGGGGGGGGGTGGTGGTGGTGGAGAGACTGCCGATGTCTGAGAGGGTCGCGATCGAGGGTAGAGGGTCACCACCGCGGGCTGCTGCAGTTTCTACAGAGGGGTATCGAGGGTTGCTTTGCACTAAAGTTAACATGTGATGGTGGAGGTGGGGGTTTAAACGACGAAGGGGATGAGAAAGTGGAGGTGGGGGTTTAAACGACGAAGGGGATGAGAAAGAGGAGGTGGATCAGTTAGGATCGATGCGGGAGGTTAGGGGGGTCGGTTAACTCTTTGGGTTTTAGGATTTGTATGAAGTTACTTCAATAATGATAATTACAATGTATATTTATATATGTATATAACTATATATACATATATTTTTATATAATGGTTGTAATTGTTTAGTGATTGTTTACCTTGTAGAAATTAAATAAGCACACATGACCAAAGAATGACCGGATAACAAGAAATCATAAGTTAATGGGCAGCTGAGTTTAACGTGATGACCTGAAATTCGGGGTGTCACATTAGCCTCGTTCAATCTCCTGAATCTTTAATTCCACTAAAACACACACACACATCACAATCTAATCCAGCCACAGTCACGGTACTAGCACGGGTTCGAAATCATTGACTCCATAACTAAATCAGGTAATTGAGTACTTAGATACACTCGGCTGGATGCAAGGAGCAAAAGCCCCATGGTTAATTTTATTATCGGCTGTGAATTCAAGCCCAATTGGATCGAATTTGAATCTAGGGTTCTTGGTGAATTGGGGGTTTTCGGTTTAAACTGTTTTATGAAATTGAAACGGGTATTTGACAGGAATTGGGGTTTGGCCCACCGGTAAAGGCGCGGGGGTGATGGGCAGGAGGTCTCGGGTTCGAACCTGGCACTTGCTATTGTTTTTAAACAATGATTTTGACCTATTTTTAAATTTAGAAAAATTCTAAAAACTTATTTATGTCATATAAAAATCATTTTTATAAACTTATACTAAAACAAGAATTTAATTAAAAATATTTTCCTTTAAATTCATAGAAATTACAATTTATAAAAAACCTACGTTTTATTTTGAAAGTTATAAAAATTACTATAAAATATATATACAAGATCTAAATTGTATAACAAAACATATATATATATATATATATATATATATATATATATATATATATATATATATATATATATATATAATGTTTCATCTGTTGTAATTAATAATTCATTTTTTTAATAATACAATCTTATATATTATTAGTATTTAAACTACTAATTATTTACTATACCAAATAGTATTTCAATAACGCCTTTAATTATAAAACTTTTAATTAATGAAAGTATTACGAAAATTCTTAATTGGTTATTGAATTCTAAATAATTATTTGATGTGTCTATTTCATAATTTACAATCATTGGCTAAACGATTTATAAGTTTCCAATAAAGTTGTATATTACCACATTGTTATTTAAAACCCCAAATTCCAAAAGAGACCGCGGATTCCCGAGTAGTCGTTAAAACTATAATAATTATGGATTAATTTAAAACGTCGTTCTCTAGGTTAAACTTTGACGAACCTTCGAAGTCTGTACAAGACTTCATATTATTCATCCTTATTATTCATGTGAGTTTTCCATACCCCTTCTCAAAAGATCAAGGTCGGTCGGCGGTGCACCCCACAAGAGGGATCCCACCAATCAACTTCCTTACGCCTTGCGGGTTTACTCACCCGTTGACTCGCACACATGTCAGATTCCTTGGTCCGTGTTTCAAGACGGGCCGAATGAGGTGCCCGCAGACCGGTGCCAGGAGCGCGCAGATGCCGAAGCACGTTATGACGACGCGCGCTGCCAACCACGATCCACACAACGGCATATCCACGTGACTACAAAGAACCAAAAGCCTTTTAAGGTTTGCTTTAGATGTGGAAAAGAAGGTCATGTGCTAAAGAAGTGCCCTCAAGTTCAAAGGCAAGCTTCGGGAGGTAAAGACAACACAGGTTGCTTCTCGGGTTCAAAAGGTAAAAGGCACATATCTTTGAATGGTTGGATAAAGAACAATCTATCCAAACCTTCTCATGTGAAGCCGATTTCACATGATTCAAAGATGAAAAAGACCAATGTTTCTAAATCAAAATTTCAACCTACGGGCCTTAAAAAAAAGGATTTCCAAATTCAATTCTTTCAAATCTAAAGTAATTAACCAAAAACAAATTTGGAAAGTAAAACAAAAGGTTAAAGAAATAAATGATTTTTCAAAAAAGTGTGTGCTTAAACAGGTTACATACACCGATGAAAAAGGAACTCCCAGGACCACGATGGCTTGGGTTCCCCTCTCTAACTAATTTGTTTATGAGTGCAGGAACAATTCAGGAGGCCTAGCAGTAATCCGGTTTACTGATTGGGATTGTTCTTAATTCAAATTTAAGGCGGAACAAACAGGTTATGGTATCTCATCCATATTTTGGATTCTTATCTACCATTCACAATCACTGCATTTTTCTTGTTACTTCATTTCTCATGTTTTTGCTAGTATAATTTGGAAGATTTTCTTTAGTAATTTTTTTTTTTCAATTTCGTTTATTATATACTTAAAAAAAAGGGGGGGAAATTTCTTTTTTTTTGATTCATGGTAGTTAAAAAGAAATTTCGGGGGAGAATAAAAAAAAAATCATGGGAACTAAGAACTTGATTTGGGATGACTGAGAAATGATAGTATGTCTTCTTGGTATGCTTATTTGCATGACTTGTACTTTGTGAGAAATGATAGAACTGATGTAGATGTCTGTATCATTTAATATTCTAAAATCTGAAAAAGACAGTTTCATTATATGATATGTTTGGTAGGTTCAGCCTGAAAACAAAGTAAACAGTGATTCTGTAGCCTAACTAAAGCTTTAGAACTCGATGATAAGGATCATTTCCATGACATCTCGGCCTGCATAAAGTTACAAGTCCTGTCAAAAATGGGTTGAGAGTATCAGACTTCTGCCTTGATTCCTTCTATTCCCATATTACCCTCATCCTTGTTTCTGAATTGATGCTTCTTGTAAGCTCTTCAGAATCCTCTCCGTGCTTTCTTCCTCTGCTATGCGGAAGCATTGACCTGGAGTGATGGTCTTCTCTGTTATACGTGAGTATAGACCTGAAGCTCTCATCAGCACGCTCAGATGATCATCTCCTCTGTTATACGTAAGTATAGACCTGGAGCTCTCATCATCTGTTCCCTAAATAAAGGCACAGTGGTTCTTAAATTAAGATCATTATTGAAAACTTAAAAGAAAATCAAGCAGAGTTAATCATATTACTCAATAAGCCCTGATGATGGGATAAGTTCCTTGCCGGATGTTTATGGAAACCAAATCACCTGAGCTTCTCTAATTGAACCTAAAACATGATAAAATCAATTGCAGGTCACTTGTTGAAAAGGATAAGGCATGGGTTTAAATTGGACAAATATACCAACAATCATTTTTGAACTGTTTTGGCTTTCAAAAACTTAAAATTGTGACCAGACTCTGTATAAGGGTGATCTCACTCACTTGTTGATGTTTAAATACATCCTTGTGCTTAAGTATATCTCGAGGATGTGATCTCATGATCAAATTAGTTCTTGGTGTAATATGATAAAACAAAATAAAATAAAATATTTATTTCAAATCATTTTTCAAGTCTTCCATATTATGCTATTAAAATGTTATCATTTTCACATGCATTTCACGGGAAATTGCACATTCAGATAAACACGGGTTATTGTTGAAATGATCTAACAAGAAATGTGTAGAATGTGTTTGTAATTGTGTTATAGATTCTTGCTGCAAATGATGGCCGATCATCAACTAAGCAAAGTACCATACCAGAGAACCTGTTTCTCAAGTTTGCAGAGGATACCGAGCTAGGATTCCTTCTCCTACATCTTCTGAAGCACTCAAGAATAAAGAGTTAGAGATGCTGTTCATGATCATTCTCATGATCCATATAAAAGGAGGGAGCATTCAAAAAGGGGGAGCCTATAAGATGAAAGATTGTCGGTATCAGATCATCAATCTAGGGGGAGATTGAAGATCATTATATAGTTGACTTATCGGTGCTGATCACGATGAAAGACGTTGATAATAATAGACTAAGGAGGAGTATTGTTGGGTCTAAAAATGATAGTCTATATTATCAACATAGTCAAAGTCAACAAATATCAACATCACTGTCAAAGTAAAAGCAAAAGTCAAACAGACGCGTTCGAGATGAAGAACCGAGTCAAGACGTTGAAGATAAATGACTAGGAGTTTATTGTTAATAAATATATTTTGTGTCAACAAAATATATTTATTTATGTTTTAGTCTCTTTTATATTTTATATGTCTTTTATCTAGTTTGTCTAAGCATAGGGGCTTAATATGTCATTAGTGCATATTATCACTATATATAGATTAGTGACAATTAGGTTTAGGAGCTTGTATGAGCTAGATTTTAGGGTTTTCATGTAATTAACATCTTATGCAAATCAATTCAGATCAAACAAGAATTTTATTAAAGGTTCTTATGGTGTTCATCTTGTTCATCCTTATTTCATAGTGTTTGATCTATTTTGTTCATAAAAATCATTGATATTTGTGTTATCAGTGGGATTTGTTTGTGTTTATCAATCAATTGCACTGCTATCTCGATCAAGAGGACCAACACCCCATTTTATATTATTTCACACTTTTGGGGTGAAACATGTTAACCTTATCATAACCACACTTGTAAACATGTTTTTACTCTTGTAACACTTGTGCAATTCATCTTATATTGTCATGGTTATTTGGACTCTTGTAATTATCATGTGATAACACTTGTATGATACAATCATTAACTATTGCTAGCCTAGCGACGTCATAGACCTATGGGCCTGACAAGCCTATTTGGTGCAAAAGCCGAGGTATTGCCGGCTCCTAGTGACGTATTCTTGATCACTCTGGGAACCAAGTACACTTAGCTAATCGTATAATCATGTTGTGGCCATATTTGTCGAGGTTTGATTGTTACATTTGTTTATCCATTTATTATTACATTATTCTACAACCTATGACATGAATTGCTAACTTATTGTTTATATTTATATGTATGTTAAACCTATGGAAACTCACCAACATTATATGTTGACATTATTTTTAACATGTTTCAGGAAATGATCCCGCTTAGTGTTGCTCTTGAAGACTTGAACACATCTAGGATTGGACCTAGAGATTAATAAAAAGACATATTGTGTCATATGATACTATTTGAACTTTTGTTATGTTGTTTTGTTGAAACGTATGTTTTCTTTATTGTATGTCATGAAACTTGGAAATTAATAATATCCACACTTTGAAATAGTGTTGTGTGGCATGAACAATCTTAACCCTCACGCCTCGATGTTTCCGCCGTTAAGGTTGGGGTGTGACACTAGAGCTGGCTTCCCTTTGAGGTATCTGAATATCCTCTTCACTACATTCATGTGTGACTTCTTGGGGTCTGATTGGTACCTAGCACAAACACATACAACAAACATTATGTCAGGTCTGCTGGTATTTAAGTATATTAACGATCCTATCATAGATCTATATAATCTTTGATCAACTGACTTCCCTTTAGGATTAGGTACAATCTTATCTATTGTTGATGCTGGTGTTTTGCATGAAGATGAATCAACAAGGTTTACTTCTTCAAGATTTAATTCACATACTTTTCCTGATTGATGAAAATGCCATCTGGTTTCTGATGAACTTGCAAACCAATAAAAAATGTTAATTCTCCCATGAAATGCATTTGAAACTCAGATTTAATCAAACATTCAAACTCTTCACACAATCTTTTGTTTGTTGATCCAAAGATGATATCATCTACATACACTTGGACTACTAAAAGATCTTGATGATTATGCTTCAAGAAGAGAGTCTGATCAATTGTTCCCCTTTTGTAACCATGCTTGAGTAAGAAATATGAAAATGTTTCATACCACTTTCTTGGGGCCTGATGAAGACCATACAAAGCTTTGTCAAGCTTGTATACCCTGTGTGGATAATCAGGATCTTTAAAGCCTGGGGGTTGGGCAACATAGACTTCTTCATCAATTTTACCATATAAGAAGGCACATTTTACATCCATCTAGTAAACTGTGAACTTCTGATGTGAAGCATAGGCTAGAAAGACTCTAATCGCTTCAATCCAGGCAACAGGAGCAAAAACTTTATCATAGTCTATCCCTTCTTCTTGAGTATAGCCTTGTGTTATCAACCTTGTTTTATTTCTCATAATGATACCTCTGTCATCTAGTTTGTTCTTGAAAAGCCACCTTATGCCAATTGGATATTGGCCTTCAGGAAGATCAACTAGATTCCAGACTTTTTGTTTTCTGAATTGCTAAAGTTCTTCTTGCATTGCTTCAATCCAGATGTTGTCCTTCAATGCTGCAGTTATGTTGGCTGGAACCACTTGTGAAAGAAAACAGGAGAACAGACAGATATTGGCAGCTCCCCCTTGACTTCTTGTGGTTCTTTTAGTAAGATCACCAACAATGTTTTGAATAGGATGATACTTATGAATTCTTGTTGTTCGTACTGATTCAACTGGAATGGATGATTCCAAGTTGGTAATGTTGGTTGATGGAGATGGACCCAGCTGAGAAAGAGAATCAACAAAGTGATTAAGATCCTCATCATTTTGGCCTTCTGATGCTGAATGAACTCCATCTTCATGATTTTGTGTTTCCGCAGATGTAGTTACAACTTCCGCAGCAGCTACAGGAACAACTACAGATGTAGGAGTTTGTTGATCTGCAGATGTGAATATTGTTGGAATGTTTTCTGATGAGTTTGGAACTTCAGTTGAAGGCAATGAAGCATCTCCGGAAGTATATGGAACATCTACGCATGTGTAAGGCACTTCTACGGATGCATTGTTGACTTCTGCTGAAGTTGAAATTCCACGTCCATCAGTGTTTTTATTGCTTGTTTGAGATGAAGGGTCCGGATCAGCAACATTTGAACTATGTGTATGGGGTAATCTTGGAGGATCAGCTGACAATGATACTTCGCCCAAACTTGGAGGTACATAAGGATAACATGTATCCACAGGACCTGCAACATTCAAATAACCAGAGTTAAATGAATTTGTTAATACATCTATATCAAACAACCAAGATGAACCTTTTACAGATTTTAGAAATAAGGATTCATCAAAAGATACATTAGGTGTTTCCTCTACAATGTTGTGATGAGGAATGTATACTCTATATGATTTAGATGTTGATGAGTAACCAACAAAGAAACCATCATAAGCTTTTTCATCAAACTTTTCTAATTGATCTTTGGTGTTTAAAATAGACACATGACACCCAAAAGCTCTAAGATAGCCTATAAAAGGTTTTCTTTTAAACAAAAGTTCATAAGGTGTTTTATTATGTTCTTTGACAATTAAAGTTCTATTTTGAACATTGCATGTTATGTTCACTGCTTCTGCCTAAAACGTGATAGGCAACTGTGAATCAGCTAGCATTGTTCTTGCTGCTTCAATTAGAGTCCTGTTTCTTCTTTCAGCAACTTCATTTTGTTGTGGAGTTCTTGATGCACTGAATTGTCTGGCTATGCCTTTGTTCTTGCAAAAGGAATCTAAAACATGATTAACAAATTCAGATCCATTATCACTTCTTAAGATTTTGACCTTTAAATCTAGTTGATTTTCTATCTTAGTGATAAACTCCATTAATGTTTCTGATGTTTCACTTTTATGTTTTAAGAAAAAGACCTATGTGAATCTAGTGAAATCATCAACAATCACCAAACAGTATTGCCTTTTACCAATGCTCAAAACATTGGTTGGACCAAAAAGATCCATATGTAGCATTTTGAGTGATGTTGTGTTTGTGTTGATTGTTTTGGACTTGTGTGACACCCTATGTTGTTTTCCTTTATAACATGATGAACAATGATTTGAACAATAAAATTCTTTCTTGGGATGACTAACTGTAAGGTTGCAAAGACACCCATAGCCAGAAACCACTCCCTTGGTCTTGATCTTGAGGGGGAGTGTGTTGATGAACATCTCTACACGGCTATGATTGGGTCACTTATGTATCTTACTGCTAGCAGGCCTGATATCATGTTTGCCACATGCATATGTGCAAGATATCAAGCCAACCCCAAGATGTCACACCTAATCACTGTCAAAAGGATTCTTAGATATCTCAAAGGTGCTCCAAATCTATGCCTTTGGTATCCAAAGAATTCAGACTTTAATCTGTATGCTTATACAGATAGTGATTATGGTGGCTGCAACATGACTGCAAAGTCCACATCTGGGGGGTGTCAGTTCCTGGGTGGAAGGATAGTCTCTTGGCAATGCAAGAAGCAATCCTGTGTGTCTGCATCAACTGCTGAAGCTGAATACATTGCTGCTGCCAGCTGCTGTGCTCAAGTGGTTTGGATTCAGAATCAGATGCTAGACTATGGGTTCAATTTCAAAGAGACTCCCATCCACATAGACAACAACAATGCCATCTCTATTACAGAGAATCCTATGCAGCACTCAAGGACCAAACACATCAATATGAGGTATCATCTGATTAGAGATAATTTTGAAAAGGGTTTGATAAAACTAATCAAAGTTAACACAAATGAACAATATGTTGATCTGTTCACAAAATCTTTTGATGAACAGAGATTTAAATATCTTGTATCAACTATTGGGATGATTAACTTTGAATAGATTTTTTTAATAACTTAATCAATATTATTTCTTAAAACTGTGTGTTCTAGGTTGTCTATTTGATCACTTCATAAGCCCAGTTCTCTTTGGAAGAAAACAAACTTTTAAAATGATATCTCTTAGAATGATGAAAATTTACCTTCAGAAGAAGCAAAAGTTGCCTTCGGAAGAAGTTTAAGTCTTTAAATCATTTAAACAGCTTATCTGAGATTTACCTTTGGAAGAAATTCTTGAAGTATCTTCCAAAGCTTAAATTTTGGTATAAGTACTTAAATGCATTTTAAGAACAAATCTATTCCGAAAGCAATTTAGTCTCGAAAGACTCATTTATTTCTTTCGAAGCCAAAATTCTCAAAACTCTTTAAAATATCTTCCGAAGCAAAATTGCCTTCGGAAGCTTTGATTGCAAAGCTTCCGAAACTTAAATTGCCTTCGGAAGTTTTACGACTTCCAAGAAAACTACTTTTTTGGGAGCCTTTTTCAGCGGTAGGACCCACTTGCGGATTTCAAAGTTTATCTTTTGTCTTAACTTTGTCTCAGATCCAGAGTATATCTTTTCAAACGGTTCTATTTCATCTCTCTACTCTTATTGTTCCTTAACCTAAAATTACCCCCAAATTTCATCTTCTTCTTCCTTTCTTCATTGCAAAGCTTCCTCAAATGGCCAATCTTGATCGTCGTAACGACCCTGATTTCACCATGCACCTACACAGGCAACACAATCAAGTTGCACTGTTAAACTCTGAGAAGGATCCAAGCTTCTCAAACGTGTGTAGGTATATTTCTTTGTCTCATTACTTCACCTCCCTTACAATCGATCCTCCTCTCTGTGAGGATCAGTTGCTTGAGTTCTGGCGGACCTGTCAAGAGGTCACCATGGACGGGGAGAAGGCACAGTCTACCACAGTGCAGGGGAGGACGGTTTTCATCACTCCAGCCATTATAAACACCCATTTGCAGATGGATGATGAAGCAGGCGAGCTGTCCTTTCCAAAAGCTGCTGTCAACCAATCCTTTGCGCAGATGGGCTACGAAGGTGACTTTTCGGTCAAGACCTTCAGGAAGGGGAAAGTCTCATTCCAATGGAAATACCTCCTCCATGTAGTCATACATAGCTTCCAATAAGCATGGGGGATGGGACCAGATTCCAGAAGACCTTTCCTTCATTGTCCATGGGATGGTACAAGGGGTCAAATTCAGGTACTCTCAATTTATATTTACAAACTTACTTGCAAATTTGGACTCCTTAGAGTATTACATGTTCTCCCGGTATGTTCAACACATTCTCAACTGTGAATTGGGACCACAGTTAAGGGGAATAGGTAACATTCTTAAACTTGCACACATGAGGCCCGACATTTTCAAGATTTTGAAAAAGTCAACTGTCGGCTTCTCAGGGGTAGAAACAGCCCTTGTCCCGAAAATGTTTGAGCTCATTGCTCAGGGTGACATCCTAACAGCACCAACTAGTGATGAACCAACACCCTCTACCTCTCACCCACCTCAAACACAGCCTATCATCACCATCACCTACAAAAGAAAACACAAACGAACCCATGCACTTACTATTGAGCATGTGCAGGCCCCCATATCAGAACCTATATAGGAGGAAGTGGAATCTAGAGCTCCCACTTGCCCTGAGGAGTAGATCAATCCCATCTTTCAAATAATCAGTTCTGAGGTTCCTTATGCTCAGCCTGATGAGCTCACAACTCCACAAACAGCCTTAAGCCATCACTCTGAGTCTCAACACTCTAGTGATCAACCTTCAGGGGAAAGCTACCATCCCCAGCCTCTTGATCTCAACCACCCCATACCCAGCTTTGACTTCTACTCTGTTGAAGATTTGGCTTCAGTGAGTACCATGAATCTCTCCTTTCTTCCCATACTCAAGAAGAGATGCGTACTCCTGCTTCACCTACTTCTAGCCCACATCAGCTACCCCTAACTGAGGTGGATCCCTCTTACACTATTCAGGAGATCCATATGGCAGAGGCTATCACTTTTGCAAGTGATAACATCACTAGGACCTCTACCATGGCAACCCAGCCTCTTGACACTTCTCTAGAAGCTGTCATTAGGCAGGGGAAATCCAGCAGCCAAGAAATCCAGCAAGCTAGCTGAGATACCCATGAGACCAACTCATCCAGGTCCACAAGAACCAGTGGATGTCATGGATCAATCTCCCAGCTCACCTATGCAAGAGGGTGATGCTACCAAAAAGGGGGAGAAAATTCTAACAATCACAGAACCTGGGAGTTCTTCTCAGAGTATGGACATAGAGGACTCACCATCCTCTCTTGCAGTTGTCCATACTCAGCAACCTCCTCTAGACAGTGATCTGGAACTGCTCATTCAAAAACTGTTTGAGGAGGGAGTACCAAGAGCAATGTCTGCCCCATCTGAGAACCCAATTTGGGGTTGGGGTATGACAGTGATAGGAAAGCTCTTATGATCTCTAGAGCTCAGGGTCAACAAGAAATTCTCAACATCTCCACCCTGAGTTTCTATGAGAGTATAAACTTGGTGATCTGCCCCTTGTCAACCCAAGCAACAACAGACAAGCAGCAAGATTGGCAGAAAGGATCTAAGACAGGGTGTTAGAGGAGTTCAGACTGAGATCAAAATTATATAGACAGAGGCTAGCAAGTGAGATCTTTGGTCAACTGGATGTTGAGGTGGACCCGGAGATTAGCTTCGAAGGGAAAACCTTGACTGAAGGCCCAGAGGTTGAACTTGTGACCCTTGAGACAGGATCTCCCTCTACACCCATTACCCTTAATGAAACACCAGCTGGTGATGGTGCTTCACAGCCTCTCTCTGGCCAGAGCTTGACAGCTGAACCAAGCAATGAAGGCCAAAGCTCTCTTCAGCCTGAGTCACCAAGGCATGTAGTTGACAAAGGTAAAAGGAAATTAACTGCTGAGGAGATTGAAGAAGAGAAGAGAGAGAGGAAGAGGAAGCTGAGGGGAGAGAGTTCAAGTGGTTCCCCAGGATTTATGGAAGCTGCAATAAGGGCTGCCCCCAGGCTAAACACTCAGGAAGATGAGTTAAGGGCAGCCAGGCTAAACTACCTGGGAACCAGAAACTACAATATAGATGAACTCATCTCTCTCCCCTTAGATGAGCTGAATGAACTGGCTGACACTGAGTTGTCAAAGGAGAGGAAGGAAGCAGAGGATGCTGCTTTGACCCTTAAGCACAAGAAAGAAATGAGACTGAAAAGACTCTACAAGAAACTTCCTATCCTCTCCCCAGTTCAAGAAAGTCCTGAGTCAGAGACTGTGGCCTCTGAACAACCTCAGGTAGTTGATGAAGAAGAAAGATTAAAGATAATCAACTATCTGAGTGCCATAGGTCTCTATCAGGCATCTGCACTTCTTTCCCTGCCTCATGAGTATATATTGTTTGAATACAACAAGCAGCTAGAAGAGCAAGCCAAAAAGGATAGGCAAGCTGCTAGAAAAAGGCAAAGGGAAGAAGCTTCAAAAGCAAGAGCCATCATCCGAAAAAATCAGAAAAAGTATGCTGATAGGCGGAGGATGATGAGCTTCTTAAAACTTTATGGGTTCTCCGGAAGGAGGCTTGGTCCCATGTCTCTATCTACAATGGATGAGCATATAGGGTGATCAAGAAGAAGATAAAGAAGGGACACCTGGTGGACTTGCATTCTCCAAGTCAAGCTCAACCTGAAGTTGAGGTGAAGGTTGAACCTACAGAGATAACACAACCTGCACCTGGAGCTGCATATCAGCCAGCTTCATTTTCTGACCCACAACAAGGTTCTCCTCCCTTTCCTTCTGAAACTAGAAGAGAGGAGATCCCAACTGAGAAGGATTCCACTGAACAACCTGGCACTGAAGACCAACCCTCTCAGTTAAAATCATCAGGGAGGAAAAAGATGATGGCCAAAAGAAGATCCTCTTTAAAGAAGAAAAGAAGAAAGACATCCTCCTCCCAACCTCAGAATGAGTCAGAACATCCTGAGGAAGTGCATGGAGAGGCCTCTCAACCAACTCCAATCATAGTAGAGCCTCTTGCCATTGGAAGACAAATTCTGTCCTGGACATTTGCTGAAGATTCAGACATATGGTATGTCACTAGAGATCAAGGAGAATGACATGTCTACTTCATAAATGACATGCTTGAACTCCCTCTGCATGATCTCTATGACATGAGAAGGTACTTCATGAGTCTGAAGAATCCAGATCTGCTGATGAAGAAAGGAATTCTGAAGATCCTCATGTGGACTATCCAAGTCTGAAGAACCTCTCTGTTTTGGTAGCATCAGCCTAGGGGGAGTTTGTAGGAACCTCTGAAGTTAAAAGGTTAATGCAACCAAAGGATACCAAAACAACCAAGTCATCCAACATGCACTTCGGAACAAAGGTGAACTAGCTTCGGAAGCTTTTACACACTTAGAAATATGCTAAGTGTAAAATCTTCCGAAGCCAAAGTTCAGAAGAAGCTGTTGCGGAAGCTTTACACTTAACTTGGAAAATATTCTAAGTGTAAAGTCTTCCGAAGCCAAAGGCTCAACTCTTCCGTAGTAAAAGATGAAGTCTTCTAAAGCTTCAAAGACAAAGTCTTCCGAAGCTGTTTACAAGACAAGACTGATTTCTTCTGAAGAGAGAGAAAAGATTCCTTTTCCATCAACTTTATCATAAAGCAACCTACTTTCCGCTGCATGCTCTGGTGGTTCACCTGCTATCACTAGTTGGTGAAACTTCCATACTTTATGATAAAGTAGATAAGGTCTTCGCCTGTAAGTTTCTCTTTTTGTTCCTTTTGGCTTTTTGTAATAGGAAAAGTCAGTGAGCTATGGCATGCCATAGTCACTAGTCAAAAAGGCAATCTGCCTTTTTGACTTTAGATTGATCTTGTTGTCTAGATTAGTCAAATCCCAACTGTCTTTACATGTAAGTGATGGTTGTAAGTTGTAGTATAAAAGTGTCTCAGGTTCTTGAAAACTAATCTTGTGTTGATTCTTAGTTCTGTCTCTTTGATTTACTTGTGTTCTTTGGAGCATCTGTTTTAAGTTACCTGTTCCCTATTTAAATTGTTAAGTGATCTAAGATCTCTCCTCTGTGTGAAACTAAGTGTTAAGTACCCTTACCCGGTCCTGCATCTATGGAAGAACAAAATTGTTCATCCACAGTTGTTCTTGTACTTCGTCAATTTTTCCAAATTGACCAAGTATGATGTTTTTCTGCAATCATATAAAATCAACACAAATAATATTTGGGTTAACATATATTTCATGCATTATACAATGATAAAGAATTACAAAAGTTCATTATAAGAAATGATTCATCATCTAAACCTATACAAAAGATCTAGACCTAACAGTGATGGTGTCGATGATGGTGGCCAAATGGTGGTGGTTTACCCTTTTGATGATTTTAGGGTTTTCAGTGGTGGTTTATTGTGAACAGTGGAACAAGCCGATGGTGATAGATGGTGGCGATGGTGGCTAGATAGTGGTGATGGTGGTTGACGGGGATATATGGTGGTGGTTGTGGATAGATGGTGGTGATGGCGGGTAGATGGTGGTGATGGTGGCTGATGGGGAAAGGGGGTTTGGTTTTTTAAAGTTATATTTAATTACAATAATGGTCCCTGAATAAAAGAAAGATGTAAAACTACTAAAGAATCCCTCAAATGGTATTTTAGTCATTTCATTTAAATTTAACAGAATAACTAACGTCTGTTAGTCTTAATACCTTAACTCGTTACAAAAACTAAAACACACTACCTTAACCTGTTACAAAAAACCCTTAGTATTCAAATCTGTTATTTTGAATAAACGATAGGGACTATTTATGTAATTAACTCTTATGTTTTTGTTAAAAATATTAATAAAAGTATATTACAATAATGTATTTGAAACTTTATAATAAATCATATTTAAAAGTGAAAAACAAAATTTGGTCGAAATTATTTATAGACTTTAGAATAAAGTAAAACTTAGGCTCCGTTTGGTTCATAAAATTTTTAGAAATTGAAATGGAATTGTAAAATGTTCCATCCAAAATCCTGTTTGATTGGTCAACAGATGGAATTGGAATTGGAAAATTTTTCAACGTTCATTGAAATAATTCCTTCCACTTACCTATGGAACGTTCAACATTCTAATGGTATATTCAAAATTAACGTTCTAATTTCAATCAAAATTAACCAATCAAACACGTTATTAATTTTAACAAGATTCCAATTCCAATTCCATTTTCTATTCTAATTCATTTACAAAACATTCTGTAAACCAAACAGCCTCTTATATATAGCTTGGGTTTATACCCGTTGCACGTTTGAAAACCAAGGTTCAGACAAACGCACGGTTAATTGTGGGTACAAACAAGTGTTTACCACGCCAAAACAACAAATACCATACACGCTTTTTCGTCATCATTGGCTATCTGTCAATGAAATTGAGGTTCAGATGGCAACAAACCATCATCATCACCAGCCATCATCATTACCCATCGATTAAGTACAACATCATTAACAACAACCACAACAATCACCATCGCCTCCTTGAAACGACCCGACGATGGCGGCCGACCAGATGCACGTCAACCAGAAACGAGATAGAGTAGAAATCAGGGCAAGAACAATCGTCACCGTTATAAAAACGGCCAGATCTGAAAAAACTAAACCAGAAACCTCCAAACATTAAGGCAGCAAGTAAATATGATGCTGGAGAGTAGAATCAGGGCAAGAACAATCGTCACCCACGTAGCTCCGCATCTCCGCCCCTTCCTATCCTTAATAACCCATTTTCACCTTATAAAGAAAACCTTAAACAACCGTTTCCTCCACCGGCGATGACTCTAAGAGTCTCTCTCTTTACGAAGGTCAAATGTGTTTCAGAGAAGAGAGAAACCCTATAAGAGGGCGGACAAAACAAAGCGGTAGAACAACATGCATATCATAGTAGTACTTCACGCATCACCTACTTGCAAATCACTATTCACTAACTTGCAAATTTAACATACAGGTTGATTAGGCGGGAGAATTAATTACCCGGGAGAGCAAAGAAGCTAGAACCAATGAACCAATGAACCAATGAACCGTTGAACCAAGTAGCACCTTTGTTTAGTTTTTCCTTTAATAATTATATACGTAGAACATCAAACTATTAAAAAGAACTAAAAAAGAAAACACCATAGAAACCAACCACTCCTTTAATAATTACATATGTAGAACATAAAACTATTAGAAAAATTAAAATTAAGAATACTATAAAACCGACCACCTAAAATTATATTATAATACCTTTTTTCGTTTTTTAATTTATGGAGCCGTACATAAACCGTTTCATATTTTTTGGGACGGTTCATTAATAGCTTCTAATTGGAATTTTTTTTAAAAAAACCTTTCACTTTATTAGCCTACGTAAATGTAAATTAACCTAAAATTAATTCTGTACTAGTGCCATTAGTGCACATACTCACATACATGAACGTGCTCCCAACTGTCCCATCTACTTACAAAAATAGACGCGCATGCATGTTTGTGCTATCAGTGATGCGTACGTCTACACATACATATACGGGTATACATATGTCGAGTGTGTGGAGAAAATACATATTATTTTTTATATATAAACATATGGATATCAGGATATGCATGATATTTATGAGTGATGGATATTTATGTAATGCTTTAGCTTGTATGGATTACGATATAAATGAAAGCGAAAACCTCTAAAAGAACGTAAGTTTTCAAATGCATATGAAAACTTTATGTTCATGTGAGAATTTTATGTTCATGTGTGAACTTTTAGTTTATGCGAAAACTTCTATGATGCGAAAACTTTTGTAAGTTTTTTTAATGAATCCATCATGTATAAATAGTTGTTTTTGTTTTGTAATTCATTATGTGTGTTTTATTTGTAAAAGTGCTCCGAGTGTGAGAGAGTAGAGGGTTGTGTAATAGACCACCTGAGAGGAGCTCATCACGGGTGGATCGAGCTTCAACAACGTAAATTCCTTTGGTATTGTAATCGTTTGATTAATAATATCCGGTTGAGTTTGTTTAATGTTCGTCGATAACACACACGCACACTTATGTCTTAATTTGGTTATCAATTATGCAATATTTTGTGTATTTGAATATCGTTATGAGGACTTTACAATTTATATATATTATATACATATATTTGTAGCACACATCCACAATGATAAAAACACAATGTAAATGAAGCATTCGTACTAGGTAATGCGTACACGACAAGAAAACAACCATATGACGACAAGACCTGTGGCAAAGCAATATTTTGTCACCATAAATCAACCTAAGGTGACGTCATCATAGCTTAATAAAGATATTTTTTGAATTAAAATTGAACATGGAAAAACTTGTGCTGACAAGTCCTTGGCAACAACATGCCGTTAGGATAGACATTTGTGATGACGACACTAGATTGACATATAGCAACAAGTGTGTGACGACAATAGCCTAAGGCGATGACAAAATGGGCTAATAGCTTCAGTTTCTTGTAGTGGTAATTAAAACTTTTTACAGGCCAGAACACTTGGATAAAACATGTGAATAGGTTAAACGCTTTCTCGTATCGTATATTTGCACAGTAAACCATCTGTATCAAAGTGCATTACACGTTTTTTAAACATCATTTTCAAAATTAGTAATACTAATTAAAATTTTAAATTTATGATCATAATACTTTTTTATAAAATGATAGAGTATATAAAAGTTATTTAAATTTATAAAATACATTAAAAATAAGTCATACATAGGTTTGATATTTTTTTTTTCTTTCAAACCACGAGTATGCTTTAATTTATTAGAAAACCACAAGTGAGCTACGTACCCAATTAATATATTGAATTAATTGAGCTTGACGATTCTATGCATATACGTCTTTATTTTATACACATAGAACCATCAATCTCCTACTCACATAACATTTAACGCTTACTAATCCATCATTGACGTAACTCAAACTCATCATAAGAGAGTTTCATCGTTTATAACTACAAATAACTTAACTACTGAACCAAACCCGCAACTTAAACTTTAATTAAATTAGCTCGGACTAAAGTAAACTCATTTACACTTATACTCACAAGAAACTAAAATGTTTATTTGTCTATATCCTTAAACCTCATAAGTACGTGTAATGTTTTTTATATTTTATTTTGAAATTAACTTTTATACATCGTGATGATTATTTGATCCATCATAATTTTTTTCATTACACTTATTATGTTTATTATCAAATTTTGCAAAGCATTAAAAATATGTCTAAATGATCAAATGTTTTTTTTCTTTTTACGTACATATAACTTTCTCACATTAATCACAACTATTTTTCTAACAAAAATGACTTTTATTCTACCTTCTTTTATAAATTACATATTTGATTTTATGTATTTAATCATGTTTAACTTTTTTACATTATTTTTTAATTTATTTATTTTTCTTGTAAACGATTATTACTCTTTCTTTTACTTTTATCTTTTACTGATTTTTTGGTTTACATGTTAAATAGTCAAATGTGTTATCACGTAAATAGTCAAATATAAACTATTGGAACTTTTTTTTGTGAAATATGTAAGCATTTTTTTTTTTCAACTTATAAACTTTTGGTTTTTAATATCTTCTAATTAATTATAACATATATCAATATTGTATTAAATAATTTCTCATCTGATTATTATCAATAAAAAACAATTTCGTCATATTATATTTTTCAATATGTCAACATTAGTTGTAAGTTGTTTTCAAAATAAAACAGTTAGAATTTATGAAAATTTAGTTACATAACATTAATATGTTCATGTTAGCTTTTAAATTTATAGTGATTTGAAAGAGAAAAGTATTGAATTTATTGATCTAATTATATATATATATATATATATATATATATATATATATATATATATATTAATTCAGGTAGGATTTTACAATAAAAATAATATTAAAATAATTGTAACATATAAATAATAATAATAATAATGTATCATAATTTGTTTGATAAATGTTTATTAAACGTTTTAACAGATCAACTTTGACATCTTCACATTCTAACACGTTTTTATAACTTTATAAAATGTCACTTTAACCCCCTTAGATTTCTAAAAGTGCGTTTGATTCATATAATGTTTTCTAAACGAAAAGGAATTGGAATTGAAATTAGAAAGTATTCCTTTAAAAATTACAGGGTGTTTGGTGGTAAATATATAATGAAATTGGAATGTTAAAGTTTTAAAAAGACACATTTGCCCCTCCTCGATTTTCTTTTAATCATCTTCCCCACCCCAACCCTATTTTCTTGCAATTGATGGGTGTTGGTCCAACAATAATGCATGGATTGGAATCCATTCGAATGGACTATTGCATTTGTGTTTGCAACTCCAATCAATTCCTTAATTTTGTATGAATCCATTTGTATGGATTTTATTTGGTTCAACAGCATCGAATGAAGATTTATTATTTTCTATTTTTATTTTGGTTTGTGTTTTTGATTTGGGAAAAGAAACATGGGTGTTTTGGTCTTTTGGATGAATTCCATTGGATTGAACACATTCCTTCAATGTGAGGAAGGATTGTTGAATTCCATTAAACATTAGAAAGTTTTCAAATTCCAGTTCCATGTATGCCAACCAAACACAATTATACATGAAAACTTTCTAATTTCAATTTCAATTCTTGGGGATTTCACGAACCAAACGCACCCTAAGGTTTCATGTTTACGTGTCGATACAAGTTGAGTCAAATATAAAATGTTTTCGTGCATGTTATTATATACGCTCTAAGATGATCTACTTTAGATGTTCACCTGAATTTTGACGTAAATTTTGTTTTGAAATGATGGGGTCAACTATAAAACGTTTATTTTGATGATATAAATCTGAGTAACTCTACGTTTTAACGTAAGTTAGTTCAGAAACGAATCGGGACGATCGTAATTTATACTTTATCACGTCGCATAAAGCGCAACTGCACGTGTTTTTATATGTCCATTTTGACTTGGACTACGTTTCGACCTAATTTTGTTTGAAAAAGAGTCGGGTCAAGTATAACACATTTTCGTTTAAGGGTAAAATAACATTAAAATTAGTAATATTTAAATAATAATAATATATACATAATTTATTTATTGAATGTTTATTAAACATTCTAACTAGCCAACTTTGATACCTTCACATAATAACATGTTTTAAAAACTTTATAAAATGTCACTTTAACCCCATTAGATTTCTAAAGTTTTGTGTTTACGTGTCGGTACAAGTCGGGTCAAATATTATATACGCTTTGAGATGATCTATGCGTAAACGTTCACTTACTTTTTTAACGTAAATTTTGTTTTGAAATGAGTGGGGATAAATATAAAATATTTTCGTTCGATGGTATAAATCTGAGTTACTTTACGTTTTAACGTAAAATTAGTTTGGAAATGAATTAGGACGATCGTAATTTTTACTTTATCACGCAACATATGGCGGAGCTACACATGTTTTTATGTGTGTTTTGAGTTGGCCTATGTTTCAACATAATTTTGTTTAGAAAAGAGTCGGGTCAGATATAACACGTTTTCGTTCAAAGGTATCGTATTACTTTACGATTCGACGTAAATTTAGTCCAAAAACAAATTGGGTGGATTGTTAATCTATACCTATAGCTTATCATGTCACATACAATGTACTCGCATCGTGTTGTTGCATTTATGTTTTGATATCTGAAAGCATGGTGGAATTTCCCGTACGAGCGGGTTACGAAACCTAGTTATATTAAAACATGAATAATTATTTCGTTTTCATCACCTATAAAAAAGTCTCTTATTGAACACTTAAAAGTTTTTAAATTTGTTTGAACCCAAAGTAAAAAAAACGGTGAAGTTATATTACGAGATGATCCACAAACTAAAAGACACAATTAAAGATTATAACATCTATCATTTCTTAATATATATAAATTACGTAGTTGCTCGTTGTATTAAATCTCATATATTAAAGGTTTTTATAAAAAAATGTAACATGTGGCCTTTTTATATTTTTTCTTAAATTTTAACATTAATCTTGTGAGCACACAATAATTCGATATTTCATGACATATGTTTCATGTATGCTTCTGCGTATTACCGATGCTAGATTTAGTTATTCATGTTATGAACATTTTCTTGCATTGACATAAGATCCTCTATGTGACAACTGGTAAATTTCAGGTCAATACTCGGCCCAACTTAGTCATAATTATGCATATTTTACGTGAGTTTCAATTGAGTTTTAACTATTTGAAGTCATTTCATACATTGCAAAATTTCATGCATAACATTTCATCCATCGGTGATTCGGCGTAATTACCATTTTTACACGCGGTACATGCGCCACACACGAACGTTGGTGATAATTAATATATACATACTAATAAATACTTTAAAGTGTTTCAAATTATTTTAGATTTCAAATTAAATACATTGGAAAAGTTTAAACTTATAAATAAACCTAATCACGTAACTTGATAATTTAACCGGAACGAATCCTTTTAACGCGACTACTACATACACGATGTATCATTAACATACCATCAATATTAAAAAATATGATATTATATAAGTTCTTATAATATTTTTTATTTATCTTAAAAAGTAAAAAGTAAAAATATAAAATATATAAAAATACCTATAGTGCAACAAATACCACCTAAATACCCAATACCACTCAAAAGTTGACCCTTCCCCCATCTCCTAGCCGTCCACCCCCCCTCCCCCCAGTTCTTCCTCCTTTTCATGATAAAGCAAAGAAAAGACCTTACCAAGTTGGTTGACTTTGGTAAATTTGAGAATTTTCCTTTTGGTGATTATCTTTTTAAAGTGATTAAAATGACTTGGTTCTATTACCACTTTGAAACCTCTTTTCCTCACTCTTGACCATGAGTTTGCAACAACATCTCAAAAGTACCAAGTTTAAAAAAGTGGATGACTATAAGTGGGGACATACACTTTACATATCAACCATACCCAGATACTACATTCAATTCTCCTCTTTCTTCCTTCAAAATTCAGCCAAGGCATTCCCACCACCACTTCATTTGATTTTTAACTTATTTTCTATAAATTTTGGGTGATTCAAGTGCCATTGTTAAAGACCAAGTGATTTTTGAAGCTTCCAAGCATCCTACATCAACCCTTTCATCTTTTCTTGTTTGTTTTTAGTGAGAACACTCTCTTCTTGTTTATATATCTTTTATTTCATTATATTATTCATATACTAGATCATATGTAACAACATTCATCCATAAAAAATCATTCTTGTTAAAAATGGTGTTTTTACCAATAAAAAGTTTCAAGGATAATACTTCATACAAAACAATATATTAACATGAAATAAATAATTATACTTGTTCTTAAAAAGTAAATATTCATAGATTCATGTTAACCAAGTTACTAGTTGGTGGTTTTATAAAAAATCATAAAAGTTTGTTAAAACTCTAGAAAAGCTCCAAATGGGTTATATAAGGTTATGAAATTTTAGATGTTTTGCAAGTATTATCATGGACATTCATACATATCTTACAAGTTATATTTAATTAGAAAGTTGTAATATATTATTTTAAAAGTTGGGTTATAACTAGATGACAACTTAACTAAGTTCACAAGTGTGGTAAAAAAATATAAACATGAGACTTTAAATGGAAAAGTATGAACTTTATAACTAAATATTATGTTAGTTTAATGGGTGTGTAAAATGGCTAGTAGATGACTTTTGACAAAGATGACACATAATTAAATTATTTTGGCATGAGACTTAAAATATAAATTTATGGACTTTATAATACTAGTTACTAGGTCACTTAAAAAGATGAGTTAAGATAAATTAGTAAATTAACAAAAATGACTAAGTATTTTATTCAAGGAACTTTACTTTCTAATATAATAAAAATTACTTGATAATTTGGTGAAACCCTAATTTAATATATGTTAAGGTTCATAAGAACTAGGTAAAATATAAGAATAATTCTACTAAAAAAATTAAATAATTATTTTATGAGTAAATATATATGTATTTATACTTGGATTATAAATTACTATAATACACATATTATTTTACCTAAGAAAATAAGATTATTTCAAAACCCAAATTTCTATAATTTCATATGTAAATTACATATTTAATTTCTGAACACTCGAGTCATGTCTCGGGTCGAGTCAAAATGATATTTAATTACCCAAATAATATGTCAACTTTAAGATACAAAAATTTTTGAATACTTTCAAGTCAAGTATAACTTATTAATATTTTCTAAGTAATATATATATTTCACAAATATCCATCTTGTGTCACCAACGGGTCATCGAGTCAAACACTTTGTTACCAAGTGTGTGGATGAAATATTTACATGCTCACATTACATGTAGGAGCAATTACTTAAACATAAGTTGCCTTGATTGTTTAGGGCGAACTTAGTTTGGATTTTCCCGAGCACTTTGGATATTTCCAAATTTTCACACCCGACTCTCTTCACAGGTGAGTTTTACGGCCCCATTTTTACTTATTTTCATTTTGAGGGAGATTACATGCAAAATTACTATTTTCGTGGACACAATTATTATCAATGTTTTCACATGTTATATAAGTTGTTACTTATCGTATGAAGTCTCCTGTTATCGGACCGTTAATTTATTTCCTAAAGCGAGGTAATCATGGATAGTACTATTGGGTTTGACTATCCCCACCCAGGTTAATTACCCTAACATTGACTGGAGGTAAAACGGGTGCATTATTAGCCTGTTCACCCCCGTGCTTACGGTAGGCACGGGTAGGGGCAATCTTTTACAGTTACAGGTTAGCTTCGGTTGTTGTGCTTATATAATGTTGTAGTATTGTATGATCGACAATCAAATCATGGAAATACTTGTGGTCCATTACACTATTTACTATTACTTTAAAACTTGTGAACTCACCAACTTCATGTTGACATATTTTCGTGCATGTTTTCTCAGGTATTTGATAATTGCATCAAGTTAAGCTAGCATGGATCACATCGCATTTAGGGCAATTGTGTTTGGGACATTTATTTTTATATTTGTCGAGTTTTGAAAACGATTTATATTAGTTCCTTTGCTTCCGCAATTTAACTCTGAAAACAATTATGTATTTTTAAACTTATTTGTAACGTATGTTTTACCGAACCATGTAGTGGTCGATCAATGACTATGATTTCATGACGTTCATGTCCCGCGGGAAACCACTGTGGATTGGGGTGTGACAGATTGGTATTAGAGCCATTGGTTATAGGGAATTAGGTTGCATTTAGTAAGCCTAGACTATAACCGCAGCTCATTGCACTGCTTTAGTACATTATGCGTTGACCTAACTTATATAAATCGTACTTGTGTGTTGCCTTGTCATAACCGATCTACATCTCGGACTCAGATGAGGAGCATGAACTTGCATCTCCAAGCTCATCTACAGGATCCACATATGCCCTTCAGACTCCTACGCCCAACGCCATGATTCAGCCGATTGGCCCCGTCGAGGCCGAGACTCTTGCATTTTTTCTACCCATGTCCCCGCTCCCACTCCGGACCCTATTCCTAAGACCACTAAGACCTTACCCACAGCCCGATATTCCAGGTTACCTACCCCTCCCCCTGGCACGTATTGGTGGATGCCTGCACTAGTGACTCATGCCAGCCTTCCAGATGAGCTCGTTCCAGGAGTCACATGCATCATTGGACCGACGATGCCGATGTCTATTCTAATGACTATGTCACACATTTTTATCGAGCCACCACTTGAGCCTAGCCACACGGCCACTGATTCCCAGCCAGCTGATCCAGGCCCTGAGCCAGTCGACACCCTCCCCGAGCCTACTGATTCCACTCCTCAGCCAGTCGACACCGAGATAGTCGACCCCGATTCTAAGACTACTGATTCTGTCTCATAGATGGCCGACACCGACCTGGTGGATTCCGATCCGAAGCCTACTGAGGTTGTTCCTCATTCTATTGACTCTATTCCACAGCCAGTCGACCTGATTCCGCAGCCTACTGATTCAGCCTTCCAGCCTACTGACCTTACTCCTCAGATTCTGGACACTGACCCCCGTGATTCCACTCCCGAGTCGCAGGATCGATATCCGCTGATGTGAATGGATGCCCAGCTGGTTGGATGAGTGGAGGGACATAGAGGGTATTCCTTCTACCTTTTAGGTGGGAGAGTCATCACATGCCCCACGTCCGATACCACTCACACGAGAGACGGTGGAGCTCACAATGCTCCTACTAATGGCATGTTCTGCGAGGCATGACCAGAAGTTACATAAGATACGGGTTGAGCTTACTAGAATTCAGGAGACCATTGATATGGAGGACATGGAGGGCTGACTTTAATCGATCGAGGAGAGCAGATACCTCGATGATCAGGCCCTACACACGATGCACGACCGACTCACTAGGTTACAACAGGAGATGGCGGCTGTGACACAAAGAGTGGAGGCGACAGAGCAGAGGGCTACACTGGTTGAGCAGCGCGAGACAGTGGCTGAAGAAAGAGTGACCATGATGGAGGAGTGTTTGGAGTCCTCTACCGCACTTGCGGCTGTATGTATGCTGATGGCTTTAGCAGCAGTACAGAAAGGCGCACTTACTCGCTTGTTTCGTTGATTGCCTATCGTGAGCGGGCTGTGCTCACGTAAAATTTGAATATGAACTTGTTGTAGGAGTAATGTACTCTTAAAATACTTTGAAATTCATGCAATTTATTATCAAGTTATATTGTCTTTTATATTGCATGGTTGCTTGGTTGTTATGATTGTTTACTTTTGGTGCACATTGTTTGACATTGTTACATATTGTCTTATCTTACTTATCGCTATGATTTGAAGAAACATGCCACCACGAAGGAGAAATGTCCGAACCAACATGGGAAACAGTGCTCCTATGACAGTTGAGGCCATTGAGCAGCTAGTGGCACAACGAGTAGCAGATGCCATTGCACATCATGAGGCGAACCGCAACGCAGGAGGACTCGAGGTGAACAGTGGAAATGGAAGTGGCGCAGGAGGTATTATAATATCGGGCGTAATTAAAGACTTGAGATAAAAGGGTCATTGATAATGTTTAATTGTTATTAATATGATTAAACCTACAACACAGGATCTGATGCCAATACCAAGGGATGCTCCTACAAGACTTTTCTGAATTGCAAACCACTTAACTTTCACGGTAATGAAGGAGCTATTGGCCTGGTCCGTTGGATTGAGAAGATGGAGTCAGTTCAGCGAATCAGTAACTGTGCCTAGAAGAACAAGACGAAATTTGCCACGTGTACCTTTAAGGGTCAAGCACTTACATGGTGGAATGCACATGCCCAGACCTTGGGTATTGATGCTGCTTATCATATCACATGGGGGGCGTTGAAACAGATGCTGACTGACGAGAATACTGCCCTCGGAATGAATTACAAAAGCTTAAGGTAGAATTCTGGAACCACACCGTGAAAGGCACAGAAATGACAAGCTACACCACCCGATTTCATGATCTTGCCCGCTTATGCCCTCGTATGGTTAACCCAGAATTCAAGTGGATAGAAAGGTATATTTAGGGCCTTGCACCCCAAATCCAAAGCATGGTGACCTCATCCAAGCCAACCACCTTCCAAGAAGCGGTCAGAATAGCTCATGATTTGACTGATCAAGCTGTGCGTCAGGGAGTGTTTGTGAAGAAGACTGTGGTAGAGAAGAGTTATGACAACAAGAGGAAGTGGGACAAAAACCATGGTAGGAATACTCCACATCAAACTCAAAACAAACAAGAAGTTGTTAGGGATTTCACTGCTGGCCCATCTGAGAAGAAAGCAAAATTTGGGTATGCTGGAACCCTACCTAACTGTAACAAGTGCAACTTCCATCATCTGGGTGCATGTGTGGACTCCATGTGTCAGAAATGTAATCATTTTGGTCATGAAACTAAGGATTGTCGCAAGGCGAACCCTACCCCTAAAACAGGAAACAATCGGGGATGTTTTGAATGTGGCATTGTTGGACACTTTCGCAAGGATTGTCCTAATCTAAAGCAGAAAGGATGGAACAACGCGCGTGATCGAGCTTTTGTGATTGGAGCTGGAGAAGCTTGACAGGACCCAAACATTGTCACAGGTACGTTCCTTGTAAACAATCACTAACCTCTATTTTATTCCCGATAGGAGTTTTGTGTCTAGTGAGTTTAGTCCACTGTTTGGAATTGCTACTACATATTTGACTTCTAAGTATATGGTAGGGTTAGCTGACGGTAAATTAATTGAAACTTACAAGATAATACAAGGGTGCATTTTGAGTTTGGCGGACTACTCATTCGACATAGATTTGCTACCTGTGACACTCGAGAGTTTCGATATCGTTATTGGCATGGATTGGTTGTCGAAAAATCAAGAGGAAATCGTTTGTCGTGAGAAGATTATTCACATTCCACTTCCGAGTGGAGATACAATATCGATTCAAGGAGAAAATTACGGTGCTATGCTAAGGATCATTACGTGTATGAAGGCCCAGAAGTACTTACGAAAAAACTATCATGCAATTTTGGCACACGTGATAGAGAAGTAAGCGGAGGAGAAAAGAATCGAGGACATACCTATCGTGCGAGACTACCCAGAAGTCTTTCCCAAAGACTTTCCCGGACTTCCACCCCAAAGACAAGTAGAATTTCGAATTGACTTGATACGTTGAGCTGCTCCAGTAGCACGATCACCATACCGAAGAACCATCAGAGATGCTAGAGTTTTCTACTCAATTTCAAGAATTGTTAAATAAAGGATTCATAAGGCCGAGTTTCTCACCCTAGGGAGCTCCTGTCTTGTTTGTCAAGAAGAAGGATGGATCATTCCGAATGTGCATTGACTACCGGGAGTTAAACAAACTCACTATCAAGAATCAGTACCCACTTCCACGAATTGATGACTTATTTGATCAACTTCAAGGATCTAGCTATTACTCGAAGATTGATTTACGTTCGGGATATCACCAATTATGTATCCAAGAGGAGGATGTCCTTAAGACTGCATTCCAAACTCGTTATGGTCACTATGAGTTTATGGTCATGCCATTTGGGTTAACCAATTTAGCAACCGTATTCATGGACCTTATGAATAGAGTGTGCAAACCCTACTTGAATAAATTCGTGATCGTCTTCATCGATGATATTTTGATATATTCACGAACCAAGGATGAGCACGAACAACATTTAAGGTTAATCTTGGAACTAAAAAATGAGAAATTGTACGCAAAATTCTCAAAATGCGACTTCTGGATCCAAGAAGTGCAATTTCTCGGGCATGTGGTCAACGAGAAAGGAATACATGTTGACCCATCCAAGATAGAAGCCATTAAGAACTGGGAAGCATCGAAGACTCCGACCGAGGTGCGACAATTCCTAGGTATGTCAGGTTATTACCGATGTTTCATTGAAAATTTCTCCTAAATAGCCCAACCGTTGACGACCTTAACCTAGAAAGACAAGAAGTTTGATTGGAGTGATAAACAGGAAGCATCATTTTGATTATTAAAGCAAAAACTATGTTGTGCACCAATTATGTTGTAAGGCCCCGTTCCAGGAAACCTCACAGTTGGTCAATTACAACATTAATTACATAAAAATACATACATATCATAGAACATAGTAGCGGATTAATTTTAACAAAAGCCATTCATGTATTAATATTTAATGTTGCCAAATAATACATCATTGTATTTTAGGAGTTACAAAAGAATCGTTCAGTTGCATTATAAAACAACAATATCATTATGCACAAATGGATGCCAGTCTTGCCCGCCAAGTAGCTTCACCCGTGTGCCATCCCCAGCAACAAGTTACCTACCAATTGAAAATGCATAAAAGTCAGCGTTGCTGAGTGAGTTCTAGTTTTAGAATTAAAATCCTTTGTTTAAATATATAAAATATCATTTTCTTAAAATACTTCCTTTTCATAAATCCGTTACTTCCGTACGTGATCACACATCATACGTACAACAAGATAGTATTCATTATTATCCTTCATCATTCTTCTCGTTTATTTCGTACTTTCATTATTATCTTTCACTTTCTTCCGAATCAATGTGCATTACCCCGAACAATATGCACGAAGCTGGTACCGGGCCTAGGGCCTATAAATAGACCCCGAACATTATGCACGAAGCTGACTCCAATACCTGGGGCAAGCAACAAGGGTCCCGTCAATCTTAAAGATTGACCCTGCATGCATCCTCATGGGGTAGCTAACCCGCACACAGTTGAGCTGACAACCCGTGCCTGTGAACCTCCTTTCATTTTGCTTGCAAGATTTTCATACATTCGTTAAGTTCAACTTTTCATTATCATTAATCTTTCACTTCATTTATGATAATACTTTACATATACGAGCATAAACACACCACGTAAAGTCACATAATAATATATAGTATGGAACATAAGAACATGCCACAAACAAGCATAACATCCAACAAACATAACCACCAAAACATCCCAGGGTTAAGTCTTAAAATTTCTATTTCCCATATTTTCAGAAAATTTTCTAAGGCATTAGGCGCATGAGCACTATGTAGGCGCATAAGTACTATGCGGGTGCACGAACACTTAGGCGTATGAGAAACTTCTAGGCGCATGATCCATACTTAGGCGTCTGGGCAAATTTTTGGTGCACGGGGTACTGTATGGGAGCATGGGCAACACTTGGACCTAATTTCAGGGGCATGGGGTATTGTTTGTGCTCGTGATTAGGTACTTAGGCGCATGAACAAAATTCCAGGCGCATGGGCACTATGTTGGGCACATGGGCAGTTGTATTTTCGAACCTACACTATTTTTTTCAGACCCAATCATCGTTTAACATCTTCCTAACCCAATTCTATCATGCCAAACACCTAAATCAAACATAAAAACCATAGAACACAACCAACCATACACAAACATACATACGGTTACAAAATATAAATTGTAAAATATTTTATATGCATTTTCAGCCCCAAAAATACGGTTAAAACAAGAAAACCAGGGATCTAGAACTCACCAATTGCAGCCTTCAAGTAAAACTCCACCAAACTTGAGGGCACAACGAGTTCAAACAACCTAAACACACCAGAAACACATAACCAAGCACAAAAACACCTAAGAATCGGACCACAAGCTGAAAATTCAGCTGAAACCAAACCAAAAACACAAGAAAATACCTACCTTCGAAAATATCAGCTTCTTCTTCTTGAAAACCCGAGAGAACTCTGTCCTTCTTTCTTCTTTCTTGTTTCCAGTCGAAAAGCAGAAAGTGAGAATGCCAGAAGCATGGGTGGCCATGCCCTTTTAAACCATAATATAATAAGGTTTTGTACTTTTTACACTTTACCCCCCTCCACTTGTGCCCATTATCTTTTCTTTCAAGATACTTTTCTTTTCCTTTATTTTAAACAAATTTTCGGGTGTTACAAGTTCACCCCCCTTATAGAGGTTTCGTTTCCGAAACCCGTCATTCTTCGAATAGTTGTGGGTAATGTCGTCTCATCTCTTCCTCGGTCTCCCACGTAGACTCAGATCCCTTCATGTGTCTCCACTGCACTCGCACCAGTGGAACCACTTTATTTCGTAATCTCCTCTCCTTCCGGTCAATGATTGCCACTGGTTGCTCTACATAGTTGAGCCGTTCATCCACTTCAATGTCTTCTAGTGGTATGATCATATCTTCATCAGTTAGGAATTTTCTCAGATGAGATACATAGAATGCTGGATGAATCCCACTTAACCCATCGGGTAGCTCCAACCTATAGGCCACCTCTCCTACTCGAGCAATGATTCGAAAAGGTCCTATGTACCTCGGACTGAGCTTACCCCACTTTCTAAACCAGATGATTCCTTTCCAAGGCGAGACCTTCAACATGACTTTATCGCCCATATTGAATTCAATTGGTCTACGTCTCTTGTCGGCATACGACTTTTGTCTATCCTTCGCTGCCTTCATAAAGGCTTTGATCTTTTCTAACTTCTCAGTCGTAGCCTCGATCACCTCAATACTTCTTAACTCTTTCTACCCGATGTCCCCCCAACACGGGAGTTCTACACTTCCTACCGTATAGCATCTCATAAGGAGGCATACCAATACTAGCGTGATAACTGTTATTGTATGAGAATTCAGCTAACGGTAAGTGTTCATCCCAACTCCCTCCAAAATCGATCACGCATGCCCGAAGCATGTCTTTAAGTGTCTGAATCATCCTCTTAGACTGACCATCTATCTGAGGATGATACGTCATGCTAATGTGTAGCCTCGTCCCCATCGCCTCATGGAATCTCTTCCAAAACTTCAATGTAAACCGAGTGTCACGGTCCAACACAATAGACACCGGTACACCATAACGAGCTACAATCTCCTTAATGAATAGATCCGCCAACCTCTCGAATGAATACGTCTCGTGGATCGGCAAAAAGTGAGCACTCTTCGTTAGACGGTCAACTATCACCCATATGGCATCGTACCCCCTTGTCGTACGTGGTAGCTTCATGATGAAGTCCATGGTGATGTGCTCCTACTTCCACTCGGGTATATCCAAAGGTTGGATCTTCCCGTATGGCTTCTGATGCTCTGCCTTCACTTGCAAGCAAGTAAGGCACTTACTCACATACTCCGCCACATCACGCTTCATACCCGGCCACCAGTAATCTTTCTTCATATCATGATACATCTTGGTAGTACCGGGATGAATGGAGTATCGAGTCTTATGAGCCTCATCCATGATTCACCCCCGTAGGTCTCCATAGCAAGGGATCCACATCCGTCCAAAGCGGGTTTTAACTCCGAGCGTATTTTCACCCAACTCCGTGACCAGACCTCTCATCCTTTCAGAGTTAAGGCGATCTTCTTTCAATGCCTCATCTTGGAACCCTTTGACCTGTGTCATTACATCGGAAGTCATAATAAACTGGTAAGCTTTCACCCGGATTGGCTCGTGTCTCTCCTTCCGGCTAAGGGCATCTGCCACTACATTGGCCTTGCCCGGATGATAGTGGATCTCACAATCATAATCCTTGATCAGTTCTAGCCACCTCTTTTGCCTCATATTGAGGTCTTTCCGCTCAAAGAAGTATTTCAAACTCTTATGATCCGTGAAGATAGTGCACTTCGTCCCGTACAAGTAGTGCCTCCAAATCTTCAACGCAAATACCATGGCCGCTAATTCCAAGTCATGGGTAGGGTAATTAGCCTCGTGGATTTTCAACTGTCGGGACGCATAGGCTATCACTCTTCCCCTCTGCATTAGCACGCAACCCAATCCTGAATAAGAAGCATCCAAATAGAGCACTAAGTCTTCATTCCCTTCGGGCAACGTCAAGACAGGAGCTTGAGTCAACCTTGTCTTTAACTCCTCAAAAGCGTTCTCCTGTTCCAGACCCCATACAAACTTCACGTCCTTGCGGGTCAACTTGGTCAATGGTGAGGCTATTTTGGAAAAGTCTCGGATGAACCACTTGTAGTAACCCGCCAAACCCAAGAAACTACAAATCTCGGATGGCATCCTTGGAGACTTTCATTGCATCACCGCCTCAACCTTTGCCGGGTCTACCGTGATCCCTTCAGAATTTACCACATGACCCAAAAATTGAACTTCACGCAACCAGAAAACACACTTAGAGAACTTAGCATACATCTTTTCTCTCCTGAGTGTCTCCAACACTTCACGAATGTGGCCGGCATGTTCTTCTTCGCTCTTTGAATAAATTAGAATATCATCAATAAACACAATCACTGATTTATCCAACATCGGCCGACACACCCGATTCATCAAATCCATGAAAGCAGCTGGCGCGTTAGTTAGACCAAATGACATAACAAGAAACTCGTAGTGTCCAAAACGCGTGCGAAAAGCCGTTTTGGGGATATCCTGCTCCTTCACCTTCAATTGATGGTAGCTAGATCGGAGATCTATTCTCGAGAACCAACTGGCACCTTGGAGCTGGTCAAACAAGTCATCTATTCTGGGTAGCGGATATCGGTTCTTCACCGTCAACTTGTTCAACTCACGGTAGTCAATGCACATCCTCATGCTACAGTCCTTCTTCTTTACAAACAAGACCCGAGCACCCCAGGGAGAGATACTTGGTCGGATGAAACCCTTGTCCATCAACTCTTGTAACTGAACCATCAGTTCCTTCATTTTCGACAGAGCCAATCGATACGGTGCTTTGGCAACAGGTTGAGCACCAGGTATCAAATCGATTTGAAACTCGATCTCGCGATCTGGTGGCACACCTGGTAAATCTTTTGGGAACACGTCTGGAAAGTCACACACAACTGGTACGTCAAACAATTGTGGTACTGACGCATCCACATCCTTCACGTAAGCCAGGTAGGCACTACATCCCCGTCTCATGCACTTCTCGACCACCACCATCTAAATCACCTTCGGAACTGTAGTAACTCGGTTACCGTAGACCGTTACCGAACTCCCATCAGGCGCTATGAGTCAGAGCATCTTCTTATGACACACAATATTTGCCTCATAGACTGCTAACCAGTCCATCCCTAAAACTACATCAAATCCACCTAGGGGCATCACAAATAGTTTAGCAGAGAACCTATGGCCTTCTAGTTCTATGTCGCAATCCTCCATCAAGTCAGAAATCCTGGTAGACTTACCAATGGCAGTTTCTACATCGAAGGGCTCATTAATGCTTTTACTACTAATGGGCAACTTAGCATAGAAAGCAGTAGAAATAAAACTCCTACTAGCACCAAAGTCAAATAACACAAAGGCACAAGTTTGCTTTATAAGAAATGTACCTGGCATGATGTCGGGGTCCACTCTGGCCTCCTCCCGGGTCATCGTGAATGCTCTAGCGCTTTCCCTCTGCCCTTCATTCTCGGTCCCCTTCTTCGCCCAGAACTTTCAGCCCTCGGCTTCTTACAATCCTTGCTCATATGGCCTTCTTCATCGCAGTTGTAGCACCTCCTCACCTTACAATCCCTTGCCACATGACCAGGCTTCCCACATCTGAAACAAACGTTCAGCCCCCACTTGCATTCTCCCGTATGCTCCTTCCCGCACTTACCGCACCGCTTCATCCCCGTATCTGCAGACACTACCCTCCGATCATCCACCCTCGCCTTCTTGTTATTCGGGGTGAAACCACCATGACCAAATCATTTCCTGTCCCAGTTCCTATCACCACCACTCTTCTTGCTCACCTCCACCACCGTGACTTCTTCTCTCTCATCATAAAGCCTTCCTGCCAGATCGACCACCGACCTAAACGTACTCAGTCGGGCGGCGATCATGTGCCTGCGGATATCTACTGGCAAACCCTGTATGTACCTCTTGATCTTTCTTGATAACGGCGTAACCTGGTCTGGCACCAGCCTTTCCATCTCATTAAACTTTGTGGTGTATTGCTGGTATGTCATGGTTCCCGCCTCTAACTAGAGGAACTCCCTCTCTATCTTGTCTAGCTCCCGGTGAGGACAAAACTCCTCGATCACCATTTTCTTCAGTTCTCCCCACCTCGTTTTCCCAATAGCCCTGCTGCCCTCGGCTTGGACAATATTGTCCCACCAGCATAAAGCCGAGTCCACAAATGAGTGAGTGGAAAACTTAACCCTTTGGTCCTCCCTACATTCGCTGATCTCCAACACAGCCTCCATCTCTCTCACCCATCGGCGAGCAGCAGCAGCGTTACCATTGCCATCAAAATTTGGGGGTTTGCATCGTTGGAATGCCCCATAGCTACACCCCTTCGCGGTTTCCCGCACTACTACCTCCTCCTCATTACTGGAGGCCACCACCTTAGTGTTTAGTTGCTCCCCTTCATCCTGATCTCTATCATCCCTCCTTCTCCCAGCAGTTTTCTTTCTCTCCTCCTCCTTCTCCTTTTTCTCATCCTCTCTCACCGCACGGATGACCTCAGTCACCACAGACGGCAGGATCGTCTGCATGACCTGATGCACTTTCTCCACGACTACCTCCTTTACTGAGGCTCTCAAGTTAGCACTCTCATCACCGCCCTCCGGGTGATGAAGCTCGGGCCCTGTAGGGGCTGTCTCAGCAGTCTTGGTCTTGTTCATCGTGACATGTGGCCTAGCACCATGGCCACCCCGTGCTCCTCCTCGAGAAGCTTTCGACGATCTACCACCAGCCATCTTTAAAACACTATAAGATTCAAACACCAACACAGTTATTCAAGGTAATAGCTCAGTTGATGTCAAGTATAGTAAGTCCCTAATTAAAGTGGCCAGTTGTGATTAGCCACTTACTTTACTCTTCATCCCCCAAGCATTGCCTATCCTGACGATATCAGTATCCAAATCTACTAAGAACATATAAATCAGATAGCACACGCACATAATACCAGTTGACATTTAAGAAAACGAATTACCTGATGGCACGTAGCTACTTGGGCTGACATCCCTTCGTTTGGTCCCATTCTCAGTTTAAGTTTAGGTTTTTAAAATAATTTACTCATTTCTCTTAAACTTTGGCTCTGATACCAACTTGTAAGGCCCCGTTCCCGGAAACCTCACAGTTGGTCAATCACAACATTAATTACATAAAAATACATACATATCATAGAACATAGTAGCGGATTAATTTTAAGAAAAGCCATTCATGCATTAATATTTAATGTTGCCAAATAATATATCATTATATTTTAGGAGTTACAAAAGAATCGTTCAATTGCATTATAAAACAACAATATCATTATGCACAAATGGATGCCAGTCTTGCCCGTAAAGTAGCGTCACCCGCGTGCCATCCCCAGCAACAAGTTACCTGCCAACTGAAAATGCATAAAAGTCAGCGTTACTGAGTGAGTTCTAGTTTTAGAATTAAAATCCTTTGTTTAAATATATAAAATATCATTTTCTTAAAATACTTCCTTTTCCTAAATCCTTTACTTCCGTACGTGATCACACATCATACGTACAACAAGATAATATTCATTATTATCCTTCATCATTCTTATCTTTCATTTAGTACTTCCATTATTATCTTTCACTTTCTTTCGAACCAACATGCAACATTATGCACGAAGCTGGTACTGGGCCTAGGGCCTATAAATAGACCCCGAACATTAAGCACGAAGCTGACTCCAATACCTGGGTCAAGCAACAAGGGTCCCGTCAATCCCAAAGATTGACCTTGCATGCATCCTCATGGGGTAGCTAACCCGCACACAGTTGAGCTGACAACCCGTGGCTGTGAACCTCCTTTCATTTTGCTTGCAAGACTTTCATTCATTCATTAAGTTCCACTTTTCGTTATCATTAATCTTTCACTTCATTTATGATAATACTTTACATATACGAGCATAAACACACCACATAAAGTCATATAATAATACATAATATGGAACATAAGAACAGGCCACAAACAAGCATAACATCAACAAACATAACCACCAAAACATCCCAGGGTTAAGTCTTAAAATTTCTATTTCCCATATTTTTAGAAAATTTTCTAAGGCATTAGGCGCATGAGCACTATGTTGGCGCATAAGTACTATGCGGGTGCACGGACACCTAGGCGTATGAGAAACTTCTAGGCGCATGAGCCCTGTTTGGGCGCATGATCCATACTTAGGCGTCTGGGCAAATTTTTGGTGCATGGGGTACTGTATGGGAGCATGGGCAACACTTGGACTTAACTTCAGGGGCATGGGGTATTGTTTGGGCGCATGAACAAAATTCCAGGCGCATGGGCACTATGTTGGGCGCATGGGCAGTTGTATTTCGAACCTACACTATTTTTTTCAGACCCAATCATCGTTTAACATCTTCCTAACCCAATTCTATCATGCCAAACACCTAAATCAAACATAAAAACCATAGAACACAACCAACCATACACAAACATACATACGGTTACAAAATATAAATTGTAAAATATTTTATATGCATTTTCAGCCCCAAAAATACGGTTAAAACAAGAAAACCGGGGATCTAGAACTCACCAATTGTAGCCTTCAAGTAAAACTCCACCAAACTTGAGGGCACAACGAGTTCAAACAACCTAAACACACCAAAAACACATAACCAAGCACAAAAATACATAAGAACCGGTCCACAAGCTGAAAATTTAGCTGAAACCGAACCAAAAACACAAGAAAATACCTACCTTCGAAAATATCAGCTTCTTCTTCTTGAAAACCCTAGAGAACTCTATCCTTCTTTCTTCTTTCTTATTTCCAGTCAAAAAGCAGAAAATGAGAATGGCAGTAGCATGGGCGGCCATGCCCTTTTAAACCATAATATAATAAGGTTTTGTACTTTGTACACTTTACCCCCTCTACTTGTGCCCATTATCTTTTCTTTCAAGATACTTTTCTTTTCCTTTATTTTAAACAAATTTTCGAGTGTTACATCTATCCCTACCAGAGGGAACCAATGGTTTTGTGGTGTATTGTGACGTATCACGACAAGGACTTGGCTGTGTTCTGATGCAACATGACAAGGTTATTGCTTACGCTTCTCGACAATTGAAAGTGCATGAGAAAAATTACACTACTCGCCACCTAGAATTGGGAGCCGTCGTTTTTGCACTTAAAATTTGGAGACACTATTTGTATGGTACCAAGTGTACTATATTCACCGATCATAAAAGCCTTTAACATATTTTTGATCAAAAGGAACTGAACATGAGACAACACAGGTGGGTCGAGTTACTAAACGACTATGATTGCGAGATTCGTTATCACCCTGGAGAGGCGAATGTTGTAGCAGATGCTCTAAGCAGGAAAGAACAAACCAAGACCCTGCGAGTGCAAGCGTTGGGAATGACGATCCATACGAGTCTAACTACTCAAATTCGTGACGCTCAGTCCGAAGCCCTAAAGGAACAAAATTTGAAGGACGAATCTCTTCGCGACATGGATAAACAATTTGAGATCAAGTCTAATGGAGCTCGCTACTTCATGAATCGAATTTGGGTACCAAATTTTAGAAACTTAAGGGATCTGGTGATGAATGAGGCACACAAGTCCAGATACTCCATCCACTCGGGCTCTGATAAGACGTATCAGGATCTAAAGGAGTTATACTGGTGACCTAACATGAAAGCTGACATATCCATCTATGTTAGCAAGTGCCTCACGTGTTCCAAGGTCAAGGCAGAATATCAGAAACCATCAGGATTACTGCACCAACCAGAAATTTGACAATGGAAATGGGAACAGATTTCCATGGACTTCATCATAAAACTTCCCAAGACATCCACCTGTTGTGATACGATTTGGGTAATTATGGACCGACTAATGAAGTCTGCATATTTCCTACCAATTAAGGAAACTGATAAAATGGAACGGTTGACCAGGATTTATCTCAAGGAGGTTGTCTCAAGATATGGAGTGCCAATCTCCATTATCTCCAACCGAGACAGTCGATTCACCTCTAAATTCTGGCAATCATTACAAAAAGCCTTGGGTACGCGGTTGGATATGAGTACCACATACCACCCCCAAACAGATGGTCAGAGAGAAAGGACTATCTAAACATTGAAAGACATGCTTAGAGCTTGTGTGATAAAAAAATGTAACATGTGGCCTTTTTATATTTTATCTTAAATTTGATCATTAATCTTGTGAGCACATAATAATTCGATATTTCATGACATATGTTTCATGTATGCTTCTGCGTATTACTGATGCTAGATTTAGTTACATCATGTTATGAACATTTTTTTGCCATGACATTAGATCCTCTATGTGACAACCGGTAAATTTCAGGTTAATACCCGGCCCACTTAGTCATAATTATGCATATTTTACATGAGTTTCAATTGATTTCTAATTATTTGAAGTCTTTTCATGCATTGCGAAATTTCATCCATAACATTTCATGCATCGGTGATTCGGCGTAATTACCATTTTTACACGCGGTATATGCGGCACAGACGAACGTTGGTGATAATTAATATATACATACTAATAAATACTTTAAAGTGTTTCAAAGTATTTTAGATTCCAAATTAAATACATTGGAATTTTTAAACTTATAAATAAATCTAATCGCGTAACTTGATATTTTACCCGGAACGAATCGTTTTAACGTGACTACTACATACACGATGTATCATTAACACACCATCAATATTAAAAATATGATATTATATAAGTTCTTATAATATTTTTTATTTATTTTAAAAAGTAAAAGTAAAAATATAAAAATATGTAAGAATACTTATAGTGCAACAAATACCACCTAAATACCCAATACCACTCAAAAGTTGAAAAATCAACCCCTTCCCCCATCTCCTAGACGTCCACCCCCTGCCCCCAGTTCGTCCTCCTTTTCATGATAAAGCAAAGAAAATACCTTACCAAGTTCGTTGACTTTGGTAAATTTGAGAATTTCCCTTTTGGTGATTTTCTTTTTGAAGTGATTAAAGAGACTTGGTTCTATTACCAATTTGAAACCTCTTTTCCCCACTCTTGATCGTGAGTTTGCAACAACATCTCAAAAGTACCAAGGTTAAAAAAAGTGGATGACTATAAGTGGGGACATACACTTTACATATCAACCATACCCATATATTACACTCAATTCTCCTCTTTCTTCCTTCAAAATTTAGCCAAGGCATCCCCACCACCACTTCATCTGATTTTCAACTCATTCTCTACCAATCTTGGGTGATTCAAGTGACATCGTTGAAGACCAAGTGATTTTGAAGCTTCTAACCCTTCCATCTTTTCTTGCTTGTTTTTAGTGAGAACACTCTCTTTTTGTTAAAAATGATGTCTTTACCAACAAAGTGTTTCAAGTATAATACTTCATACAAAACAATATTTTAACATGAAATAAATAATTATACTTGTTCTTAAAAAGTAAATATTTATAGATTCATGTTAACCACGTTACTAGTTGGTGATTTTATAAAAAGTCATAAAAGTTTGTTAAAACTCTAGAAAAGATCCAAATGGGTTATATTATGGTTATGGAATTTTAGATGTTTTGCAAGTATTATCATGAACATTTATATATATCTTATAAGTTATAGTTAATTAGTAAGTTGTAATATATTATTATAAAAATCGGGTTATAACTAGATGACAACTTAACTAAGTTTACAAGTGTGGTTAAAAATATAAACATGAGACTTTAAATGGAAAAGTATGAACTTCATAACTAAATATTATGTTTATTTAATGGGTGTGTTAAAATGGCTAGTAGATGACTTTTGACAAAGATGGCATATAATTAAATTATTTTGGCATGAGACTTAAAATATAAATCTATGAACCTTATAATACTAGTTACTAGGTCACTTAAAAAGATGGGTTAAGAAAATTAGTAAATTGACTAAAATGACTAAGTATTTTATTCAAGGGACTTTACTTTCTAATATAATAAAAATTACTTGATAATTTGGTGAAACCCTAATTTAATATATGTTAAGGTTTATAAGAACTAGGTAAAATAAAAGAATAGTTCTACTAAGAAAATAATTAAATAATTATTTTATGAGTAAATATATATGTATTTATACTTAGATTATAAAATACGAAAGCTAGTGATTTTCCTTAGATGTCAATATTTCAAATTGTGTTCCAATTAATTACTATAATACACATATTATTTTACCTAAGAAAATAAGATTATTTCAAAACCTAAATTTCTATAATTTCATATGTAAATTACATAATTAATTTCTGAACACTTGAGACATGTCTCGGGTCGATTCAAAATGATATTTAACTACCCAAATAATATGTCAACTTTAAGATACAAAGGTTTTTAAACACTTTCCAGTGAAGTATAACTTATTAATATTTTCTAAGTAATATATATATATATATATATATATATATATAAAATATATATATATATATATATATATATATATATATATATATATATATATATTTCACAAATATTCATCTTGTGTCACCAACGGGTCGTCGAGTCAAACACTTTGTTACCAAGTGTGGATGAAATAGTTACAAGCTCACATTACACGTAGGAGCAATTACTTAGACATAAGTTGCCTTGATTGTTCTAGGGCAAACTTAGTTTGGATTTTCCCGAGCACTTTGGATATTTCCAGATTTTCACACCCGACTCACTTCACAGGTGAGTTTCATGGCTCCATTTTTACTTATTTTCATTTTGGGGAGATTACATTCAAAATTACTATTTTCGTGGATACGATTACTTGTCAATGGTTTCACATGTTATATAAGTTGTTACTTATCGTATGAAATCCCCTGTTATCGGACCGTTAATTTATTTCCCAAAACGAAGTAATCATGGATAGTACTATTGGGTTTGACTTACCCCACCCGGGTTAATTACCCTAACATTGGCTGGAGGTCTAAACGGGTGCATTATTAGCCTGTTCACCCCCGTGCTTACGATAGGCACGGGTAGAAACAATCTTTTACAGTTACAGTCTAGCTTCGGTTGTAGTGCTTATATAATGTTGTAGTATAGTATGATCGACAATTAAATCATGGAAAGACTTGTGGTTCATTACACTGTTTACTAGTACTTTAAAACTTGTGAACTCACCAACTTTATGTTGACATATTTCCATGCATGTTTTCTCAGGTATTTGATAATTGTATCAAGTTAAACTAGCATGGATCACATCACATTTAGGGCCATTTTGTTTGGGACATTTATTTATGTATTTGTCGAGTTTTGAAAATGATTTACATTAGTTCATTTGCTTCTGCAATTTAACTCTGAAAACAATTATGTATTTTTAAACTTATTTGCAACGTATGTTTTTTCGAACCATGTAGTGGTCGATCAATGACTATGATTTCATGACGTTCATGCCCCTCGGGAAACTGCTATGGATTGAGGTGTGACACTCTATTCTAGCATGAATTATATCATATTATCTACATCTTTTAATTTAACATTTTATCTCATATTCAACCCATGTTATACACATATTACTAAAGTAGTTGCTTTAATATAACTGTATATTTTATTTGTAATATTGTTGAATTTTATAAATTTTATCTACTTGTGGATTGGCATGGATTTATAAATTGAACTAGATTTTTCCCCGCGCTACACGACGGGAGTTTGGTTTTTTTTTTTCTACGTCACACGACGTGACTTTAGTCGTTATTATTTTCTTTTATCGGAAACCATACAAGTGAATACCGATACCGGTTCCGGTAATATTAATACCGCCAATGATAATGTCCGCTCATAAACGGTTCGGTCCATCATAATACCACAAAGGTAACTGCACTCGCTATAACATACAATACAAAAAATACTTGATTTTGAATTCAACTATGTTTTGAAAAAGAAATTTTATTGGAGCGTTGACAAAAAATAAAGACAACCACGTATTCCGTTATGTTAACTAAAAGTTAACGAACAAAAGATATTGCAAAAAGCGAAATTGTCAGAAAATAAAATAGGTTTAAATGTTTCTTATATATGATAAAAGAGGTAAAAATGAAATTTAAATAAATGTACTAAAACTATTAAACTTTAGTGGTAAAAAATTAAAAAAACAAAGTTTTGTGGTAAAATTAGAGGACCAAAATATCATTTCACCCATAAAAACACTTGTCCCGTAAATAATAATGCTGGCAGTGGACCTGGATTTTTAAATAATATTTTATTTTATTTAGTTTTTTTAATTTTTATAGATTCTTGAAGCGGTTAATGAATTACTCAAAAAAATTATTTTTTGGGTGGTTCATTGTGTTTTTTAAATGGTTTGTTAAGGAAAAATTGTATTTAACATTATATGATTATGGTATCATTTGGAGCGACTACAATCCTTTGGAGCCATTTCTTTAACCGGTTCAAAGAAGCTTAATTTTTTTTATAGATTGGGGTTAACAAACCACCCTTGAAAAGTTAATTAACCGTCTCTAAAAACTAACATTGTATAAAAATTAATTTTGTGCTAGTGGGCTTTTAATGGACATACACACAGTCACACATAACTGAACGTGCTCCCAACTTCCCAAGTCCCACTACTTATAAAACTAGTCACAACCACTTATGTAACCTAGTAATAAAGATGTATTTTAATTATCTTTAATGTGATAAGTTTAGGATTAACTTGTATCATGTGAAGTAAATTTAATTTGAAGTAGAATAAGAATAGATTAGGATCATTCTAAAATAAACTTTCAAAAGTAGACGCACACATGCATGTTTGTTCTGTCAAAGACGCATACGCCTACACTCATATGCATATACGTGTATATGTACATATATGTTGTATGGAGTATATACATATATATGTATACTAGTGGGTGAAATCCGCGCGGTGTGGCCTGGTATCAATATTTTTAGGCCTTTGTGTTTTTGGTTAACTCTCCTTTATTGTGTTAACTAATAATTTAAATCGGCCGTTTTAATTGGGTTTAACCGAGAACCACTGATACCGTCATTTTAAAAACCAAAAAGACATTTTTACCAATTTGATTTTATGTTTAATGACATACAAGAAGGCATGCATGTGAAACACAACTTTTTTTTTTTTTTTTTTTTTTACTTTGAGAAAAAAGCTCCTTATATAGGAGTTGGATAATACTTTAGTTTTTCTACACAACCGATGTATGATAGAAACATTGACTATAGTAGTTAGGGACAAAATTATAAATGTAATACTAATTATGCATTAACACTTGTAAGAAATGCAACCACATGTTTATTACGTATCTTAAACATTTAAGTGATAAAGTGTGAGATCGCACGATACAGTGGGGTATAAAAGTTTGTAAAACTTTGTATTTTTGACTAAGCATCTCTTGTTGTGCTAACATGTGATTTAAAACCAGACCAGATCCTACCAACCAGTTTAACCACCAACTGCCATATTAACAGGGACTTAGGGAGAACTGAGTTCAAACCCAACTATAATAACCAAAGATGGATTAGAAGAAAATCAAAAAAGAAAAACACTTTAAAATTTTAACTGGAATTGATTTTTTTCCTGGGCTTGCACAACAAAGGATGCACAAATCATAAGTTTATTTCCCCTCAAATCCATGTATCCTCTTTTATAGGCGTTGAACTCTCATTTTGCATTTTTATTTGATCAATGTGGGATAACAAACATATCTATATTATTATAGGGAGGGGTAAATTTATAAATAACATGTTGTTTATGCATAATCACTTGTATCAAATGCAACAATATTGTTCTTAAGTATCTTAAATATAGATTAAAATTACAATGTTGTCCAAAAAGTTGTATTATATAGTAGCCTATACATAGATAGGTTAAGATAACCTTAAATATAATAGTCATACTTTAAATTTAATTATGAACAGGTGGAGTATAAGTATTTAAAGCTTAAAAGGGTATAGTGAGCATAAATCTTATAACATTACGTACACATTAAAGTTTGTAACTATTCATATGACATCTTAAAATTAATGTAAAATTACAAATCTACCAATAGGTTCTTTTTTATATAATAGTATAGATATAAATATCTGTAAATGCATGAGTTTTGTGAGTGATAAGTATTTCACGCATTTATAATTTTATATACATAAATTTCTAGCACACATCCACAAAGATAATAACACAATGTAAATGGCCATGTGTAATGCGTGAATAAAACTCATTACAGACGAGAACACTTGGACGCAACATGTAAATAGGTTAGACACACCCTCGTATCAGTATGTACACACCATCTATATTAAAGTGCATAACACGTTTTAAAAACAAATTTTCTTAAAGTTAGTAATATTATACTCGGGGAATAAAACTTATAAATTTATCATCATAACTTTTTTTTAATGATAGAGTACATAAAAGTTATAACTTAAAAAAAGAATTTTAAAAAAAATCGTAGGTTTGATTTTTCTCTCTCTTTTTTTATAACGAGACGAGGAATCGGTAGTGATCAGCTACCCAACTAATATCAAATTATTAAAACATTGAATTGATCATGCTTAAACGATTCTATACTTATATGTCATTATTTTATGAAAAATTATAATTAAAAAATCAAAACTATTGATTATTAGTAAATATTAATCTCAACTAATAATTTAACTAATATTAATCTTAACTTTCAATTATGTTACCAATAACCGTCATAGTCTAATCGTCTGTTAACGCGGTTTAGTTTTTGATGACGTGACACGCGATGTTACTCGTGACGTGGTATGTGACATGACGTATTATATAATTAAAATAAAAAATATAAACATATCACTCAATTTTTGTCTCTTTGTCTCCAATCTACTCAATTGATAACATGAAGGTTACGTTAAATAACTTCAAAAGTAGAATTGAGTAGTACATTTATATTTTTTATCATAACTATGATATACGTCACGTCACAAGCCACGTCATATGATTCGTTATAAATAAACTAACGGAGTTAACGAATAGTTAGACTGTGACTGTTATTACCAACAAAATAAAAAATTAAGATTAATACCGGTCAAATTGTTAGATAGGATTAATATTAACTAATAATCTATATTAATAGTTTGAACTAATAAAATTTAATTTTTCTTATTTTATCACATGAAACTACCAATCTCCTTCTTACATAACATTCAACATATCCTACTTATCAACCTCGTTAAAAAGCTTCATCATCATAACTACAAATATCAAATTACTTTACTACTAAACCAAACCCGCACCCCTAATATCTATCATAACCGAGCTCACACTAAACCAAACTCATTTACACCATAATTATTTCTCATTAGTCAGATCCAATTTAATTAATCACCAGATCTATTTGACCTTCTCTCCCCTTAGTTGTTCCCAACTTAAGTATGCAAGTTGAAATAAAACAAACAAAAAACATAACCACTACACCCTTATCTTCAACCCAATATTATTGTTGCCAGGCTACATATTCCTCTTATCACCACAAAGCCAACTCATTCCAACACATTATTCCCACCACACTCACCCACCCCCACAAATATATTAAACTAACATTGCACCACTAATTAACACCACAATCAATTAACACCACAATGGCTCCTCAATATTTCACCCTCCTAACCCTAACCCTCACCCTCCTCCTCCCACCATCCTTCTCCCAATCCCCCACCGCCCCTGCCCCCGGTCCGGCCGGTCCGATCAACATAACCGCGATCCTCGTCACGGGCGGGCAATTCACCTCCTTCCTACGCCTCCTTAACCAGACCCGAGTCCTCGACCAGCTCCCGAACCAGCTCAACAACTCGAACCAGGGCATGACGCTCTTCGCCCCGACCGATAACGCCTTCCTGAACCTCCCTCGGGCACCCTCAACGAGCTCTCGGAGGAGAAGAAAGTGAAACTTGTGTTGTACCATGTTCTCCCCAAATATTACAGCATGGAGGACCTTGTGACAGTCAGCAACCCCGTCCCGACGCAAGCGGGAGGGGAGCACGGGAGCCTCGGCTTGAACTTTAGCGGTCGGGCGAACCAGGTTAACGTGTCGACCGGAGTCGTGGAGACTCAGATTAATAATGCGTTGAGGAGGGAGTTCCCGTTCGCGGTGTATGTGGTGGATAAGGTCTTGTTGCCCTTGGAGTTTAGCGAGGCCCCTGCGCCTGACGGGGCCTCGGCTCCGCCCAAGGCTAAGGCGCCGAGCTCCCCCGCCTCAGACGGTGACGGAAGCGGAGCTTCCCCGTCTGAGAATGGTGGTGTAAGGAGTGTAGGTATGGGTGTGGGTTTAGGAGGTCTTGTGATGTTTTTCATGGCGTTTTTATGAGGTGCATGCATGATGTTTTGATGGTTTTGAAGCATTTTTTTTATCCATATTGATTCATGTTATTTATTTTGTTTTGTGATGGAATTGTGTTTTGTATTTTGTTTACATAAATACGCTTGATACTGTGGTTAATAAAGTATTAAATTTATGTAGTAAAGGACTCCGTGTGATGTGAAGGCGGCGACAATTTTTAATAGGGTATTTTTTTGGTAGTTTATTAATCTTTTTGTGATGTATTGTATTGTACGTGTATTAGTTTTTTAGTTGTAACATCGATGTAGTCTATGTCACAAGCATTACATATTTCAACTAAATAATAACGGACACACGAATAAGAAAATATAAGTCATAAATATATTAATTTAAAAATAAAAATCCGAACACACGAGTAAAAGGTTTCGGTGTTTAGAGTGAAATCAAAAGGTTTGTGTTAGTTGAAGTGTTATTTGAAGGTTTTAGATCAGGAAAGATAGATTCTAATGCAAGTTTAATTTAAAGGGAAAAGTCAAAGAGTGATGTTTTGCATGACTTTTTTATAAGGTGCATGAATTTTTTATTCATATTTTATTTGTTAATTATTTTGTGCTGGAACTGTTTTGTATTTTGTTTACAAAAGTACCCTTGATACTGTTAATAAATATTTTAAGTTTATATTTTTATATATATAATTGTCATCAGCTTCTCATACTTTTATAAACTTTTTATTTAGGATATACTTTTAGACCCTTAATAAACTTCAACCTTTGGAGTATGATTCAAAACTAGATTCCGTTATCAAGGAATTAATTTTTTGTTCGGAAATGTTTCTCGTTTTTTTATTCAGTTGTTCCTTTTTATGACACTACTGAGGAGGTTGATAATTTTTTCTTCGAATGTAGTTTTAATTCTCGATGGCTATATGGAATTGACTTGTATCTTGGGGTGGCCTTTTGCATTCATCGCGGGCTTACATATCTAATCTTATGCTTTTGCTCGATTGTAAGTCAGAACCCAAACGACGTTCTAGGCATAGGCATACCTTAGTGAACTCGGTGATTTTGTTAATTTGAAAATTAAGCAAATAATACGTTAGTCTTTAGAAAAGATGATCATAGAATATATGATAATCGTCCAAATAAAAATTCCAAATCAAGTAGTTAATTATCTCAAACTTTATTAAAGTCCACTGATTTGTACACACATTAAAAAAGGAATTCAATGCAACGAATGTGATTTAATAACAACCACACAATTTATATAACATATTGATTTCAACTAGATGACAGGCCAAATGGTCCCAAAAATCAATCCGTCGATTACAACAATAACAAACCCACAAATTATAAAGTTTAATTTAAAGATGCGAATATATGAAATTTTATGTCCACCACAATATTTTGTGTACCTTTATAGAAAATAGTTTCATCAGTATTGTAAAATGTGATTTTTAAAGGAAATATAGGAATGAAATCTAGTCACAGAGTTCAGTGAATGTTGATAATTGATTAAATGTTTCAGATTTTAGTTAGTATAAAGTTAGTTAAAAGATGAATCTTACGATCAAAAGGTTGTGAGTTTTAACTCTATAAAAAAGGTTAAAAAAAGTTAGTATGTAGGTAAATATTTATGGAAAGTTAAGCAAGAAATGAGAAAAATAGCATCGCATGCATTGGTTTTTCTTGTAAATTTTTGAAGAAACCATAAAAGTAAAGGTTTCAAGAACAAACATGAAATTGTTATGATAATTATTAATACATATCGTGTACTAAAAAAACGATACTCATAAATCCTTTTATTTATATGGGTTGAAATATTGAATGGAATAATTGAAAAATTGAACAATTGTATCTGTTCAATTAATGGTTAAATAGTTTGACGATGATAACCATTCACAACTGTTTTATTAGAAACCATATTTGGTAATAGCTTAATACTATTGAACTTCTCTTTCTACCAAAAATAAATTTCTATTGAACTTTATTTCTACCGTCTAGGTTTAATTACCAAAACCAAACTTGACATCTACAACCAAAGTTACTACTGAGATTCAGTTACAACAACATTTACTCGACCCATCCAAGGGTTTTGCCTTTTAAACCTAGCTATCAGGGGCATTGCTTTTGGGCCACCATGGTCTAGTGGTTTCTTTAGTCCTTGATATCATAATATTTCAAAACAAAATGTGTATTATGTACTTTCCAACTTTGTTTGATATTTAATTATAATCTCACATTTGTTTATTAAGGAAATCCAATTACATAAGATAGCTAAATGACACTAAATCATCAACAACAAGGATGTGCCAAACTTTCCAATTGTGGTATGTTGTTGAAATGAGTATTGATTCACTTGTATTCAAGACTATCTCTACCAATTACAAAGGTTCGTTCGACCTTCCATTTTGTATATACTTTTAAATTGAATTTTGATACATATATATAACACTTTGTGAAACTCATTACAATTTTGTGTCTTACTTTACAAGTTTGATTCACTCTTGTGATAGAGTTACGCACATGCATGTGATATGCATAATGCATTAAAATGATACATTCATGATCATCCATTTCACACGCTTGATACATTTTTTTAAAATTTCTCATACGGGATAAATATTGGTGTGTCAAATCGATTCCAATAATGTATCATGATAACTAATTAATAGAATAACAGTGTTACTTTTTTAAAGACATGGTAGACAAATGTTAATTAATCATAGTAAATATGAATATATTTACAAACTATTTCACTAATATTATAAGACGAAATATGAATGAAATACCTCCTTCCAAACTATTACATATTAAATATTTTCGATTACTATGATTAATGATTAATCAACTTATTGCCAAAAAACAGAAATTTTCATAACTAACACACATTACTGCATGTATATATGCTTATAATGAGACTGATGCATACACCCATCAACACAAAAAAATACAAAGACATTTACATGTTACCGGATAGCTTTTCTACGTTTTCTAAAAAAAACATTGATTGTATCTCTCTATATATGATTGTGTGATATATAACCAATCTATTAAGTATCAAATCAAAAGAACCACATAAAAGAAATTATAAATATTGCTTTATCACTCCTTTTCTTTCTCCATTTATATGCGGCTACCACTACGTATAAATGTGTATGCAATTTTTATAATTTCTACCTAATATTAGTTATGCTTAATTACTAAGAATCACCAGACAAATATGGTAATTGTGATCGTAAGTATCATAAAGGCCCTTGTGATCACCTACACATCAAGAAAAGCAAGCCCAACTACACTAATACTTTCCACCTTTTTCTAACTTTGATCATGCCATCATGGTCTGTTGAAGAGTACTACTTTCTTTGCAAGTTGTACAAGATAAGCAAGCCACATTAAATATGAACATTATTAGTAACTTTTAGGGTTTTTAATTGTAGTTACCATGAAAAAAACCCAAGAAAGAAGATGAAGGCCTCACTAAAACCGTGCAATAAACAATATGAAAAATTCATGTTAATTAAAATTCCCTTTTTTTACTTCAACAAACAAACATACTTACTAACATCTCCCTAATAAAATAGGGTACTATCATTTCAAGATTGTTAGAATTATATGTATCATTTATAAGATTTAGAATTAATTGAAACAAGTGTAAGAAAGTAATACACTCCTTATGAGTCCATGCAGAAACATCATAATATGACTTCTTAAAATTATACATACGTACTTCAAGCTTCAAACATAATTTATTCAATATACATGCATCAATATCTACAACTTCCCAAATAATAACAATCTACCTCACTCTAACTACATAATTATGTTCTACATCCAATCTAAGCTAATTAAATGAATCAGTTCTTTAGCGATCTGTTTTAGAAATGGTGTTGGTTTAAGGGATTGCTTCACAAGAGGGACTGCTTTTGGCCCCAATGCTAATGGCGATGGATCATCGCCGTTAGCAATAGAGTCAGCCTAATTGGCGGTTTTGAGCTAGCCATCGCCATTAGCATTGACGGTGACCCAAGCAACAAGTCAACAACTTTTAAACCAGCACCATTTATAAAAAAACTGCTAAAGCAAAATCCGTAGTTTTTTATTTTTTATTTACCTATATTTAATAGCAAACCAGCTACACATTCACACCAAAAATCATCTAAGAGTTCCAATTATTCATGTCGGGCAACTGATACGGTTGCCGGAGAACGCTTTCTCCGGGAGCCACCACCATTATTGTTTGTGGCTGCAATTGTGTATCCATCGGACTTCTGTCCGTCAGTAAACCGACGGTGTTGAGGTGGTGGTTGTTGTGTTCGTAACTCTCCATTGCATCATACCCCGTGCAGCCTATGGTGGGCTTCATAAGCCCCCGGTGGTTGTACGATGGTGGTGGTGGTTTTGCTAAAATCCTATTCATGATGAGATCACCACCACCACCACCGTCAACTTCCACCGGTCTGTGCATATTACTTTTCTTGTAGATTCGACACAACACCCATTCATCCAACTGAAAATCAACTCCATCAATAAATTAATCACTAAAATCTGTAAAAAGATTATATAATTAACTATTGAATATGTGAATTGAGTACCCTTAATGATCCTTCATTCTTTGCGGTATTGTAAGCAGGTGGTTTGTTGGTGGATTTATTATCGGTGAGTCGATACTCATGCATGATCCAGTTTGTCTTGATGCCCTTTGGTGGTTTACCTTCATAAAAAACAAGAGATTTCTTTGCAGCTACTTTGAGTGTGCCACGGGCGGTCCACACGGGTTTATCGGTTCCGGTGGCTTTCCAGTACCCGGACGTTGCTGTCCTGTTAGGACGAGCTCCGTTCGGGTACTTTCTGTCTCTTCGAGTGAAAAAGTACCACTCGTGTTCGCCAAAGGCGGCCTTAACTATACTCACATAAAAGAGAAAATATCAGAAAACTCTAATCATATTGAAATAGAGATTCATGAAGATAGATATGCATGTGGTCTAGAGGAAAAAGAATATATTTTAGAAGGTTTTGACAGGTACGTGTTGATTTGTAAAGACTTCGCTACTGAATTCTACAAAAATTTAACAAGAAATGTTTGAAATCGCTAGAACGTGTCACATTTTTTAGAGATCGCCGTCCGGCCATGGTAGTAATTAACTTTTTTAAAACCAAAAACACTTTTAAAAATCCAAAAAAAAATCATACATGGAATATTTTTTTAGATTTATATGGAGAGTTTAAAGTTTTTGTTGTAGTTTCTAGCTTGAAAATGATTTTATAATTGGTTTATAAGAGTTGTTACTTCAACCGGATACTAAGTTTCCTAACACCAAATCCGCTTGAGTGGCTGGCAGACTCTAGACGTGCACCACGTTACAACAAATACAAAAGCAGACTCTACATAAACCATTATGAAACCATTTTCAAATCAGAAAACACCACATAAACTTAGAAAATTTTCATAGAATAATGATTATTTCAAGATTTATACCAGGAAGCTCCCACGGATCATACTTATAGAGTTCAACCTCCGCGATGATGGGCACCGGAAGAGGATCGGAGGCTTCTTTCCTCTTGAGGTAGTGAACAACCAGCTCTTCGTCCGTGGGGTGAAAGCGGAACCCTGGAGGAAGCAACGCTTGCAGTGACGACGTCGTTGCATGACCAGTACCACTCTCCATGCCTAAATAATATTCCTGTGACTCGATCAGCTTAACAATTGATCCCTGAAGATCTCCGGCATACGAGAGAGAAAAATAATTAAGAAGACAAATAGCTATCAGATGAATAAGTGGGCGTATTACGTACGGAACGTGGTATTTGAAAGGGGTTTATATGGCCCATGATCAGGTGTAACGCGCTGTTAAAATGAGGATTACGGTAGGCAATAATATTACGCCACGTCATAATGAAAGGGTAGATTAGTCATTAGATAATGAGGTTGTAAAGATAATTGAGGAATTACGGGTGTAGAGGATAATGGTGAGGGAAGGATTTTGGCGACTGGAATTATAGCCAATGAAACGTTGACACGAGTGCACTGAGTAGGCCACGTGTCGAGTGTAGAAAGGCCGATGGTTTGGTCCCGTAGATATTTTTGTGTGGCGGAGATATTTTAGGACAGAAGTCATAGAACTGATGCTGTTTTAAAATATATATCTTGAGGTGAATTGCATATAAAAAATTGATATGTATAAGTGTGTAACTTTATGCGTTTCATATATTATAATTTATAAACATGTATATATGTTCACTACTAGTAACGTGCTCGCGTGATGCGGAGCGTGCGACATTTTTCATTATGCTACTTGTCTTTGGTTATTTTTATATATAAAAAACTAGATTCCTTCTTTTAAGCATATTGTAACAAACATGGAAAAAATTGTATATAATTAAAGATACAAGGGTCTAAGTGTAAATAAGTTTAAAGTTTCACTTTTTTAGTAGCGTTAGAAAGACATAATTACCCTTGTTAAGTTGATTTTTTGGGTTGTATCTTGTGCTTAAAATTTACAAATCTCTTAACTTTGACCGGAATCCTTCCTTCGTGCATTATAATATAGTATAGATAATTTAGTAAATTAAATTACACATGTATATAAAACTTGTCACGTAAAAGTAAGAGAGAAGAGGGAATATTGAAATTAACTCAACTATTTACACAGAAAAGTTATATGTATGTTTGTATTTACATATTTAAAAGCATTCTCGATCACATTTTCACTAAACATACTTAAAAATGTATATTATTTGTACATATAATAAGACTTGTATCCTCAGCAATAGCGGAATACCACATGATTATATATCAGAAAATGAAATGCGTTCCTAAATTTTTATGTTTTTTGTATGAAACCATGATTTGTAATTTGTTAAATGTCGAGACTAAATAAAAAGTTTACATTACATGTTTAGTCTTTAATTTATTTTTTATTAAAAATAACGGTTTTCTAGTTGATAACCTAAGGGGTTGGATTTTGCACCAACAAGAACCGTTTATAACCAAAACTGGTTATTAGGAAACCGGTTTTGACCCAAAGTTGGCTTATCTAGTTCGGTTAAAACCGACTATTTTTTGAATTGATTTGTTCACATCTACCTAAACATATGCTATTAGGTTTACATAACTATCCAGAATTTAAAATCGAATATAACATATGTTTTTAGTCATAATATGTTTGATGTATTACTTCAAACTAAAGTTGACAATATGTCTATATGATAAGAAGATGGAATTAGGATTTTGTTGGGTTTCTAGTGGTTGAGAGAAAAGATACTATAAAGAAAATTGTGAATTAACTCACATGCGTTATAATAGTTATGAATTTCCATACGTAACGAGGCTAATCTATTTGATATAAGAAAACGACACTGAATAGATTAGACTATAAAAATTTGTTGATCATTGTTTTAATTCAAATTCTTGAAGAATAAAAATTGAAGTGATATTTAATTATCGAACCGCTAATATATTTATATAAAAAGAGAAAATAAATTATGATTGCGGTATTTTGATGATGATTATTTTGATACATTTCCTATTATATACTTGCTTCCTTAGGTTTTAAGTTTTTTTACTTGTACGACATCTAAGTCCCATCGATCTAGTTGGTTAAGCTCATGGCTCGATTTTGGATATAGTTATCACCAAGATATAGATAAAGATAAGCATCTTATAACGAATACGTGAAACAAGAAAGTGAAAGCCAATTAGAGTTGAGAAAGACCTTGAAAATATAAATAAACGTTAAGAAATGTATAGTGAAGAGTGGTTGATTGTTCTAATATGATGATGGATATTGTTAATGATGTATAATTAAAAGTATGTTTAAAGAGTGTGTGAGTATATTATTTTAAAAGAGTTTAGTGAATATAAATAATAAATAAACAATTTTTCATTATGCTATTTCATAATACGGTTATTAATTAGCTTTTTTAGTCTATTTATTCAAATCTAATAGAGTTCATTACATGAAAGATCCATGTGTTAAAGATTGATTTTACTTTTGGCCCATAAATATGAAAAATCACAAAAACTGGTTCAAAGGTATTCACATTTTGTGTTGATTCCACCATTGATCAGAGGCTACGACTTTGCTCGTATCTTCGCCAGCAACACATTGTCTCGTCTCAACAAGCTTCATGCTCTCAGCCTCGGGAACAACTCGCTCTACTACGTTAATTAATACAATTATTCCTAATTATACAACTATATAGTTTATGTATTTACTTTTAAATTAGAAAATTATTTAGTTTTAAAATACACATACATTTGCTAAAATAAATAATCAATGTGATCTGGAGTCCACAGTATTAATTAACATAGAATCTGGTATCACAATTATATATAGGCAGTGGAAAGCCACCGACTTTGATTCAAGAGAAGTATGTTTCTCTTAAAATCAATGCATAAAGATTGTTGTGGTGAAGTTGATAAAACACTTTAACTTGAACGCGTAGCATACATGTTCAACTTCGGCTATCTACAATTCATTTTTCTTTTTGGTTTTTTGATTTGTATATTCTTTTACAATTATTATATTTCTCTTTTACTTTAAAATTATCTTTTTTGATTATTAAATTGTAACATGCGAGACATAATACTGGTTTATATCTATGTTTTAGACTTTGAAACCGTACCACCGTAATTTCATATATTTCATCTACGTACTTGATCACGTTATTTCGCCACCGCAACGCACATAACAGATTTTGCAAGTCAATCAATTACAAAATTTATATTTCAACGTTTTGACGTTATTTTTTTAATTAACATTTTGGTACAACACAGGAGTTGACGTATAGGTTTTGCTTTTTGAATATAAAACATTAAAAACGTTTATTGTTCACCGTTAATTGCACCAGCAAGTTTACATAAAGATTTTTCTTCTTCTCTATATCTAATATAAAAACATTGATTTTTCACAATTTAAAACGTAGCATCACATGGGTTCGTAATGCTATTCTATAAAAAAATAATGTTTAACTTTATTTGTAGTTTGGTAACACATATAAAAAAAATTCACATTTAATTTACATACATTATCAACACTCCCTTCTTCGTAGGGGTTTACAACAATGTTTCAACGTTATTTATTGCCCATGTTTATGTCACTGCGGCAATGTGTGGGTCTAAAACCTCGTTCACATCAAACGAATAGACATTTTGTTATATTAATCTTAGATTTTTTTACTTTATGTACATGTATAATCTATATCTATATCTATACTGTATATTGAAGGATTACGTGATTGTTATTGATTTGTTAAACATCATACATGGGTGCATAGATACATGCATAACAGATCTTGACCTAGGCTTAAATATAGAAACTAAATCAATAGATAAATATAAACAAATATGTTTTACTAATATTCCCCCTTAGCTTGAACGCCGCAACTATGTGACATTTAAGCTGGATCAAATTGAGTCGAAATGAATGTCCATCTCCACACGTTTGGTACAGTCGTGTTGCACTGGATTACCCAACATATAAAGTCGTGTTGCACTGGATTACCCAACATATAAATAGCCGAACATTATCACAATATACTATCGTTGCCTTACAAACCGGAACGTGAAGTTTAAGAAGCAGGTCGCGAACCCATGTTGCTTCAGCTACTGCATCTGCTACCCCCTGCATTCGGCTTCGGCACTGGAACGTGAGATAGTGGGTTGCCGTTTTGACAGCCCAGAGATTAGATTGTTCCCTAAAAATGCAATATCCAGAAGTAGATCGCCACATATCCGGGCAACCACCCCAGTCAGCGTCTGAATAAGCAACCAAGGACTGATTGGGAGAAGCCGAAGGCCAAAGACCATGATTAAGAGTTCCATGAACACACCTTAAAACTCGTTTCATGAAGGCAAAGTGTGGTTCTCTTGAAGCATGCCTAAATAAAAAAATTGTTGAATTGTATAAGAGATATCTGGTCTAGTAATGGTGAGATACTGAAGAGCCCCAGCTAGACTCTAATATAACGTACCATCATGTAACAATTCCCCCTTGGTGGCACTAAGTTTGTTGGCGGTATCAACCGGTGTATGACATGGTTTACAGTTTGTCATATTTGCACGATGGAGAATGTCACGAGCATATTGGGCTTGACAAAGGAACAAATCTTGATGGTCTCGAGTGACAGTTATTCCGAGAAAATGATGAAGTGTTCCCAAATCAGTCATGGCAAACTTGGTGGAAAGACGTGCTATAATACGTTGCAAAAGATCTGGGTGGCTAGCTGTTAATAGTATAACATCCATATATAACAAAAGATAAGCTAATTGGGTCCCATGTTGAAAAATGAATAGAGAAGTATCACAATTACTACTTCAAAAACCCAATGAGTTGATAAAAGTAGAGAAGCAAAAGAACCATGCTCGAGGTGCTTGCTTCAAACCATATAAAGACTTTTGTAGATGACATTCATGAATTGGGAATTAAGGGTTAACATTTAGAGGCTGATGCAACCAAAGAATAATCAAGAGCTCTCAACATGCAGAAATAAAGTACAAGAAAGTTACTTCAGAAGATTTGATACAACTCAATAAAGTATGCTAAGTGTCAAATCTTCCGAAGCCAAAAACCGTATCTTCCGAAACCAAAGATAAAGTCTTCCGAAGCTTCAAGGACAAAGTCTTCCGAAGCCAAAGACTGATTTCTTTCAAAGACAAAGAAGACATGCTTTCTCCGAATCACCTTTTAACAAAAGTTGAACCACTTTCCGCTGCCACTTCTGATGACTCATCAGCTTATATGAGTTGGTGAAAAGTCCATGCTTTTATCAACTGTAGATTAAGGTCTCTTATCTATAACTTTTTAACTATGTACTCTTATCCTTTTTGTAATATATTAGAATGTGAGCTATGGCATGTCATAGTCAAAAGTCAAAAGGCAATCTGTCTTTTGACTCTACATTGATCTTGTTGTCTAAATTAGTGTTTCCAGCTGGCCTTTAAAGTATGACCAGCTGTAGGATGTAGTATAAAGTGTCTCAAGTACTTGTATCTTTTTATGTATGCTTTGTAACACTTGTAAGAACTTGAGAACAATATACATCATTTTTGAAAAACCATATTTGAGTGTTCTTATTCTTGTTCTTTTACTTGTATTCTTTGTATCATCACTAACCAGTTTCCTATTTAATCTGCTAAGTGTTTCATATCTCTCCATTTTATGAAACTGTTGCATTGACCACCTTTCACCGGTCCTGCAATTGGTATCAGAGCATTTCAGGCTCTTGATTGTAAGATCGCACCATCTTTGATCACTTCAGTTTCACATAACACTTAACAACTCAAATGCCAGCTCTTGTTAAAGCTGATATGGAAACCAGTACTATGACAAAGTCTCCACTGATCACTCCTGATGACTTTGATACTTGGTGCCAACGTTTGGAAGGGTTCATCAAGTCTCAAGACAACAGGATGTGGAGATCTATTGTAAAAGGACCTTATATCCCATGCACCTCTTCAGCCACTGCTGGAGGTGGCATGATACCAAAGGAAATGATTGACTACTCCGAAGAAGACTGGAAAAGAATAGATGTAAATCAGAAAGCCATGACCGCTGTTCAAACTGCTCTTCCCAACTCCATATACATAGGCTTTAAGAAGTGCAAGAGTGCTAAGCAGCTCTGGGATGCACTGAAGCTAATGTATGAGGGGTCTGATGAAGCCAAGGAGAACAACAAATATATCATGAAGCAGCAGTTTGAAAACTTCACCTACAAGACAGGTGAAACAATGACTCAATAATACTTTAGGTATGTTGAGATTGTGGATGCTCTAACTGATGTTGGAGTAAAACTTGAGAATAGGGACATAGTCAGGAAGTTCATGTTCTCTCTTCCCAGACAATGGACTCACTACTGTATGGCCATTAAGAGAATTGAGAACCTCTCTACTCTTACTCTTAAAGAGTTGTATGGTATCCTTAGTGGATACCAAATGGAGATGAACTTGCAAAATCCATCCAGCAGATCTTCCAACAACCAGTAGAGTTCAGCCCTTCATATAATTGAAAGAGATAGCATAGAACCACAGCATCATCTTATATGCTTCCCTGAAGGCCCTAAAATTTAGGGTTTCGAAATCACGCAATTGTTTTTACAATTGTGTTATTTATCACGCTAATGGGCTGAAATTACCCTACTACCCTTTTTAATGAAAATAGGGTGGAATTATCACACTCTGTATGTCAGTCACTGAGATTTTAAAATGAACTGTCGAGATTGCTTTGTACGCTTCGCACGAATTATACGCTTTGTATAGTAACCGATCCCTATAGAAACTAGGGGCCGGTTACTATACAAAGTGTAATTTTCGTGCAAAGCGTACGAAGTCATTAAAGCGAGACACATGTTTCTTAACGGAGGGGTAGTTTCGACCGTGCTACAATCACGCATAAAAGTTACATAATAACACAAGTTATATTCATAATTACACGAGTTATATCTATTATTAGGAAAAGAAAAATTACTCACGTTACAAAAAATAATCACGCAAGTTATATTTATAATTACGCAAGTTATATGATAATTACGCAAGTTATGTTGATAATTATGCAGTGAATAATCACGCAAATTATACGCACAACACATAGACGTTTTCTTAAAAAAATATTGTTTCTTTTAAAAAAAGGTATAGCAATACTATAATCATATTAAAGATAATAAAATGTTTGCTTTTGTGGTGTATTTTTTTTTTTAAAATAATGTCATATGAAAAGGTTATATGTGTTTGAAAAAACAGAGGGATGTTTAAAATAAGTTATATGTGTTTAAAAAACGGAGGGAAGTTTAAAAAAGTCAACAATTGTAAGTTATTTCCAATTCTACCCCTCCAGAAACATTCCTTGCATGATTATTTCATCTTAAATTTTAACCGTTTATCTAGATCGATGGTCCTTGTTGCTTCGTACACTTTGCACGAAAACAACACTTTTTACCGTAAACTTTCCCATAGAAGCTAAATCAATAGATAAATATAAACAAATATGTTCTACTAATATATATAAAACATACGAGATGGACATAATGGTAATTTTGCTTAAAATGTAAGACATGTAAAACCATTTTGCAAACACGGAGTATAAGTGTTCTATGCAATAATTTCTAATTTGCCACCATTTAATCAACTTATTTGAGATAATGCATTATTTAATATACATTTGATTATTTAATTAAGTATTATCTTATTTATAATATTTTAAATTAATATTTAAATTTACATTACTTTTTATTTACCTTATAACTGAAAAAAAAAATTAATTAAGTATTATCTTATTTAAATACTTAACTATATAACTATAAAATATTGAAATAATGATAATAATAATAACTAAAGACTGATGCCACGCGTTGCGGCGGCAAATCTTTTATCAATGATAGTTGTATTATTTGTCAAAAGTCTCTTTATATGATAAATAAAGAACATCAAAGAGACCGTCTATTGCTATTTTTTGTGTAGTTGCCAATTATAACATATATATTCACATAATACGTACGACCTAATACAAACATAACCACAACTTTGAATAGTATACACTAATACGTAAGTTTGGGCTCAGAATTGCTTAGTCGTCGTGGCTACAAATAATGATTGTCACGCCAATACAACGAACATGCAATATATTTTTACGTCATCGTAGCCTCTAATCTTCTCAAAACCCACAAAACTTTGGTGTTTCTCATATGATTAAAAATCATCATCATTAAGCTGAACAACCAAAATAATCAGTTGATGCCACATGATACCCCAAAAATCTTTTAGATAAGATAAATTTAATCATTATCAAGTAATCTAATATCATCATCAACATCCAACAATATCTCTTAGATGAGGTTAATCTCTCAACATCATTGAGTCGAGTAACATCTCAGATGAGCTAGGCTTCATCATCATCGAGCCAAGATGTTACCCAAAAACGCAAGGTTTTAAGCAACAATCATCATCACTGACCCAATAAGATCTCTCATATGCGGTTAATCTCATCATCATCGACCCAAGTAACAACAGTGACCTATTTCTCTCAAATGAACTAAGCTTTATCATCAATGAGCTTAGTTTTACATAACTGATGTGTGAAAAAATATATATTAATTCATAAACACAACCTTTTTCACAAATTAGTTTTAAAATAGAAATTCCCAACTAAACTTCACACAAACGGCAAGTGTACCGGTCGTGATATATTAAAGTTTAAGTAAGTCTGGATATCGAACCCTAGAGACACGTTTTAGCGGCTCTCGATAATAGACTTCTATCGACTTCAAACCTAATTAATTAAACTATTTAAATAATTATCAATAAACAAAATAAACAATTTAAATAAAATTAATTAATCTAAACACGACAAAAGAAATAAACAATTCAGAAATCAAACTTGAAAACTTGAATATGATCAAATATGCAAATAACTACCTAGGTAGGAATCCAACTTACATGTAATGACACAAAGGCAATGACTCTTATGACTATCTCTAAAAGTACGGATCTAGGGTTAACTAGGTATGTTGCTACTCTCTAAGAAAACCAAAGACACGTGTGAAACACAAAATAAGTTTATTAAAATGTCTAATGGAAAATTACCCCTAGGTTTTCTATCATATTATCTTTAAGATTATATTTTCCAACCCTAAGATAAAGAGCAACTTAATTAAATCCAATCAAATACCCTAAAACACTAACACTACGAATGAAAGGCAAAACACGCTCTCACGAAATCTAAACCTAACATCAATGGATAGGAGGTTTTAAACAATATCTATCACCTTTAGGTTTTAGACAATGTAGCATACTAAAAATACTATCAAAATCACAACCAATACTCCTAAGATTACCTCTAATCAAAGTTTAAAATTAAAAAAAAAAAACACAAAGTAATTAATTTTAACATGTAAAACCTAATCTAGATGTCACTCAATCAATCAAGATCAGGCATACACGAACATGGTGACAATTTTCAAGAATAAAATAATGCACATATCCATATTTAATTGAGAAAATAATCAAGTTTTAAGATTAATAAACAAATATACGAAATCAAAACTAAAACTTTAGTCAAAACATATTAGTTTTCAATCCAACCTAGGCAATACTAAAAGATTAGCTACTCATAACGTTCAAAAACATTAAGAACAATAATAAAGTTGCAAACTTCAATAACATAAACGAGAGAATAGATGAAACATATAAAAGTAATCGTAAACGACACGAAACCAAATGATCTTTAATTCTTAAATGCTTCGATCCTTGCTTCCACATCTTGTTCTTCACTTTAAGATTACTCTCACTCTAGTCGTACTCTCAAGCTTCAAAGTTGGGTTCAAAAAAATGGAAAAATATTTTTGTCTCTTCTGTGGTGCTCCCCTTCTGCCGCCATTTGTATCCCTTAAATAATAATCCTTAGGTTATTTGTCGTGCAGGTTCGGATAAAAGCAGCTGCCATTGGATTTTCTTTTGTAGGCTTGCTTCAAATTTTATGGCTTTTATTTTTTTTCTATTTGGGCCATAGCCCCACGTGAACTTTTTAAAAATCATGTATGAGACTTCAACAGAATTTGATTTTGAAATCCAAAGTCAACACCTCATTTGATTTCCACCTACACTCATATTCACGTGAGAATGTGTTAGTAATTAAAATTCATTTTATAATTAATAATAAATTGTTATAAATAATAAACTAATTTTTTAAACAACTAAATGTAATATAACTTTAATTGCAAAATTTTTACTCATTTATCTTTTAAGTCGTATAAAATTCAAATATAGAATAATTAGGACTAATATTTAATAAAAACTAATCTAAACTATTCAAGATGTAGAGAATATTTATATAAAATATGTTTAATTTAGGCTACATCAATAACCATCATTTACTGATATCCAGATTTAAAACCCCCAAATATGAAAGCTATAAAATATAAAATTAGGGAAAGACAACCAAATGAGGTAACAAATATAAACCAAACTCAAAAGAACCTAAAAACATCAAAAGAGGTCATCGAAGAGCAAGAGAGAGATGCCATGGATGCCGGCGACGACCGGAAACAACATGCGGTCAAGGCTCTCTCTCTCTTTCTCTCTCTTACTTGCATGTGTTCTTTCTAAGTTTCCCAATATACAAAGAGAGATCGAGGTTATCGAAGAGAGCAGGCGACGACGACAGCAGTAGCAGCAGCAGCTCCACCACCAGCAGCAGCACCACCAGCAGCAACAGCAACAGCACCACCAGCAACAACAACAGCAAAACAACACCAGCAACAACAATAACAACAACAACAACAACAACAACAACAGCAACAACAGTAGCAGCAGCAACAGCGGCAGCAACAACAGCAGCAGCAGCCGGAGAACCAGCAGCAGCCGGAAATTTAAAAGAAAAGAAAAGAGAAGTATAAAGAAAGAAAGGTGAAATAACCCAAGTTAAGGGGTTAAAGTCGTACAAGAGGTAAACTTTATTATTATTATGTTTAAAAGGTGGGCATGGCCGCCCACTACCCTGCTCCACCAACTGCCTTCGGCTGCAAAAAGAAGAAGAACAGAGTTTTCCATCGGCTTTTAGAGAGAAGAAGAAGAAGATTGGCTTGTAGGTAAGCTTTTCGTGTGTTTTGTTCGGTTTCAGCTGGATTTTCAGCTTTTGGACCGAGTCTTATGTTTTCCTCTGTGTTCGGGTGTGTGTTTTTGGTGTGTTTAGGTGTTTGAACTCCAAGTGCTCTCGAGTTTGGAGGAGTTTTACTCGAAAGCTGCTGTAGGTAAGTTCTAGATACCCGGTTTTACTTGTTTTTAAACTTGTTTGGGGCTGAAATGCATAGTACTTACTGTTTTACAACCGACAACATGATCTGATCTGTGTTTTTGCACCTGTTGTGTGTGTGTGGGTGTGTGTTTTTGAATGTTTGATCGAGTTCTGTGATTATATGCTTGTTCTAAGTGTTTAGCATGCTAGACCTGGGCTATGAATGTATAAGAATGAGGATTTGGAACTGAATATAGCGTAAGTTGCAAGTGTAGGTTGGTTTAGTTCATCCGCATTTAGATTTGAATATTTGCATAAGTATTTTGTTCAGGCGCATTTGCTACAGTGATCATGCGCATTTCTTTTGTTAGGCGCATTTGTTTCAGTCATCCGCACTTGGTTCATGCGCATTTCCTGACACTTGGAATATTTCTAAGTATGAACATCCGTATTTGGTTCATGCGTATTTACTGACACTTAGAATATTTCTGAGTATGAACAACCGTATTTGTTCATCCGCATTTCTTTTGTTCATCCACATTTGTCTATTCATCCGCATTGGTTTGCTCATCCGTATTTCCATAAGGACTTAGAATTTTCTAAGATTTGAGGAAGTAGAATTTAAGTGCTAAGAAATGATGTTTTATGGTGGCTTATGCTTGTTTATATGTATGCATTGCTTGATGATGTTGTCCCATGTTATGTATGATGTGACTTTACGTGGCGTGTTATGCTTATGAATGTAAAGTATTATATAATGAAAGAAGAAGAAAACGTTAACAAAGTGGAACATAACGAATTAATGAAAGTCTTGCAAGCAAATTTAAAGAGGTTCACAACTCATTGAAGAGTTGTTAGCTCAACTGTGTGCGATGTAGCTTGCGATCTTGGCTAACCCATGAGGGTATACACACAGAGGGGTAAGTCTTGGTGACTGATCCATACGTGCGAAACGGGATCCTTGTCGCTTAACCCCAAGACTAAGGTGACTTCGTGCCTAATGATGGGGCATAGCTTATGACAGGATCTAGATAGAAGTGAAAGATAATGAGAAAGTGCGAAACGAACGATTATGAACGATAATAAAAGATAATAATGATATTATCAAGATGTATGTATGTTGTGTGATCACGAACGAATGTAAGGAAAATGTTTTTACTGAAAGTAAAGTATTTTATTATTTAAAACTAGAACTCACTCAGCAACGCTGACTTTTTATGCATTTTCAATTGGCAGGTAATGTTGTTGCTGAGGATGGCACGGGGGTGAAACTGCTTGGCGGCCAAAGACTGACATCCATTTCACGCATGGTAATGTTCTTGTTTTGTAATACAACTGAATATTCTTTTGTAACTCTTTTAAAACAATAATGTATTATTTGTCAACATCAAATATTAATGCATGAATGGTTTTTGATATATTAATCCGCTGCAATGTTTTATGAATTTTATTATGCCTTATTATAAATAAGGTTGTGATTTACCATCTGTGGGGTTCCGGGAACGGGGCCTTACAAACAACAACGACGGCGACGACAAGAATAATAATAATAATAATAATAATAATAATAATAATAATAATAATAATATAATAATAATAATAATAATAATAATAATACACAAATATAATCAGTGTTTAAGAAAAGTCGGAAAAAACCTCGTTGACACTCATCATATTATGCGAATAAACCTACTATATAAATAGTGAAGTTGTAAGTTTCCTCAATGTTATAACTATAGTGTTTTTTTTCTCCAAAGTAATCAAAAATCCTTTTTGTTTTTTAAAATTTACAAATCTCGTGCATAGGACGGGTCATCCCACTAGTGTATACATAATGAAATAAACTAGTTACATAAATACGTTAGAAAAATAATTTTGCAAAATTATTTGTGATGAATAATTAGTATGCCGTTTAAGAGATGTATTTAATGATCATAAATGAAAGAATTTTCAAGCTTAGTTAAATTATTCTTCCTTTTCTCTTCGATATAAGCGGCATTATCTACTTATAATTTTGGACGAATGGGAAAAACTAAATATAATAAGAAAAAATTGTGGAACATTGAACCAAAATATACCGATGTAACGTCCCGGAATGTTGAAGCGCGCAACTTAGTAAAAATGGTTGAGTTCGGGTTATGTAAAAAAAAAGAAAGAAAGAAAATGATTATGGGTCAAATTACCTTATGGGCTTAGGGTTTGATGGGTTTAAGGGCCTAACCACCCATTAAACACCCATAATCAGCCACATTCTCCATTTCTTGCAAACCAAGCCACTAACAACTTAGAGAGAGAAAGTAATGAGAGAAAGTGAAGAAACTTGAAGATTTGGAGCTTCATTGGTTAAGGGATTGAAAATTTGAGTATTAGAGCATCAAACCACAAGAAAGGTGCAAGAAATACAGGTAAGAATCATCCTCTAAATGCCTTTATAGGTCAGACCCGGATTCTAGGGTTTTGGGTTTTGAAAAGTTGTAAAGAATCACATAAAGATCACATTTTTACATATGAAATCATGTAAAAAACTTAGATATAGTTTCATGGATGAAAAACTAAGGATTTGGACGTAAAAAGTTGAGATTTTGGGTTAAAAACGAGCTGGTGCGTCATTTTTATACGTCCAGTGAAACTGTCAGTTCGTTCAGTGAAACTGAGAGTTCATCCTGCGAAACTAAGGCAATCTCCTTACTGCGAAACAATAGTTTCGCGTTTCGCAGGTAGTTTCACAAGTGCATAGGTAGATCTGTAGATTTAGAGAATCTAGGAAATTCCAACGAAAGTTGGGCGTGGTTTGCAGCGAAACAGCCATGCGAAACTGGTAGCGAAATTGGCAGCGAAACTGGTAGCGAAACTGCTGCCGAAACTATGTAGAAAATGACTTATTTGTGTGTTAACTTATATGCAGACCGTGTACCGTGATCCTAGCTTAGAAAACTTAGACGTGAAGTTGCTTACTGACCAGGTAAGTTCTAGATCCCCTTATTTACACGTTTTTTAATGTTTTGGGGCGATATGCTTACTAAATATACGATTTTTATGGCAAACTGCCCCTAGAACCCCACTATCAGGGGTTGCCGCCCCCGAACCCCCGCTGTCCCGCATAGGGTCGGTTATATTGTTTGTATTCTTTTGTGAAGAATGTAAATATATGGACTATAAGTATATGTATAACTAAAGATGAAAGTGAAACCTAAAAAAGTGTTATTGAGCTCATAACAATGTACCATTGCTAAAGTAAAGTCTTGCAAGCAAATGATAAAGGAGAGTTGCATTTGTTGTGCTCTCATGGATAAAGTAAAGTCTTGTGTTCATCACAAGCATAGATAAAGTAAAGTCTTGTGTTCATCACAAGCGGGGGGTGTTGCCCTTAGGCAGATCCAGAGACATAGTAATTGAAAATTGACGGATAAAGAAGAGTAATAGAAAATAAACAAGCTAAAGTCTTATTGATAAAGTATTGATAAAGTGACAGTCTGTGTAGAATAAAGGTGTTTGTTCATGTGATGACTATTTTAGAATGATAAAGTTAACATACCTCACTAAAAAATTTTCTGATAAAGTAAACCCGGAATTCACTCAGCGAAGCTGACTTTTGTATGCATATTAGTTTGACAGGTGAGCTGTTGGACTTGAGTGAATGTGGGCATGGATTCTAGAAGCTAATCGGCATCTGAAGGCTGGCATCCCTGATTAACAAGATTATTAAGAAGACTTTTAAAGACCATTTGATGTTTTAAAGACAATATTAATGTTTTATTTGAATTATGTCGAAATGCATTGAAACTTAATGTACTTTTCCGCTGCAACGTTTATCTAAATGAATGTTTTAAATCTATGTTTTTGCTTTGAATGACTAACTGTACGGTTTCCTGGGATCAAAGCCTTACAACCGAACAAGATCATGGGGTTTAGGCTAATCAAGTAAGTGGGGTATCAGTTATGACCTTTTAATTAGCACTTGATGATGTCTTCGTTCTTTTTTCAAACCTTTTAACTAAGATGATAGTGTTATATGAAAAACATGTTATATGCAATAAAAATTTAAGTAGACAACATTAAAAACCAAATAATCAATAATTAGTTATGTGTAGTTTATACCAGATATAGTAGAAAAGAGAAAGATATACGATTAAATAAATGTCTTACTTATTAAACTTAAAGTAAAAGAGAAAAAGATGCGATTAATAACTGTCTTATCTATATAGTTGTCGTGGTTCTTTGGTTAAACTTAATTTGATAGAAAATAGTCCTCAATATTAATGTTTAAATAATATTCAAAGGCAATTTACAGTAGTTATTTATCTAATTGGAACTAGGGGTGTTCAAAAGAACCAAAGGAAAAAAAACATTATCGGATTCGTATCCTAATCTGAAAAAACCGATTTGAATTCTTATTCGGATATTCGGATCGGATCTCATCCGGATCCGAATTTCTTATTCGGATTTCGGATCAAATTTCGGATAAGATAATTTTCTATTCTGTTATTCAGATTATTCGAATATCCGATTAACCCGAATCCTACTATTTTTTAAACCTAATACTCTTTACCCAACTATCTATTATGTTTTAACTCAATACTCAAGTCTTGACACTTTTTAGTCCTATAATCCAAATAATTACACAATAATCGACTGTTTGTTTTAAATTAGAGATTTTAATCTTCGGTAACTATACAATTACCTGCCATGTTTGAATTTGGAATTTGTGTTTAAGACAAAATATTATTTTCTAGTTTTATATGTTTTGTTGTGATTTTAAACTAGTAGAATGTTAATATAAAAAAATAGCCAATAAAAATAGGAAAATTTGTTATTTAGTTTTTTCGGATTATTGGATAAATGCACACTATTCGGATTTATCCGAATCTGATTTGAATTGAATTCGGATATATTTGGATCAGATAGAAATATCCCTTATTCGAATCGGATCGCACTTCGAATAGGGCCATGAGATTTTCAAATTCAAATAATCCCATTCGCATAATCATTTATCCGATTTAATGAACACCCCTAATTGAAACGATGACGTGCTTAACATCTTTAGAACATTCATGAACCGGTACTTTGAGAGTTGGTTCCTCAATCCCGTTTAGTAATCAGTGAATTAAATTCAAAAGAAAATTCAACAATAATTTAATCATGAGTTATTCATAAATGAGAGTATAAATTAGTTTGAGTTAAAAATCGTGCATAAATTAACACACATTTAATATACGAACTCAAACCTAAGTTTCATAATCTACTTTATATTATATTATTTTTAAGTGTAGGGTTATATTAAAAAGAATATAATAATCTACTTTATATTATATTAATTATAAAGGTAGGGTTATACTAAAAAGAATATTTAATCTAAAAAAGTTAAGAAGAACTGTGGGTTTTATACGTGTTCTTTTATTGTTTTAAAGAGGATGATATTTTGGTTATTGTGTCAAATACATCAGCTCATTGTATCTTATACGTTCATTATGTTATATATTTTACATCATTTGTTATGTGTGTTAATTATTTGTGTTTTACGTTTTAAATCATTTTGTGTTATTTTTGTCATTGTTTTTATAGATTATAAACGTGTTATCTACCATTGTGTTTTACATACAATGACATAATTTCACGAATGTATTTTTCAAAACTTATAATATTGAAAATAACACAATGTGTTATTTTTGTTATTTATTTTTTAATAGATTATATAAACTTGTTATCTATCATTGTGTTTTATCATTAGAAGTACATAATAGTATTATTTCACCCATGTATTTTTTAAAACTCTTAGTGTTTAAGATAACATAATAACGATCAAAATACACAATGATACATTGTGTTATTTGGTCATTGTTATTAATGTAGTAGATTAATTAGTTGTTAATTTATTATTGTGTTTTACATATTAGAGATACATAACAATGTTATTCCATCATTATGTTTTTTAAAATTCATTATTTTAGAAAAAATACAATAGTATTAAAAAACAATAACTAACAAAAAAAACACAATAAACTGCACTAAAGACACAATGACGAGATATAAGCTTAATAACGTAAATTTTTTAATCTTTTTATATAACAATAATGTATTCATTTTAAAGATAAAAAACGCTTGTTTTTTCGGTGTAAATTTTATAAAAAAAAATAATTTAATACATGAAAGTTATGAACGTTTTAAAAAAATGGGGGAACTTACAAAAAGTCAACAAAATTGGTTATTGTTAAAATACCACTCTAGCAAACTTTTTCTACACTTGATTAAAAAGATGGATGGTTGAAATTAGTTTATACATTTTTTAGTTTTAGAAGACTTTGTATTTGAACTCAGTCATAATTATAATACGTAGATCTCAACCATTGATTAATAAGATGGATGGTTGAAATTACTTTTTACACTTTTTAGTTTTAGAAGACTTTGTATTTGAACCCAATCATAATTATCATACGTATGAGGAGAAAAAAAACGTAAGTTTACAAAATTTTAAGAGTTTAAGTAATCACAAATTTTAAAATATATGGTACAATCATTTAAATTAAATTATTAAAAAGAAAAAATAAATATTTATCAATCAACTTACTTCACTATTTTTAAGTTGCTACAACTTTGTTATATTCTAATATCTGTTTAAAATGTTTACATCATAAAAGCAAACATTTTATGTTATTTAATTGAAGTATGATATCTAGTTGTAATAAATGACTATTGTTTACATATATATCATACCTTATAAATCATAATTATTACTATTACATATTTACGATATAAATAATCAAATAATGCATTCACATACATTTGTTATATAAGTTTTTCTTAAAGTGACAGATAACTCACCTATCTAATCTACTTCTAACATACATTATAATTAATTTTTATCATCACCACTTAATTTTAATGACTTTGTCATTAGACTCAACCCCTGGTTGTAATTGTCATATAAATATGTAAACAAAATAATTTAATTGCAATAAATAATTTATGAGTGGATCGAGTACAAGCCGACTCAAGATTAAAAACTAATAACAAGCTGAGCTCGAGCTTTGATATAAAGCAATAAATGTGTCTGAGTCCTTTCTTATAATGAATAGGTAAATTTGAGATTAGGCGAGCTCAGACTTGGCTCGAGTCTTTTACCTATATTTAAAATATTTGAAAATTTTAAAACGAAAAAAATAAAAGATATGTTGTGCCTCAATTCGCCGTGCAAACAAATAGAAACCCACTGGTAAAGCATAAACTGGCCCACAAAGGTAAAACTCTCAACAAATTACTAAATAAGGCACATTTAAACCCATAATAGGCCCAAATAAGAATAGAAGCCTACAAAACTTCAAATTGTTCTTTTTATTTTTTTATCTTGTTTAGTTACATCTAGAATTTATATAAGTGAAATTTACGTTAGACAAGACCAGAAACATAACCTCTTTGTTGTGACTCTCACCGATTGTCCATAAAACAGAGAATCAAATATCACTAACTGTTGCTTGTTAGAAACGGGTTTATTTTCTCGCACACATATTCACAATTTATGTTAACGTATAACAATTTATAAGTTATAAACTATTACACTTAAGAAAAACAATATTAGAATGAATATATACTTGTTGTATCTTTTACAAAGTTAAGAGTTCTTGTAGTTATATCAATTACAACTAGGTTAGAATCCATTTATTACATGGATGGAATAAATCTAACTTCTTGAAATCAATATGTTCTATGAATAATTTGTATGTTAGTTGTTATCAAGCATTAATAAGAAAGAATAAATATTTAAGAAATTATAAATGACAAATAATGAAGATTATGAATTATAAAATTATATTTTAAAATATAATATATTGAAATCTTATAATTTAATAAAACTTAACTAATTATTAGCATAAGAATATTTATGTTGTAGATATATAATTTAATATCTCAAAGGAACTTACCAGTAAGGAAAGATAATTACTTACCAGTAATTAAATCACTCAAAAAAATGATTTCTAAATTAATATTAAAAAATTTTAGGTTGATTAATTGTATATAGATATCAGAAAAGTACTAATCTAAAATTGAATAGTAAAATGTAAGAAAGGAAATTAAAAATTCATATAAGCAATAAGAATGTGATTTTAGTAAGTGTTCAAAATCATTTTAATAAAAATATATATATAAGTTTAGTCGAGAAAACCAACCTGAAAATGCACAGAATTACATCGTGTGTCCACAAAAGCCTTGAAACTGTGTTTGGAGAAGAGAGAGAGAGAGGTAGAGAGAGAGAGAGAGAGAGTAAAGAGTGGTAAGTAAATATATTTAATTAATTTTGTTTCTTTTAGTGATTAAAAACATTTCAATTAATTCATATACAATTTAACTGAAAATCTTACGACGTTAAGCCGTTGAATTGAACTATCAATAAATGACAAATCATAATGTTAAAATGAAAAAAATTATATTTTACTCATTTAATTTTATATACCCAACCAAAAATATTTATCACGTGACTCACTCATATCATTCCCAGCTCATCCCCCATATCCAACCCCATATGTATATTTTCATAAAATAACATAAAAATATACTCTATCTCATCTCTCATCCCCATACGAATCCTTATAGTTTTAGTGGAAAGTATACTCAAAGCATTCATAGCTCATCTTTTATTATTGTCGTTATAATCAAATTAAAATTATTTTTTTTCTCTCTTCTTTTCAATTTAAAAATATTTTTTATACTTTTATCATTATCTTTTATTTCTTTTTCACTTACAACCTCCTTAAAAAAATATTTAAAAATTTATATGGGTAAATAGTGATTATAAATATATAGATGAATGTTAATATTTTCTCTTTTCTTCACACACAACCAGTCACAACCATTACATATAATATAAAAAAAAACACTCATAAGTCATAAATATATAAAAAACCCACTCTAAATATTTTTATTTTTAAATTTAGAGGGTCACTATTCATCTTTTCTATCCATTATTTAATTTGACTTATGAGTGGATGTATCCAATATTTAATTTGATTTATGAGTGGATGTAGGTGAGAAAAGGAGAAAGAATAATTAAAAAAGAGATATAAAAGTATTGTTCACTTGAATAATGACAAATAAGAGGAACAATATTCGGAAGTTTTTCAGAAAGTAATATTATTTTGATAAATTATGGAGATAAAAATGAAGGATGGACCGTAAATGCTCTTACACGTTTGGATTTTCTTTTGTATAATTATCATAATTTCATCAAGATTATAATCTATAAAACGAGAAATCAACCACCAATATTTCCATAACTAGATTTTTTTTAACGACAAATATACGATCCTGCTTCGGATGATATGTGTTATTTAATCGGACCCACCTATTCGTTTTCCAGCCGGGACCGCACCCCCAACCCCCTCATAAGAAAACTCATTGTTAAGAAACCCTCTGGTTTAACTTTAAATCTCATTTTATTTACATGTTATAAGTATCTTACATTAACTACTTTGACCAGACCGAAACATAAAAGTAAAGTAACACAAGATAAGAACCAACTTGCACCATTCACCGTAACCAAAACATTTTCATTTCTATATTCATCTTTGACTCTAGCATTCATAATGCACCTAACCCAAACCATATCTATATTTACATGTCAACCCCCCAAAACCCACCTATTCACACTCAAACCCCCTCTACTCATCCAACATTTCTCTTCTACTCACTCTCCTCACCATAACCCGACCCGCTCTGTCGGGTCGGGTACCGAATAGCAAACGGGTCGGTCATGTTAGTAAAACTCTGCGAAAACATACAGCCGGAGCTTCCCAACCTTTGACTCCTAATTCCGGCGTTGACTTCACCGTCCGGCGACTCACCGAACCCCATCTGCATCTCGAATGCCCGATCAACGAACCTCGAATCCACCCGATCGTTGTCGATTATCGGATCATGTAACCTGAATGCACCCACACTCATCCATTCATAACCACCTGAATTAAATTTTGCAACCCTCCCATCGTCTTCGTAATTGTTGGTCGTAACGTCGTCGATGTTCGACGACGGAGACCCACCGGAAATCGTCTTCTCAGCGGTGGAATTCTTCTTGTAAATCCGGCAAAGCACCCAATCATCCAACTACAAATCACGAGATCACAACTCACAAAGTCACAAGATCGAGATCAAATTTGAAACAAATTAGATAATCAAATTGGGGATATGATATACTATTCTACTCACTCTAGTGCTATTGTTCTTCGTTGTGGGTTCAGATAACCTATATTCATGCATGATCCAATTGGTTTTGGACCCTTTTGGAGCTTTTCCGACGTAGAACACCAACGCCTTCTTCACTCCGACCTTCCCTCGGTCCGACGTGATCGCCTTATCGGTTCCGGTGGCCTTCCAGTAACCCGACCCGGCAACTCGGTTGGGTCGAAACCCGTTCGGGTATTTTCGGTCTCTAGGGCTGAAGAAGTACCACTCCTTATCCCCGAACGTCGCCTTACCTATCAACAATCAACAAAATTCACACAAATTTGATGAATACTCGACCAAAATTGACTTTTATAGCATTCACATCCGGTTCTCTGAAAATTACGTGAGTGTGTTTCCTATATTATACGGTATGGTTACAAGAGCATTCACACTAGCTTTTCAATCAAATCCCTCTATTTACACTAAAAACACTATTTTTTTACTGTCTCTTTCAATTAAATATACTTTTTAATATTTTTATCATTACTTTTTCTCTCTGCTGCACTCACAACCACTTTTAAAAATATTAAAAAATATACGGGGTTGTACCGTATTTCCTCAAATATGAAGAATCACGATACAATCCCCATAAATATTCCCTCTTTTTCACTCACAACCACTAACAACCATCCCCAAAATATAAGGCACACACTCACATAAAAAATGAGAAACCTATTGTGAATGTTCTAAGTGGTTAAAATGTTACCGTTTAATCTATATTTTGAAAAATCATAGTTTAAATCCCTATAACTTTTTAATATATTTTAAATAGTTGTGAGTGGAAAAGAGATAACAAGTAATGATAAATGTATAAAAAAAATATTATTTTATTGAAAATAGAAAGAGAAAGAAGGTATATTTGGTGTAATGTATGAATTGAGATGGGGAACGGGATGTGAATGCTTTAAAATCGTGTAAAAAACGAATGAAAAGTGATGAAAACAGATACTCGGTAGTTCCCATGGATTGAATTTATAGAGATCAACGTCTCCGATGATCTGGAGAGGGAAAACTTGGCCCCCGATTTTGCGGAAAAGGTAGTGAACAATGAGCTCGACGTCGGTTGGATTGAAGCGGAAACCGGGTGGTAACTGGAGCTGAGTGATCGGATCGGTTAATGGTACTGGTACAACCATGGCTTTTGGGAGGGGCGAGATGGTGGTGAAATGAAATGTGTTTGTTTTTGTTGAAGAAGATGAAGGTATGAGTGGGTATTTATAAGGGTGGAGGTGACGGTGGTGATGTAGTATGGTGGGGTCCGATTGAAGGGTGGTTCAAATGACAAGTAATGCAAGGGGGAAACCTTATCCGTGGGGATTATTGGATTAAGGTTCTGAATACATAGAACTTAACTAAATTTTGCATGAGTTTTAGTGGTATCTCATTTGATTTGTAAGAAAAATCACTATTCTATATTTCATTCTTATTCTTACAATTACATTAAATATTATTATTTCTTTTTTTTTTTAAATTAAATAATATTATTTCATAACTTTATCATTGTATTTTCTATCTCATTCACTCATAACAACTTTCAAAAGTATTAAAAAGATTATGAGCGTTGTACCGTGTTTCTTTAAATGTGAGACGATATAATCCCCATAAATTTTCTAACTCTTCACTCACAACAACTCACAAACATTTCTTATAATATAAGGAACTTACTCACATAAAAATACGAAATGAATTGTGAATGCTCTAATAACATTTAGATACAATTAGTGAGACTAGGTATAAGGAAGGATTATAAGTAATAAAATAAATGATATTATTTTTATAACTTTTATTTTTATAAATTTTTTGTTTTTGAAGATAATCTAAACATTTTGTTTTAAAACAAAGCTTTTTAAAGAAATGACAATTGTAAAAGTTTTCTTATTGTAATCCAAATTTTAATTATTATAACCGGCCCCGGTTAAAATACTCGTTTTATTATCCGTCCCAGATGTTTCGGGTATCGAGTTATATAGTCGGGTTCGGACTCTTTTAAATCCTTAGGTGGAGGCTTAACCAAGAATGCGCTCGGTTTACATCGTCACTCTAGTCGGTGTGTGGGCACGTGTTCAATGTTTTTTTTAATAAATCCAAAAATATATTTATTACTCTTTTCCAAGTGTTGCTCTATCATGCTATTTGTTTTTAATCTACAGCTCACCGGGCTCACTCTCACACCCAAAAACGTCTTCCACGTTTTCAATATTCTTTTTTTTTATATTTTATGCTAAACCGTTGAAAATGTCCTTTTATAACATTTTAATAATTAAAATCTTGAAAAAACTTTGAATAGGACGCCCAAAATGTAATATTCGGTGGTGACTAACCCGTCACAAATTTTAATGTTCTTTTAATGTTTATTATTGTGTACATGCATTTGGACTATGATTTTGATAATAAAATAGAATATATGTGGTAGATATAAATTTTTTTATATCTTTAATAAGTGTATTAAAAATGTATAATAGTATTAAGTCCCCCGCGTTACAGCGGGAGGCGTAAAACCATGTCAAGTAGCACTAATGTCACACCATCGCTAGCGACCATCAACATTGAAAAAACTTGTATTAAAAAGGAAATGAAAAATGAAAAAAATAAAACATGAAAAAGATAAAACCGAACAAAAAGTAGAAGTAAAAATGTTGAACCGTGCAGACGAAATTTAAATCATTTAAAATAATATGTAAGTCAATATAGGACCAGTGCGTTGCGGCGGACTTGTTAAACAAAGAAAAAAAGTGTAAAAACGTTGAACCCTACACACATGTTGCGGCGTGTGAACTCGCAAAATTTAGATCGAAACGTAAAACGAAAAACTTTCAAAATATGAAAAGTTTAGGAGACGAAGGTTGAAAGTAAAAAAAAATATTAGACCTAAATCGTAAAAGATGTAAAAGCATTGGGTTAAAATAAAAACGTTAAAGATTAAATTATAAAAAAACAAAAGGTTAGTACAACCTATTAAACACTTGGTACAACCCATAATGCATAAAAAACTTAGAAATTAATATATATAACTAGTATTCAACCCTACGCGTTGCGATGGGGACGTAAATTGTGCCAAGTAGCATCAATGTCACACTGTTGCTAGCGATCATCAACACCAGAAAGACTCGTGAACAAAAAAATTAAAACTAAAAAAATAGACATAAAAACGGTGAACCATGCACGTGCGTAACGACGTGTTAATGTGTATAAATTAAAAAGAAA